>JAMPIV010010999.1:35000-635000 GCA_024509875.1 Oreohelix idahoensis
TGTAACCACTTTAAACATGAAAAAATTATTAGTTGATAATAATGATATAATTATATAAAAACTCACTTCCTAATGAAGCTTAATGAGATCCTTGCGCTTGGTGTGACTCAGCCAGTTTTGTAATATTTGATTCCAAGTTTGTTAAAAGAAGTCTCAAATCTCCTGTTACAAATCTGCTGTCGGTTTCGTTGCTTTTGTAGTAGCAACACTACTGCACTGAACCCCTTCTCCACCAAATACGACATTGGGAATGCTGTAATTAGCAATTTAGTTTCACGCCAAAGAACGGGATACGCAAGCCTCTGCCGTATCCAAAATTGTTCGTAATGTGTGTGACTGAAGTCATTTTGTAGCTCAATTAATCCCTCTTGTAAATGTTGACTAACTTGTTCCACGTCTGATTCAAACGGATTAATCACCCAGTCCGGTATTATTAGTTCTTGCAAGTCCTTAAATCTTATGCTCATATCATTTTTAATAGCTCCAAATGACTGCAATAAACCTATAAATCAGAATCTTTAAGCCTGTCCCCACCTAACTGTAGTAAACATGGAAAATGAGAAAGTTCTCGGCGACTAAGTGATACAATCTAGATTTTCTGGTTTCTCACTGAATGTAATTAAACGTTAATGTTATTAGTCTGTTTACACCCACTCTTGCGAGTGTAGAGGTTTGGTCTATATCATCGCCACACAGGCTAATTCAATATATGTGTGCTGCTGACCTGTCACTGTGTCTGGAATGTTGACCTGGGTGTGTGTTGATATGTTCGCACACCACAGTACGTACATAAGGGTACATGCAGGAGTCAAGAAGGGTTGCAAACGACTGGAACAGTTCGATACTGTTTATTCCGTTACAACACAGACACGATGACATAAATGACACACATTCGACAGCAAAACACGAATCATAGTATATAATCTCCACACTGCATCAATACCTAATACGGCCTGTCCTAATCCTGGACTTATAATAGCTTAATAGCTTCATACATCTCCACACTGCAGTTAATATATAATATGGCCTGTCCTAATCCTGGACTGATAATAGCTTAATAGCTTCATATGGCCTAAACAGTCTTCATTACTCCATAAAGCCTGCAACACACGGCAGCTATAATAATCTTCATATGGCCTAAACAGTCTTCATTACTCCATAAAGCCTGCAACACACGGCAGCTATAATAATCTTCATATGGCCTAAACAGTCTTCATTACTCCATAAAGCCTGCAACACACGGCAGCTATAATAATCTTCATATGGCCTAAACAAATCTTCAATACTCAATAAAGCCTGCACCACACGGCAGCTATAATAATCTTCATATGGCCTAAACAGTACTTCAACACTCACTAAAGCCTGCATCATCCGGCAGCTTCATTAATCTTCACAATATGGCCTACAAAAGTACCTTAATACACAGCGAAGCCTGCATCACCCGGCAGCTTCATTAATAAGGTTCATATGGCCTAAACAAATCTTCACTGCAGTGTATCACATAGGCTGTACACACAGCGAAATATATAAGTCGACATTTTCTCAAATCCTACGTAGGCATACATTATCCAAAAAACACTGGGACTCGACCTACACGGTCCACGCCCAAAACACTACTCCCTTATCACACACTAGTCCCGCCAAAAAACCCGTCACGAGATTCGGTTGTCTTGAACACCGTTCTCGATAACACATGCAGACTAGCGAGCTATTCACATGACTCGAAACAGTACAGAATAAATACATTAAACAGCGTTCACACGCTTATCTGTACTCTGTCACCCGAAAATAGGAAAAGATAATTCTATCCTAAAGTCAAACAAGTATCCGCTTAATCAAGCGTTGCAACTCGAAATTTAATTTGTCTAAAAAAACATTCTAAAGATTACTTCCCCTTCCATAAGTTCCACTTGCAACAGTTACCACCCGCTCCGGGAAAAAAAAAAAATGATTCTATCATTTTTTTTTTTGAAAAAAAAATTAACTCCCAAAAACGAAAAAATTTAGAAGACAATTAAGCTCTAACGTATGCCTAGAGAAATATCTGATTGTAAATCAAAATTGTATCTACAACAAATATCAGCATTAAAGTTTAAAGTAGCAATTAAACCATAAAACATAATCAGCTAAGTATAAAACGTAATTAGCTAAACAAACAAATGTGATGAGTTCCAAAATTAAGTCAATTATACGTAGTACAAACCAAACCGACAACAACCGATCAAAAAAAAAAAACACAAGATCAATCAAAAGAAGAATGATCTGTAAAAAATGAAAGTAAGAACTCAACAATACTATATACTCATAATTAAGTTGGACAATTACATGTAAAATAAATACAACTATCATAAATAGATATGTTATATCAAGTCATATAACCACTCCAACAATACAAAGAATAGAGGTATAAGTGTTGAAAGAAGACAAAGTATACAAATAGAATCAAGTAAAACGAAGATGAGGTACGAAAGTATAAACAAGATATGAAATCCATACCGAAAAGACAACAGAAAAGGAGGAATGAAATGAAGAATAGTTACCAAAGACAGATAGAAAGCAAAGGCACGAACACAAAGAAAGTCAATAACAGTACATACTAAAAACTGTTTTGATCAGATAACCTATTCATAAATAAATATATAAACATGATCGAAAAGCACAACACAAAATATCAAAGTATATCTATACTAACACCACCAAAAAATAATTTACAACTAAACAAAACCTAATAAGTAATTTACCCAAGTTACAAGAGTTATACAAAACTAAAAATAAATAAATTATAGGCATCGAACCAATAAGTAATAGCATTGCTATAACTAATACTACCAACGCACAATGAAGCGCTAAAATAAAAAATACATCATCATAAAAAACAACTTTTTACAAGAACTAATCAATCTACATATCAATGATATCACGCAGTCAAATGCTGGGCACACACAACAAAAAATTACAATGCCAAAAAAAAAAAAAAATCATTTTTTTTCAACAGTACCGTACAAACATATTTTTTTTTTAACGATAAATTACATAAAAACATTATTTAATCTTTAAGTAATTCAGTAATTCTTTAAGTAAAACCTAATAATGAAATCAATATTTTAACAAAATGAGTGAAATATAAAACAAAAATCCTATCTCGAATAAACCTTTAAATCAACACATGTAAACTTAATTTATCTTACTCAAATCGATAAAATATACATTATAAATAAATCTACACTTTGTTATTACTATGAAATATAAAAAAGGTTCTATAAAAATATCTACAAAAAATAATTTTTTTTTTTAAATAATCTGCTAAGAAAATAATTTACATGTCTGACTGGCAAGAAAATCAAGTTCTGGAAAAATCGAAGTTTCACAAAAAGTTAACAAATCCAAATACAAGATCATGTATGATACATGCAAGCTATTTTCAAAATTACATTTCACAACATACCAGATAATACACATCTTCTCTGTATGTTCTATATATTAATTAATCATGACATCAAAACATGAGAAAAATATAAATTAAGTGAATAACGAACACTCAGGACTATCTAAAAGTAACCACTACATCAACACAATAAATGAGTTTGTGCAATCTCATCATGTACAAAACTATCCTAAACAACACAGTTGCAAAAATTCTAAGTTGAACAGAGTAGTATAAAGGATAATAATTACATACTACACATTATCAACACAATAATATGTAAATAGCATAAAAATGTATTAATACATCATCAAAATACAGACATATAAATAACAATAAAAAATTATGGCAATCAAATGATGCATAGAAATAATCATTACAACAAAATTATATGTTATTTCAAAACAACAACATGTCATGTACTAATATAGAATACAAAAATATTTACTATCTAAGGAAAAAAAATACGCCGTAAAATTCCCCACTCTCTTGAACACATGTCCTGACCCTCCAAAGTAAACATCAGTTGCTATTTAGACGCTGACAGGTTTCGGTTGACTACTCGAGCGGAAAGTTGACTCACATTTCTGACCGTCAATATGTCACAGAAGCCTTGACCCTTATCGCAACGTAGCTTCTGTCAACAAATACAAATGAAAATTTCCATTTTACTCAATAGTGAAATTTAATGAAAAAAAACGTAGAAATCACGTTTACAATTACCCAGTACCGGCTTGTGTAAAAACCCGGTCTCTTCACGATGTCACTAGCTCTCTCTATCACATGTAGATATCATAGAATTCTTGGGGACAACATGACCGACCTTGAATGTCGCCGCTGCCTTACGCTGAAACAAAGTGTTATATTCACAACAACAACCAGAGCAGGCAATAGTATTCAAGCATCCACTGTTATTTTTACTCTGTTTACCTTGATTATAAATGACTCTGGGCTCATGTTGAACAAGATTAGCACAATTGCGCTTATTATTTGTTCTATGATCACAATACTTATTATTACCGTTGTCTTGTTTACAAAAAATGACTTTAGTCTTTTGTTTAGGAACATTACTCTGGTGATGTAAAGCAACATTTGAAAAGCTATTATCTCTATCATACTTTCCAAAATTCTTACAATCAAAACTTTGAGATTTGTTAAATTGTCTACAGTATCTACGAGAAGGAAAATTATTATTTTCTGATCTCCCTTGGTACTGTTTACTCTTGGGGTTATCTCTCTTTCTAGAACTGTTTTTCTTTTCCCCTATGGGAATATATTTACCAATAGTTTCAAACTGACTGTGCTGAGTTTGATAACTGCCAGAAACAATAGTATCTCTATTGTTCCGCATATGGGTTTCATCTTTGGAACAAGTAGTAATAGTCTCAACACCCGCTATTAATTTCTGAGTATTTCCAGTAGTAGACAAATATTTGCTCTTATGAGTCTTGACCTGAAATATATCACCTTTCATTTCCTGACCAACAGAACTGCCTGTTACACTAGAATCTTTGTTGGTCTGACGCCAAGAATTATCACTGGAACTATCAGTAATATTAGAACTTTTAAAGTTGTATTTACCACGATAAGATCTGTCTTTACCATGTATGACATCTCTCTGAGCAAAAAGTATATGGTGCTGACTTTTCGCAACTTTCTGTCTATCATTGTGAACATTGACAGAAGAGCACCTTTTGTTTTTCAAAACCATATCTAGTAAGCCATATATTCTGTCCCTAGCTTCTGTAATTTCATTATTTTTAAGTGAAATCTCTTCACTTAACCTTTTATTTAACTCCTTAACAGCCAAAACTTTGTCGCTTTCTTCTGCTAGCAAATTTTCAATTTTAGCGACCTTCTCTTTCTCCATAGTTAACTCTTCTAATTTCACCTTTACATCCTTTTCTCTGGTTGCTCTCCTCTGTCGCGCTAGTTTCCTCAATCTCATCTTTTGAACCTCTTCTATCTGTGGCTGAAGTCGAGCCACTTGAGCCTGAAGTCCTTGGATTTGAGCAGCTTGTGCCTTTAACTCATTCATATTCTCCGAGGATACATTACTCTTTTCTTTCAGTTGGCGACTGAGAATATCATTGTCATCCAACACATCCTGAAGCATATCTTTATAAGTCTTCTCACAGTCATTTCTCTCAACCTTCAATTTCTCATACATCTCTTTCTGTTCTTGAAGTTCCCGCGTGAGATTACCTATCTGAGCTTCCAAGTCTTGGACTTTGCTTAAAGCTGAGTTTAATGTAGCTTGTGCACTAGAAAGTTCTGAGTTTGATTCAAGTATCTCACTTTTAAGCTTATACACAGTTGCCTGTAGTTCGCTCTCTTTAGCAACACCTTCTAGGAAATTCTCCCTTTGCTGTAGAGCACTCTGTTTGTTTACTTTTGCTTGTTTCTCAATTCTCAATTCCCTTTCCTGCTCATCAGATGTATGGTTGTGGATTATTTTGAACATGCTTTGCATTATATGTCCGTGTTCAAGTTCAATATACTGTTGTAAAAACACACGAAGGTGCCGTAGCAAATTCACCAAATCCTTGGCCATTACCAAATTGCAAACAAACTTAAAGTTGTGTTCAGCAAATAACTCCAGGGATGTTGACACATTAATCAAAAAATCATCCATTATCCATTCTCCAAGTCGTTGTCGTGAAATATTCTAATCCACATATATAAATTATTAGGTAAATATAAAGCCTAACAAATAAAATTAATAAAGAGAAGAGCAATGGGAAAATAACAGTGCTGTCACAAAGAATGTACTCGAAATCCCCCTTGTTTTCTGCTTCGTCTGCAAATTGTAACGCTTTCACGTTGATATAAAAGCTTACTGTATTATTACCCGCCTTCTTCAATGAAACGTGTGCTGCATTTCTAAGAAAAACATTGAGACGTACTGCGTAATGACCTAAATTAATCCTAACATTAATTATACTGCGTTACCAAAACGAACGAACAGATGGACAAAAGGATAAAGAGAGAGGGGAGGGCTGAAAATCAGGAACGCATGCAACACGCGTCGCGCGATACACAAATGCTGCCATCACGCGTGTAAGTCTACATGCCCTAATTTTTTTTCAGACGGACAGTGATAAAATACACTACCCTTTCCCAGAGTTAGGTTTATAAATCATAAAAAACTCTTATTAGAAAAGATAACATTAGATGGGTTTACGGTTGAAAACATAACAGTACCCAGACAGCACATCTTCGAAACAGGAGGTAGAAGAAATTGCATATTTTGAATGCAGCCACGTAGCTCCTTTAAATTTGTATTTTTGGGTTCCTTAGGGCTTGCTGACAAATAATATGTAAAACGTTACGCAAATAGTCCAGGAATTAATAAATTATACCCAAAATAAAATATTGGGGGTGCCTGACAGCATAAAATCATTTCTGCTCATAAGATTTTTTTTTAACGTGTTTGAAAAAAATTTACGTTACAGAAATAGCCTACCATGTAAACTCCAAATTGATTGGAGCGCAACAAATGAAAGCCTAACCACGATTGGTCGGGCTATAAATACTATCTTGGTTGTTAGGGGAAACGGGGAAAGGTAACATTTTTTCAAACACTTGTCGAAACGGGGCTCATTGGTCAGACTCGCTGATATACGCACTTGGGAGCGTTAGTTCGAAACCACTTGTTTAAATAAGATTGATAAAGCATCAGTGCGTTGAAGCCAGCTTATATTTGGCTAAATAAAAGCCTGGAAGATAAGCAGATGGGAATTTGTGCCAGTTTGTGCCAGAATTCATTGCTAATCAACGTATCTGTGTTTATTCGTATGAATTGTGGTAAGCTTGAACCATTCAATATCTTTTAATGAAAATTGAATGTGAATTGTTGATTTATGCCTGTATATATATGTGTAGTTCAGTGGCCAACGTGAGGTAAAGCCTGTAATGCTCCAGCCTGAACAGAGGGTGTCGGAGAGAAGTAAAACGGCATGGAATGGCCAAACAGTACACTGACACCTGGATGATTGAATAGAAAGAAATAATGCTGGAATTGCAGAGGCGTAGTAACCATTAAGAAGGGTAATACTGGAATAAAGTATTTCAAATGAAGCTGACAGTTGGCCTAATGCTCTGAACTCAATGTTTGTGCTGTGTTGTGATCAGTGTAACAAGAGAGTTTAAGTTAGTTATGAAGTAGAAGGTACATCCTTCTTGATTTCAGGGACAGTGGTCTTGATGGTACTGAGCAGCACCTAGTCAGAGCTTTGCTGAATCCAGTGTCGGACAGCATACTCCTTGGTCCTTTTAGCTATCAGTGAGGTGTCTCCAGAGCCCAGAGGAGAATTCGAGCAGAGGAATCCTTTCCTGCCGCCATCACGCCAGATAAGCTAACTTGGCCAGCTGAGCTCAACATTATGTCCCCTCATCTTGAACTGACTTTGTAAAATTAACATTAAGAGGGGAATTTACTTGTCTTAAAATCAGGAACTGTGAACATCTCCAATACTAGTCCCTAAAGACAAACTATTGAAGTCATGATGACAAATACCAACAGAGCTTGAACAAAACAAAACCAGTATTACCTCATTTTACTACTACACAACTGACACACATAGAACATTTGTAATAATATATGTCACTACAATATTCATATTAAATACATTCTGTACATAACTTGTAATTTAAATTGATTGTGATTCCTGGTTCCCTTGTAGTTGAATCAGGACACATATTCATTCATGCCAGTAATGAATACATATTGTTATTTGAAAAGTTACGAGTGACTTCTTTAAGATATTCTCATAGAGTGTTATATGTATGTGAGTGTCACAGTGTTGTTAAGAGTAGTGGATTAAATTAAATTGTTTATCTGTCTGTTGTTGTGACTTACACTTCATCATACACATACCCTAGACACATAACGTAGTCATCACACTATTCCAGAATAATTCTGACTGAGATATATAGATATGTGGTAGCAAGTAAGGTGATATATAATACACTACTCTTATTAGATATATATATACCTTCACAGCTGATCTCAGTCAGTACACTAAGTCCCCTATAAATATTTATAACATCCCACTTCACCACATATATTGGGGTCTCGCTCTTGGGATTTTGAATCTTTCCCTATTAAAAATATTGGGGGTAATTCACTTCAGGGAATATAAGAATTAAAAGGTATCCTTGGGTGGAATTAAATAAGGTTGAGCTCACGGTGCCTGTGTTGTCCATTAGAGATTGAATTGTTGGTTAGACATTTTATAAACTTACCTGATAGACAATGGCGGACCTGGCCAAATTTCGATCTGCTGCTGTTCAGACTGCAAAAGAGTTAGGATTAGATGGGCAAGTTATGGTTGCCTATGTCACGACGGAATGTGACAAATTTATTGAACGCGAAGAAAGAAGGTTTGAAGCCGAAAGAAAGTTAGAGGCTGAGACTAAGAGGTTGCAAGCTGAGGCTGAGACTAAGAGGTTGCAGATTGAGGCTGACAAAGAGGCTAAGAAATTGGAGGCAGAAAGAGAAGACAAAAGATTAGCTACAGAAAGAGAAGCCGAGGAAAGAAGACAGGCTGCAGAAAGGGAAGAGAGGAAATTAGCTGCAGAAAGGGAAGCAGAAGATAAAAGATTACAAAGGGAACATGAGTTACGACTAAGGGAGTTTGAGTTTCAGGGCCATGCTCCTGAAAATGGTGCCAGTCCCTTTGCCTCTGATGCCACTGCTAGCCAAGGAGCCTCAACCTCAGCTATGAATTTTCATTTAGATCATTTTGTTGAGAAAGACGATGATATAGAGAGCTACCTAAATAGGTATGAACTATTAGCTACCACGTATGGGTTAGAGAGAGAAAGGTGGAGCTTAAAGTTATCTCAGGGACTTCGTGGGGCAGCTTATGAAGTTTTTGCAAAAATGAGCAGAGGTGATCAGGAAAATTATGACATGCTAAAGCAGGCTCTTTTGTTAAGGTATGAAAAGAATGCAGAGTTTTACAGGAAAAAATTTAGGAATGCTAAACTACTGTCAGGTGAAACCTATCACCAGTTCTCTGCACGAATAGAGACATACTTGGAGAAATGGACTTCTCTGGGGAAAACCCAAGATCTTAAGGAAATGGTCCTTATAGAGCAACTAAGAGAGTCCATGGCTCCAGACCTGAGAAAGTTTCTCATGGAACAAGGTGCAGAGAGGCTGGATGAGTTGCTAAATGTTGCTGAAAGGTATCAAGCAGCTCAAGCAGAGGTAACAGGTAATAAAAAGAAACAGGTGGACAACTTTAGGGCACCACAGAACTTTAATAAATTTGATCCTAGGGATCAAAATAAAGGTAAGCACCAATTTGATAGGCCACGGTATGAAAATAAAAATAAATTCCCACAATTCGATGAAAGGAAATATGATGAAAGAAAATCTTTCAACCAAGGAAAAAGGTGGGGTAAAAATTGTCAGATGGACAATCATGACACTGACCGTTGCAGAAGGAAACCTGTGTATATGGCAACCCTTCAGGTCAGGTCGACCTCAAGACAGGAGGAGGATATTATGTTGGATACCACTCCAGAAGAGATGAGGAAGGCACAGGCTGGGGATAAAACACTCAAGCCTTGTTTCAGAAAATTGTCAACTTGTCATACAACTCCAGGCAAGGGAGATTTTTACATGAAAAACAAGTTGATGTATAGGAAGACTGGAGCTAGATCCAATGGTCACGGACAGCTGGTTCTTCCAAAAAGATAAAGGACAGAATTAATAAGGAGCCTACATGTGAAACCAGATGGGGACCATGAGAAGATAGGTACCATCATTCAAAAGGTGGCTCACAATTATTATTGGCCCAAAGCAAGATGGGACATTGAGAACTTTGTAGAAAGGTGTAGCATAGCACATGAGGGAACACCCACAAGTGGGAACATGGATCAGGACCTGGACACGCCACGGGGCAAAATTAGGCCTGATAATAAAAAGAAAAAATAGATTTGATAAAGTGGACCAAATGGAATGGGAAGCCCCTTTTCACGGACAAGCTTCACTTAATTGTTTTACAATGGCCACTATGCGGAGAGTGCAAAAAGATGTCTTACCCCAGGATAAGCCGAAAATCCCTCAATCGGACTTAAACAAACTGGAGGAAGAGGATGTAGGGAGGAAATCTCTCATCAAGAATTTTAAGTGGGGAGAAAGCCCCAAAAGAAAAATTGGTAGCGGTCGTTTTGTGCATGAAAATTCTGGGAAGAAAAAATCATCACTATAAAGCTTCGAGTGGAAGAGACCATACCGGTGCATGGACAAATAGGTCCACACAATTAAAGGTCCATATGTAGCTTTGTTAAGAACGTGGACTGATGAAAAGGCAGAGGAAAACATTACATCTTCATACCAATATGTGAATGAGCTGACCACTCGGTTGAAAACTGGCTGGAAACTTGCCAATGAAAATTTGAAACAAGCCAGGAAGAAACATGCTGCCTATTATAACAGGAAGGCGAAAGACAGAAATTTGGCTGTGGGAGAGAAAGTACTGCTTCTTTTGCCTGGGAGTCAGAATAAGTTACAAATTGGATGGCAGGGTCCATATACAGTTTTAGAGAAGGTATCTAGAACAAATTATAAGATAGATAAGAAGGGGAAAGAAAAAATCTATCATGTGAATCTCCTGAAGAAATATTTGGAAAGAGAACATCAGGAAGAGACACACTTGTTGACCTTGTCCATCGCCATGGAGATGAAAAAGGAACCACTTTCATCATTTGAATATCCATTACACCCCTGTGAGACAGCAGCACAGGTGAAAATCAGTACACATTTAACGAAAACTCAGAAAGAGAGAGAGTGCAACAGGTTCTAAATAATCATGCAGAGGTGTTAACAGACCGACCAGGGCATACAAACCTATTGGAATATGATATGAAACTGATAGACCCCACACCTGTCTGTATGAAACCATATTCGATTCCGTTTGCTAAGGAGAAAGCTTTGAAGGAAGAGATAGACTATCTGTTGAAGGAAGGAATTATTTCGCACAGTGAGTCTTCGTATAGTTCCGGTGTTGTACTCTTAAGGAAGCCCTCTGGAGAACATAGACTCTGTATAGATTACAGGAGACTGAATGCTATTACAGAAGGACAGGTGGATCCATTGCCGGATACAAATCAGCTGTTTGCCAGACTAAATAAAGCTAAATATTTCTCAAAAGTGGATCTGAGTAAAGGATACTATCAGATTCCAGTAAAGCCTGAGGTTAGACCATACCTAGCTTTTAGTACCTCAGAAGAAGGACACTATGAGTTTAATAGATTGCCATTTGGATTGAAGAATGCGCCTAGTGTCTTCTCTAGAATGATGAGAAAATTATTGGATCCTCTGAATAATCCCTGTATAACAAATTTTATGGATGATATCCTTATAGCAACAGAAACATTTGAGGAACACATTGACTCTCTGAACATGCTGTTTGACCGACTTAGGGAGGCAAATTTAACAGCCCGACCAACCAAATGTTGCGTTGGATGTAAAGAATTGGAATTTTTGGGACACACAGTTTATCAGGGAAACATGACCCCTGACCCAAAGAATTTAGAAAAAACTACAGAAAGCCCCGAGACCACAAACCAAGAAGGACGTGAGATCCTTTGTCTCATTATGTGGTTTCTACCAGAAGTATATAAAAAACTTTAATTCCATATGTGCACCGTTAACTGAATTGACACGTAAAGGACTTCCAGATCGCATTACATGGACACCACAATGTGAAATGACTTACCAAGAATTGAAGGAAAAGCTCACAAGTAAACCCATTTTGAAATTACCTGACTTAAGTCAAGAATTCATAGTAAGGACGGATGCAAGTAATATTGGGTTAGGTGCAACTCTACTACAGAAATCAGATGCATTGGATGGGGAATTAAGCCCAGTGGCATATGCTAGCAGAAAGTTGAATAAAGCTGAAATCAACTACTCAACTAGCGAAAAAGAATGTCTTGCAGTAATATGGGCAATAAAGAAATTCAATATTTATCTATATGGGAAGGCATTTAAGTTGCAAACAGATCACAAACCTTTATCGTTTCTAGCACAGGCTAAGCATGAGAACTCTGGGTTACTCCGATGGTCTTTACTTCTGGCTCCATATAATTTTAGCATTGAGTATATATCTGGAAAAACCAATTTGGGAGCGGATTTTTTAAGCCGCCATCCGTGGGATGAGAATCACCGTAAACACCAGCAATAATAATAAATTTCTCTATGTGTATATAGAATAAAGGACTGACATATAATGTCTGTTTTAAGAGGGGAGGTGTCGTGAAATATTCTAATCCACATATATAAATTATTAGGTAAATATAAAGCCTAACAAATAAAATTAATAAAGAGAAGAGCAATGGGAAAATAACAGTGCTGTCACAAAGAATGTACTCGAAATCCCCCTTGTTTTCTGCTTCGTCTGCAAATTGTAACGCTTTCACGTTGATATAAAAGCTTACTGTATTATTACCCGCCTTCTTCAATGAAACGGGTGCTGCATTTCTAAGAAAAACATTGAGACGTACTGCGTAATGACCTAAATTAATCCTAACATTAATTATACTGCGTTACCAAAACGAACGAACAGATGGACAAAAGGATAAAGAGAGAGGGGAGGGCTGAAAATCAGGAACGCATGCAACACGCGTCGCGCGATACACAAATGCTGCCATCACGCGTGTAAGTCTACATGCCCTAATTTTTTTTCAGACGGACAGTCATAAAATACACTACCCTTTCCCAGAGTTAGGTTTATAAATCATAAAAAACTCTTATTAGAAAAGATAACATTAGATGGGTTTACGGTTGAAAACATAACAGTACCCAGACAGCACATCTTCGAAACAGGAGGTAGAAGAAATTGCATATTTTGAATGCAGCCACGTAGCTCCTTTAAATTTGTATTTTTGGGTTCCTTAGGGCTTGCTGACAAATAATATGTAAAACGTTACGCAAATAGTCCAGGAATTAATAAATTATACCCAAAATAAAATATTGGGGGTGCCTGACAGCATAAAATCATTTCTGCTCATAAGATTTTTTTTTTAACGTGTTTGAAAAAAATTTACGTTACAGAAATAGCCTACCATGTAAACTCCAAATTGATTGGAGCGCAACAAATGAAAGCCTAACCACGATTGGTCGGGCTATAAATACTATCTTGGTTGTTAGGGGAAACGGGGGAAAGGTAACATTTTTTCAAACACTTGTCGAAACGGGGCTCATTGGTCAGACTCGCTGATATACGCACTTGGGAGCGTTAGTTCGAAACCACTTGTTTAAATAAGATTGATAAAGCATCAGTGCGTTGAAGCCAGCTTATATTTGGCTAAATAAAAGCCTGGAAGATAAGCAGATGGGAATTTGTGCCAGTTTGTGCCAGAATTCATTGCTAATCAACGTATCTGTGTTTATTCGTATGAATTGTGGTAAGCTTGAACCATTCAATATCTTTTAATGAAAATTGAATGTGAATTGTTGATTTATGCCTGTATATATATGTGTAGTTCAGTGGCCAACGTGAGGTAAAGCCTGTAATGCTCCAGCCTGAACAGAGGGTGTCGGAGAGAAGTAAAACGGCATGGAATGGCCAAACAGTACACTGACACCTGGATGATTGAATAGAAAGAAATAATGCTGGAATTGCAGAGGCGTAGTAACCATTAAGAAGGGTAATACTGGAATAAAGTATTTCAAATGAAGCTGACAGTTGGCCTAATGCTCTGAACTCAATGTTTGTGCTGTGTTGTGATCAGTGTAACAAGAGAGTTTAAGTTAGTTATGAAGTAGAAGGTACATCCTTCTTGATTTCAGGGACAGTGGTCTTGATGGTACTGAGCAGCACCTAGTCAGAGCTTTGCTGAATCCAGTGTCGGACAGCATACTCCTTGGTCCTTTTAGCTATCAGTGAGGTGTCTCCAGAGCCCAGAGGAGAATTCGAGCAGAGGAATCCTTTCCTGCCGCCATCACGCCAGATAAGCTAACTTGGCCAGCTGAGCTCAACATTATGTCCCCTCATCTTGAACTGACTTTGTAAAATTAACATTAAGAGGGGAATTTACTTGTCTTAAAATCAGGAACTGTGAACATCTCCAATACTAGTCCCTAAAGACAAACTATTGAAGTCATGATGACAAATACCAACAGAGCTTGAACAAAACAAAACCAGTATTACCTCATTTTTACTACTACACAACTGACACACATAGAACATTTGTAATAATATATGTCACTACAATATTCATATTAAATACATTCTGTACATAACTTGTAATTTAAAATTGATTGTGATTCCTGGTTCCCTTGTAGTTGAATCAGGACACATATTCATTCATGCCAGTAATGAATACATATTGTTATTTGAAAAGTTACGAGTGACTTCTTTAAGATATTCTCATAGAGTGTTATATGTATGTGAGTGTCACAGTGTTGTTAAGAGTAGTGGATTAAATTAAATTGTTTATCTGTCTGTTGTTGTGACTTACACTTCATCATACACATACCCTAGACACATAACGTAGTCATCACACTATTCCAGAATAATTCTGACTGAGATATATAGATATGTGGTAGCAAGTAAGGTGATATATAATACACTACTCTTATTAGATATATATATACCTTCACAGCTGATCTCAGTCAGTACACTAAGTCCCCTATAAATATTTATAACATCCCACTTCACCACATATATTGGGGTCTCGCTCTTGGGATTTTGAATCTTTCCCTATTAAAAATATTGGGGGTAATTCACTTCAGGGAATATAAGAATTAAAAGGTATCCTTGGGTGGAATTAAATAAGGTTGAGCTCACGGTGCCTGTGTTGTCCATTAGAGATTGAATTGTTGGTTAGACATTTTATAAACTTACCTGATAGACAATGGCGGACCTGGCCAAATTTCGATCTGCTGCTGTTCAGACTGCAAAAGAGTTAGGATTAGATGGGCAAGTTATGGTTGCCTATGTCACGACGGAATGTGACAAATTTATTGAACGCGAAGAAAGAAGGTTTGAAGCCGAAAGAAAGTTAGAGGCTGAGACTAAGAGGTTGCAAGCTGAGGCTGAGACTAAGAGGTTGCAGATTGAGGCTGACAAAGAGGCTAAGAAATTGGAGGCAGAAAGAGAAGACAAAAGATTAGCTACAGAAAGAGAAGCCGAGGAAAGAAGACAGGCTGCAGAAAGGGAAGAGAGGAAATTAGCTGCAGAAAGGGAAGCAGAAGATAAAAGATTACAAAGGGAACATGAGTTACGACTAAGGGAGTTTGAGTTTCAGGGCCATGCTCCTGAAAATGGTGCCAGTCCCTTTGCCTCTGATGCCACTGCTAGCCAAGGAGCCTCAACCTCAGCTACGAATTTTCATTTAGATCATTTTGTTGAGAAAGACGATGATATAGAGAGCTACCTAAATAGGTATGAACTATTAGCTACCACGTATGGGTTAGAGAGAGAAAGGTGGAGCTTAAAGTTATCTCAGGGACTTCGTGGGGCAGCTTATGAAGTTTTTGCAAAAATGAGCAGAGGTGATCAGGAAAATTATGACATGCTAAAGCAGGCTCTTTTGTTAAGGTATGAAAAGAATGCAGAGTTTTACAGGAAAAAATTTAGGAATGCTAAACTACTGTCAGGTGAAACCTATCACCAGTTCTCTGCACGAATAGAGACATACTTGGAGAAATGGACTTCTCTGGGGAAAACCCAAGATCTTAAGGAAATGGTCCTTATAGAGCAACTAAGAGAGTCCATGGCTCCAGACCTGAGAAAGTTTCTCATGGAACAAGGTGCAGAGAGGCTGGATGAGTTGCTAAATGTTGCTGAAAGGTATCAAGCAGCTCAAGCAGAGGTAACAGGTAATAAAAAGAAACAGGTGGACAACTTTAGGGCACCACAGAACTTTAATAAATTTGATCCTAGGGATCAAAATAAAGGTAAGCACCAATTTGATAGGCCACGGTATGAAAATAAAAATAAATTCCCACAATTCGATGAAAGGAAATATGATGAAAGAAAATCTTTCAACCAAGGAAAAAGGTGTGTAAAAATTGTCAGATGGACAATCATGACACTGACCGTTGCAGAAGGAAACCTGTGTATATGGCAACCCTTCAGGTCAGGTCGACCTCAAGACAGGAGGAGGATATTATGTTAGATACCACTCCAGAAGAGATGAGGAAGGCACAGGCTGGGGATAAAACACTCAAGCCTTGTTTCAGAAAATTGTCAACTTGTCATACAACTCCAGGCAAGGGAGATTTTTACATGAAAAACAAGTTGATGTATAGGAAGACTGGAGCTAGATCCAATGGTCACGGACAGCTGGTTCTTCCAAAAAGATACAGGACAGAATTAATAAGGAGCCTACATGTGAAACCAGATGGGGACCATGAGAAGATAGGTACCATCATTCAAAAGGTGGCTCACAATTATTATTGGCCCAAAGCAAGATGGGACATTGAGAACTTTGTAGAAAGGTGTAGCATAGCACATGAGGGAACACCCACAAGTGGGAACATGGATCAGGACCTGGACACGCCACGGGGCAAAATTAGGCCTGATAATAAAAAGAGAAATAGATTTGATAAAGTGGACCAAATGGAATGGGAAGCCCCTTTTCACGGACAAGCTTCACTTAATTGTTTTACAATGGCCACTATGCGGAGAGTGCAAAAAGATGTCTTACCCCAGGATAAGCCGAAAATCCCTCAATCGGACTTAAACAAACTGGAGGAAGAGGATGTAGGGAGGAAATCTCTCATCAAGAATTTTAAGTGGGGAGAAAGCCCCAAAAGAAAAATTGGTAGCGGTCGTTTTGTGCATGAAAATTCTGGGAAGAAAAAATCATCACTATAAAGCTTCGAGTGGAAGAGACCATACCGGTGCATGGACAAATAGGTCCACACAATTAAAGGTCCATATGTAGCTTTGTTAAGAACGTGGACTGATGAAAAGGCAGAGGAAAACATTACATCTTCATACCAATATGTGAATGAGCTGACCACTCGGTTAAAAACTGGCTGGAAACTTGCCAATGAAAATTTGAAACAAGCCAGGAAGAAACATGCTGCCTATTATAACAGGAAGGCGAAAGACAGAAATTTGGCTGTGGGAGAGAAAGTACTGCTTCTTTTGCCTGGGAGTCAGAATAAGTTACAAATTGGATGGCAGGGTCCATATACAGTTTTAGAGAAGGTATCTAGAACAAATTATAAGATAGATAAGAAGGGGAAAGAAAAAATCTATCATGTGAATCTCCTGAAGAAATATTTGGAAAGAGAACATCAGGAAGAGACACACTTGTTGACCTTGTCCATCGCCATGGAGATGAAAAAGGAACCACTTTCATCATTTGAATATCCATTACACCCCTGTGAGACAGCAGCACAGGTGAAAATCAGTACACATTTAACGAAAACTCAGAAAGAGAGAGTGCAACAGGTTCTAAATAATCATGCAGAGGTGTTAACAGACCGACCAGGGCATACAAACCTATTGGAATATGATATGAAACTGATAGACCCCACACCTGTCTGTATGAAACCATATTCGATTCCGTTTTGCTAAGGAGAAAGCTTTGAAGGAAGAGATAGACTATCTGTTGAAGGAAGGAATTATTTCGCACAGTGAGTCTTCGTATAGTTCCGGTGTTGTACTCTTAAGGAAGCCCTCTGGAGAACATAGACTCTGTATAGATTACAGGAGACTGAATGCTATTACAGAAGGACAGGTGGATCCATTGCCGGATACAAATCAGCTGTTTGCCAGACTAAATAAAGCTAAATATTTCTCAAAAGTGGATCTGAGTAAAGGATACTATCAGATTCCAGTAAAGCCTGAGGTTAGACCATACCTAGCTTTTAGTACCTCAGAAGGACACTATGAGTTTAATAGATTGCCATTTGGATTGAAGAATGCGCCTAGTGTCTTCTCTAGAATGATGAGAAAATTATTGGATCCTCTGAATAATCCCTGTATAACAAATTTTATGGATGATATCCTTATAGCAACAGAAACATTTGAGGAACACATTGACTCTCTGAACATGCTGTTTGATCGACTTAGGGAGGCAAATTTAACAGCCCGACCAACCAAATGTTGCGTTGGATGTAAAGAATTGGAATTTTTGGGACACACAGTTTATCAGGGAAACATGACCCCTGACCCAAAGAATTTAGAAAAACTACAGAAAGCCCCGAGACCACAAACCAAGAAGGACGTGAGATCCTTTGTCTCATTATGTGGTTTCTACCAGAAGTATATAAAAAACTTTAATTCCATATGTGCACCGTTAACTGAATTGACACGTAAAGGACTTCCAGATCGCATTACATGGACACCACAATGTGAAATGACTTACCAAGAATTGAAGGAAAAGCTCACAAGTAAACCCATTTTGAAATTACCTGACTTAAGTCAAGAATTCATAGTAAGGACGGATGCAAGTAATATTGGGTTAGGTGCAACTCTACTACAGAAATCAGATGCATTGGATGGGGAATTAAGCCCAGTGGCATATGCTAGCAGAAAGTTGAATAAAGCTGAAATCAACTACTCAACTAGCGAAAAAGAATGTCTTGCAGTAATATGGGCAATAAAGAAATTCAATATTTATCTATATGGGAAGGCATTTAAGTTGCAAACAGATCACAAACCTTTATCGTTTCTAGCACAGGCTAAGCATGAGAACTCTGGGTTACTCCGATGGTCTTTACTTCTGGCTCCATATAATTTTAGCATTGAGTATATATCTGGAAAAACCAATTTGGGAGCGGATTTTTTAAGCCGCCATCCGTGGGATGAGAATCACCGTAAACCCCAGAAATAATAATAAATTTCTCTATGTGTATATAGAATAAAGGACTGACATATAATGTCTGTTTTAAGAGGGGAGGTGTCGTGAAATATTCTAATCCACATATATAAATTATTAGGTAAATATAAAGCCTAACAAATAAAATTAATAAAGAGAAGAGCAATGGGAAAATAACAGTGCTGTCACAAAGAATGTACTCGAAATCCCCCTTGTTTTCTGCTTCGTCTGCAAATTGTAACGCTTTCACGTTGATATAAAAGCTTACTGTATTATTACCCGCCTTCTTCAATGAAACGTGTGCTGCATTTCTAAGAAAAACATTGAGACGTACTGCGTAATGACCTAAATTAATCCTAACATTAATTATACTGCGTTACCAAAACGAACGAACAGATGGACAAAAGGATAAAGAGAGAGGGGAGGGCTGAAAATCAGGAACGCATGCAACACGCGTCGCGCGATACACAAATGCTGCCATCACGCGTGTAAGTCTACATGCACTAATTTTTTTTCAGACGGACAGTCATAAAATACACTACCCTTTCCCAGAGTTAGGTTTATAAATCATAAAAAACTCTTATTAGAAAAGATAACATTAGATGGGTTTACGGTTGAAAACATAACAGTACCCAGACAGCACATCTTCGAAACAGGAGGTAGAAGAAATTGCATATTTTGAATGCAGCCACGTAGCTCCTTTAAATTTGTATTTTTGGGTTCCTTAGGGCTTGCTGACAAATAATATGTAAAACGTTACGCAAATAGTCCAGGAATTAATAAATTATACCCAAAATAAAATATTGGGGGTGCCTGACAGCATAAAATCATTTCTGCTCATAAGATTTTTTTTTTAACGTGTTTGAAAAAAATTTACGTTACAGAAATAGCCTACCATGTAAACTCCAAATTGATTGGAGCGCAACAAATGAAAGCCTAACCACGATTGGTCGGGCTATAAATACTATCTTGGTTGTTAGGGGAAACGGGGAAAGGTAACATTTTTTCAAACACTTGTCGAAACGGGGCTCATTGGTCAGACTCGCTGATATACACACTTGGGAGCGTTAGTTCGAAACCACTTGTTTAAATAAGATTGATAAAGCATCAGTGCGTTGAAGCCAGCTTATATTTGGCTAAATAAAAGCCTGGAAGATAAGCAGATGGGAATTTGTGCCAGTTTGTGCCAGAATTCATTGCTAATCAACGTATCTGTGTTTATTCGTATGAATTGTGGTAAGCTTGAACCATTCAATATCTTTTAATGAAAATTGAATGTGAATTGTTGATTTATGCCTGTATATATATGTGTAGTTCAGTGGCCAACGTGAGGTAAAGCCTGTAATGCTCCAGCCTGAACAGAGGGTGTCGGAGAGAAGTAAAACGGCATGGAATGGCCAAACAGTACACTGACACCTGGATGATTGAATAGAAAGAAATAATGCTGGAATTGCAGAGGCGTAGTAACCATTAAGAAGGGTAATACTGGAATAAAGTATTTCAAATGAAGCTGACAGTTGGCCTAATGCTCTGAACTCAATGTTTGTGCTGTGTTGTGATCAGTGTAACAAGATAGTTTAAGTTAGTTATGAAGTAGAAGGTACATCCTTCTTGATTTCAGGGACAGTGGTCTTGATGGTACTGAGCAGCACCTAGTCAGAGCTTTGCTGAATCCAGTGTCGGACAGCATACTCCTTGGTCCTTTTAGCTATCAGTGAGGTGTCTCCAGAGCCCAGAGGAGAATTCGAGCAGAGGAATCCTTTCCTGCCGCCATCACGCCAGATAAGCTAACTTGGCCAGCTGAGCTCAACATTATGTCCCCTCATCTTGAACTGACTTTGTAAAATTAACATTAAGAGGGGAATTTACTTGTCTTAAAATCAGGAACTGTGAACATCTCCAATACTAGTCCCTAAAGACAA
This sequence comes from Oreohelix idahoensis, assembly GCA_024509875.1. NCBI lineage: Eukaryota > Metazoa > Mollusca > Gastropoda > Stylommatophora > Oreohelicidae > Oreohelix > Oreohelix idahoensis. The sequence goes on from JAMPIV010010999.1 coordinate 56,148, forward strand.
ACTATTGAAGTCATGATGACAAATACCAACAGAGCTTGAACAAAACAAAACCAGTATTACCTCATTTTACTACTACACAACTGACACACATAGAACATTTGTAATAATATATGTCACTACAATATTCATATTAAATACATTCTGTACATAACTTGTAATTTAAATTGATTGTGATTCCTGGTTCCCTTGTAGTTGAATCAGGACACATATTCATTCATGCCAGTAATGAATACATATTGTTATTTGAAAAGTTACGAGTGACTTCTTTAAGATATTCTCATAGAGTGTTATATGTATGTGAGTGTCACAGTGTTGTTAAGAGTAGTGGATTAAATTAAATTGTTTATCTGTCTGTTGTTGTGACTTACACTTCATCATACACATACCCTAGACACATAACGTAGTCATCACACTATTCCAGAATAATTCTGACTGAGATATATAGATATGTGGTAGCAAGTAAGGTGATATATAATACACTACTCTTATTAGATATATATATATATATACCTTCACAGCTGATCTCAGTCAGTACACTAAGTCCCCTATAAATATTTATAACATCCCACTTCACCACAGTCGTGCACCTCTCAATCCCTTACCATCTCTACCTACCACCAATGCAGACTCCAACATAGGCCTTATATCTGTAGGGCACATATCACGATCCATGGTGATTCACTTACTTAATCAACTATATATAGTAATCACTTATAGTTATGACAAATTACTGTCGCAAAAGGTTTGACAATTACCCTTCCAGCTGACAAAGTTAACTATTTGTCAAGAAATGAGCGTATTCCTCAATTCTGTATCACCAATTCCTTTTTATAGCACCTTTATCAAGTCACATCATTATCAGGAAAATCGACATATGTCAACAGCCATTAACACCTATGCATCAAATCTTAATCATATGTCAAATTAGACAAAAACAACAATAATAACAAAATGAGCAATTAGGGAGGCCTAGCGACATATATGAAGTGACACAATTTACACAAGACACAATCACTTATCTGTCAATGATCCCGCTTCTTTTCCGCCACGACACTGGATATCACATAGACTGCTAAAACCTCCACTGCGGGAAAGCACTGCAACTTGGTTCGTTTCTCTTCAGGTAATTTCGTCAATATGATATGTGCTTAACAATGCACAAGTTGACAGGAACCATAATACAGCACACACTGCCTCTCTTGACTCTTCTGTAGTCTGAAATGTACACGGCAACTCCGTGTATCATAACGTCTTGAACTTGTGATGGTGACAACTGGCACAGGTAACCCGAATATTGCAGAAATCTGTCACAACCCGTACAAATGCTGGTACAAATACTGTCCAAGTCTAATTGAACTTCCTTGACCACTGCAGACGTTGTTGTCGTCTATAGGCATGAAATAGGACGTCAATTGCTACTGGTGTAAAGTTGCCTTCTACCACGAATAAAGCGTGCGTCGTTTCTCAAATGCGCCACCCAGGCAGATAATAACTAGGTCACAGTTCTGAAGTACAGGAGATTCAAGCCACGCCTACATAAGGTCAATTATAACAAAGTCAAGTGTTCTCCACTCTTGTCACGTGCAAGTCATATGTATTATTTTCAACTTGTAGTGACTGATCCTCTAGATATGTTATGGTCTGGTGGACAAAATTTGATTCACTTTATCCTCTTGCTTCAAGTACATATCACTGTAGAGGTAACAATTTCTTAATCGTATACGCCACTCAGGCACATCTTAAATGATATCCAATGATACGAAAACTACGCCACTTAGGCTATCGACGCGAATAGTCGTAGATGTCAGATCCTGTTGACTGTAAACCACCATAAATGTAACCAAAGTGGTTTCAGTCTGAATGTTATTACTGGCCATAAATGTACTCGCATTCGCTAGCACAACACGAGTCAATATAACATAATTTCCCGGGCATTAAATCTCTAATAATACGACCTGTCCTAATCCTGGACTTATAATAGCTTAATAGCTTCATACATCTCCACACTGCAGTTAATATATAATATGGCCTGTCCTAATCCTGGACTGATAATAGCTTAATAGCTTCATATGGCCTAAACAGTCTTCATTACTCCATAAAGCCTGCAACACACGGCAGCTATAATAATCTTCATATGGCCTAAACAGTCTTCATTACTCCATAAAGCCTGCAACACACGGCAGCTATAATAATCTTCATATGGCCTAAACAGTCTTCATTACTCCATAAAGCCTGCAACACACGGCAGCTATAATAATCTTCATATGGCCTAAACAAATCTTCAATACTCAATAAAGCCTGCACCACACGGCAGCTATAATAATCTTCATATGGCCTAAACAGTACTTCAACACTCACTAAAGCCTGCATCATCCGGCAGCTTCATTAATCTTCACAATATGGCCTACAAAAGTACCTTAATACACAGCGAAGCCTGCATCACCCGGCAGCTTCATTAATAAGGTTCATATGGCCTAAACAAATCTTCACTGCAGTGTATCACATAGGCTGTACACACAGCGAAATATATAAGTCGACATTTTCTCAAATCCTACGTAGGCATACATTATCCAAAAACACTGGGACTCGACCTACACGGTCCACGCCCAAAAAAACACAACTCCCTAAATCACACACTAGTCCCGCCAAAAAACCCGTCACGAGATTCGGTTGTCTTGAACACCGTTCTCGATAACACATGCAGACTAGCGAGCTATTCACATGACTCAAAACAGTACAGAATAAATACATTAAACAGCGTTCACACGCTTATCTGTACTCTGTCACCCGAAAATAGGAAAAGATAATTCTATCCTAAAGTCAAACAAGTATCCGCTTAATCAAGCATTGCAACTCGAAATTTAATTTGTCTAAAAAACCATTCTAAAGATTACTTCCCCTTCCATAAGTTCCACTTGCAACACTAAGATTATTTTTTAATGGGCCTAATGTCAATTTTTTGATGAACCCCATGATAATTCCTTTCACTTTAATCAGACTGATCTCATTTCCTTGTAGCTTAAGAAGAACCTCATTTAACTTTTCAAATATATCTGAAATATAGGCCACATCTTTTCGCAATACTTCTCTTTCGATGCTAAATTCTTCTTTGATTGAATCCAAAAACTCTCCAACAGAATCAAATAATGCCCATAATCTTTTTAAACAGTTTCCTTTGGACAGCCATCGTACTTCCGTGTGTAGGAGAAGACGTTCCTTATTCTTCACCATTATCACAACAAAATTTACGAAATAATCTATCGTTCAACTAATGCGCTTTAGTTTTGTTAATAACACTGATAAAACAGTTCAATGATTTGTTGAGTCTGTCACTAAGATGCTTGGCGACTAAATGTTGTCGATGAATAACACAATGAATTGTTAAAACACCTTGTGCCACATTTTTTAAGGAGGCCTGAAACCCACGATGACGACCAACCATAGCTGGTGCTCCGTCTGTCGCACATGCGATGATATTGGAAAAAGGAATTTGTTTTCCAACAAAAATGTGTTTCCAGAGGAAATATGTGTCGAGAGTGGAGAGAGGTTAGCTTGGGTGTGTCGAGAGGCTAATGAATGTTTCGAGTGTTGAAGGGACGTAAATCTCCGCCTACTGTCTCCTGACAATGGTAACATTCCAGGTACTAAAGTTTTGAGTTTGGAATCCTTGAAACACTCTATGGGACGCAAGGCAAATAAAAACTATCGTGTTACAAGCTATGCGAAGGGGAATATCTTTTGTAATTGTTTCATATTGATTCTTGTAAAAATGTACATAACGCCCCCTTGAATGGAAGCAGCGACCCCCAATCGTTGCGACCCATCAGAACGCCCCTAGACATCTTGAAAACGCCCCCCAGGGGGCGGTACCGCCCCCGTTGAGAAACACTGGTTTAGAGCATGTGATCCACATTTTTCAATCAATTCAGCAACAGAAACTAGCAGATTTATCGGATAATCAACTTTAGGAACAATCTCAAAGAATAGTTGACAGATATAGTTGTGACATCACTGATAATTTTCCAACACAGCTGATATCACTGCGATCTTGCCTTAGAGGTAATGTTGCACAATGAACTACAGTAAAAGACCTCGCACATACTTATTAAAAATTCAGCACTTTTGACAAGCTGCGCAGATGTGTTCACAGCTGTGATGCTTTTCTTTACGATCCCTGTCACAGCTGTAACTGCTGAAAGATCATTTTTGAAACTAAAACTAAAACTAATAAAAAAAATAAAATAATGTAATAACACGATGAGCCAAGACCGTTTGAGCGGTTTAAGTATTCTTTCAACTGAACATAAGGGGGAGCCGCGCTGGTGTAATGGTTACCACGTTGCGCTGGCGATCAGGTGTTCAAGGTTCAAGCCCGGGCGTGAGCATTTGAAGGAGTGTCATCGACTGGGATTTTGACTGAATAACCTTAACTTCTCCTGAGATAAACCCTCTGTGGATGGGAAGGAGCGAAGCTCTTGACCCGTTCGAAGGAAATTCCACAGGCTCCACAGCCTCGCAATGACATGTCATTGGGCCGAAGGGCTGAAAGCCCAAGTGCCGCTGGTTAAGAAAAAAAAACAAAAAAAACTCAGCATAAGGAAGCTCAAAGTCTAAGGAAAAACTTGTAGGTAATTATGAGTGTATTTGCTGAATCTAAAGTAAGACTCCAGGAATTTTAGGTCAGCACCTACTCTCTAATAAGTTAACAGTTTTACACAATCCACATTTATAATCATCGTTAATATCTAATAAAAGTGAGAAAAATATACATTTTGGAAATTTATCTACGTTATTAATTATTGCATTTTAGACATTAACTGGAGTAAAAGTCCGTCACATGACGGAAATTAAATTCAAAAGCACCAACACTCAACAGACATTTTATTTATTCAAATACTTGGGGAAAAATAATGTTAGGCGTAAACATCCTATTGTCCATCACACGAGCATCTTGTGTTTCTGTTATTTTAATCGGCCGGATAGTTCATAATATAACTGGGACCTTTAGATATCATGTGATCGGAACTCTAATAGATCTTTAGATCTAGAGTAAAAGTCCATAACTTCTTCTTCTTTGATCCTTAGCCGTCGACTGTCACAGCAGTCAGTGGCCATCATGCCTTATGGTGTCTTGCCTCCTTATTCTTGTTTGCTGAAAATGACTCGGAGGAAATAAAAGTCAGCAGACATCATAATAATAATAGCCCCTTCAGTCATAACTGACTATGGGAATGCGCCCCTGAGGTGACAGCCCTTCAGTCATAACTGACTATGGGAATACGCCCCTGAGGTGACAGCCCTTCAGTCATAACTGATTATGGGAATGCGCCCCCGAGGTGACAGCCCTTCTGTCATAACTGATTATGGGAATACGCCCCTTAGGTGACAGCCGTCAGCTGTTTATTTTCCTGGTGTTTCCTTTCGACATTTTCTCTTCTCTTCTGCTTACTGTTGAGCTTCTTTTCGCCCAGTCTGAGGTGGCGCCGTATATCTGGGGGCTGCCCAGTTTGAAGCAGGCGGTAGCTGTCCAGTGTGATTCCAAAACTTCTCCCACTGACGGAAATAGCCCCTGGCGCCCTACCCTACGCCAGTTGGGCAAAATGCGTATAACCGGCAAATGCTACTTCCCGTGTTGTGCCGACACCTATATGGTGAAGCTGGAGTGTCCTCTCCAGGGCGCGAGCTTGGGTACAGTTATATGGAGATCAAGCTGTTACCCATGCAGCATGTTCCCCTCTCCATGCAGCCGGTAGATCCAAAGGAACGGCAGTAGCCGATACAGCTTGACATCAAGTGTGGGTATTTATACATCTCTAAACACTTGTATACGAAGATACATATTTTGCTGAAATTGTCTCTTTATCAGATACAATTCACTTTGGTATGTTATTGGCTGAAATTGTCTCTTTATCAGATACAATTCACTTTGGTATGTTATTGGCTCTTGCACACCAACCTTTGCTCACTTTTCTTTGTCGAGCGCTACTATTTTCGGGAGAGTATTAAAAAAACCAAAATATTTGTTTTACATCCAATGTTAAAAGTCTGAGCACCCACGCCGTCCACGTTGCACACCGTGCTTTGCACACTTTTCTGTGTCGAGTGTTACTATTTTAGGGAGCATTACGAACGCTACTAACAGAATTAGCTGGGATTTTATTTATATTGATATTATATTATACTAGCAATAACCCGTCAAAATTGACAGCTTTTTAATTATAGTGTGTTGTTTCTGTTACATGTATTACAGACGGTACTATCACTACTGTGGTCATTTCATTGCAGGCGACCGTCATTAGATATTTGCAATACTTTAAATTAAAGTTTTGTCTTGAAGAAACAATCAAAAACTTTCATTTTAAGGTTATTTTTAAGGAAAATGATGAGTTAAATCCATTTCCCGAATGAAACTGGACAGAGGGAGTATCTTGAGTATCTGTTAATTTAATGCACACCGTCACACTTTTCTATTTTCGCGAGAGTACATATAAGGGGAAACAATACAATTATTGTCTAACTTTCAACCACAGTTGCACAGCTGTGGTCGAAAGTTAATGTACTCTCTCGAAAATAGAAAACAGTGCGCAAATGACGGTGTGCAAAATGTGACTGACCTACCGACCGACCGACTTACGGCGGGAATTATAGTATTGGACTCTGTCTTCTTAAATTTGTGCGCGCGCGTGTGCGTGCATACGTGCACTCCTTACAAATGTTCATATTCACCACCTGCTCAGGAACGGGGCATAACAGAAAGTAATCTGGTTATCAGAGGGTGCTACACAACGGGAAAGTTCTGCAAACTTATAAATCCGTAGCCCTTGCATATCCTACCTGTTATTTGTTCTGTCACAAGAACAATATATTCTTGGATATAAGTACCACATATATGAAAATGTTTTAATCCTCATGAAGTAATTTTTCCAGAAACCACTCAACAAAATTCTCACACTAGCGCACAACGCAGTATTTATACGGACTAAATTCCAGAACTGGTAGTTCCAAAATGCGGTGATCGCCTCTACGTTCTAGCGCGTGCCGCCATCATTTTCACAGCAGACGGCGAGAGGCCCATCAATCAAAGATTTAGTTCTGTAGACGTGAGCGCCATAAAAACCGGGAGTCGAATTTATGACTGTCACTGGAGGGTAACAAATCTAGGGCTCGAATGGGCTTTGTTATTATGTTTGTCGGATATTTGCGATCCTTTCAATTATTTCCACCTGACAAATTTGTGGTTTTTTAGGTTGTGCCAGGGTCCTTGACATGTAACCCCTTATACCACTCTCTGACTTGAGACTTCCGTAATAGTCACCTGACTTTCTACTGTGTCACCAGCTTGTGACTTGTATCATTGTCATCTGGTTTTCTCGTGACGTGTGTCGTCACCTAACTTTCTCTTTGTCAAACCAGCACTTGACTTTATCCTTGTTGTCCAATTTTTACTTCCTGTCTTCAGCTCGTGACGTGTATCCTCGTCGCCTGACTTTCACTTAGTGTTACCAACTCATAACTTGTGCCCTCGTTGCGCGACTTTCTGTCTGTATCCTCGAGACCTGACTTTCTCTTTGAGCCAACAGCTAGTCAGTCGTACCCTTGTCAGTCTATTTATGCCGCGAGCTCATGACTTGTACACTTATACCCGATAGTCATTTTGTGTCACCACCTCGTGAATTCTACCAGCGCCACCTGATTTCTCTCTTGTAAATAAATAGGAAAATAATAGAACAAATATATAATTTTTCATACGTGGAGCGATGGCATCAAGAGATAGACAGAAAAGGGCCAAAGAGAGTGCAACATCAAGTCATGAGGCCGACAATGTTATGGATCTATTGCAACCGATCTTCGATATGGAGATGGCTGATGGTCTGATCATTTTCTTTTGTACCGTGTCCAGATCAAGACTTGAGGACCTCATTATTATTCAAAGGCGGACACATGTTCCTTTCCTGGATTCGGTCTTGGGGATGTCATCGTTAAGCTGAGTTTTCTTCCTTTATTTCCATTTCTTTCTTTCTTTCTTCTTCCTTTCTTTTTTCTTTTCTCTTTGTGACAGAATGGAGTGACCCTTCTCGAAGTCGGTTTCACTACGGAAGTATCAGTTACATATTTGTACTGATTTTGATTGCGTGCTTTCAATTGTCGCACTTTCTTTCTTTCTTTATCTGCTATGTGTAGCAGATATTTGGTATTTTCATTCTTACACTCCCTTCAGTATATTTCGTCTTGTCTGTTTAACTGCCCATCCCTGCTGATGCAAGTTGAAACGACAGGCATATTCTCGTGTACCTAACCTTGGCGGCTACCAATTAACACGAAAATTGCCAGCGTATTTGGCTAATTGCTGATAAAGCCAGGGTGAGCTACAGATGAGAGATTACTTGTCTGGGTGACACGTTTTGGACAGACACGGATGACCTAATCGCTTTCTGTCCAACTTGTTATGACAAGATTACTTTTGATAGTAATAAATTGTTACATCTGAAACACATTGTCGTATGAGTTTACAGATGTGTTGGTGAGCTCGCCTGCCAGGCAATCGGATGTTTTCATACCATATATGGGAAAGGTGACCTCTGCATTACGTTAAAATTGTTTCCATGTCAGGAATATTTTGAAATTACCGCACCCAACATTTTTGTTTGAAACGATTGGCGCTTTCTTAGCTTCGTCGCAAACAGATGTGGGGTGGGGCAGGAATATAACCTGACACGCTTCAGTGTTAAGACACTGTGAGATTCACGCTCGCAAGACACAACCAGACTTGCCAGAAATTAGAATTCAGAATTTCCATTTATCAGGCCGCACTTTGTGGAACAATCTTAAAGGACTTACATAGCCCAGGAAACTCATTTTAATAAGGAAGGCTGAGGAAACTGAAACACACGGAGAAATAGAGGGAATTATCTTATAAAAGTAACGACCCCAGTACACGTGTAAGAGGCCTAATCAAGTGCCTTAAATTCATTCATCTGAGCAAAAAGTCTGTGAGCCAGGATTGGCGTAAGCTGTCATTTTACATTATATATTTATCATTACTAACATGTGAACTAATATGTATATATTACCATGTGAATATTAATATGTAAAAATCGCTTGTGGGTGTCCAAGTCCTTTGAGGCTGGCAACCTCAGCGTATAGAATGATGATTTCATGACCCACCACTGCAAGGGCTGGTGACTGCTTTATTGCTAGCTCCTTACAGAGAACTAAAAGCATCGGTAGTCCCAAGTTCCATATGAAGCAGGGAGGGGAAGATGAAAGAAATGATGTACATTCTAAGTATAATTCCTACAGTTTAAAACCAGTGTAAATGTCCCTATAAACATAGTCACTTTAAAATTAATGAAAGTTTAAAACTTTCCAATCAGTGTAAATGTAAATAAAACAGATTCAGTTTATATTGTAAACACTTTTCAAACAGTGGAGATGTAAATGTAAATATATTCTATCTCTACTATTAACCTTTTCATTTAAATGTAAAATAAGGATAAAGCTATTCAATTTAAATGTAAAGAAAGTTTCTCTCGAGGGATTAAATGTAATTCTCATCGAGGGCAAATTCTGATAAATGGGATGGAGGAATAGAGGGAAAAAGGACCCATAACCATGGGTTGGAAAACGCAATACTCAATTGAGCGTTTCGTTTCTATTCTTTTACCAAAGTTGTTGGTGGTACCAGGAGGGTACAAATCTCTGGACCAAAGTGAGGGTATAAGTGGACTGACGTAGAAACGCGGGACCAGCTTGGCAGTTACATCTTGATTGTACTTGAAACGTGCTGCACCAGAGACGTGAGACCTTCAGTGACCTATCTGCACAGAACCCATCAGCGGAAGCAGAAACTACTATTAGCAGCTAAGTGAAACCTATAAGTTGCCAAAGTGAACTTTTTTCATAAAACCTACTATCATTCAATAATCACCGAGCTAACGCTCAGTGATGGTGAATCAAAGACAAGACATCATTCAATGATGAACATTTTCTTTTAGACTATTCAATTATTTTAACCCGTTAAACGAAATGATTATTAAATCTGTTATTTGTTAATATACAAATTTAACTTCGATTTAATCATTTTAAATGTACTGCATGTTTGTCTCAGTCAATTTGCTAAACACACTCTGAACAGAGCTATACCAGAATAATAAGAATTCCACTGAGTATATCAGGGTGGGTGCTTAACGAGCTAAAATTAATCATTGCTTAATCCTTCACAGAAGTTGTCGGCAGATCATAGAATTAACATGCTCAGCCAATGCAGCATTGTTTTCGCTTTTCTGAATATCTCGTGAATACTGCCTTGAGATAGAAGTGTCATTACCGTTCTATTTACAAATCTGCTAAGAGTAATCTTGTGCGAAGGTAGACTCCTTTGAAGCCCATAATAGATACTCTTGAGTTTTGGCCACTGTTGGACCACTACTGCAGAGCAGGGGAGGCAATACCGTCACACTCTTCTTTATTTCGTTTCCTGTCTTTTTTTACTCTTTTCTTTCTGTCTTTTCTTTCTTTTTTTTTTTCTTTCTTTTATTTCCCACTTATCGAATATGTTTTCGCCATTTTCAGTATCATAATCACCTTTTTCTTCTTCCAGGTGTCAACAGTTATTCCTTCAATTTGTTTTTGTTTGTTTTGCAGATGTACTGATGGTAACGTTGACAGTTCATTTATACTGACTTCAACAAAATAAAACAATATAAAAAATATTTTAAACACAGGCTTTTAATGCACTAAAAAGCCACAAATAATTTTTCACGGAGTTTATAGCTTGCAGTCAAAAAATTTAAAATCAAATTGACAAAAAACGTGGGGCGCTTAAGCGCTTATCATATATTTTATCCGTAAGTGCCTAATGAAGTATAAAGCAGAAGTATATTTCATGTAGAATCAGCGCCCTAGGTTTTTAGTGCATTAAAAGCCCGTGTTTAAAATATTTTTTAAATATTTTTTTATTTTCTTCTTTGTAGTGTTATTTTTTTATTACATTTAAGTCAAATGTAATCGATCCGCTAATGACATTATTAGTTTGCGATTAACGAGTCCAGAGCACAGGAGGCGGATTTCATTATTCAGTATATTACTCGGAAAGTTAATACTTTTTAATTTTTATTTTGATAAGAGTTGTAAATTAAATTTTTTGAAATGTAGTTGTCAGTTGCGTGTATGTCTGTGCACGCGCATGCAATAGTGTGTGTGTGTGTGGAGGGGGAGGGAGGAGAAGTTTCAATATTTCTCTCAAGAAAGACAATCTTGTTGGAAAGAATAAACCTAGATTATTTGCAGTTATCGTCCATTTCACTGATGAAACAATACCCCAAAAATAATAATTAATATTAATTTTAATGTTATTTATTTTATTATTTTTGCGACTGATTATTGTATTGTCATCGGGAATACACAACTATGCCAAGTTTCAGAGCTATTGCTCATCTGGAAGTGATCAAAAAAGCGATTGCAAGATTTGAAGGTGACAAACGTTGCAAAGCCTGTAATAAAAAGTATCTACGTCTAGTGGTTTTCATTGTCACAGTGCTGTCCCATTCAAAGTTGGCATTGTTGGGGGGGTCTTATATATATATATATATATATATATATAGGTAGGTAGATAGGTAGAAAGATAGGTAGAAAGATATATATATATATATATATATATATATATATATATATATATATATATATATATATAGAGAGAGAGAGAGAGAGAGACAGACAGACAGACAGACAGACAGATAGACAGTCAGACAGACAGACAGATAGATAGATAGACAGACAGACAGACAGACAGACAGACAGACAGACAGACAGACAGACAGACAGACAGACAGACAGATAGATAGATAGATAGATAGATAGATAGATAGATAGATAGATAGATAGATAGATAGATAGATAGATAGATAGATAGATAGATAGATAGATAGATGGATAGATAGATAGATAGATAGATAGATAGATAGATAGATAGATAGATAGATAGATAGATAGATAGATAGATAGATAGATAGATAGATAGATAGATAGATAGATAGATAGATAGATAGATAGTACTTCAGTGCTGTAGAGAGCCAATCCTGCCATATAGAAGTGAGCCATGTATAATTATTTTTTTAAAAAGGAAAAAATAAAGAAACAGCAGAGACAAACTCACACATGCCTGGTATGAGTGTGACACCCGGCTTTTACCCGTTTTTCTGAGACTTTCTTTTAATACAGGCATACCTCGCTCCAGGGCCATAGATACGGGGCGCGGGGGGGGGGGAAATTATACTGTACCGGTACCAAAATAGTGCATTAAAAAAATTTGTTTGTATTTAAACCCCCCCCCCCCTCTCTCCCTTTAAAAAAAAAAAATTAAGTCATATCTACGGCCCTGCCTCGCTCATACGATATGTTCGGTTCCAGGCCACTGTCGTAATGCGAAAATCGACGTAAAGTGAAACATGGCATTTTTTCACTGCTGAAGCAAGTGCAGTACTGGAATGGGCATATGGCCATATATGTATATTACAAACCTAACTAATCAACTTAGAATGTAAACAAACAATGTCAAATAGTATTTTATTGATCTTTTATAGCCGCAGTATTCTTCTGTTGATATCTGCCACTGCCGAGTTATTGAAGGAAGTCTGAAGGTGAGGCCACATCTAGATCGGCAGTTCATTCTTCATAGTGCTTCCTGGCTGGGGATTTTGATGTACTTCTTGCTGAAGCAAGTCATTTTTTGCTGTTCGTGTACAGCTTTCGATGGACAATGCAATAGGGAAGGTAACAATAGCCGTATTAGCAATAAGACAAACTCACTGTGGCATCTCCGCTTTTTTGCGTTGCAATCCGTGCCTTTAATGTTTAGTCGGAAGTGTGTTACGCAATCGTTAACAACCTTTCACTCTACCGATTCAGGAGTCAATATGGAAAGTCAGTGATTAAATTTATCAGTAAAGATAGTCGATTAAGCTCAGACATGACAAGAAATCATGAATTATGAAGCGAAACCACGAAATACTGTCCGAGGTAGGAAATAAGAACGGAAAGAGCACAGAATGAATTAAAGGATGGCACAGGGAAATGTAACGAATGAGGTTATTTCATCACAGAAAAAAATAGGACGATTTTACTTAGGCATTTTGATATTACGTTGGATGAAATAAAAAATGTGTTGCTAATATTGCCAAATATTACATTATATGCTAAAATACTAGTAAGTCAGGGAACAATGTTCACGTGAGTAGCCCGTGGCAAGAGAAAAGACTGTAGCCATAGCAAGAAATATAGGACATAACCGTAACCAGATAAAAAAGAGAGAGAGAATGCACGAGGAGAGGTCACAGTAATAAGGTCTGAAAATAAATATAAATCTTCTATACAAGACAATGTTTGTAAGAACAACTGCAGCAAATGACAGCATGATTACGTTTTGAGAAGCATTTAAGATGTGGACTCATGCATATATCTCGGCAGAAATATAGACAATATTGGAAGAACAAGCAGTTGTATTAAACTAAGAATGTAAAAGGTCAAATATCCTATCAATGAACCGGGAAGTATACGAAAATACCAAGATATCAAGTGTTACACATAAATAAAATGTTTAAACTTACATGTCAAGGCTGTTCTATTGTAAGGATGTGAAATATGGAGAACTACAAACACGATAACCAAGAAATTAGCCTTTCATAAATGGGTGTTGGTACAGAAAAGACAAGATCAACAGTGAGGAATAAATGTAGAGGACAAGATCAACAGTGTGGAATAAATGGAGAGTACAAGATCAACAGTGTGGAATAAATGGAGAGTACAAGATCAACAGTGTGGAATAAATGGAGAGTACAAGATCAACAGTGTGGAATAAATGGAGAGTACAAGATCAACAGTGTGGAATAAATGGAGAATACAAGATCAACAGTGTAGAATAAATGGAGAGTACAAGATCAACACTGTGGAATAAATGGAGAGTACAAGATAAACAGTGTGGAATAAATGGAGAGTACAAGATCAACAGTGTGGAATAAATGGAGAGTACAAGATCAACAGTGTTGAATAAATGGGGAGTATAAGATCAGTAATGAGGAATAAATAGAGAGTACAAGATCAACAGTGTGGAATAAATGGAGAGTACAAGATCAACAGTGGGGAATAAATGGAGAGTACAAGATCAACAGTGTGGAATAAATGGAGAGTACAAGATCAGTAATGTGGAATAAATGGAGAGTACAAGATCAACAGTGTGGAATAAATGGAGAGTACAAGATCAACAGTGTGGAATAAATGGAGAGTACAAAATCAACAGTGTGGAATAAATGGAGAGTACAAGATCAACAGTGTGGAATAAATGGAGAGTACAAGATCAACAGTGTGGAATAAATGGAGAGTACAAGATCAACAGTGTGGAATAAATGGAGAATACAAGATCAACAGTGTAGAATAAATGGAGAGTACAAGATCAACACTGTGGAATAAATGGAGAGTACAAGATCAACAGTGTGGAATAAATGGAGAGTACAAGATCAACAGTGTGGAATAAATGGAGAGTACAAGATCAACAGTGTTGAATAAATGGAGAGTACAAGATCAAACAGTGTGGAATAAATGGGGAGAATACAAGTACAAGATCAACAGAATAAATGGAGAGTACAAGATCAACAGTGTTGAATAAATGGGGAGTATAAGATCAGTAATGAGGAATAAATAGAGAGTACAAGATCAACAGTGTGGAATAAATGGAGAGTACAAGATCAACAGTGGGGAATAAATGGAGAGTACAAGATCAAAAGTGTGGAATAAATGGAGAGTACAAGATCAGTAATGTGGAATAAATGGAGAGTACAAGATCAACAGTGTGGAATAAATGGAGAGTACAAGATCAACAGTGTGGAATAAATGGAGAGTACAAAATCAACAGTGTGGAATAAATGGAGAGTACAAGATCAACAGTGTGGAATAAATGGAGAGTACAAGATCAACATTCATAACCCTTCACTCCCAAAGGAGCATAGACCTTCAACAAACACATGACAAGTCCTAGTGTCACGTGCCATCATCTCAAGTTCCTTCCACGTTCTCCTTATCATCTTCATCTCTGTTTCCAGCTCTCTTCTCCATGTGCTTCTTGGTCTACCTCTGCCTCTCTTGCCCTGGGGGTTCCAGAACTAGGACTGCCTTGTAATGCTATCAACAGGTTTCCTCAGTGTGTGTCCTATCCATCGCCATCGTCTTCTTCTCATCTCTTGTTCAACTGGCACTTGTCTAGTTCTTGTCCTCAGTTCCACGTTGGTAACCTTGTCATACCATTTTAATCCCTCTATTCTACTCAAGCACCCATTTATGAAAGTCTGTAGCTTTTTGGTTGTTGTCTTTGTTGTTCTCCATGTCTCAGAGCCATACAATAGGAGTGACTTCACATTTGAGTTGAAGATTCTTATTTTCGTGCTGGATCCGATTTCTCTTGATCTCCATATATTTCCCAATGCAATGAAAGCTCCTTTTGCTTTTTGTATTCTTATTTTGATATCACTGTCTGTCCCTCCAACTTTGTCTATATTGCTGCCAAGATATGTGTATGATTCAACATCTTGTATTGGTGCTTCTTCAAGTTCAACATTGTTTTCATTACCTGCATTTATTCTCATTATCTTTGTCTTTTCCCTGTGTATTTTCAGACCCAATTGCTGTGACCTCTCATCGAGTGTTTTCAATTTGTCCTGCATCTGATTACGGTTATGGGACAGAAGAGCCAAGTCATCAGCAAAATCCAGATCATCCAACTGCTTAGTCAGAGTCCACTGGATTCCATATCTGTTGTGTGTTGTTGATGTTCTCATAACCCAGTCTATTGCTAATAAGAAAAGAAATGGAGACAAGAGGCATCCCTGTCGCACTCTTGTTCTTATCCCAAATGGTTCTGTAAGCTGTCCTTCATGAAGAACTCTGCATGTCATGTCTTCATATGTTTTCTTTATTAAATTAATGATCTTCAGGGGAACTCCATAATGCCTCATCAATTTCCAAAGTGATTCTCTGTCTACACTGTCAAATGCCTTTTCGTAGTCCACAAATCCGATGTATAATGGTGAATTCCATTCCAGACTTTGTTCAACTATTATTCTCAAAGTGGCTATCTGGTCTGTACAGGATCTGTTTTGTCGAAAACCTGCTTGTTCATCTCTCAGTTTCTTGTCTATGGACTCTTTTAATCTCTCAAGGATAATCCTATTTAATACTTTTCCTGGCACTGATAGTAACATTATTCCTCTATAATTTGTGCACTCTTGTAAATTTCCTTTCTTAGACAACTTAACCAGATATCCTTCCTTCCATTCTGCTGGTATCTCTTCCTTTTCCCAGACTTTACCAAGTAATTTATATAGCATCTCTGTAGCCGTGTCGATATCTGCTTTGATGGCCTCTGCTGGAATGCCATCAGGTCCAGACGCTTTTCCATCTCTTAGAAGCTTTATGGCTTTCTTTATTTCTTCCTTCGTGGTTCTTTCACCGTTAATTTGTAGCTCTTCTTCTGCTGGCTGGATGTCCGGGGGGTTTTGTGGAGCTGGTCTATTGAGAAGGTCCTCAAAATCTTCTGTCCACCTCTTCATTTGCTCTTGTATATTGCTGAGCAGTTTTCCATTCTTGTCTTTTATGAGGCAACTTGTTTGCTTGTATTTCCCTGTCAGCTTCTTTGTGCTGTTATACAGTTCTCTCATATTTCCTTTGGCTGCAGCATCTTCTGCCTCTCTTGCCAACTCCTCAATATACTTCCTCTTGTCTCTTTTGATGTTTCTTCATACTTCTTTGTAAATGGAGAGTACAAGATCAACAGTGTGGAATAAATGGAGAGTACAAGATCAGTAATGTGGAATAAATGTAGAGGACAAGATCAGCAATTTGGATTAAATGGAGAGGACATGATCAGTAATGTGGAATAAATGGAGAGTACAAGATCAGTAATGTGGAATAAATGGAGAGGACATGATCAGTAATGTGGAATAAAT
This sequence comes from Oreohelix idahoensis, assembly GCA_024509875.1. Classification (NCBI taxonomy): domain Eukaryota; kingdom Metazoa; phylum Mollusca; class Gastropoda; order Stylommatophora; family Oreohelicidae; genus Oreohelix; species Oreohelix idahoensis. The sequence goes on from JAMPIV010010999.1 coordinate 73,139, forward strand.
GGAGAGAACATGATCAGTAATGTGGAATAAATGGAGAGAACATGATCAGTAATGTGGGATAAATGGAGAGAACATGATCAGTAATGTGGAATAAATGGAGAGTACAAGATCAACAGTGTGGAATAAATGGAGAGTACAAGATTAACAGTGTGGAATAAATGGAGAGTACAAGATCAACAGTGTGGAATAAATGGAGAGGAAAGATCAACAGTGTGGAATAAATGGAGAGTACAAGGTCAGTAATGTGGAATAAATGGAGAGGACATGATCAGTAATGTGGAATAAATGGAGACAACATGATCAACGGTGTGGAATAAATGGAGAGGACAAGATCACTAAATTGGAATAAATGGAGAGGACTCGATCAGTAATGTGGAATAAATGGAGAGGACATGATCAGTAATGTGAAATAAATGGAGAGGACAAGATCATTAAATTGGAATAAATGGAGAGGACACGATCAGTAATGTTGAATAAATGGAGAGGACATGATCAACAGTGAGGAATAAATGGAGAGGACAAGATCAACATTGTAGAATAAATAGAGAGGACAAGATCAACAGTGGGGAATAAATGGAGAGGAGAATATCGGCAGTGTGGAATAAATGGAGAGGAGAATATCAGCAGTGTGGAATAAATGGAGAGGAGAATATCAGCAGTGTGGAATAAATGGAGAGGAGAATATCAGCAGTGTGGAATAAATGGAGAGGAGAATATCAGCAGTGTGGAATAAATGGAGAGGACAAGATCAGTAATGTGGAATAAACTGAGAGGACAAGATTAACAGTGTGGAATAAATGGAGAGGACAAGATCAGTAATGTAGAATAAAATGGAGAGGAGACTATCAGCAGTGTGGAATAAATGGAGAGGACAAGATCAGTAATGTGGAATAAATGGAGAGGACAAGATCAGTAATGTGGAATAAACGGAGAGGACAAGATCAGTAATGTGGAATACATCAAGAGGACAAGATCAAAAATATGGAATAAATGGAGAGGACAAGATCAACAATGTGGAATAAGTGGAGATGACAAAGATCAACAGTGTGGAATAAATGGAGAGAACAAGATCAACAATGTGGAATAAATGGAGATGACAAAGATTAACAGTGAGGAATAAATGGAGATAACAGTGTGGAATAAAGGGAGATAACAAAGATCAACAATGTGGAATAAATGGAAATAACAAAGATCAACAGTGTGGAATAAATTGAGATAACAAAGATCAACAGTGTGGAATAAATGGAGATAACAAAGATCAACAGTGTGGAATAAATGGAGATAACAAAGATCAACAGTGTGGAATAAATGGAGATAACAAGATCAACAATGTGGAATAAGTGGAGATGACAAAGATCAACAGTGTGGAATAAATGGAGAGGACAAGATCAACAATGTGGAATAAGTGGAGATGACAAAGATCAACAGTGTGGAATAAATGGAGATAACAAAGATCAACAGTGTGGAATAAATGGAGATAACAAAGATCAACAGTGTGGAATAAATGGAGATAACAAAGATCAACAGTGTGGAATAAATGGAGATAACAACGATCAATAGTGTGGAATAAACGGAGATAACGAAGATCAACAGTGTGGAATAAATGGAGATAACAAAGATCAACAGTGTGGAATAAATGGAGATAAAAAAGATCAACAGTGTGGAATAAGTGGAGATAACAAAGATCAACAGTGTAGAATAAATGGAGAGACAAGACAAATACCTGTGAAACAAGAGGCAAGGAAAAGAAGTTAGCATTGGATAGGACACTTTGAGGAAATCAGTTGATAGCATTACAAGGCGATCTGGAAAACCCAATATAAGAGAAACACAGGGAGATAAAAAAAAGTATAAAGAAAGGATTTTGAGAGAGACTTAAAAGTGAAATAACGGGCTTGTAAAGACATTGATGAGATAGCACAGTACAGAAAATCTTTACGTAAATATTTTAAACGCCTCAGGGGTTGACAGATAAATCAAAAAATGGCTCATTTAAAAAAAAAAGAAAAGAAAAAAAGAAGCGAGTTTCTGAAGTTTCTGCTTTAAAATCAAACAGCTGCAAAACGTGCTGATTGCCAATGCCAGGAGGCATGCCACATGATGGAAATGATGTCGATGGAGAATGTGTCTAGAAAAGATGACGGACGGATGACACACTCGTCACAACAGCCTCTCAAATGTGTCTAGTTTTACTTACGGATGCACCTGTAGTGGTTTTCTTCCTGGTACCGGGCTATCCTGGGATTGTCTAATTATTTAGGCATTTACCTGTCAGCTCCCTAAATAACATTGGCCTTCAAGGAGTCTACGCCACGTCTTCCTATATCGTGTCATCTGTTAAACTTAAATTGTTTTCATGTCATTTGTATTCCATTTAAGTTTGAAAAAATCAGTACCCATTGTAATGTTATGATGTATGTATATAATCATTACCTCGTCATCTACACAAGCACACACGTTTCAGAAGGGACTCAGTAAAAGCATGTTCAATTCGTAGCCATGTTTATTTACAGAATATCGTACATGTCAAGATTCGCATTATATTACAATGTGTGGTTCGTACTTTAATGTATTCATATTACATCCCCCCTTTTTTGAAAAAAAAAAAATGTGTGTAAACATTTCCAACGAAATGTTTCATGTGAGAAAGGATAAGTATGTGTAATGCTCAGTGTGAGTATATATATGTCACTGTCTGTATCGGCTGGGAGGTGTCACTGTACGGCCAGAACGAGTGGTGTAAAGTGCTGGTGGTTCTGCGGAAGTCCCTGGTTTAGCTTGAGTTGGTTGTGATTTCGGCCTTGGCGCTTGTTGGTTTTGTGGGGCACCAAAGTCTGGAGTTACTGCATTGTCTGTTGAAAGCATGGGAATTCTCTGTTCTGTTGTATTCTGTGGGATTTCTCTTATGTCCACTCTGTTTCGCCTCAGGAGGTTGCTGCTGCTGTCTGGTCTTAAAGTATAGCTCCTGGGTTCAGGGTTTCTGGAAATGATTGTTGCTTTTGACCATGTGTCATTGTTGTGGTTGTAGGTAGTCACATGCTGACCAGGATATAATGGTGGTAAGTCTTTAGCACATTTGTCATAGTTGGATTTCTGAACTTGCTGACGATGCTGAAATTGATCATATGTGCTGTCTCTATGTTGTGGACGGAAGTGGACCTTAGATGGTAGGAGGTCTTTAATTCTTCTATCAAACATAAGTTCTGCTGGACTGTCGATCTTACTGTCTACCGGTGTTGTTCTCCATCTCAAAAGTGCTAGGTGTACATCCTCTGTTCTTGTTTTCTTCATGATTGACTTGATAGTTTGTATCTGTCTCTCAATGAAACCATTAGATTTAGGGTATCTAGGTGATGATGTTGTGTGTTTGATCTTCCAGTCCTTAGTGAAGTTTCTGTATGCTTGACCTGAGAAATGTGGACCGTTGTCTGATCTAATTTCATCTGGGATGCCAAACATGCTGCAATACTTCTTTGTAATGTCTGCAATAACAGCTGATGGTGAGGGTTGTGGAAGTTTCTCAATGATGGGAAATTTGCTGTAGTAATCAGCAATAATAAGATAGTCATTATTGTCGATTGAGAAAATATCAGTTCCTATAATGCTCCAAGGGCTCAATGGTATGTCTGATGGTATGAGAGGTTCTCTGCACTGCCTATTTGCATGTTCTTGGCCAATTGAACAGTTTTTACATAGTGTTTCTATGTCCTTGTTTATCTGTGGCCAGTAAACATCTTTCTTTGCTCTCAGTTGTGTCTTCACAATACCAAGGTGACTATTATGGAGCTGTTTAAGGATGATATCGCGTTGTGTTTCTGGTACAACAATGCGATCTCCTTTAAGGATCAGACCATCTTCGATGCTTAACTCGTCCCTCATCGAGTAGTATGGACGGATGTGTGTTGGAACTTCCCTGATAGAGCTTGGCCATCCATGGTATATCAGTTCTTTGAGAGAGTTAAGGATAGGATCTCTCATTGTGTCTTCTCTGATGTGTTCAAGCCGATTATCGCTAAACTTGACAAAATCAACTTTGATGTTTGGGGTAAGATCTGCTGTCTTGTTGGGGTTTGGTAATCTGCTGAGAGCATCTGCAAGACCTATATCCTCTCCTGGGATATACTGAATATTAAAATCATAACCTTGTGTTTCCAATAACAGAGCTTGTAGTCGTGGTGGTGCTGAAGCTATTGGTTTTTTATGAATCATCTCAAGTGGCTTATGATCTGAGAGAATTGTAAATGGGCGGTTGAACAGAAATGTGTGGAAGCGTTTGATTCCAAAACGTACAGCTAGCATTTCTCTTTCAATGTTTGCAAGTTTCTTTTCGCCAGAACTTAATGATTTGCTTGCGTAAGCTACAGGACGAAGTTCTTTGGCATAGTGTCCTTCAGGATTTTTGTCTGGTTGCAAAAGTGCTGCTCCTAGGCCTTTCAGACTGGAATCAACCATGAGAAAAGTGGGTGCTTGCATGTCATAGTATTTCAAGCATGCATCAGATGATATGAGGGTCTTCAAGTGGTTGAATATGTGTTGGTAGTCTTCTGACCATTCATACGGAGTTTCATTCTGTAGTAGAGATCGCAAAGGTTCTGCAGCAGCTGACAAATTTGGTATGAATTGTGCTAGGAAATTGACAGCACCTAAGAATTGTTGCAGTTCCTTCTTTGTAGCTGGTGTTGGCATGTCATGAATATCTTCAACCTTTTTAGGGTCTGGTTTTACACCATTCTGGGTGTACAGCAATCCAAAAAATTGTATCTCCGTTGCCTTAATTGTACACTTTTTGCTGTTGAATGTTAGCCCATTGGCCTGTGCTACATGCATCAAGTTAATCAAGTTACGGTCGTGTTCTTGTTCTGACCTGCCGCAGACTACAATGTCATCCGCAATAGCCACTGTACCAGAACATTGCTCAACAATGTTGTCAATCTTCTGTTGGAAGATGTCTTGTGATACATTCAAACCAAATGGGAGTCTCTTGAAACAATATCTGCCGAATGGTGTTCGAAAAGTTGTAAGGAGTTGACTTTCCTCTGCTATCTCAACACTCCAGTATCCGTGTACAGCATCTAGTTTAGAAAAATATTTGGCATTGTGGAATCTGTGAGTTATCTCTTCCACTGTATGCATTTTGTGTGGACAGCGCTTTAGACTGTTGTTTAAGTGTTTTGGGTCAAGGCAAACCCGAAGAGAACCATCCTGCTTCAGAACGGTTGTGATACTACTACACCAATCAGAATGCTCTTCAACCTTTCTAATAACATCATTCTGCACCATCTTTTCTAGTTCTGTGGCAAGTTTCTGTTTAACATGTATAGGATACTTTCTAGGTGGGTCTATCTTTGGCTCAGCGTTGTCTTTTAAAAAGAATCTTGCCTTTCCTGGAAGTTTGCCTATTCTGTCGAACTGTTCTGGGAATCGCTGTTTAAGGTCATCTACTCCAGTGACGTGTAGAGTAAGATGTTCTTTTTTGTCAGCTTTAATGTTGTTAATAGTTACCACACTCAGCTTTTCGCACATTGGTAAACCCAAAATTGCAGGTCCTTCAACATCTACCAAGTAAAATGTTGACGATGTCCATTCAGAGTCTCTGTATAAACATTCAAGTGTTACTGCTCCGAAACAGTCTATACTTGTTCCATTGTAAGCTCTTAGCTTTGTCCTGCCACTCCTACTTTTTACATCCCTTGTGGGAAATCCTTGCTTATCCACCTTGTCAGGCATGATCTGTCTGAATATTCTTAAGGGTAGAGTGTTACCTTGGGCACCTGTGTCTATCTTGAACCGAATATATCTTTCTTTGTGCCTTTTAATTCCTGGTATTCGGAATTGTACCTTGCAGAAAGCCTGCGTTCTCTTTGGTTCATTACTGAAAGTTAGTATCTTCACAGTATCAAAAGTGGAAGGATCACTTTCTTCACTGGAGTCAAGGTCCTCAGTCATCATAGAGTGTGTTTGTTTTGACGACTTTCTGCTGTGAAGTTTGTGTTGAGCACTGTCTTGTTTCCTCTTGAAACATAATTTTATCCAGTGGCCCCTCTTTCTGCAGTAATGACATGTAGAGTCTTTAGCTGGACAGTGGTTTTGTATGTGGTTTAGGCCACAACATTTACACATAGCACCTCTGCTTGTGTTGTGTTTTTCTTGTTGTTTCGAACCAGTTGCTTTGTTGTGTCTAGGTTTATAGCTTTTCACTGCATCCACCTGGGCTGCTAATGTACCTTGCTGAATTTGTTTAATGTTTAGTGCTTGTGCCTCGTGTTTCCTGCCTTCATCCAGAAGTTGTTGTAAAGTTAGCGTATCACTCTGGCTCAGTAGCCATTTCTGGAATTCTGGCATTGGTGTGCTAAGAAGAATCTGTTCAATAATTCGCTCTTTTTCTTCTTCGTTGCTAAATTTACATACTCTTGTTTTCTCCTTAATGCGAGTGAAGAAATCATCTAGGCTTTCACCACGTTTCTGTCGCAGGTGGTGAAGCTCTAATCTTGCCGCTCTAAAGTTTGTGTGCTTTATGATCAGACGCTTTTCAAATTCGTCCAATATGGCTACGGGGTCGGTTGCCGACTCAACCGGCATGGCGGTAGCAAAACTGTTGTAGATTTTCAAACCTTCATCGTCCAATGCTTCTAGGATATATGGAGTTAGGGTTTGTCCTTCCAGACCAGTGGTCTTGGAATATAGATCTATGCGTTGGCGCCATAACAAGAAAGCTTCACTCTTATCGTCTTGACCGGCGAATCTCATTTGCAGTGCGTTGCGATATTGTTTCGCCGCCATGGCTGACTTCGATGACGAAAATTAGCCGAATACTGTACTCACGTGTTATCGTGTAGCTGTTTTGCGTCAGTCCGGTATCGACCGCTGCCACCATGTAATGTTATGATGTATGTATATAATCATTACCTCGTCATCTACACAAGCACACACGTTTCAGAAGGGACTCAGTAAAAGCATGTTCAATTCGTAGCCATGTTTATTTACAGAATATCGTACATGTCAAGATTCGCATTATATTACAATGTGTGGTTCGTACTTTAATGTATTCATATTACACCCATGTGCGGGAAACAAGCAATTAGTATAACATGTCCTCCAAAAATGTTGGCTGCACGAGAGGAGCAGTATGACAGCATGGCCGTCATCCACCTGTCTGAGGCAGAAAATATATGGCTATGAGAGAAATCTGAGACAGATCACCAACTGTCTAAGAGAAATAGATGTTAAAAGAGGACAAATGGCAAAGAAAATACATTCCTTTCTTCACGTTTTTTCCGGCCTAGCTCTGTGTCTCTTACGTGAGGATTCCAGAACAAGGACTTTTGTGGCAGTGTAACCTTGCCACCTATGTCAGATGGGTGTTCATAATAATATTATATTATACCCTCGAAGCCAGTGCAACCGGAAGGGCACACAATTTTAACTGTCAAACAATTGGTCGCTACAAGACGCACTGTAGAAAAAAAATGCATAGTTTTGATGTGTTTTGCGTTACTCTGCAACAAATAAAGTTGTATAAAAATCACTTCATACCAACAACTCCAGAAGTCAACATCCATTTTTCTTTTCTCTCACAACTGTAGTGAATAAACACCCATATCTTAAAACGTAAACGAATCTGAAGTCCCTAGGCCTAAACAGCCTAAACTACTTCATGAAGCACAACGTACGCAATCTGACACGACGATGAAAATTTGATGATGTAACGGAATTTGCTGTATCCATTTATTTCTTCATTTTACGATAAACCTGCCCCATCACCGCGCCTTAGATTTGTTGACCTCTTTTCATATTGCGATAGTGTTATTTCACGGCTTATTGACCATCCTGAAGGATTAATTGTAATCGCTTAAGCTGTTGAACCAGATTGACATCCTACAGTAACGTAAAAATGATTGTTGACTTTTACGTCATCCTTTTCCGCCAAGACCAGCATGTCCGTCTAGGCGCATTGTTGACTACAAACGCGTTCAGACACTTGGGCGGATAATACAAAAAGAAGACAAGATGTTGTCTGAGAAATATGTCTGGGTGCAGCAATATGTCGCGGCTTATTCTTCTGAGTACCAGGAAAGTACGGGTGATAACTGCTTAATCACTTCCGTCCAGACATTGTCTGTGTAATTATTACAGAGAAACACTTCTGGGTAGACAAATTAGCGAGGACACTATCAGCAGGCGAGGTTACAAATCGTAATTGAAAGGTTACCTAAAAGTGACGGAAGAAGTCGGGCCAATATGGGAGATGAGGTCATGTGCTTACATTTTACAATGATATTTTAAAAACACGCGGGGAAAGTAAATAAATGACATCCCGACCCACAACTTTCTTGTTCATTGATTGGAACACATGAAAGTCAGAAATAAACATTCGCTCTGATTGGAAGTTTTGTCGGAAAACGGCATGTGGACGCTTGGAGGAAAAGTGAAATATAACCTATCAAATTCGGAGGCTAATACACACTGCATTCCAGAATCGTCAAAGTAGAAAGCTCCAACTGAAGCAAGAAAAAAATAGAGTTAGGATTCTGACCCTTATAGGACCGGACAAAACACGTATCAAAACTTCTGAACACTACAGCAAGGAAAATCTACCTTTTAATACGGAAACCGGACTCCTTCAGGACCTACTCACAAAATCACAGAGGGATTATAACTAGAAATAATACCCCTGACGCATGTTCGAGGCATCTTTATCAAGTTGTCGAGACTATTCAACTAAGCAAGAAACCATTTCTTCCCTCTTGGGATAAGTTGTAACATATTTTATATACTTTGAATTTGACGTGTTTGAACTTGCTGATGGTTATACAGGTCCATACGATGTTGGCAACCTCAGCATGTGAAAATGATATATTCATAAACCACCACAGCAAAGCGCTGGTGATTGCTTCATGCAGGTTCTCACAGGGAACCAAAAGCAGAGGTAACAACAGACTCCAAGTGGAGCAGTGAGTGGATGATGATGACATCATATGTATATATTTATTATCATTTGTAATAAGTCGTATGTATACTTAAACATGTTCACCCAGGCACAAGCCATTGTACTTGCCGCTGTCCAGTCGCAATATTTCCATTAAATTAACTAAAAGAATGGTGATTTTTTCATCAGATCCCCTGAGTTATATGATGTACGCTCAGGGAGATTAAAAAATTAAGAGAAAGGAATCGGTTGACGGACAGCGGGAAAGGCGTATAATTAATATCAGGAAAGCAAAGACTAAGCAGAGGTTTTGTTCTTTTATTTCCTCTAAAGTTTGTGGTACAAATCGAAGAGATCATTTGAGGTACTACTCTACGATACCAGATGCACTACTATTCTGTGGATCAAAGTTTGTGACCGACACTGGAAAACTACGTTCTACGGGTTTTGAAGATACCTGCCTTGACCAGGAGAGGTTACCTCTTGATATGGAGACGTGCCGATGCCACAGAGAGAATTGACGGAAACAGCAACATCAACACTTCAGCGTTTTGGCAGCTAAGTTACATTTCTAGCTGGCCAAATACAGAAAATCTTTCTCTTTTTTCTTTTCAACATTAAGCTTTCTAAAGCCGACATCTTTTCTATGAAGACACTTACCTTTTATTAATGACCAGCTCTTATTTATTTTCATTTGTTCAAAAATAATTGATCATTAAATTTGTTATACGTTGTTTACAAATTCATAGTTGATTTAGTTATTACAGAGAGGTGCACACGTATGAATCAATATCTTTAATATATATCTATATAGAGCCATTAAGAAGAATTTTAGGTACTTGTGCGTTAATTCACCGTCAAATTAATATTTTGGCAATTTATTACCCAAACCGAGAACTGTACTATTTCTTACATTTGTTTTCTTACAATTTTTTTCTTTTTTTCTCGCCTTAATCCAATCGCAGTCTAGGCCGTGGAGTTGTGACATTTACCAAGTCCGTCCTTTCTTTTCTTTTTTTTAAAACACTTTTTGTTTCGTTTTGGTGAGGCGCGTCCCGTTCAACCTAGTCGGTTATATTAGGGCGCATTTCCAAATATAAAAGACCCTTAAGTCTAGGGAATTGCTAGTCATCATAATCATCATCATCATCTGCTTTCAAGTCCCTATCAGAGTCAGATACCCATTTACAGCTGGTTGGACTGATGCGTGACACCTGTTCCCTTCCTCGCAGCCGTTGCCTTCTCTAACTCAAGATCAGAGTCAGGTACCCATTTACAGCTAGTTAGACTGATGCGTGACACTACCAAGCTCGAGAGGTGGGGTCTACGTAGCTATAAATGCGTGTCACCTGTTCCCTTCCTCGCTACCGTTGCCTTCTCTACCTCAAGATCAGAGTCAGGTACCCATTTACAGCTGGTTAGACTGATGCGTGACACTACCAAGCTTTGAACCCGAAACCCGGTAACTTATTGCGGTAGTGGAGCGTTAGAGACTTCACTATACTAGGTCCAGCATCGAGAGGTGGGGCCTACCTAGCTATAAATGGGTACTTAACTTTGAGTTAGGGAAGGAAAAGACAGCGAGGAAGGAAACTGGTCTCCCCACCTCTCGATGCTGGACCTAGTGTAGTGAAGTCTCTAACGCTTCACTACCGCAATAAGTTACCGGGTTTCGGGTTCAAAGCTTGGTAGTGTCACGCATCAGTCTAACCAGCTGTAAATGGGTACCTGACTCTGATCTTGAGTTAGAGAAGGCAACGGCAGCGACTTCCCTTGTTTCCTGTGTACCGTTAACTTGTAGAACTGATTCAATACCGTTTTATTGGTTTATAAACTTAAAATACGGGGGGGGAGGGGGGGGTTTGAGCGCGGGTCTGTCGTAAGCGTGTCAACTATGAATGCACGAGGAACGTTTTTTTTTTTTTAACTTGCACTCCCAAACCACAATGTGAAATCAACCTTTTTCAGTCAAGAAAAAGTACGGTTCTCAGTTTGGGTAATACATTTCCACAATTTGATTTTAGCGGTGAATTAACGCACAAGAACCGAATTGTACTATTAATTACGTTGGGAGCTTGTACGAGCTAAATTAAATTATATAATACTTCTTCACAAAAGGCGGCGGGTAGATAAAAGTTAACATTGCTGTAACGGTCTCGTTGTTGTTGTTTGTTTGTAGTGGGTATATTAATTTGAGTACATCGTACTGACAACACGAATGCATAAGGGCATTGTCACCACAGGACATAAAAACTGGCAGAAGAACATAAGTCGTCTGGTAGTGGGTCTACGATACAACGTCGTACAATATTTATTTAGTTCTTCACAACATTCAAGCAATGGCAAAAATTGGAGCATCTTGAAACATCTGTCTCCTCACATAAATTCGTGGTCAGTCCATAAGTATGTAAGCATGCATAGTGATATGTCATCAATATATTAATCTCATCTATTCAGTTCTGGCCGCTGTACTAATACAAGGGGATTGACATAAGTCTTGGGCCTGACCATGAAGAAGTCATAGGAGGAAGATGAAACTTGGCACATTTAAAGTTCATCATATTTGCACTGAATATGTGGAGTACGCGTTTGTTTCCTCAATGGGTTTTCCCGCTACGGTGCACGGCGCAATGTACCCTATTGACCGGATCTGCTGCTCCAAAGATTTGACAAAACAATGGAAAAGAAGGAGGCCAGAGCTGTGATAAAATTTCTGATGTTTCAGGGAAAAACACCTACAGAAATACACAGGGAGATGGAACCAGTGTTTCGTGATTCTTGTCCTTCATATACTTCGGTAAAAAAAACTGGTGTCAACAGTTTAAGTGCGGCCGCTCAAATGTTGCTGATCTGCCAAGATCTGGTAGACCAGCCTCAGAGTGCAACGATGAAAATGCAACAAGAGTGAAGAAAATCATTGACCAGGATCGAAAAATGACAATTGTGGAGATAGCTAGTAGAGTAAAACTAAATGAAAGAACAGTATATAGAATTTTACACAACAGACTGAGCATAAGAAAAGTGTGTGCACGCTGGGTTCCGCGACTGTTGACACGTGAACAGAAGCAAACGAGGGTAAATTGCTGTCAACAGTTGCTCAAAAAGTGTCAGTCAAAAAATTTTTTGGAGACCATGGTGACAGTAGATGAGATTTGGGTACACCATTATGACCCCGAATCCTAAATTGCCAGCATGCAATGGAAAACCCCGGGCTCCCCAACACCTGTCAAGCCGAGGGCGCAGAAATCTGCAGGAAAAGTGATGCTGACTGTTTTTTGGACGGCAAAGGTGTCCTTTTGAAAGATTATCTGCCTCGTGGCAACACAGTTAATGGACAATACTATGCAGATCTTCTCACCAAACTAAGAAAGGTTGTGACCAGGAAACGAGGGATAACGCGCACTCAAAATCTTCCTTTGCTTCAAGACAACGCGCCCTCTCACAAAGCACGGCTTGTGCAGCTAGCAGTCAACGATTTGAATATTGAAATTCTTCCACACCAACCATATTCTCCAGATTTGGCTCCATCAGACTTTTTTCTATTCCCAAATCTTAAAAAACAGCTAAAAGGAAATCATTTTGACAGCGATGAAGAGGTTATACTAGCATGTGATGACTGGTTTAGTTTGAAAAATAGGGTGTTCTACTCCCAAGGTCTTTTCAAGGTCAAGCAGAGATGGCAGAAGTGTGTCAATTCAGACGGTGGCTATATTGAAAAGGAATAAACACTATACAAAATTTCAGCTCTCTGTGACATGTCCTTCATTGTTAGGCCCAAGACTTATGTCAATTCCCTTGTAAGTGCGTGTCAACCACGGACACCCAAGTAATGTGGATACGAAACGTGAATGTTATATTTCTTGAATAAAATACTTCACTATAAGGTGCTTGTGGTGGATTTTGATGTTATGAAATGTTGTTGATATGTTTCCTTATTGTACTGAATGAGGCCAGCTGTGAAGGTCCCTGATTCTAACAAAATTAGGGTTGAGTTATCAGGGTACCTTGCTGCTACCACCTTATGGCCTCAAGCAGACTTATTCTTGACTAGTATGAATGATAGCTACGTCTAATGTCTAGGGATATGCAAGTGTGGTGTGATGGTATTTTAACAATAATACACATCTATACAAACAAGTATTAAGGTCTAAGATTAAATGAAATAACCCTGGGATAAATTTGTACAATTAATAATTTTCTATGTGATTTATTTGGTCCTGAACCTAGTATTCTTCTGGTCAGGACTTTAAAATGAAAAGAATTCAAGATATATACAAAATGTAAATTTTAGTCCCAAAGGGACAATAGTCCAAACAAATACTGTTTAACTATACTAATAGTGTTACTAAAATTTGTCTATTACTGGTTTCTAACACTGGATGGTGGTTTGGGATTCTATAATCACTCCCAGTCTCTTTAATATACAATGTCACTGTTAAGTTCTCTGGGGAAATAGTTTATTCTTGTTATACAGGGGTGTGCTGGTCTTAAAGCTGATGTAGAGTTAGGGTGCCAGATATTTTACTTATCTGGGCACACTTGAACAGTCTGTAAACTTGGTGTCACACTATTTCGCTATGATAATGGCCAAAAGTAACAGGGTAGACTCTGCAGGTCCCTGTCACTACTGTGCATGAAACGACTTCTCACTGCTTCTCATAGACATCTGGCACCGGACTAGTGCCAGATAAAAACCCTGTAACAATGAAATAATGTCTCCTTGTTGATATCTTACTTCAACTGTGTTTTATATAAAAAAGAGAATACATAAGAAATAAAGAGCTGGGTCATATCTAATGGACCAATCCAGTACATCCATTCCACAGTGTACCAGTGTTGTTCACATGTCTCTCCTATAAAGGCGGTACTGCATCTGCAATAATATTATTAATCTGTCTTGTCTTCCCTACAATGGGATAGGTGAGCTGTGTCCCTCTGGTCACCTAAGAAAACCTTTTTATTTCACAAAACATGTGCATTTACAAAACTGGCAATGTGTTATAGCCTAATTATACCTTCAGGCCCTGCCTAAATCAGCTTGGGACCTGATTACTTACAGTCGTGATGGCAGCATCTTTCACTCACATTTTTAAACAAAATATATATGAATAATGTCGGTCTTACCAGAAATTCAATGAAAAAACACAAGTACGTTGACTAGCAGACTCCAGATGTACTGCTGGCTGAACTGTGATGCCTATTACTTTAATATATATTTGCTTTAATAAGGCTAATCACTTTTTCCAGAAATACACAACGTCCTGCTCTAGGGACTATCTTCTACAATGGCGTCAAGCCTTTGAATGTACTCAATAATATGAAATGTTTTGACCAATGGGATCTACTACTAAGATTTTCCATTCAAATTTTTAAATCAAAGGTCCAATTTCGGTCCAATGTTAGTTTACTTCTGTCGGTCTGTCCGTCCGAACTTGGCATTTACCAAAAATAAACTTGGTTTTGGCCTAACACTACCAAAAAACATATTCTGTTTGAGCCATCCCATAATTTTTTCTCCCCTTGTCTACCCCTTTCTACATGTACCCTTTCTTGCCTTTTTCAAGGACGCGTCAAAAAATGTTACCGTTAGTGCAAGTCCAAACGAGCATGTGTTGGTCTGTCTGTACGAACAAATACAGTCTTTTGTCCATAACTTTATTTCTATCTGTCGGATTTTTGATTCGAAAGCATATTACTCATCAGGACAAGACAGCTCTAAGACTAGCTAACTTTTATGATCTTAAACCTATTAATAAAGAATTCAATATATTTTCCATTTTGGTGTTCGTTGTTTTCTAAGTCTCAACTACTTGAATGTTATAAAAATCATCGCAGATCTTCCTTTTTCCCGACAGGAAGTAATTATGCGTGTGTGTATAAATGATTCTACAGTGTGCCTTTTGTTAGAAAATGTATTGGACTTGGCGGTTTATTTTTAAATTTTGAAGCTCGCGACATCGTTTTCGACACAAGCTAACGGCATCGTCTCGCACTGTCGGCCTGAGTAGCTAATTCAAACTTCTAACACTTGACAAGCCGGCAGCATGTGTCCGCTCTCTCAATCTTATGCGTTCGTGTGTTTTATTCTTTCTATCTTTCCTGGAACCACTACGTTTGTATTTTTTCAAATTTTTATCGTTAACCCTTGACGGGCGCGTTATAAAGTCCATTACTACTAGCGCTGCAATAAGGCTTTAGACTACGTTTTATCCTACCTAAATCAATGCATTTTCTGGCGCAGGGAAGAACACGCGTTACAACTTTACTAATTCTATACGTATTATTATGACTTTATTACATATAATTAATGATTTTATCGCTGTATCAATGTACTTCATCACAGTGCTGAACTTCTTCATGAGTTCGGGACCATCTTAACGATCGTTGAAAACTAAGTGGCGGCCTTCGAAAATATATTAATGCCACATAAAAGTACCAAATTCCTCACTGTACCCTACCAGGCATGTCGTAAAAAGCGACTAAGGAGGGTTGGGCTTGGGGCTGGTTACCCCATCCCGTAAAAAACATTTTACCACAAAAACTTCAACAAATATGGACAAGTCAAATAAAGAATATAAATCAACTCAGCCAACCAAGACTGAAGAAGGTCCTTTGGAAAAGAGGCGCACGAAGCAACCCAGAGAAAGCCGAAAGGAGTCTGGGTTGCCGACTAACCTTTTTTCGTCTAGGAAAATCTCCAGGATTGGCACCAGGAATGTTCGCACTCTGTGTGAACAAGGGAAAACAGCACAGGTAGCAGCAGAAAGGATATTTTTTACAGGATTGATATCCTGGGTCTCTGCGAGACACGGTGGAAAGGCATAGAGAAGAAGAGATTGATCACAGGAGAAATGGTGTTGTTCTCAGGACACGAGGAGGAAAGAGCTCCCCCCCTTTCCCCCTCCCCCCCCACACAGTAAAAGGGTGGCTCTAATGTTGTCCAAGGAAGCACATAAGGCACTTATAGAATGGGAAGCAATGGGACCCCGAATTATAACAGCAAGGTTTAAATCAGCCAAAAAGAAAATAAATATAAACATCATTCAGTGTTATGCACAAACACATGATAAAGAAGAAACTGTGAACAAAGACTTTTACACCAGACTACAAAGTGTCTTGGATAATAAGAAAAGAAAGGACATAACAATTTTGATGGGGGACCTAAACGCGAAAATAGGAACAGGCAACACTGGCTTTGAAGAAATCATGGGAAAGCAGGGATTAGGTATAATGAACGAGAATGGAGAACTATTGGCAAGCTTCTGTGCATCAAATCAACTGGCTGTAGGTGGAAGCATATTTCCACATAAAAGAATACATAAAGCAACATGGATATCACCAGACCACAGAACTGAGAACCAGATTGATCACAAATGCATCAGCAAGAAGTTTAGGTCATCATTGCATGATGTGAGAGTATGTAGAGGAGCAGATGTTGTATCAGACCACCATCTTCTGTTGGCTAAAACAAAATTAAAACTCAACAAATTTACAACATCATAAAGCTATAGACAACAGAGTAATGTGGGAAATCTAAGAAATCAGGAAATAAGAGAAAAATTTTGAATCACAGTATCCAACAAATACCAAGTACTTGAACAGCTGGAAGATGAAACAGATACGGAAGACCACTGGCAACAAGTAAAAAATATATGGAACGAGACATGTGAAGAAATACTAAGAAAAAGAGAACATCAGCACAAAGCATGGATATCAACAGAAACCATTAGTAAGATAGAAGACAGGAAAAACAAGAAAGCAGATTTAAACAGAAGCAAAACCAGAAGCTCCAAAGCCAAGGCTCATGAAGTGTACATAGAAGCAAACAAAGAAGTAAGAAGAAACATCAAAAGAGACAAGATGAAATATATTGATGATTTGGCAAGGGAAGCAGAGGATGATGCAGCAAAAGGAAATATGAGGGACCTGTACCACAACACAAAGAAGCTAACAGGGAAATATAAGCAAACAAATGGCCTAATAAAAGATAAGAATGGAAAATTGCTTAGTAATATACAAGAACAAATGAAGAGATGGACAGAAAATTTTCAGGAACTTCTCAATAGACCATCTACAGCTAATCCCCCAGACATCCAGCCAGCAGAAGAGGAACTACAAATCAGCTGTGAACGACCAAGTAGAGAAGAAATAAAGAAAGCCATAAAGCTTCTGAAAGATGGAAAAGCAGCTGGTCCAGATTGCATTCCAGCAGAGGCCATCAAAACAGATATTGATACCTCTACAGAGATATTATACAAACTACGTGGCAAAGTCTGGGAGAGAGAGGAAATACCAGCAGAATGGAAGGAAGGTTATCTGGTCAAGTTGCCTAAGAAGGGAAACTTACAAGAGTGCACAAATTAAAGAGGAATAATGTTACTATCAGTGCCAGGAAAAGTATTAAACAGAATCATCTTGGAGAGATTAAAAGAGTCCATAGACAAGCAACTGAGAGATGAACAAGCAGGTTTTCGACAAAACAGATCCTGTACAGACCAGATAGCCACATTGAGAATAGTAGTTGAACAAAGTCTGGAATGGAATTCACCGCTATACATCGGATTCATCGGATTCGTGGACTATGAAAAGGCATTTGACAGTGTAGACAGAGAATCGCTTTGGAAATTGATGAGGCATTATGGAGTTCCCATGAAGATCATTAACGTAATAAAGAAGACCTATGAAGATATGACATGTAGAGTTCTTCATGAAGGACAACTTACAGAACCGTTTAGGATTAGAACGGGAGTGAGACAGGGATGCCTCTTGTCTCCATTTCTTTACTTACTAGCAATAGATTGGGTTATGAAAACATCGACATCGCACAACAGAAATGGAATCCAGTGGAATCTGACTAAACAGCTTGATGATTTGGATTTTGCAGATGGCTTGGCTCTTCTGTCCTATAACCATAATCAGATGCAAGAGAAAATGAAAATTTTCGATGAGAGGTCACAACAAGTGGGCCTGAAAATACACAGGGAAAAGACAAAGATTATGAGAATAAATGCAAGAAATGATAACAAGGTTGATCTGGAAAAAACACCACTAAAAGATGTAGAATCGTACACATATCTTGGAAGTAATATAGACAAAGTTGGAAGGACAGACAGTGATATCAAAATAAGAATACAAAAAGCAAGAGGAGCTTTCATTGCATTGGGAAACATATGGAGAACAAGAGAAATCAAGTCCAAAACGAAAATAAGAATCTTCAACTCAAATGTGAAGTCAGTCCTATTGTATGGCTCTGAGACATGGAGAATAACAAAAACAACAACCAAAAAGCCACAGACTTTTATAAATGGGTGCTTGCGTAGAATAGAAGGACTGAAATGGTATGACAAAGTCACAAATGTGGAATTGATGACAAGAACCAGTCAAGTGCCAGTGGAACAAGAGTTGAGAAGAAGACGCTGGCGATGGATAGGGCCCACATTGAGGAAACCTGTTGATAGTATTACAAGGCAGTCCTTGTTCTGGAATCCACAGGGAAAGAGAGGCAGAGGTAGACCAAAAAACACATGGAGACGAGAACTGGATATAGAAGTGAAAATGATGAGGAAAACATGGAGAGAACTTGAACGGATGGCACAGGACAGGAAGACTTGGCAAGTGTTTGTTGAAGGCCTATGCTCCTTGGGGAGCTAAAGGGTATCTACAACAAATAATTATATTATGTTAAGTCATACAATTAACCTAACAATAAAGGGATGGAAGTGTGAGTAGAGTATGAAGAAGAAGTATGTAACTAGAATCAAATGCAAACGTAGATGAAGTATGGAAGCATAAACAAAATAAGAACCAACAAGTGGATAGTAAAAGAAGAGATGGAATGAAATGAAGAATGACCCGCAAAGAAAGAAATCAATGAAATGAGAGTAGGAAAAGAGAACAATGATACAACATGGTAACCATAAAATTAAACAATGCGTTGTATAAATAAACACTATTATGGCAAAACAACATATACTAGAAAAAACAATGCATATCTAAACCAAAGAACAAATAGCTAGCTACCATTTAAAAATAGCATAATATGCAAGAATAGCCAAGTTACTAAACTTATGCAGTACAAATGATGAACTTATTATAGACATCAAAATTAACAATACTGCTACAAATAGTTACCCCTAGCGCACAATCAAGCGCTGGGTAATGAAAATATCTCACAATGTCAGAAAACACCTTTCCAAAGTACAATACCGAAATGTATCGTAATGAAAAATCTAAATTTGAATCTCAATATCACTATAATTGTAACACGTTCAATGTTTATACCAAACACAGTCATACAAGAACAATATGGCAATGGCGTGGTGCATAAAAAGTAAATAATACAATGTCTTAAATTAAACATATACTATAAATATCCATAGCTCCAGTGATCTTGAAAACTCTTGTGAGCATGAGGACACATAATCATCTAGTGTGGCGGCAAAATTCTGTCTGTCTTCACTGGAACAGGAAAACTTGCCCAAGGGGACATATACAACAGGTTGAAAAGTAATAGCCTAATCTCGTAACATAGCAACTCTGATTCTCATGGGAAAGCCGTCGCTGTGAAAAAACACAAATGAAAATCACTATTTTAATAACGGTAGGATTTTATGAAAGGCAACAATTAACTTTAAATTTAACCTACCGCGTGTGGCTGTGTAAACTTCTGACCACTGTACGATGTTAACCAAACCTTCCTCCGTTACACAAGAAAGGGTAACAGAGAAAGTAGCACAGTCTAACCTGGAATCATGAATTATATAGGGTGATAAAAGTGTTCTATCAGTGTGCGATAATGTATAATAGAGTCGTGGGTATATAAAGCGATACCGAAATCTATAAGCAAATCTAGAAGAAAGTAGTGATGACTAAGAGTGTTATGATGGCTGACAATCTGAGATTTTGCGCAAGACAAAGGAAATGCAGTAGACAAAAGCGTACATTTCAAAGGCTGAACTGAAGTCATAGCCTGTGTACTGGGCAAAGAAAAAAGTAAGAAAGATATAATAAAGATGTAAAAGCATACAGTAGTAAACTTGGACCTACGTCGAAGTTTAAAAGGAAAGCCGTGAGTGTGACAAAAAGTCGTAAAAGACGAAGATACTGAGCTAACAGGTTCAGTAAGAAAGGTAAAGAAACTCATAAGGTATAAATATGTACTAACAATTAAGTCCGTACACGTGGCAAAGAAAACGCTTGTCATTGCAGTATAGAAGTTGCAATCAACGTGACTGGATGTAGATTCAGTCGTAGCTATAAAGTTAGTGTGTGTGTCAGACAAAACTAAAGGATCTTCTTCTATAATAGTTGTTAAAGAAGAATCAGGGTTAGAGCCACGATGTACTGAGGTATGTCGAACTGGGTTACAAGAAGCACTAAAATTAGCATGATGAACAATCGTATCATCAACACTGCAAGATTGCAGTAAATTAGCAGAATGTATTGCGTTAGCAGAATGTACTTGGTGATAAGATTTCGGCACAGTCATTAGCGTGGAGGCAGTAAGGTTATGTTGCCGTTCTCAAGCAGCAATTTGTACCGGCGTACATATCTTTATACTATGTATCTGTCCGACAGTAAGGTCGGCGATAGGTGCTCTGAGCATACATGCGTGTATGTAACCAGTGAAAAATGGTGTGGCAATGTGGACTATGGCAGTCGGAAAAGTCTCAACTGTCCCACCGAATGTCACACATTTCACCATATTACCTGTTGCGCAAGATGGATGAACTAGAGACTGTCTAATCCCAACAGTCGTGCATCCGGAATCAAAGAGTACTGAGACTGGATTATTATTTACAAATCCTTTATGTAGAGTAAGAGACCCTCTTCCGTCATGCGCAGCTAAGGCAGGAAGAGTGGGTAGAGGATGACCGCAACTCAAGGTAGTTATAGCTGTAGGTTGGAACAAAGTTGTGCACTCAGGGCACTGAGAAGCTCTCTCGAAATCGAAAGCAGAGCAAGCAGTAGCATTTGAGACACTATCATTATTGTTACCTTGATTATTAATAATCTGGGGCTCCTGTTGAGCAGAGTTAGCATGGCGATGCGATCTATCGCTATCGCGACTATTATCTCTATTGGAAGCATTGTTGTTTGCTCTATTGAAACTATTGTTCTGATTTGAACCCCAGTTAGCATAGTTGCGATTACTATTTCCCCTTTGATCAAAATACCTATTAGATGGATTTTGTTGTCTCTGAGAAAAATTATTGTAAGGTTGATAATCTCTAATGTAGTTACCCCTTCCTAAATGTCCATAATTGTTGGAACCAAAATGTTGAGGTCCGTTAAATTGTCTCCAGTTTCTTGGAGAGGGAGAATTACTATGTGATGGACCTTCTTCGTACTGTCCAAAATCACGATTATCTCTCCTACCAAAATTGCGATCAGCACTTTGAGATCTATGGCGCAAATTAGGAGCATATGGTATTGGCGAAACCACGGGTAAATCCTCTCTGAAGGTCCAGGGTTCAAATCCTGGGTAAGCCACTCATGTCTGTTGTTTTTCTGTTGTCTAGTGTTCCACTTCTTTGTTTCCTACGAGTGCCTGATAACATACCTTTATATTTGATTCATATTAATTTACTGTTTACAGGCCTCGGGTTTCCCTTCCTTATGTGTAATAAATGTTTATACAATACCAAACCTACCCTCTGTCCTGTTCTCACTGTCCTAGTCTACTATCATTTACTGGACACAGTATTAAGATCCTTGTCTTGTTGGATTGGCCTATACTGCAG
Organism: Oreohelix idahoensis; assembly: GCA_024509875.1. Lineage (NCBI taxonomy): Eukaryota > Metazoa > Mollusca > Gastropoda > Stylommatophora > Oreohelicidae > Oreohelix > Oreohelix idahoensis. Next base: position 94,808 of record JAMPIV010010999.1, read on the forward strand.
GACAGGGAAACAACAGAAGTGATTGCGTCATTAATAGGCTAAACTGCCCATGGTGGACTTCCGGTGTCGTGTATTGCGGTTCGCACTAATGACCTGCCATTGAAACATCATTTATTGGTGATGCGTAGATGGCAGGGAGGATAGTGTGATTCGCTTGCATGGCTAGACGGAGTTGTCGCACGGAAGGTCCAGGGTTCAAATCCTGGGTAAGCCACTCATGTCTGTTGTTTTTCTGTTGTCTAGTGTTCTACTTCTTTGTTTCCGACGAGTGCCTGATAACATACCTTTATATTTGTTTCTTATTAATGTATGTGATAATATCCGGTCTGTGAGAAAAAAAATTGTCGCATCATGCGTACAAAAGTAGCCGGCGCGTTCATAAGCCCAAAAGGCATAACGTTCCACTGGTAAAGACCTTGTGGAGTCGAAAACGCAGTATAATATTTGGCTTTTTCAGTTAAGGGAATCTGCCAATGTCCCTTAGTTAGGTCTATTTTTGTAAAGAATTTTGCAGTCGATAGACGAGTAAGTAAGTCGTCAAGGATAGGATGTGGTTCACTGTCAGCCACAGTCTGAGCATTTAACTTCCTATAGTCGACACATAAACGAATGTTGTTGTCTTTCTTTCTAACAATGACTAAGGGTGACGAAAATGGAGAGTTACTAATCTCTATAATTCCCAAGGACAACATTTGATTAAGTTCCATCATTGTCTTACTGAGATAGTGTACTGGAACTGAATATGGATGTACACGAATAGGTGTATCATCCTTAAGTATTATGTCGTGACTAATACATGAAGTGTGACCAGGCTGATCAGTTAACACCTCTGAAAAAGATTCCAAAAGATCAGCAATCTGTTGATGCTGTTGCGGTGTAACCGACGGAGAGATGGTTACATTACGCAAAGATTCTGTAGCCTGTAAAGCAGGTACAAATAAAGAAGTATGTACCTCAGGAAAAGAAGATTCTTCTTCCTGAATTACGGATAGATTAGTATAATGACAAGAACTTGTTGATTTATTCTCTAGATCATGAAAAATGGATTGTATGTGTTGAGGGCGAGTGTGAAATTCCTTAAGCATGTTAATATGGTATATTTCATTATGACCCTTAATGTCTAGAATATAGTCAACGTCGGAAATTCTGTCGACCACTTTGTAAGGACCATTCCATGCAATCAATAGTCTATTCTCTTTTCGTGGTAGTAACACGAAAGCTTCATCACCTGGGAATAATTGACGTAATCGTCTATTTCTATTCTTAAACTCTCGAGCTTTAAGTTTAGCAGCCTCTGAAGAAGCTGTTGCCAATTGGCAAGCATCAACAATGTTCTTACGTAAATTTATAACAAACTCGTATGATGACTATGAGAGAAAATAAATGATGACTGCATATGCTGAGTCATCAAAGAATGTGATAACTAATCCTAATATCTACAGGCTAATCTCTGCGTGAAGCAGCATCAGGTACCAATTGTAGTCTGAGAGAATGGTGATTGAAAGTAAACACCATTGTCACGCTCCATAACCAAACGATCGTCCCTATTGGTTCTAAATGTTACCAACGCCTCACCATACCTGCTATTGGTATGTGGCAACAGACGCACAAACTTAACGTCTGCCGTGTAGTGAAAAAAATTACCAAGTGTCTGCCAGGTAGTTTCCTGTGGCAGATTTCGCACTAACACACTGCGAGAATATGCACATTTACCAATATAGGTAGTACCGTTATCACGAAAATGTGAACAAATGTAATGTGTACCTTTAGTTTTATTAGGAACATTGACTTTTTCTCTTCTCATATAGGTATGATCTCTATTCGGTGAGTTCTCGTACTGATGGAACTTAGTATGATACCCGTCAGTATGTAAAGCAGTAGGTTTGACGCATGTCGTTGACCCCTGCTTGTTAGGCAAAGTGAGAACTTTGCTGACCAACCCGTTGGTTTTAATTTTCCTATCTGAGTTATAACTAACCCTGATGCTATTAATCTTATTATGAAGCACCTTGTCACTTGTGACAACGTCAATAGGTTTTTTAAGATCAGTTTGACTCTGATCAAGTCGCCAAAATTTATTGTCAGAATTGGCAGTAGTATCCTGTCGAGGGAAGGTATATCTCCCCCGGAATGATTTCCTAACTACCAATGGGTGTGTTGATAATTTCATATCACCCCTAGTACCTGAGTCATGTCTTAATATACGTTTATCATGTCTGCTGTTCAACAATATCTTTTTACCTGACAGTACATCCAACAGACAATCAACCCTCCTTCTTAATTTATTACCTTCAGAAGTCAGGAATGCAATCTCATGCCTCTGCTTCTTATTTAATTTATCTAAATTAGTCGTTATCTTCTTCTCACTAACAAGCAAGGAATCAACTGTATTCACTTTAGCTGAAAGGTCATTGATCTGCTGTTGCATTTTCTATTCCAGTTCAGCATATCTCTTTTTCTCATTCAGGATTAACGCTTCCAATGCACTCACCCTGTCATCAGTGAAACAATCATCACTCGAGGTAGATACAGTAACAGCATTACCAGATTCTATTTTCTCTTCTTCATTTTCTGATTTCACTTCATCACATAATTTTTTATATGTCTCATTATCTTCACGCGATAATGCCAAGTCGCGCGTGGAAGAGTTCACCTTACTTATCTGGTCATCCAACATCTGTTTCCATGAGGTTACCTCATCATTCAACTCTTTTCCCTGTCTAAAATAAAATTCAGAAAATTTATTATTATCGGTATGAAATACTTCCATTCTATTATTGTCATCAAAGGATAAACTCCCATTTACCCCTTTTTCTATCTCAATCTTTGACTTTATGTACCTATGTAGACAGAATTGTGTATATAGATCCTTATCATAATAAATGGATCCGATCTGCATATCATCAGTCAGAATCAAATCACATTGAATGTACTGGTCTGTACATTTTTGACTCGGGTTATTCACATGTATATCAAATTTTAATTTCACAAGGGAAACTTCAGATGTAAGCTTTTGAATACCAGAGCTCAAAGTATCATTCTTGTTCAATGTATCCTCTGAAAACTCCCTAGCATTTGCTATTTCCGATTGTAATGACGCGAGGTTTGTATTGGCAACCTCGACCTGTAAAGTTAGAGTCCTTACCCTCTCGTTTAAATACAGAATCACTAGCTCCTTATCTTCAAGGAGTTCCGACAACTCCTCTATTTTGCTTTCTTCATCAATATCTTCTAAAATTGTAACTCTTTCCTGCTCATTCCATGTGTTGTCCATTTGTTTATCAGGAGCATCGTCGGAAAGTATGGCGTTACGTATGTTTTGTACTATATAACCATGTTGTACATGGACGTATCGTTCCACAAAAGTACGAAGTACTGCCCCTAGTAAATCTGCTAGTTCCCTAGCAATTATTATATGTGGAACAGAATGCAATTTAGAATTTGCAAAGTCAGCCAACTCTGATGCCGTACGACATAAAAAACGGTCTAATACACAATCTTCAAGGTCTGGGCCTTGGAAACCATCATCCTTACCCTCTTGGAGAAGATGCTCCAGAGTAGACGTTTTATATGATTCTATACCATCAACACCTTTTCCTTTAACAACTACCTTGTTTGGAGAATCCATATATTCCTTTGAGGCATTCTTTAAGTCATTAGAATGCCTTTTTTTCTTTAAATCTTGTAAACTCTCATTATGTAACTCCTCTAAACGATGTTGTAATCTATTCGCATCTAATGCAACCATACTATCACTTTCTTCTAATTCCTCAATACGCCTTACCTCAACTTCCATTTCCTCTTCACTAGGTACTTTCATTTCCCTCCTCACATAAGTTGTCCTAGCCACCTCTCTATAGGTAAATGAGTTTAATCTTTCACCCTCCATCCCATTTTCCCGTCCAATCGCCCTAATTTCCTCTAAAGTAAGCATAGTAAATATATATGTGACTCCCTTAGTCAATCAAATATCAAACATATTATCTAAGTGCTTCTCCTTTTTAATCACCTACTTTCCCAATTCTCATAAAATATTCCACCGTTGCCCTAACAATTCAGTAATATACTTACTTAGTCAATTATTTAATTATATGTATATAAAATAAAGTATGGTCACTCAATATAACCAATCAACTACTTATCATGTTCCCTTACAACTAATTGTAAGTTCAAAAATTATCTTCACCTAATATTTTATATCACTATTACTTATTCATGACAAACCCCTAGTAGTTATTCAACCTGCTAGTTTATGATGCTGAAATATCTCATGCATCCAATCTCTTCACTTAATAATTATGGGTATCATCCATCCATTATTATATTATTCAATTATATATGTGCCTATTGGCTAACGTAGTACACTGACTATAACAGTCAACTAATTATCACTCAATATGTTTACCAAATTCCAGGTAAGATCTAATTTTATTCTTATTTATTAATATTTTATCATATCATGCCCTATGCAGCGTGTGTAAACAGTAGTGACATAGACTACTAGTGCATTTTGATGCAATCAAACTAATCATCAAGTAATTTTTTTGTCAAAATTAATCAAATGTTTTATATTATTATTATATTATTATTAATTTATATTATTATCATTACAATATCAGTTATAAATGAATAAAAACAAACGACACAATAAACCAAAGTGTTACAACACGATATCACGCCACAATTGACAATTTACCAACATTAAAATGATTCTAGCAAATGAATAAAACTACAGGAAGTGATGAACTATACGGAACGAAGGAAGTAGGTCGAAGCACAACAACTAGAAACTATGACGTCACAAATGGACTCTGTAACTGACAAAACATGTTATAATTATGAAATAAACGATAGTTAGATTTAGACTGAACGAGATAGTTTACAAACAAGTGACAAAAAATAAATAAAAATGAAACTTAGTACAGAAAATTACCACAAATATAACGTAACTTCACAGCTAAACATATATTGTCGAATAAATTCAAATACGAACAGAGTATGCCATTGATACATTTTTACAATGGATCTTTCGTAAGTTGGAAATATTCATCTAGCCTTAATAGGAACGATCAGAATTGTTGCGGTCAGCCGACAGCGACATAACAGCAATCCTGATTCCCGAACCAACCTGCCCGCTAAATGAACATGCATGCGACATTATGATCACAACCATGTAATATTTAATATTGAAAAAAAAACATGTCTGCAATATGACTGAATTTAGGGCTAGCTCTAAGCCTAAACAATGTACTTATCTTTACAGAGCGAATTCAGTCGTCCGCAAGATGTTGGCATGCATCAACATCAACGTTTCGATGTCTGGATTGATCGCAAAGGCATTGTAAACTTTTGATTCCACAACTTCTTTGTAGGTATTGAAAAAATTTTGAAATTTAACTGGTTTGTAATCTTCAACGGACAAGTCGTCTAGTTGAGGTGATGTTCTGACGTCATTCTGACTTGCGTTGCGCATGCGTTATGAACTTTACACAGTAATACGTCGTTTGTTCGTAAGGAATTCGAAAGCTAATGTTCATAATCCTGTAATATTTTGTCTTAAAGGGACGAATGTTATTTATTTAAATCTTCAGCAACCACACTGGCGACCACTGTTGCGGGTCCGGGTTTTAATCCTTTTCTATTACTGCTGAAGAAGTATCTTCTTGAAACAGGGTATTCATTATTAATCGATTGTCATGGTTACATCCCCTCGAACCCCGTTTACAAATTCGTCAATATTATTGTTCCTAACTGAGCAGTGTCGTGCGTAAACAAGACCATTAGGATGTAACAAAGGCGTTGATCAATTCGACAACTTGAGGGTCAATCAATTTAAATTAGTTGATAATTCCAATTCGTTCTGAGTCCATCTGACACATTTATTTCAGGGTTCATCACGAAGACATCAAAATTCATGGCATTATAATAAAGTCAATTATACAATTCATCTCCACTCAGTGCAATCCAGTCCAAACATATAGATTAACAATATCGTCGTCAGAACATGGCAGGCTATATACACGCGTTACTGCAATGCAGTTGACCGGTAGCGAGACTTGCCAGTCTGCGAACATAGATCATAAACATGATCAAATACTCCCGTATTATGGACTTCAAATAACTAAATGGTTCTCCACAACCATACTGAACTTACTCATAATCAAGGCTGACCCTCTAGCCGAAAATTCACAAAGAAATATACTGCACTATCATGATTTCTTGGGAGTAACAAAATGCGTCCGACTGGTTCGGAACTTATAATCAAAAGGGTAAACGAAGCTCGTAGTCAAGCGTGACCAAGTCAACCAAAACACGTCACAAGCGTCCTATACAATTCGCGTTCACTAATTACCTTGAAGCGTGAAAAAAACCTCTATCTTTAACTCATCTCGAGCATCTAATGCGTAAATTTAAAAGTGCTAACAACTGTAGCAGACGACATTGTTAAACATGTCGTAACAGTATATTTGCTATAAACTCTGAAAAATCTTCTTCAGTCTCCGGTAACAGAGACTTAAAGCGCAGACGATAACCGTCTTCATTAAGTTGGTATTTCTTTATCAAGGCAGCCCTGACAGTATCATAGTTATTTTTGTCGGGCCCCTCCAACCTACTTACAACATTCATAGCTTCACCCGAAAGTAGTTGCAAAAAATGAGCACAATATTCCGACTTGTCTATCTTCTGAGATTCACATGTAAGTTCAAATCTATTTAGGTAAAATACGACATCGTCAGAGGTAGGCTTAAAAGCAGGCAAACTGAGCTTATAAGAATAAGTATTTGTCTTATGAGAAGTAGTTTGAGTGTCTGTAGGATTTTGTGTATTAACATTATTCATCACCTTTAATCTCTCCAGCTCTATAGACAACACATTTTCCTCGTGCAGCCTCGTATTTTGTTCAGCTTGCATCTGAAGTTTCCTCTCTTCCATTTGCATTTGCATTTGCTGTTGAATTTTTTTCTCTTCCATTTCCATTTGCTTTTGAATTTTTCTTTCTTCAGCCTCTAATTTCTGTTTTTCAGCCTCCATTTTCTGTTTTTCAGTTTCCATCTGAAATTTTCTCTCTTCTGCCTGCATCTGCAATTTTCTATCTTCAGCCTTCATTTTCTGTTTTTCAGCTTACATTTTTTGTTTTTCAATTTCCATTTGAAGTTTCCTCTCTTCGAATTTCTGAGCTTTGTCATATTCGACACGTGCGAATTCTTTTACTTCCTCAGTAGTCATACCAAGGGATTTCCCTTGTTTAATAAAGTAGTCTAAAGTAGACATTTTTCTAATTTTATGAGATAGGTAACTTATGTAAATATACCCGGAGAAGCTCACTTTATCCCAACTCAGTGGGTGGCAAGTCCTTGCTTAAGAACTTTATAATTACTTTTAAACCTATTAACAATATCATTAATTACTCACAAAATATGCATCATAATATTATCTGACCATGAGAGAAAAAGACAACGTAAACAAGAGTGACGAAGACAAGATATAAAGAACAAATGACCACGTTCGCAGAATCAACTAATCAATACAGCAAACTAAAGAAAAAATATTGCAAAGAATGCAATTACACTGCGAAAAGCGTGACAAGACAAGCAACAGCACAGTGTATAAACGAAAAATTTGTATATAAATAAACGATAGGCAGATAGAGGATGACAACTACAAACGAATTAATCGAGAAACTAAGGTACAGAGAAAAAATACTACAATAACAACAATAAAAAGTTTCGTCACACCTAAACAAATACTGTCGTAAGAGACAAGTAGCGGTCTGAACTTCAGCAAGGTTTTTAGCCTTGAACCGGAATTACCGCACAATTGACACTTACAAACTAAAGCCTATAGACCATCTGACAAGAGCCCGAATTAGCTTCGAGATGAACCTCGTTTGTCAGATCGAACATGGAACATAGAACATAGAACACGACATAGAGTAAATAGACTAAGCTCCGAGGAAGGCTCGATAACACAGAACAGTGGTACAGTTTACAAACAAAAAAGACCACTTATCTTCAAAATAACGAATTCCCGGCCTCTGCGACAACGACAATGATGGGCATCGGGTATCACAATACAGTCCAACGTTGATGGCTACTGGATCTCCTAGCTTCCCAGGTCCTTGACATAGGATGACATTTACTTGAACAGCTTGCACTCAAAAACTAGCACTGTCAACACTGTAAATCCTGTTGAACTTGACATCACAACAAACTTCTGTACTTGGTATGGCACCGCAGAGAACTGGCTCACCACTTTATGTTAACCAGTTTATTTTCTTTAACATTTTTCTTGTGGCACAGGAAGACAAAGTTAATATATATGCTGATAATAACAATCAGCTTAGGTCGGGCTTAAGGATGGCCGACCGGTGTGTGAGTGAGTGACTGTCAACATACGCGAATGCAAAGGGGTATGGCATACCAACACAGACTGGAACCTCACACCACAGTAAACGTAAGAGTCAGGAAATGTTGAAACGACTGGTAACGTTATACACAGTTTATTACCGACACAGTGACGTAGACATCATGGCATGAATAGTTCACAGCATAACCATACAGCATCGGGTGAGTAAATCCAAATATCCGTTAACCGGGACCGCATACATCACGGTTCATAATAACATAACTTGAGCTGACCTACTCCAAGGTTTTGAATACTCAGTTCTATACATAAACAAGCCAGCATAGTAAATCCAAGGCTTTGAACACAAATGCAGTACAACAATAAGCTCGTGCAATCCAAGGATTGAGTAATAAACGCAGTACATCAATAATCCATAATAATCCAAGCTTATATATATATATATACTCTGCACTTTATCAAATATTCTCCTTTACAAAAAGAACCCACTGGAACACACTAGCGAGTTGGGACGACGACCATCCCGAAGCTCTGTCAGGAACGCACTGTCACAAGATTACTGCATCTCAGAACAGCTCAGTAAAAATTACTCATGCGCGGACTAACCGCGTGATACTATCGCTCAGTTCAACCCGTCTCTCCCCAAACTAACACTAAGAATATTCGACAACTTGCTTTATCATATTTTTTTTAAAAAGCAAACTAGCAACCACACAGTTGAGCTGTGTTCAAAAATTATCGAGCAATAACCCCCCCAACTCAAAAAATAATCTCATCACTAAATCGTGCTAACTAACGTGTATACAAAAATCTTACCCATACATATAAATCTTTAACACCTAACTCCCATTAATAAAACATGACTTAACAATTACACTAGTAAGAGATAAGCAAGGAAATCTCATCACGACAGCAGAGGGACAGGAAACAAGATGGGCAGAGCACTTCAGAGAAACTCTGAACAAGGAACCACCAGAGACACAACTGAATGTTCCTGGGGCTGAAAACGATCTAGATGTAAATACAGACATTCCACGAAAAGAAGAAATCATCACAGCAATCAAAGGGTTAAAGAACGGAAAAGCTCCTGGCCATGATAACTTAAATGCAGAGCTATTTAAGACAGACCCTGAGCTAGCAGCAGAACTATTAGAACCACTATTTGCACAAGTCTGGAAAACGGGTACAACACCATCAGAGTGGAACAAAGGAATAGTTGTCAAATTGCCCAAGAATGGAGATCTTGCAGACTGCAATAATTGGAGAGGAATCACTCTTCTCTCAGTTCCCAGCAAAATACTAGGCAGGATAATTATACAGAGAATTTCAAAAGCAGTAGACCACAAACTGAGGAAAGAACAAGCAGGATTTAGAAAGAACAGAAGATGTGAAGATCATATATTCACTCTCAGGAACATTATAGAGCAGTGCTCAGAATGGCAAAGACAGCTGTACATAAATTTCGTTGATTTTGAAAAGGCTTTTGACAGCATAAATAGGGACAGTTTATGGAAAATACTGAGGGCTTATGGAATTCCAAGCTGCATAGTACCAATCATAAAAAGCCTCTATGCCAACTTTACGTGTAGTATTGGACAGAGCAACCTAACCTTTGAGGTGAAGACAGGAGTACGACAAGGATGCCCCTTATCAACCACTCTATTTTTAACAGTCATAGACTGGGTGATGCGCCAGACAACAGAAGGCAGTCCAAGAGAAATAAGGTGGACTACATTTTCTACATTGGAAGATCTGGAATATGCAGATGACATTGCACTACTAGCACATTCACATCAACACATCCAGGAAAAAACGGATAGACTTAATAAGTTTAGCCAGCAGGTGGGCTTGAACATCAATTTAAAGAAGTCAGAGGTCATGACGCTCAATGTGAGCAACCCTGAGCCCATATCAGTAAGGAATCAGCAACTGGTACAGACTGACACCTTCACATACCTAGGATGCATAGTAACACCAGACGGCGGGGCAGGCAAAGACATCACCATCAGAAGGAATTAGGCAAGAACAGCCTTTTTTAGCCTAAACATCTGGAAGTCCTCTCAATACAGCACAAGCACAAAATTAAGATTATATCAGAGCTGTGTGCTTGCTGTGCTTCTCTATGGTGCGGAATGCTGGAGAGTTACAGAGAAGGAAATGTTGAAATCGTCCTTTTTTCACACAACATGCCTAAAAAAAATTCTCCGAATCTTTTGGCCGAATACCATCACCAACGAAGATCTGCTTACTCGGAGCAAGCAAGAGGACATGCACACCATCATAGCTGGCAGACGCTGGAGTCGGGTTGGCCATGTCCTCAGAAGAGACCCCGATGCCATCACAAGAACAGCTATGCTTTGGACCCCTGAAGGAAAACGAAAGAGAAGCCGACCAAAAACAACCTGGCGGAGGACTGTGGAGGCTGAGATGCAAAGAATGAACCAGAGTTGGGGCACTGTACGAAGGATGGCCACCGACCGAGCAAATTGGAATCAATTTGTTGTTACCCTACAAGACGCCGCTAGGCGTGATGGCCACTGACTGCTTTGACGGCCGGCGGCTAAGGATCAAAGAAGAAGAAGAATTGATTGCGAAGATAACTGTTAATAAAGTCATCACATCTGAATAAACTCCTGTATCTCTCGCGAAGAATACAATGTTCCACAAAACATGTTGTGTGTGCGTCTGATCACAGTTACAATTGCAAATATTGTCATCACGAAAGGCAAGTTAATTTCAATAGTAGCAAGTACACAAGCTCCTCCGGAAATCCTGAATGTACGTAAAATGTTAATGTCAGTGATCATTTTGAGAGAACTGTGCAACCAATGTTCGATCAATGCCGTCAGATAGATTGCTGATGGATCGTCAAGCAAAATTTTCGTACGAGTGATGTGAGTAAATTCCAACGACAGCGGAAGTTTGTGAAGTCAGTCCATGATTATCGAATGTTCGACAGGTGCTGACAGGTAGGCTGCTGATGGATAGTCCTAAGCAAGTCCATTAGTGTGCCGAAACAAGTTGAAGCGACAGCGTAAGTTATTGAAATTATATAACGATTGGAAGTGTTCATACGGTGCTGTAAGGTAGGCTGCTGGTGAATAGTAAAGTAAAATTACAACGTGTGCCGTAGGCAAGTTTGAAAACAGCGTAAGGGCATGATATAGTATCACGATTGGCAAAAGTTCAATAGATGCTTTCAGATAAGCTGCTGGTGGATAGTCATGAGTAGTTCATGCGTGTGCCATAGGCAAGTAGAAAACAGCGTTAGTTCATCGTATCAGGTTCTGATTGAGAACATCTGGACAAGACGTCGGCCACCACATTTGACGAACCTGGGATTGAGTGGATCTCATACTGGAAAGGCTGAAGTAAAATAGCAAACCGGGCCAATTTTGGGTTTTTGTGGTTTGCTCTTTTGAGAAAAGCAAGCGCTTTCTGATTGGACTGAATGATGAACGGGGAACCCAAAAGATAGCGTTGCAGTTTTTGTATTGTCCAGATTACAGCCAAAAGTTCACGCTCTATAACAGGATATTTCCTTTCAGTGTCCGAAAGTTTGTGTGATATATATAATTTAGGATGAAGTACACCATCGAATTCTTGCATCAATTTAGCACCCAGTCCTTTGGAACTAGCATATGTGCCAAGATTATAAGGTAAGTTTATATCTCGTAACCTCAATATAGTAGAATTTGAAAAAATGTGCTTTATATATTCTAACGCGGCCTGGCATTATCGTGACCAGTGCACGGGAATTAGTAAGTCGTTTTTCAACAGAGAGGATAGGGAAGCGGAGACAGCAGATAGATTAGCAACAAATCTACTGTAGAATTAAGCTAGACCCTCAGTTAGACGCTGGTAGTGAATAGGAATAGTGTATTGACGTAAAAGGATAGTTTTTCATCGGTAAGGATGAATTCATGCGAAATGACAGTAGTGTGACCTGGAATGTCATTAAGGACACCAGGAAAAGATTCGAGCAAATCAGAAACCTGGCTTCGCTGATTAGAAGATAGAGACGGAGAAATAGAAACGTCTTTCCAAGTTTCTGTTGAATGTAAAGGAAGAACGGGAAGATTCATATGAATGTCAGGAAAAGAAGATTTTTCTTCCTGGATCAAAGAAAGATTAGAATAATGACAAATATTTCCTGTAGGCTCATCAAAATCATGAAAAATAGAATGAAGATCAGGCCTAGTATGAAATTCCTTAAGCATATTGATGTGGATTATTGTCCTTTTACCTTTAATATCCACAACGTAGTCAACATCAGAAATACGTGACACTACTTTATAAGGACTATTCCAAGCATGTAACAGTCTATTTTCCTTTCTTGGAAGCAAAACAAAAGCTTCATCTCCAGGTAATAACTGCCTCAACCGTCTATTTCGGTTCTGAAATAGGCGAGATTTCTCTTTGGCAGCCTCTGAAGAAGCTGTAGCCAACTGGCATGCGTCTATGATCTTACGTCGGAAGTTTACGACGTATTCAAATGATGACTGATCATGCTGAGTCATCACATTGCATAATTGCACAGGCATGTACTTGGAGGAATGATCCATCAATGCCAAATGACCACTGTCATTAGCAAAAACCTAGTAGAAACCAAGTTCCTAAATATACGGTCACATCTCATGAGTGCTGAGAGTAGCATCCCAGTAATCATACGCCATAAGTATATGAACTAGATGTTAGGCATAGTTTGGTTTGTGACAGATGTGCACCTGGATATAGGTACATCATAGCAGAATAACTAGTGTTACAAATATTATATTCACTGGCATGGAACCGAGTACCAGTAACGAGTGCATTCGCAGTTAACTTGTGTCGTCGTTCCCATTGTTCAATTTCTTCAGGTGAGCAATTTATGCTAACGTGGATACGACCAATAGTCAAATCAGCAACATAATTTTTTAACAGACATACTTTAACCTTCCCTGAAAAAAATGGTGTATGAATGTGAACAATGGCGGTGGAATAAAATTCAACTGTACCATCGAAAGTAATACATTTAACAAAACCACCCGTGGCACAGGAGGGATGTACAAGAGACTGCCTGACTCCCACAGTTGTACAACCAGAGTCACGGAGTACAGACCACTGGGTATTGTTCAACAACCCTCTGTGAAGTAGAAGAGTATCAGTGCCATCATGGGCTGACAAAGCAGTAACAGCAGGCAATGGGTGACCGCACCTTAATATTGAAGTAGTATTGGGCTGAAAAAGAGTGAGACAATCTGGGCAATGTGAGGCAACCTCAAAATCAAAGGCACAACACGCAGCTGATTGATTACTAACAGTATTGTCCTGATTATTTACGGGTGTATCACCAGAAAGTGCTGAATGAGCTTTGTGATTTGTATGTGCAATATCACGAGAGCGTGATCGATGTCCCTGACGATTAAAAGAATCACTTTGATTCCTGTAGTTTTGTGATACATGCCTAGGCGACGAATTCTAATTGTTCGATCCATAGTTATTCCAAGTCCTATTAAATGGAATAAAATTGTTCTGTCTTCTCCAATTTGAGTTTTGTTGTTGGTAATTGCCTCTATTCTGAGGTGACTGGTTTCTGTATTGTTGTCTACCTCTGTTAGAAACACCATTATTGTACCTCCCTGGTACAAAATTCCTATCAAGGCTATGAGATCTCGGTCTGAAATTTGTGTTCCAGATTGAGGCTGAAGCAACAGGTAGAGATTCCGTAATCACATTATTACTGACACAAGTACCTGGATGTGCCGTGCAGAACTGTCTACCAATTTCCTCGAGTGAAGACAGGCTAGGTGGTTTTCGCTCATGCAAGAATGACCAAAATGGTTTACTCACAGAGGATAAAACTTTATCCCTCAATAACAAATCCATGAAGCCATCATAGGTTTTGTCAATACCTGAAAATTGAACCCATCTGTTGAAAGTCAAGCGAATTGCTCAAATGAACTCCGAGCAGTCCTTCCCAGTCTCAGGAGTCATAGTTTTGAAACGCATACAATAACCCTCTGCATCTAGCTGATAACGTTTTAGTAATAGAGCCCTAGCAGCTTCATAATTAATTGTGTTTGGCTCGTCCATTGTACAGAGAGCAGTCAATGGTTCTTCATTCAAGAATTCCATTAGTCTGGCACACCACTGGGATTTGTCTAGTTTATGTGCTTCACATACACTTTCAAAACGGCTTAAAAAGCATGAAATGTCATCAAAATTAGGTTTAAAAATGGGCAGGCGAAATTTAGTAGACCCAGTATTTTGCCTGTTTGAGGACCATGAACATTTGAATCATAATTTTGTTTACCCTGACTTTTCAGTTTTAATTCTTCTAAATGAAGGAGCATCATTTCCCTTTCATGTGCTAATTGCATTTTCTTCTCCTCAGTAATAAGCCTCTTTTCCTCCAACTCAACAATTCTCTTCTTCTCCTCCAATTCTTCAAGACACCTCTTTTCAGCTTTCCGTTACTCCAATTCAACAATACGCCTCTTCTCCTCCAATTCATCTATACGCCTCTTTTCATCCATTTCCCTTCGGTGTGCTAATTCAGCTTTCTTTACATCTAAGTCTCTAATTTTCTCCTCTTTCTGTTTTGCCCTGGCAAACTCAGTCATGGCAAAGTCCTTTAAAGATTCACCTTCTAAATTAAATGCTTTGCCCTGACTAACAAAGTAATCCAAAGTAGCCATGTTAAGTGATAATGTGACTTACTCAGTCGATATGTGAAACAATTGCTTGTTGCTTTACAATATGATGAAAGCAAAGAAGGTAGCAATACTATTAAGCAATAACAACAAAGCAAATCATGTAGCAACAACGTGTAAAGAAAAAGAATGCAAGAAAAAAATCATAAAGTAATAAGATAGTATAAGAATATTAGCAAACAGTTAAACACTAGCAGCAAGGAATAAATTACTAATGGGAAACTGAAAAGAAAACAGCAACTGGAACAATCTTACTGGTAAGGAATGATAACACAGGACCCAGACAGAGTATAAACATGAATATTGTATAAAACAAGTCACAGGCAGGTGCGGTAAGCAGCATGAACAAAATAATCAGAAAAATAAGGAAAAAAGCAATTCACAACAAGGCATTTACAAATAAATAGACAGAACTTCACAACTAAACAGTTACTATTACAGGAAACAAGCAGTGAACAGAAATCGTTGGCAAGAAACCTCGAGCTGGAAGTTTTACTGGCTGAGAACTGTAAGAAATGTCCCTACAGAAACATCCGAAGTGCGGTCATCTTACAATGACATGTGGTCGCTAACATCGAATCTCCTCCCAACCTCCCGCAAAGACATAGAAACATTAAACATGTAAAAGAAAATGGGAAAAAGGCTTACACCACTGTTGCTGTCATTTTTGATGGAGTTTCAAACGTCGATTTATTGGTTGTATGTTTTTCACCCTGGTCAAAGTTGGGGAACTATGTCTTAACTTTGCTGTGTCAGGTTGATTAGGGGTTATCTCCCTTTTTGGTTCATTCATTGTGTTTGACCTTTAGGGTCAAAGGTAAACAGTTATGGGCTTTGTGCCATGCGCAGTTGGAGAGCGCAAAATTAGACTTCCGGCAGGTAGAGTTGCGGACTGGCTTCTGTAGGACGTGAATGTCCGTTGTATTCTGGGGAAGGAAAATCTTCGAAGTGACTGCGTTGGCAGTTTTCCCCAGTGATTTACTGTACGTCAGGAATGACGACAGTGTTGTTTCTTGTGTTCTGAGGATTCGTTTCAAGGTAATATCGACTTTTTCACTATTATGCATTCGGTTGCAGAATTTGTTAAAGGATTACCTAGCCGTGAGAACAGCTCACCGTTCCTGTAATGCAGAACTTATATTTTGTGCTCAAGGTAGCTAGAGTTAAGGGCTCGTCCTTTGTATGACGGAGTTATTAATGTATCTGACGCGTTCAGTCAGGGATACCAAAGCGGCATTATGAACTGTACATTAAAGAACATACCACTATTGACATGCCCACATACGTGAATGTTTACCAGCCTTAGAATGCCTGATATGTACCAAGCGATTTCAATTAACATGATGTACATGAACCTGTTTACATTGACTGTTCCTGTGTGATTCTACTGTTAGTGCTGTGAATAAATGTATGAACTGTCACCAGTAGTTTCAACCATCATTGGCTTCAGTACGAGTGTGACTGGGTGTATTGTGAAACCATATATGAGCCTAAACGCATTCGCCCATGTCTCATCATCATCATCATCGTACAAGGACCAATATGTCCTGTAAAGTCGTTCCAAACCACCCTGGCCACCAATGATTGTAACGGTCTCGTTGTTTGTTTGTAGTGAGTATATTAATTTGAGTAAATCATACTGGCAACACGAATGCATAAGGACAGTGTCACCACAGGACATAAAAACTGGCAGAAGAACATAAGTCGTCTGGTAGTGGGTCGTACAATATTTATTTAGTTCTTCACAAAATTCAATCAATGGCTAAAATTGTAGCATCTTGAAACATCTGTCTCCTCAAATAAATTCATGGTCAGTCCATAAGTATGTAAGCATGCATAGTGATATGTCATCAATATATTTGTCTCATCTATTCAGTTCTGGCCGCTGTGCTAATAGGTGCGTGTCAACCACGGACACCCAAGTAATGTGGACCCGAAACGTGAATGTTATATTTCTTGAATAAAATACGTCTCTATGAGGTGCGGAACTTCTTCATGAGTTTGGGACCATCTTAACGATCGTTGAAAAATAAGTGGCGGCCTTAGAAAATATATTAATGCCACATAAAAGTACCAAATTCCTCCACAACTCCGGGAGCTCGAAAAATACGTCTTGCTTGGACGAATGAAGTATACGAAAGGCCCAGAATATTAGCCGTTAGAATAAATTAGCGCAACCGCGTTACGTCATTGACAACCGGTGACGTATTAAATATGCAGCGTTCAATACAAGTTAAAAATAGTGCAAAAACATGAGTTACCACAAATAGACATATCTCCTCAAATAACAATGTCTATGTGATAGGGTGGGCGAGATGATGATGATGATGATATTGTGATGTGTGATCACTCTCTTTTCACACTCGCACCGACCCGAACAACAATAAAACTCTTGATTCTAGAGGCAGGGGCTGTATTTATTTTTACAACCCATTCAGTGACTAAGCAAACATTAAACAAATAAACCAACGAACATAACAAAACAAAACACCCAACAGTGCTCGATTGCTAATGTGCTCAAGGCATTTACAGCTTGGCTCTGTGTGTCTAACTTCGTCTGTTCTCTCTGGGCGGCTGATACTAGGAAAGGTCGCTGCTGGCTTGCTATTTCTTTTATAAGCCCAGGTCGAATCACTCAATTTACTGCGCGCTAGGCGTATTGATTTGGCCGCATACATAACACTCGCGATATTTGCTTTAGAAGGCCCGAAAACAGAAATATACACAACTATTTCTAGAGCAAAAACACCACTATCAAATATAACACACAACTATGCACCAAAACTAATTTTTAGGCGTTATTATGGCCTAAGTAATATATTTTCATGAAGACTTTTCACATCCCAGAATGCTGTGCGCACATCGAAAATATATGGGCGATAAATCTGCCCAAAAACAGGAAGGGGGCGGGCGTCTCCTTTTCGGCCCCATCACATATCCCAATTGTGATAGGGTGGGCGAGATGATGATGATTATATTGTGATATGTTTGATCACTCTCTTTTCACACTCGCACCGACCCGAACAACAATAAAACTCTTGATTCTAGAGGCAGGGGCTGTATTTATTTTTACAACCCATTCAGTGACTAAGCAAACATTAAACAAATAACAAAGCGAACAAAACCGAACAAACAAAAAACCCAGCATGTGCCCGATCGCTAATCTGAAGACGCAAACAAAGCAACGACTGTTTAAAATCATAGTTAAATAATGATACTCTCACCTGCCAAACAGTCCTTCCACGTGTACTACCTGACACCCTCAACTATCACACACGCACGCACTCATGCGTGTCATCCAATGCGACTAGTAAGGTGTTGTGCATGAGGCTGGCAATCTCACCGTGTAACACAGATTGCTACCGAAACCACTACTGCAAGAGCACACACTCAGCTATCACACACACACACACACACACACTCATGCATGCCGTCCAATGAGACTAGTATGGTGTTGTGCATGAGGCTGGCAACCTCACCGTGTAACACAGATTGCTACCGAAACTACTACTGCACGAGCATCTGAATGCTTCATACGGATGAAACCACACTGGTGGCCCCATGCTCCCTCAGGAGCGGAGAAGAGAAATATATCTCTTCAAGTGAGCCCACGTGCTCTCACAAACCATCCTTCACATTACAATAATTAAATAATAATCAACTGGACATAAAATAATATTCTTCAACTACATGTACATCAAAAACTCTCAATAATAAGAGTAAACCACCACCTCGAACTGATCCATCTCAATATTCGTCACTGCCCTCTGAACATGTCGTAAGTGACGACTGGTGCGCCTGGTAACAAGCGTGTCGTATATGACCCCTGATGAGATTGGGAACTCATCACACGAAACACATCGTTACCGTCACCGAAACAACCACAGCAATAGCCTCAAAATGCTTATTGTGGGCCTGTAATGGACACCAGCTGCATTGGTGTTTCCATGCTCCACCAGCAGCAAACAGAGAAACACCTGTCTCAACGTGCCTTACGCACCAAATAGTAGATCTAATTTCACCAGAAATCTAAATGACTATCCTCACTTCAAAGTAACCACTAAAGATAAACAGTAGGATATTGATAAGTAGGCTATCGTGAAATACACTTAAATGCTCTTACATAAAGAATAAAATATAATTATTCTCGACTTAAACAAAACTGGAACTAAATACACAACGTGTCACATTGCGTAACATTATAGGTTTACCACGCGGGGCGTGTTATTCAGACTCGCTGGCGCCGCTTTTTATACAGTCCTCGCCACGTGGCTGCCATCTTGCTATTGTTAATCTTATCTAAATTCCAGTGAAATAGCTTCATACTATATCTGCCTTAGTGATGAATGAAATAATCGCTCTTAAACTTTCACATCTATCTATCTATCTTTTTATCTCATTAAACATTAAAATAGCCACATCGATATAATTTCAGAATTATAGAAAACTAATTCTAATTTAAATTAACTCACGTGCTCAAGGCATTTACAGCTTGGCTCTGTGTGTCTAACTTCGTCTGTTCTCTCTGGGCGGCTGATACTAGGAAAGGTCGCTGCTGGCTCGCTATTTCTTTTATAAGCCCAGGTCAATTCACTCAATTTACTGCGCGCTAGGCGTATTGATTTGGCCGCATACATAACACTCGCGATATTTGCTTTAGAATGCCCGAAAACAGAAAATACACAACTATTTCTAGAGCAAAAACACCACTATCAAATATAACACACAACTATGCCCCAAAACTAATTTTTAGGCGTTATTATGGCCTAAGTAATATATTTTCATGAAGACTTTTCACATCCCAGAATGCTTCGCGCACATCGAAAATATGGGCGATAAATGTGCCACTCACAATGAAGGGGGAAGCTGGGGTGTCTTCCCGTGAAGGGGTAAGCCCGGTGTCTTTCCGGCCCTATCACATATCTCCCTCCTGATTTTGTTGTCGTCCCAACAACATCACTCCCTCTGGCGTTTCAGTTGTAACCTCTCAGATCGTCTCGGGGCAGGACCCTCTATCGTCTGCAGGGCATACCAGCCTGGTTCGGGCATTGGACAATGCACGTCCTCCCCAGGGTCTGTCTCATCTGGCGAAGCTGGTGCCTCAGGTAGGTCTAGTGTAGCATCTACCAGATTTGGAGAATCATCTTTGTCCTCACTTCGTCTCAGTTTGTGCGCCGCAACCCTCATCTTCAGATCTTCGTTGCCTGCTGGCCTTATCACATAAGGACTGTGCTTGCTTCTGGAATTAATGATACAATGAATTCGTCGTTGGACCATACGTCTTGTATTTTGACCCTGTCAGTGTAGTGCACTCTTTTCCGCACTCTTTCACCCACTCGCAATGGTGTGGGGCCTGGAAGCTGATTACTTCTCTCCCTCCTGTCAGCGGCCATTTTCTGCATTCTCTCTGCAGCTTTTTGGTGTGCTATGTGCAACCTCTCTAGGTGACCTTGCAGCCACTCATCAGTTGTCTCCGGCTCTTCATCTGGGCGCGTTCCTATCATGAAGTCTAGAGGAAGCTTTGGTTCTCTGCCGAAGAGGAGGTAGTAGGGTGAGTACCCTGTCGAAGAATGGGGGGTGGAGTTGTAGACCATAACCACCTCTGCTAGATGCTCAGACCACCTTCGCTTCTGGTCGGCTGTCATGGGTCTCAGCAAATCATGCAACGTCTCGTTGAAGCGCTCGCACTGCCCGTTTCCTTTAGGATTGTAAGCTGTAGTGCGGCTCTTGTGGACTCCATATACCTTGCACAGCTCTGCTACTATCGCTGACTCGAAGTTCCGGCCCTGATCAGAGTGTATCCTCTGAGGAGCTCCGAGATACTGGAACCACTTTTCCACCAGGGCCTTGGTGACTGTTGTTGCTGTTTGGTCTCTTGTTGGTATAGCAATGGTGTACTTGCTGAACACATCTGTCAGCACTAATACATTCTCAAACCCTTTGGAATCCCGCTCTAGCAGTGTGAAATCCATCGCTACCACCTCAAGTGGTCTGGAGGCAATCAAGTTTCGCGATGGCCCATGAAACTTCAGTTGAGGTGCCTTGGCAACGTTACATCTGTTGCATCTGCGACAAAAGACGTCAACATCGGCTGTGATGCCTACCCAGAAGCACCTACTTCTCAGCAGCTGCAGCATGCGCTCTCTTCCCTGATGGCCAACCCTGTGAGCAGAGTCTAGTATCCGTGGTTTCATGGACTCAGGTATTACCAGTTGTCTCATGCTGGATCCATCTGATCCCTTCACTGTCCGGTATAACAACCCATCTGTCACTTCGAGCCGGTTACCCTGATTAAGTAGTTTCCTTGCAGCCAAGGGGATCTTTCGAGCATCTTTTCCTGCAGGTCTGGTGCCATCCTTTACCATCTTCCTAACCATCACTACCACATCATCAGCTCCCTGGAGATTTATCAATTCCTCACGCGAATAGGTGGGAAATGCTTGAGTGGTTGCTGGAGCTGTGGTTGATTCGGCCGGTACCCTTTCACTGATATCTTTCTGGCTTGTTGCTGCCATCAACCCTATCTCATATGGTATCTGGGTAAACTCTCTGATAACCTCAGCTGTTATGCCACTTATTGCAACATCTGCGTCATCCTCCAGTTCTTCGCCTACGGTTTCAATTGGAAAACGGGACAAATAATCTGCATTTCCATTGGCTCTCGCTGCCCGATGTCGGATTGTGTAGTTAAACATCGCCATCTGGGCCATCCATCTCTGCTCTATAGCTCCCAGTTTAGCTTTCTCCCAGAAGGCCAGACCCCTATTGTCTGTAAATACCTCTACTTGTTATCCTAGCAGGTAACCTCTGAACTTCTCAGTCATGGCCCACTTAAGACCTAGCAGTTCCAGCCTCATACTGCTTTTTGAGTTTCTTTCAGAGGGTCGAAGTGTGCGACTTGCATATGCCAGGACTTTCTTTGTTCCATCTTGCACTTGCGAGAGAATTGCTCCCAATCCTTCAAATGATGCATCTACCTCCAGGATAAATGGTAGCGAGAAGTTAGGGAACCCTTGTAGCGGTGTAGAGGTTAGTGCCTTTTACAGTGTATCAAAAGGCTACAGCACACTCTTCTGTCCACAACTCTCCTATGGGTGACTTACTTCGTCTTTTAGTCTGCATGCCTTGATTGAGCGCAGCTACTAAATCATGTAGCGGTTTGGCTATCTTTGCAAAGCCCGGCACAAATCTGCGGTAGTAACTGGCCAATCCCAGGAATGACCGTAACTCAGTCTGGGAACGTGGTACATGGGCCTCTTGAACAGCCTTCACCTTGTCTTCCATAGCTCCTATTCCGTCTGCTGATATAGTATGCCCCAAGAATTCAATCGTTGTCCTGAACAGCTTACACTTTCTCCCATTCAACTTCAGCCCTAGCTGGCGTAGCTTAGAGAATACTTTCTCCAGTCGGCTCAAATGGTTAGGGAAGTCAGCAGAGTACACTAAAATGTCATCAAGGTATACTAGTATCAGCTGGAACACTAAATCATGCATACTGCTCTGCATTAATCGTTGGAAAGTGCTAGCAGAGTTGGCTAAGCCCATAGACATCCTGGTGTATTCATACAGTCCAAACGAAGTAGTGAAGGCGGTTTTCTCTTGGTCTTTCTCATCCATTGCTACTTGATAGTTACCGCTTGCCAGATCAAGTGATGAGAATATCTTTGCTCCTCCTAGCGCATCCAGGTACTCGTCTACTCGGGGTAGAGGGTAGGCATCCCTCTTCGTCTTGCTATTGAGTGCCCTGAAGTCTACGCAGAGTCTAAGCCGACCATCCTTCTTCCGGACCAAAACTATTGGGGAGGCCCAAGGACTGCAACTCTCCTTGATTATCTGTTTGTCAAGCAATCCTTGCAGGTGATCCTGTACCTCTCTATAGAAAGCAGGAGGTATTCTCCTGTAAGGCTGCTTAACTGGGGTGTCATCTGTTAATGGGATGGTGTGCGTTACCCTGTCCGTGTATCCTACATCTGTCTCATCTGTGGCAAAAAGATCGGCATAGCGTCTCAATAACGCTCTCACTTCCTGCTCTTCAGCCTCACTGCCCTCAAACCCGGCCAGGTCAATTGGGCACATCTCTTGCTCTGGATTTGTATATGGTGGACTTGCTGACATTTCTACCTCTTGAGCCCCTACAACTCTGAAATATGTGCTATAGTCCACCCCAGCTTCTGTCAGTACTTCTACTTGTGTCCCGGGAGCTAAAAACAAGTCCTCATCTCCCAAATTTATGGCCTGAATATCACAGGACCCACTTCTAAGAACAGTCAATGTATGACTCATAATCAGCCCTCTGTGTTCTAAGTCTCTATTAGGCTCAAAGAGAAAAGCTCTTTCTGACTGGCCTCCTTTCTTGCATTTGACTGTTATGGCCCTGATCGATCGAGCAGGTATGTGGGTTTGCTTTCTCCCAGCTACTCATACTTTCATAGAGTCTGATTTCTGCGTCATCCCCTGATCTCTTGGAGGG
The DNA here is from genome assembly GCA_024509875.1 of Oreohelix idahoensis. Lineage (NCBI taxonomy): Eukaryota > Metazoa > Mollusca > Gastropoda > Stylommatophora > Oreohelicidae > Oreohelix > Oreohelix idahoensis. Next base: position 118,337 of record JAMPIV010010999.1, read on the forward strand.
TCCCATCTTAGTATTTTCTGTATGTTTGGGATTTCTACAAGGACATTAGTACCTATGATCCCTGGTGTTTTTCTCTGGTTTCTAGACCCTTGTACCTCCCTGACAACATAAACTCCACAGTTTTTCACTATTGTGCACCCAACTTGTGTGTCCACAACTAAGTGACCAATATATGGGATGGTGGCACCATTTGCTGCTGTCAGGCGCACCCATCTACCCTCATCCTAGGGGAGCCCTCCAAACATCTCCCTGAAACATTGCTCTGTGATGGTAGACACCTGTGAACCTGTGTCAAACACACAATTTATCTCTTTCCCTTCCATCAGTACTACTCCTTCAGGCCGACCTCCTACCATCTTGATCCGGTCTTCTTGGTGCTCTCCCTTCACATTTCTTTCTTTAAACTCCTGGGGATTTGGTCCGCTGCTGGTCGACATTTCCTGTGATGGTTGAATCTCTAACCTTCCTTCTGAGTGGCGGTCCTTCTGCCTGCGCTCCACTTTGTGTGATGCTCTAGCCGCAGGGTTACTAAACGGACAGCTCGCTACTAAATGTTGTGCTGACTTGCATTGGAAACATCTTCTAGGTAGAGGACCACATGGACACCTGGCAGCTATATGATTCCCAAAATCAGCGCAGTTAAAGCACCTGATTCTCCGGGGGCCATTCCATACATGAGGTTTCTTTCTGCTTCTGTACCTGCGACTGTTCCCGTGGTGCCTAGAGATGGTCCTCCTGTTAATAACCCCCACTTGCCGCACCAACATCTCAGTCTCCCTATTACCTGGAGAAACAGCCCCTTTCCCTCCATTTACATTCTTCCTCATGCCAACCTGTAATTGTCTGCCACCTCTACCTGTACTCTTTCTATTTGAGTCACAAAGCTCCCCTTCCACAGCCTGACTCCCAGCCACAGAGGGGTCTAGTTTAGTGCCTGTTGTGGGCATTCCCTCTGTACATGCCCTAAATTTTTGCACCGAAAGCATCGGATGGTCCTCGCCGGCCTTCTCTGCCTGTCTTGCATTTCAGCCATCTGGCGCTTCAGCTGTGCGACCTCTGCTCTGAGTTGCTCCACTTCGGCGTTTCCTTCATGTGACCTGGGTGCCATTTCTTCGTCGGATGCTGTGACTGTGGCTGTCCCAGCTCTTGCTGTTTGACCACTTCCAGTCCATCTCAGAGCATCATCTCTTATGGATACAAATGACACTGCAGGCTGGTGCCGGACCCTGTCCTCCATCATTCTCCGCGTCAAGTCGTCTCTTAGACTGGCAACAAACTGGTCCCTTAGCACCGTTTCGTCAAGCTTGACACCATTGGCTTTCTCCTGTGCCCCTGCTGCCTACTCGAATATCTCATGCAGCCTATGGGCAAACTCACGCACCGATTCCCTTGGCCCTTGGTACGCTGAATAAAATAGCGCCATTAGTACTTGGGTTCTCCTTGATTCCCCATACACCCTGAGTATGGCCTGAAGCATTGCCTCCGGGTCATTGTCTCTTACTTGTATCCGCAGCTCCCTGCGGACAACTGGGGTCACACTGTCGAGGATCCCATCGGCTTGGTCCTCCTTACTCATGTAGCCGGACCTCCACGCAGCTCTAACCTCCCTTGCATAGTCCTCCGCGTTTGGCCCTGTGCGTTCTCCAAAAGTTCTCACTTTCTTGTGGGTGGGCACCATTATGCACCGCATGTGTTCTGGCTGGGGCAGTGGACCTGCTACTGATCCCTCACTTTGCACCACTGATGCACCGACCACTTGTGTTGGATCTACATCCTCGTGCTCCCCTCTGCTCGTAGCACGTGTGCTCCTCGCGGCCATCTTGCTGCCGGACCGCACTGCTGGGTGTCTACCCTATTTGTTCGTTTGCTGTTTGCTCGGTGTCACTGTCTGCCTTATCCTGTCGACGACGCCAATTGTGATAGGGTGGGCGAGATGATGATGATTATATTGTGATGTGTGATCACTCTCTTTTCACACTCGCACCGACCCGAACAACAATAAAACTCTTGATTCTAGAGGCAGGGGCTGTATTTATTTTTACAACCCATTCAGTGACTAAGCAAACATTAAACAAATAAACCAACGAACATAACAAAACAAAACACCCAACAGTGCTCGATTGCTAATGTGCTCAAGGCATTTACAGCTTGGCTCTGTGTGTCTAACTTCGTCTGTTCTCTCTGGGCGGTTGATACTAGGAAAGGTCGCTGTTGTTCGTTCCTTTGTCTACTATGTTGCTGTTATACTCTGTTCAACCTGAAAGTTGGTTATAATTAGGGTATATATTGCGTTTTAAAGGTCGCTGCTGGCTCGCTATTTCTTTTATAAGCCCAGGTCGAATCACTCAATTTACTGCGCGCTAGGCGTATTGATTTGGCCGCATACATAACACTCGCGATATTTGCTTTAGAAGGCCCGAAAACCGAAATATACACAACTATTTCTAGAGCAAAAACACCACTATCAAATATAACACACAACTATGCACCAAAACTAATTTTTAGGCGTTATTATGGCCTAAGTAATATATTTTCATGAAGACTTTTCACATCCCAGAATGCTGCGCGCACATCGAAAATATATGGGCGATAAATCTGCCCCAAAACAGGAAGGGGGCGGGCGTCTCCTTTTCGGCCCCATCACATCTATATGCCTGTGTTTGGCAATATACCATGACATATTAAGTTTATTCCTTAACCATTGCTAAGACATATTCGGCATTGTTCTTAACTTCTGAAATATCTTGTCCATCAAGGTAGAAGCATCATTATCATTCTTCTATCTGCATCTCTGCCAAGAGTAATCTTTTGCAAAGATAGATATTGGGGTCGAACGAACGAACTAAAGTTACCATAACAGCATTCATTTACAGTATGCAATCATAATAAAAAAATGAGTAGGTTTTTTTTTTGAAACAAACAAGCTAGTAATTGGGGGAAAAAAAGTAATAATAAAATAAAATAAATAAAAATAAATAAATTGTGTATACCGACACTCACTCATGCGGTCAATCCGTCTACAATTAATCTGTATTTTTGAATGTGTCATCAATCATTAATACAAAAATTACATAAACACATTCTCGCTTATGTCCATACATTCTTGGTGGAAAATGAAATAATAATAATAACACTTTCTTACGCACTTCTGTGGCAGGAAAAGTCTTTTAGCAGTAAAAAAAAAAAAAAAAAAAAATTCACATTTCTAAATTACAGTGGTATGCGGGTACATTCTCACGACTCACATTTCTAAAGTACAGTATTATGTGGGTACATTCACACATACATTACATTATATAATAATATTTTAAAGTGAATATAATAATGAAATTACATGGATATAAAACAAATTATTCACACAAAAAAACGAGCGGAAGAGGAAAAGAAATGTTGACCTATGGATGAGATGTTGACAGGCAAATGCTGTTTCTATGGGGGTAGATAATCAGTGTTGAGGAAGTGTTTGAAAAGGGCTTTGTTAAAAGAATATTGTGTAGGTAGGCATTTTAGGTGGTGTGGAAGGCTGTTCCATAAGTAGGCACCAGAGTAGGCTAGACTCTTTTTGAACAGGTCGATCCTAGGTTTGGGCAGACGTAACTGATGTAATTGTTGTCCCTCCCTTCTACTGGTTTGAAACAATGATCTTAGGTACGACGGGGCATTGTTAGATAGAATTGTGTGAGTCAGCTTGGCTTTGTTGTAGAGAAGACGTTTTTTTAGCGACAGTTTTTTGGGTTCTTTTCCTGTCCTTGTGTGTGGTGTCGTGCGATTATCGGTGATCAGACGTACTGCTCTCTTTTGCAGGGAGTGCAGTCTCTTTGAGGTGGAAGCAGGGCAACAATCCCATAGTGTAGAGCAGTAATCTAGATGTGTCTGTATATGTGAGGTGTAGAACAATAGTCTAGTGTCTGCGTCTAAGAAGTGTTTTATTTTGGCCAGCTGGTACGTCTTTTGTGCTAAGTGTTTGGTTAAATTCCGTACATGGGAGTTCCACGTTAAGTGCTGGTCAATCGTGATCCCTAGAACTTTGTGTTCTGTTACATGTTCAATTTGTATTGATTCCGCGTGTAGCTGTAGCGATCTTTTGGTGCAGCTTAGGAGTTTCTGTCTGGTGGTAATCAACATAGATTTCGTTTTTGTTGTGTTTACTGGCATACGATTCATATTACTCCATTTTGTTAGATTGTCTACATCGCTTTGAAGAGTCATTTCAAGTGCCACGCAGTCATTGTCACTAGTGTAGATAGTACAATCATCTGCAAAGAGGTCACAAGTTGAATATTTTAGATGTAGTGGCAGGTCGTTGATGAACATTGCGAAGAGTAGGGGCCCAAGATAGTGTGGTCAATCATGTCAAATGCTTTCTTGAAGTCGACAAAAACAGCACCACATAATTTTCCATCATTTATGTTCGACAGCCAGTTGTCTGCCATTTTGGTGAGAGCTGTGTGACAGGAATGTTTGGGTCTGAAACCTGACTGGCTATCAATGAGCAGTTTGTTTGTTGTTAAGTGTTGAAATGTGGTGTTGTAAATGTGTTTCTCTAGTGGTTTTGAAAGAGATGATAGAAGGGATATTGGTCTGTAGCTGTTGGGATCGCTATGTGAGCCAGATTTATAGAGGGGATACACTTTGGCAGATTTAAATGCCGTGGGGAAGTAGTTGTGTGCAATACATTGGTTGTATACATAGGTTAAGGAGTCGCAAATGATGGGCGCAGCGTAACGTAGAATCTTATTGCTGATACCATCAAGCTCAGATGAATTGTTGTTTTTTAATGCCAAGATATATTTGAGAACTTCATGTACTGTTAGAAAAGGAATATGTCTTAGATCTGTTGTGGTGTGTTCAGTGTTGCAGAAGGCTGTCAATTTACTAATATCGCAGTCCATTGGCTTTAGTGTCGACTTGAGAAGGTTAATTTCTGTTTTGAAGAGGTTACTAAAATGAGTTGCCGTGAGGGAGCAGCTTTTTGGTAAAGAGTTTAGTGACTTTGATTTGTGTGTTAGTGTTCTAATGGCTGCCCAGACTTCTTTGCTGTTTGCTTTGTCTTGAATCATCTTTCTGAAATGTAGTTTCTTTTCCTGACGAATGAGGTATTGTACTTTGTTTCTAAGCATCCGATACCTGCTGAAATCTTTGAGCTTATGTGCTTCGTCCCGCTCTCTCACTGTTGATAGTATTTCGTTGGTTATCCATGGGATCTTTCTGATGTTTTTGACCCGAACCTGCTTTATGGGAACATGTTTGTCGAATACGTTGTTAAAAGTTTGTGTCCAGTATGTTATGGCTTCTTCTGGATGCGGAAGTTGGTTCACGTATGAGAGAGGGGATATTTGTAGGTCTTGTAGGAATAATTGAATGTTAAAGTTTTTGAAGTTCCTGTAATGGACTGTGATGTGTTCCGTTTTAGGTGCTTTAAACCCCTTTCTCGTCCAGGTACAGCAAATATGATAGTGGTCACTTAATGATGTCTGTGGGACTGTGCATTTTATAATGTTTTCTGGGCAGGTCGTATTGATATGATCAATTAGTGTAGATGATGAGTCTGTTACTCTCGTGGGTTGATTGATTAACTGTATGAGGTTGTATGAGATGGTGATATCATTCCACGTTTTGTTCGGTTTGTGAAGGTCAATATTGAAATACCCCAGTAGAATAATTTCCTTCGAAGAAGCCCAAACGTTGTCCATCATTCGTGAGAATGTGTCAAACCATACAGTAGAAGAGCTAGGGTTTCGGTACAGGTAACCAATTAAAACGGGGGTCAGGTTGGGGAGTTTTATTTCCAGCCATAAACATTCAATGCCAGTATGTTCTAGAATCTAGATCCTCACGGCGTCTGTAGTGGAGAGATGTTGAGATGTATATGACTAGCCCTGTTTCATGTTGTCTGTTAGGATCCCTGCGAATGGTGGTGAATCCATTAATCATAATTTCTTCATCTGTAATTTTGTCATTGAGACGGGTTTCAGAAAAACCAAATATGTGGAAGTTTTGTTGGAGAGAGGTGGAGACTTCAGAAAGCTTACCTAGCAGGTGGTAAATGTCAGAGGTATGACGTCCGCCTCGTATTCAAGAAAATATTTATAGAATGTGTGATTCCTATACATTATATACACACATTGAGATTCTCGCTGGTGCTACGGAGTTCGTGCACTGCGCTGAGATCCTCCTTGTGTGATCTAAGGGAAGAGATCGGAGCACTGATGGCGTTGTCCGTGTGCAATAAAGATAGTCCTTAAAAACCAAACCAAACCGAAGGTAGATACCTTTGAAGACCCACTTAGATAATCTAGGTTTTGGCCATTGTTGGACCATTACTGCAGAGCAAGGGGAGGCAACCCATGACAGATGGTGTTCACAAACATTCGCTGCTAAAATTTACTAACAATAACAGACGTGAGTAGAGAGCCACGACTCTCAGGTCTGCCTGTTGCAACCGTCGATATATTATTTTTCGCCAATCATTACATTAGGAAGTTTTATAAAGTCACAAAAAAGGTACAACTGACTAGTTTTAGGGGGTAGTGACAATGAATGGACAAGATGCTAAAATTGTTCTAAATCGGCTACATTCCAGCCGTTTTGAATAAATCTGTATCGGCCGAAGGAGGACTGCCTGCTCGGTCGATAATGGTTTGTTTTTAAGAAGGGAAAGTTAAAAGAATCGAAAACTGTCTATACAAGGATGTTGTTGAATGAAAAAGTGAACGATTAACATTAAACTTACGTACGTGCTTCGCTAACAAATCAGACAACAACCTTACATCACCCATCGCATTTTGTATTTCGCAACCAGAGAAGAATTAAAGAAGGTACGAGACATTAAAAAAAAACCAAACCGTCCTGCGGAAAATAATGTTCATCTGGTCTTGATAAATGTTCCTTGTTTACTTCATGAAAGCTGACGTGTTGTCACGAATGTCATCGATGTGGTAAAGTGATCTGTGCCAAGGTGAACTGTCATCGATGTGGTAAAGTGATCTGTGCCAAGGTGAACTGTCACCATCGTTTAGATATTTTGCTCCTAATGAAAAATTACTTGCGTCAAAAAAGAATCACGAATAGAAATCAAATTAAAAACATGGTAAATAAAACAATGAATAGACCCGGGGACTGTTTATGAACTATGGATTTATCACTGTCTGTTGACTGCATATAACCTCCCCGAGCTGAGGTACAACGCGAGTCGTCACCTTTTCTTAACCACTGAATACACCCGGCCCAAGACATAAGCGATTAGCAATGTCTGGAAACGAAGGCATATCAGGCTTGACATCTGCCGTTAAAAACAGCGACTGCCACACGTGTACATCATAAAACCATGAGATCATAATAACTTATTATGACAATCCTTCTTCTACTTTGTCAGCGTCTTTTTGTTTTGTTTTGCTGTGTTTGTTTTTTTTTTTCCCTTTTCTGCACTTAAAAATTTCAAAAATACTGCCATGAAATAAATAAAACAAAAAGTGGTAAGACGCATGTGAAATTTATCCAGTAAATTTGATCTGGAATCTTTCCTCGGGCCGCCTTTCTTAGAAAATTCCTCCCCCCCCCCCCCCCCCCCCCCTCCCCCCCAAATTTTCCAATAAAATTTCCCTCCCACCCCCCCTCCACCCCCCCCAACCCCCCCCCCCCCCCCCTCCCAAATTTTCAATAAAATCCCTGGGAAAGAAAAACAGCTCTGAAAATGTCGCAACATTACCCAGCTAACTTCTCGGCAGGGGCTAGAGACGGTGTGAACCTAGAGTTTCAATGGAATTAAGACGAAACGGGAGACCTGGAAGATTTAAAAGTCATCATTATTGTTGGAGCTCGTCTTTGCTGCCCTTTTCTGAGTTTCACTTTAATTGTTGTTGACAATATCATTATGGCTGTTGTTGTTAATATCTCGTTAGTTGTTACTGTTTGTTAATATTGTTATGGCTGTTGTTGTTAACATCAATGTTAGTTGTTACTGTTTGTTAATATTATTATGGCTGTTGTTGTTAATATCAGTTTAGGTTTTTGCTGATCGTTTATATTATTATAGCTGTTGTTCTTAATACCAATTTCGTTGTTACTGTTTGCCAATCATTCTGGTTATTGTATTTGTTATTAATTGTGGCTTGATCATCTCCCCTGATTCGCAGTACTGGTCCAACAATGGCCTCATTTCGAGTATAATGATGAGTGTATTCAGAGATGTCAACCTTTGCTCAAGACTACACTTGGCAGAGATATAAATAGAAGAACGATGCTTCAATTTCAGGGGACCTCACAGGATGTTAAAGAAAAGCAAGCCCAACAACTGAGATAATCTAAGCTGTCATGAACTTAAGTATTCTCCCGCCCCTTCTATGAGGTAATTTTGACTCGTGGTTTTTGAGCCCTGTCACGGATTGCCTCCCCTGCTTTGCAGTAGTGGTCCAACAGTGACCACAACTCAAGAGTATTTAATATTGGCGTCCAAGGTAACTACCTGCGCGCAAGATTACTCTTGGCAGAAATGTAGATAGAAGATTAATGACACTTCTACCTGATGGGAGCCTTCACAAGATATTCCCAGAAGTCAAGAACAAAAGCTGCTTAGGGCTGAGCAATTTGTTAACTTATTATCTGGTCCGTCGCCTTTTGTGAAGTGTTTAAGCAATGGTTTAGCCCGTTCAAGCCACCAGTTGGTGTAATCCAACGAAATCCCTCTTATAAGGTATAGCTCTGTTAAGTATAAATATATGTCTAGGTATTTATATATAGATTAACTATTCTGGCTCATACGTTTACTTCCATACATATAACTGAATCAACTATTATTAGTTAGTTTTAAAACAACAGATAACAATTTAAAAGTTAAATAGTCTTTAACAGGTTAAAATAAATATGGAAAGATTAGTGGAATTTTGATAGTTATAAATTTCTCATCATTGAGACGTAGGTGGAAATTTAACTTTATACTTAAAGTTTAACTGGAATTGTGCATTTTTTGCGGGTGCCTTTTAGTTAGCACTTAGCTTGTATGAATGAATCCTGCAGCTGTGATGACGAAAGCCTTCTCCACACTCTCTTCCACTATCGGCGGTTATGGCGGATGTTTTTCTCTCACATTAGCTGAGTTAGTACCACAAATCGTCTGATGGCTTGTAACCACGAACTTTAGACAAATAGAAGCAACAAATGTCTGCTGAGTATATTTGTTCGCCGCAAACTAACAGGCTCATTGTCATGCGCTCCACCCAGCAATGTTAACCTCTCAGAAGAATTAAATTCCCGAGCACACAGTGTAACTCAGGGAATATGATGAAAATTCACCCATATCCTTCTGGGTGTTAACTAGAAAATTGCGTCTGGAATGCATGAATAATGATTTGCCTGAATTACAATTGAAAAAGGTACATAATTTTCACAAGATAATATGTTACACTTTAGGCACATGTGATGTAATCATCACTCATCACTGTTCCAGTCGGAGTCTGGGGTCACTCTGCTGTCGGGTTTCCCGCACGACTAGTCAGAACCAATCACCAGCTCTTGCATTAGTGGTTCATGAATATACTATTTTCATATGTTGAGGTTGTCAGCCTCATATATATCCGCTAGCAAGAAAACATGTTAAGTTCACGTTTGTAATAGAAATGTTTACACTTACCCCAAATAATGGGTATACACAATCTCCTGCACAGATTAGAATGGACACACAGCACTTTGGTTAGATGCTGTTCGAATAACTTTGGTCCGGGAAATTAGAGTTAATTCCTCTGACGGCGGTTTCTCTGCGAAATCAATTGCTGGGAAAACTTGAGTTAAATTCCTCTAACGACTGGGTCTGGGAAATTAGAGTTAATTCCTCTGACGAGGAGTGTCTCTGCGAAATCACTACCTGGGAAAACTTGAGTTAAAGTCGTCTTTTGACTGGTGAATCTGATTCCTAGGTTTTGAGTCTTGTTATTTTAAAGTCCTGGTCCCTTAAGTTTTCAGTCTTGTATTTAAATATGCGGGTTTACTCTTAAGTTTTCCGAGTTGCCCAAATACGTTGAACTGTCACTTATAAGTATGGAATACTAAGTCCAATATCTCACTGGCATCTGGGGAGTTGTTCGCTGTACAATGCGATCTCTCTGTGTGTTCTGTGTCTGGGATTTCACTACATTATATTGTACAGTTTCCAGTTCAAATCCAGTTGGGTTTCCGCTGAATGTTCAAATCAAATTCATTGTAGATTCTGGCGAACCAATCGCTCTTTAGCACTAGAGGGGTCGGTTTGTTTATCATTACTCATCCCACGCCTATTTGAAAAATATTAAATTTAATATACACACGTGGCCTCTTACAACAGTGATGTCATATCGTCCGCACCTCTGTCTATCACCATATTGTGGCCATGTTTTTCTGACGTAATGTCTTCCGCCCAGATGTCTACCCCGACAGAATATCTACTTATCGCCTTTATCTGCGTGCCTCCGCCAGACAGATGTCTGGTCAGACAACGTTGTTTTCTTTCATCATACGCACAATACAAGCTTGTGTCAACACGATCAGCAGCTTTTCACTGGGGTCGAACGTTGGACTGACACGTTTCCACAGGTGTTCAGACGGATTCAAAGAGATAAGCGACTGACCGGTCTGATGACTGGGTATTGTTACAGTAATACCACAGTTCACCTGGCGAGACGTAAATACGTCTGAGGAGTGGTAAACAATAAGATACGAATTTATCCCGTAGCAAATACTGTCATAGGGGAGTGGCGTGTTAGAGACTTTCCCCCTGCTGTGTCCACCTTAAAGAGTAAAATGTATGACAGGGCAAAATGAAATGCCAAATAACAAGGGAATAATGAAGACATATGAAGACAAGAAGTTTACTGCCGGAGGGCTGAAGGTGTGAGAGATCCCACAAAAGGACATTGACAGATATTTCGTCACAAGCCGCCAGCTGAAGGTGGCTCAGTAACTATTATTTTAATAGATCTATATGTTATGTATTTAACACAATATGGGTCATACGGGTGCAGACATACAATTCAACTATAGCTTTAACGTTATGGATCAACAGGTTTAATAATCACTTAGAGTTTACCAATATTTAAAATAACTAACTCTGTTTAGAAAAAAGAAAACTATGATATTGTTCATCATAGAATCATTTAATTTAGTGGTGAAAATGTTGGGGGAAAACGTTAATAGATTTCACATGTATGCTACTCAGCTTTCAGTGGAGAATCAGATGGTTGGCTTCTGCTTTAGCCGCTGCTGGTTCCCATAGGTATTTTTCTTGTCGGTAGTAAAATCTTGTGATTGCAACACGTCTCTTGCACACGGCCTAGGTGAATGCAAAGGCTATCAAGTCAAGCGTAGACTGCTGGCAGCTAGTACCACGAACTTGTACCACAAACACGTATCACGAACTTGTACAACAAACTTAGAGTAAAACAAATAAGTATTGGGTTTCTGACACGCGCATTAAGTGCTGCAGCTTCCATCCACAACTTTCATTTTCCTCAGAGTAATTTACCCTCCCTAAGTGTTAATATTAACCCCAGTGAATCGGATGAAAGTGCTTTGGAAAGCGGAAGACAATTGCTATATATATAGATATATAAATGTCGCAAATCGACATTAAATTTGAATTTTCCAATCCGTCACAGCCCTTCTCCTGGCACGTCTCTGTGAATTTTTTTTAGAGACAGCCCCTGCACTATTTCATTGTTCAGTTTTTCTTATATCATCTCTGGCAGAAGACCGCAACTTGTCGGCGCGTCTAGCTTTTGATTGCGTGTCGGCCCCTTATTTAAGATCCCCTGCTCTGGACGCGATCAGCAGCTTAAAATAGCATTGCATAATACGCACCCGTGGTACGCCAGCCCAAGGAGACGTTCCTCGCACGTAATAGTGTTTTGACCACACTAGTCGATGCACGGGCGGCCGCCTTACTAAAGTTCTCTTGTAATTAAGCGGAGCAGAGTGGCCAACCGTTTGAAAGCTGGGTAACTTCCTTACGTCTCTGACCAGGGGAGAGAAACTCGAATTTGTTCTGTGCCTTTGAGAGCCGTAGTCGTCGATCGCTGGGTTAGCTGTATATACTTACTTACTTAGTCGTTCATCTTTTACCGTGAGGTGTAGAGATTTGGAAGAGAGAGCGCCAGACTATCCTATCGGCTGTCTTCCTCCTGGCCAGGTTCCATTCTAGTCCTCGGTCCTTCAAAGATTGTCTAATGTTGTCCTCCCAGCGGACTCTGGGTCGTCCTGGGGGTCTGGATCCCTGGCTCTTTGGTTCCCATGCTTGTCGTGGTAGCTGTAGCGGAAGGTTTTATATGTGTGAGATGATAGTGCTAGAGTAGAAATAGTATTCTCTCCAGAATGTGTGAGGTCCCAGTGACAGAGAAGTACACTGGTATCACTCGATAGTCACGGCTGTGAAAGTATCTGGACTGAAAATATTCAGAGAACAGTCAGACCTTACTGCGCCACCTCCGCTATGTGACCACCTGTGATATAATAAAAATTCAACCAAACTCAGTATCAACTATATTGAATGAATAAAGCTGGTGAATACAATTTATATCCTCTTTATTTACATCTATCTAATTGTGGTGATTGTGTGTGACTGGTGATACAAAAGTTATATTTATACAAAACCAAATTGGCGAATTCAATTACAGTTTTTGCAAGTTAAACTAAAATGTCATTTCTTTAGACTCTTCCAATTAGTTGGGTAATAGACTTCTTCACTGTCTTATTCACTTTATAACTTTCACTAGTTTATCACGCAAATTGTCATCACAAAACTCTGCTTGACAATTATCACTTCTTGGGTGCACAATTGTCACAAATATCACTCATCTGTTTAGTTAATCAGTGTTCATATGAGATGTACAGCTTCAGTAGGTCTTGCTTCTACCAATCCAGACACTGCCGGGGCGATTCGCATTGATCATCGAGCAATTCTTGATCATTGACCTCTGACTTTTGGTTGACAAGTATGAACCTGCAGATAATTGTAGGATATGTGGCTATTTGTGGATAACAATTACCACATTCCTATTGTAGGTGAGATGAATTTGTTTTCAGATGTATGCGTGAAAATGCGTGATTATGGATCAGTGACAAGACAGGTGTCTACTGTGGAACATTTTATAAAATCAAATAATACAAAATAATATGTACACACATATATGGTATGAGGTTATAGTATCCCCCTGCCTGACACGTTAGCTCTGTAAAGTGCAGTAACTTGAAGACAGATTGAATAAGCCCTGATAATGATTGTTGGTAGTCCTGAAAAAAGAATTGTTATTAGTCCTGTGCTAGCCCTGATATGGACTCAGTCACGGTGGTTATATTTCGGGTTCCAATCTTCAACAATCATATCAAGTAATAAATTAATATACATGATACTTTCATAACATATAGATTAAACAAATCCTGAAATAAAGTTGTAATTACTGTATTATTTTACATAGTAACTTTACATACCCTCGCAGGATCTAATTAAGATCAGTAAAGACTGGCTTTAGTGGAGTAACAGAACTGCCTGGCTGCAAATAACAAGATATTGGCCTCTGCACGTTCCTCTCTTCTCCAGCCGTTGTCCTTCTGTCTTGCTTCGCTGTACAAGTGAATTTGAAATCATTTACGTCCGCCCTTATATATGCAGCTACCGGACGTACAGGAAACAAGGCTCGCAACTCCAGCAAACTTCCCAAAAAAGTTGTAACTTCGGGGGGTTTGTGCTAGAGGTGTTTCAAACCTTGGTCTCGTGCATTTCACCTTTCCCAGTTCAAGCCTTTGGAGTTATATATTTCCGTTCTCCATGAGTTGACCTTTATATCCATATGTTGTTTTCCTATATCTGTCGTGTTAACGATTTTATATTGAATTATAAATAGGAAAAACACATGATTTCTCAATGCACGGACACTATTCTTGCGAAATTCTTCACAACTACTTACTCCCTTCTGATTTCCTTGTACCTATACATAAATGAAGATATTCCCGTCAAAAGGAGACCATTCTCATCCTTGTCTGTCATTCCGTTCTCCTTCCCGATGTCTAATTCTAACCATGATTTCGGACGATTTATTCTTCCTTATACACTCGCCGAAGTCATTCTATCTGACCGTGGGAAACCCCTTCTCTGATTGGCTGCCCTAGATACACACAGGAAAATACCCCTGCATTCCTTTGTTCAGGTCAGCACACTGGTGTCCCACTTTTCGGTCTTCAAACATTTAACTAGGCAATGCGTAACATGCGACAGTAGCCGATCTTCTCCTGTTCTGCAGACATGGCCAAACCATCTCAGTTGGGACTGTTCTATATGGGTCTGCAGGGGGTGGGATTTTAGGCCTTGACGGATCGTCTGGTTGCGGACCATGTCTCTTCTTTTTACTTCAACCACTTTTCTTGGATACCTCATTTCTGAGGTTTGGATCTGGCTTTTGTGGGTTGTGGTCATTGCCCATGACTCGCATCCATATGTCAAGACTGGCTCATAGGTTGAGCGGTATACAGCCATCTTCGTTTTCTTACCAACCTCTCTCTTGCTGATGAATCCTCTATTTATGGCCTGAAAAAGTCTCCCAGCTGTTGCTTTTCGAGTGGCCAACTCTTCTCTGATGCCCCCCTTTCGGTCTATAATAGCTCCAAGGTATTTAAAGTGGTCGACCTGCTCCAGGACCTGTTCTCCCAGCTTAATCTGATGTCTTCTTTCTTCTCGTGATATCACCATGGATTTTGTTTTAGAGCTGCTTATGACCATCCCTCTCTTCTCCAGCTCTTCCTTCCAGACTTGCAGGTTGGATTGGAGATGTGCCTCTGATTAAGCAATCAGGGCAACATCAGCAGCAAATGCCAGCTCTGAAATACAGACCTGTCTCATCTTCCAGTACCCCACTGAATACTTTCTTGTTCTCTCCTTACGTGCCTTGATGACATTGTCCATGAGGAATATGAAAAAATAAGGTGACAGGATATCACCTTGTCTTACACCAGTGGTGGTCCTGAACTCTTCTGACTTATGGTTTGCTGTCCTCACATAATTTCTGCAAGACTTGTAGAAGCTCTGTATAGCATGAATCAGAGGTACTGGAATGTTCTTCCTTGCCAAATAGTCCCAAAGTTTGCTCCAGGGGACCCTGTCAAACGCCGTTTCCAGATCTATGAAACAAAGATGGATCTTATACTCAAGGGCCTTTTCACTCAGCTATCTGAGTGTGAAGATTAGGTCTTAAGTACTTCGGTTTGCTCGGAATCCGCACTGGACTTCATCCAATTGTGGCTCAGCTAGGCGTCGGAGTCTCTTCTCTAGGATTCTAGAGTAGATTTTACCAGGGACACTGAGAAGGGATATGCCTCAGTGGTTTCAACATTGTCGATTGTCTCCCTTTTTGAAAATCGGTGTTTTAATGGCAATCTCTCAATCCTTTGGTATGGCCTTGTTGCACCACGCTGCCTGTAGGACCCTTAAGAGTAATAGGTCGCCCGATGCTCCCATGTACTTAACCATTTCTGGTGTTATACCCTCATGCCCTGCTGCTTTGCCCATCTTGATTTTCTCCAGTGCTGCCTTCAGTTCTCCCACCTTTATGTCATCCTCACCACCATTGGTTTTCTCTTCTGTGCTAGTGATTATCATTTCTGAAGGCATTGTTTTTCCTTCCTCATGTTCTTTAGGATCTTATAGAACAATTTCTGGTTTTCTTGCGCATCTTTTTCTAGCTTTTCTCCAAATTCTTCCCAGGACTTCTGTTTTGCTGCTAGCACCTTTGCTTCTGTTCTGAGTGTCACATATTCTCTATATTTCTCTATTTGTCCTGCTGTGTTTTTAGCTCCTAAGTATTGTTTCCATGCCATGTTCTTCTCTCTTATTTTCCCTTTGACTTCCTCTGTCCACCAAGGTGTCCTCTTTCTCTTGTTCCCAAGTCGGACTTCACCACATGCTTCTGCAGCAGCTGTCTTTATGATGTCCTTGAAATTATTCCAGAGGGTTTCCAAGTCATCAGGTTGTTCTTCTGTGTTGCTCACCGCTGCAGCAATAAGCCCCTGATATCTGGTCTTAATTTCTGGCTCTCTCAGCTTGTAGGTCTTTATGCTCATTCCTCCAGTTCGTTTACTTAGTTTCTTGCGTAATGTTGGGCAGTTCCTAAGCTGTGCATCTCTTTCAGTTGTTCTTTTGATTGAAAGCATGTAGCTGTATATAACGTTAGGTAATTACGGGGAACTCAGTTCTCTGATGTAGATTCTAGAATAATGTTTACGGTACTCTGGGTTACGCTAAAAGCGGAGTGGTCTAACACCTGCAAAAAGCACGCGATCGTACATGTAAGGTCATATAGGCCTGATAGTTGGTTATGTCTTTACACTTCGTTTACAAACTGGGCCCGAGGATAAACCGAAGGAGACACCAAAAATTGTGTGGGAATAATGCGACCAGTGTCGCATAAACTTCTTGATATCTCGGGGTGAGTTGAGACTTTGTAAAATAATGAGTGCTTAGTTATTAGTGTATGTAAAACTGACAGCAGTGACAAGCAATTTTTGCTGTGACTATTCCTTTAATCAGTAATTGATTCAGTGCTATGTTAAATGTGCAAGTGTAGCTCCGTTACAACATAAGCTAACAGA
Source organism: Oreohelix idahoensis (assembly GCA_024509875.1). Taxonomy (NCBI): domain Eukaryota; kingdom Metazoa; phylum Mollusca; class Gastropoda; order Stylommatophora; family Oreohelicidae; genus Oreohelix; species Oreohelix idahoensis. The sequence goes on from JAMPIV010010999.1 coordinate 134,939, forward strand.
TACTTAATCTGTTAAGAGCCTCATAGTTTTGTTAGTGTTTACAGTGGATTAACTGTAAGCTTTAGCTGACATTACTTTTGGGGAATAACAGTTATGTAAATTATTTATATAATTCTTACTAGTAACGTGTGCTTGCTATAGCAACTGAATTTGTGGGAAAGGTAAAAAAGGTAAAGGATCCCGTTACACGCTTTTTGAGGCATATTGGGAATACGGTGTTAGGCCCGTATTTTCTAGACCATTGGCACACTAGGGGTGATGTGGTCAGCATCACGGCGGCCGCCTTAACCTTCCCGGAGTTGTTCTGGTACCCAATTCATGAGACTGGGTCGACCCGGAGCAGTTTACGGTCTACAAAATCCCACCACAACTGGGGATCGAACCCTGGACCACCGATCTAGAAAGCCAGTGCATTAACCACTGCGCTACTGCGGCTCCCATTTTGTGGGAGGCAGTCCTTTATTTTTGGGAGAAACTTCTCATGGCAGGGTATGTGTTACGCCCCTTTTTTGCGCACCGCAATGCGTTCATGATTTTGAAACATCGCGGTGCTAAAATAGAACGTCGCTAGATTAAAATTAAAAAATAATTACTTTTGGCAGTGTCTCCAGCCGGTTAGGCTGCGTTTCATGTGTGTCTTTGATGATGTGTTTCATGTCCGCTGAGGTGTCTACAGTTTAGAAGATATTCCATTACATTGAGTGCCAGAGATGGTGTGACGTATGAACATCGAGCCTCTCTTTAATCCCTCAGTTCCTTCCCCCCCCCTTTCCCTTTCTCTCTTACAACTAAAACAACTCGAGGGGAAATCCCACGCTTGCTGGTTGGTATGCAATAAGTTATCGTGCTAGCAGCCACGACTGAGCTATTAAAATAAAACTATTTCGGTATCTCTTACTGACATTCCCACAGAGAGGCGGGTCACCGGCGATCAGGTTACAATGTCAGAGAAGAGATCTGAAACCTCTGATTAACACCTGATAATAGAATGGACTGAATTCGCTCGAGGTGCGTTTTGCCAGACATGGGGACATCAGGCCGATTCAGTATATATGCGCAGTTTTAGAAAATTCATTTATCAGTCTGCCCCAGGAATTGGTGATATCTGCTAACGCGAATCTTGGAGTTTTTATATAGAGATAATTTCTTAAGATTCGTGGAGAGGGTCATTTTCCTTGCGTGGCGGTAATCATAATATATATTAGAAGTTTGAGTGTCTTAACGTGTTAAAGTGTGTTTATTAAATAAGCATATCAAATAACTTAGTAATAAGTAAATTCAGTTTCTTGTTATTCCCCCAGTAAGAGACGCTTTAAACTAATTAATATACGCTAGGCGACTGATAATTAAAGATAAATATACTTGTATTCATCATGCGTAATTTTGTGAATTACTAGAGTGTGTTAAAGCGCGATAATATTAGCTAGACTCTTTGTGAGTTTTAAATATAATTTAATACCGGAGTGAGTTTTTTTTTCTACATCTAGGCGATCAACCCTGCGATCTAGCGGTCTGAATAGCTCCAGAAACATTCTTAAAATATTATTGGGTCTTAGATTTGGACCTGTGCGGTTCTCTTGTTTTCTCAGAGAGAGAGAGAGAGAGAGAGAGAGAGAGAGAGAGAGAGAGAGAGAGAGAGAGAGAGAGAGAGAGAGAGTCCCCACATATAAACATTTAAAGAATAAAAATCAGAACTGGACAAGAAATTACCCAGATTGTTCACAGCAAATCTGATCCGCCTGTGGTGGCCAAATATCTATATATAAACATTTGTTTCCAGAATATTGACTATCGTAGTTTTTTTTTTCCTCGAGTGGATTTATCCATAACCGGCACCCAACCCCAGAGTGAGAGATAAAAACAGATAGGAGATCCTTTGCTTATCCTTAGTGGTTTTCTAACAGTGTACCCACCAGACATTTTTCTTAAATATCGGACATCTGTGTGCTGCCCATGGTGAACATTTTGATCGCAATATATATTTACCTGCCCTACCTGACGGAAACTTTTGACACATAAAATCAGCACTATTTAAGCGGACGTTCCCCATTAGGAACAATTAATCATTCTTGGAGGAACTGGGGTCCCTTGGATAGCACCACCCTAAAATATGTCAAAGATACACAGATATGTTCAAGAGTAGTAGGTAAGTGTGAGAGCGTGTGGCCACAGACTGACAGATTGTAAGAAAGAGAAATGAATATTTCATATTTTTGTATAATCATTATACTCACTTCAGTCTTTTTCGGGTTCGCATATACTGTTATATCATTTATTGTCTTCTTTGTTTCAGGATAGATTAACTAGAGACTTGGTTCTGTTACTTTATCGTCTATCCATATACTTTGTTATAAACTGTAATCTTTTGGGTTAATTACCTCTGTCGGGACCTACTTTGGGATCCTTTAAAATAGAGGAGAGCCTATTGGGTTAATAAATTTTCTTGCATTTTTATGTCTGTAAACTATATGGTCGGCTCGTGGCGGGATGAAGATTTAAGTTTGAGTCTAGATAAATGTCTAAAGTCTGATACTGAATCAGAAGTTTCATCTAGATAGAGTGTGTTGAGTTTGTCTTGTGATTTAAGGAATAAATAATTACCCCCTAGACAACGCTCTTAGTTACTGGGTGTTTGACCATACACACATATAGGATTTGTTTCTTTCCACAGCAATAGAGTTACGGGAAACTTGTTTTGATAATATTCTTTGTTAGATATATAATATTTGGTAATGTTGTAACAGACCGCTATTTCGCGTGATTGTTTATCAATCACTAGGCTTTTTTTTTTTGAAACAGCAGAGTTGAGCTAAGCAAAGGACGGCTTGTTCTGACTTTTTTAGTCAAGTTAATAACGTTCCCTCTCTTAACTGACTTCGGTGGGCGAGTTTTGGGGTGGAGTTTAATTTTTTTTAAGGAAACTTTTTTTTCTCCTTAAATTGTTTTTTAAATAAAAATATTTTTTTCTCCACCGTTAGTAATAGTAGTTTTTCCAGGTTATCTGATCTACCACTTTTGGATTAAGTCGTCTGTATTATGAGCCTAGTTGCCAGAGATAATAGCGATAGATTAGTAAACTGATAACAGAAGGAGGTATCTCAGGGTAAAGAGTAACATCTTTGTTGGTTTTTCTCGTAAGCGGCTAAGGATATAGTTTTTCTCCTTCTTTTCTTCTTCTTTCCTCGGGTGAGTGGCATTCAGTTCTCTAACATGGCTGAGCGTGTAAAACTTAGGACTATGCTGAGAGAGGAAGCAAGGAGACAGGATTGCAAGGAGAAGAAGTGACCGCGTTCGTCAACACAGAACTTGACCGATATGACGCGGAGCAGAAAGTAGCACAAGCTAGAGCGAAGGAAGATAAAGCGGAGAGGAAAGAAGCGGAAGAGCGTCAAACTCTATTAGAGCAGAAGAAAATTGAGGCAGAGATGGAAACTCGCAGGGCAAACGAAAGAGAGAAGGAGAGAGAATACGAGGAACGAGAGAAGGAGAGACAGCACGAGTTGGCGCTTAAGGCTCTAGAAGTCCAAAGTCGCGGGGCTGCCTCTACTTCCAGCAATGGAGAGCCGTCATCTCCCGATTCATCGTTAACTGATCAATTCAGCCCTCATTCTCCCCAACTCACAGCTATGTCTTTCGCCAAGGAACCCTTCTCAAGCCCCAATGAGAAAATTGACTCGTCTCTAGAAAAATTTGAGAGAATGGCAAATCAGTACGGGTTAGAGAGTTCCCGGTGGTGCCTAAAGCTTTCACAGGCTTTGAAAGGTAGTGCTTATGAAGTCTACGTGAAACTGGGAAGAAGTCAAGACAGCTACGACATGCTAAAGAAGGCTTTACTGGAGCGTTTCGAAATGAACGCTCGCAAGTTTCTGCAAATGTTCAGAAACTGCAGAAACGAGAGCACTGAAACATTTCAGCAGTTTTCTTCACGGCTGAAGGGATATTTGACAAAGTGCATGGCGCTTTCCGAGCTCCCTCTCATCTACCAAGGTCTTGAGGAGTTCGTTCTTATCGAACAAATAAAAACCACTTTGTCAAGTGAAACCCGTAGATTCTTGGCTGAACAAGGCGCAGTCAAGTTAGATGACATTCTCAGTAAGTCTGAACGGTACATAAATGCTATGGCCGAGCTTCCCAGCACAAAACGCAAACCGACAGATGAGTGTGCTCGAAAAAAATCATCTAGAGCAGTCTTCCCATTCTTCCCATCACCATAACCAACGAGAAGCCGTACCCCAACATCCTCCCCAGGAGAAATCGAAATTCTTCAAAACCAGATATCTCTCCCATAACAATCCTGATCAACCCCACCGTCCTATGTGGCAGCGCGGCCAGAAAGGACAGGGTGACAAAGGGAAAATCCCTGCGCACGGGACATCTGATCAGGGCAAGCACACCGGGCTCATCCGCATCGGACGCTTGCAAACAGCCTCGCAAGGAAGAATCAATGTCAGTGATTCTAAACCTGAGGGGGAGAGGCCCTCAACGCGAGGAACTGTTATTTTGAACGGGACTTCAACATCTTGTCTTTTTGACACGGGATTGTCCTTTGACTGTATAGTCGCAAGGCACCTGGTCAAACCCGGTCAAGAGACAGAAGACACCGTCAAACTATGTGGAGTTTTCAAGAGTGATGCACCCAGGACGCTTCCCATTGCACTGTTGGAAATACACTCTGATTTTGTCAGAGGTGTTATCAAAGCGGTCATTATGGATGATCCTATCTACCCAGTTATACTTGGATGTAGATACGTGTTTCCTTTAGCGGACATATGGGACAAAACGCCACTATTCAGCGAATATCGACTCACTATTGGTGGCCAGGAATGAACTCTGAGATTATCAGATACGTGAAATCCTGCGCCCAGTGCCAACGTGTGGCACCCAAGCATTGGACACCCTCTGTTCCCATGGGTGAAATGCCAATAGTGGGGACACCATTTCAACGGGTTATAATCGACATTTTAGGACCCTTAGAAAGGACTAACAGAAGGCCCAGGTTTATCCTGACCTTAGTCGACACATGCACTTTGTGGGCCGAAGCTATATCGCTAACATGCACGGATTCCAAGCAAGTCGCAGAAGCCCTGGTGCAGATATTTACACGGTTGGGATTCCCTCAACAAGTTTTGACGGATAACAAATCTCCATACCGTAGCCTGTTGATGGAGGAGATCGTTAAGATCTTGAGGAACCAGCACATCTACACAAGTCCGTATAATCCGGCCGGAAGTGGGTTAGTAGAACGTGTTAACGGAAGCCTAACCATGATGTTACGTAAGCTGGGACAAGAGAAATCTGAAGATTGGGACCTTTTAATTCCTGCAGCCTTATTCGCCTACAGGGAGGTTCCCCAGGCATCTACAGGATTTCCACCAGCTACACTTTTATTCGGCAGACCTATTAAGGGGCCGCTAGATGCCTTACTTCGGTCCCTGACAGACCAGAAGGCTGACGAGACAGTCGTCTCAGCAAGCAAATATGTATCGGAGCTCAAGGAACGGTTACAACTAGGATGGGACCTAGCAACCACCAACCTTAAGAAAGCACGTGCAAAGCACGCTCAACGATACAATAAAGCAGCGAAATAGAGAGAACTCCAACCAGGGGAGAAAGTTTTGTTGCTTCTTCCAACCGGAAACAACAAACTTTGCATCGGATGGCAACGGCCTTTACAGTCCTTAAAACGATCTCGCCCACTAACTACAAGATCTCTATTAAAGGAAAGGAGAAGGTCTACCATGTAAATCTGCTAAAGAAATACCTGGAAAGACCGGTGCCGTCCTCCGAACATCTCCTGGCGGTCGCCATAGCGACGGAAGATGAGGAAGATGACGATAGTTGTATGGAGTATCCAATGCAACAAACGGAATCTTTCAGAGATGTCAAATTCTGCGAAAACCTCTCGAAAGTACAACAGACAGAAACCAGGGCGCTACTGAAACAGTACACGGCAATCTTAACGGATGTGCCTGGTCGGACAAATCTCACAGAATTCGATATGAAACTGACTAACGAGACCCCTGTTCGAACCAGAGTGTTCCCCATTCCGTACGCTATAGCTGATGCACTACGCGGAGAAATAGACAAGCTTCGACAAGCAGAAATTATCAGTAAGTCTACCTCTCCTTACAGTTCGAGTGTAGTACATTTACAGAAGCCCAATAAGGAAGTTCGGCTGTGCATTGATTACCGTTTTCTTAACACAGTAACGGAATTCCAGCCCGAACCTCTACCGAGCGCTTCTGAGCTGTTCACTAAGCTTAGCAAGGCAAGAATTTTCTCAAAGATTGACTTGAGTAAAGGTTACTACCAAATACCAGCCAAGGAGGAAGTTAAGCTTTTGTTAGCTTTTAGCACCAGTGAAGGAAGCTACACTTTCAACGTAATGCCGTTCGGATTGCACAACGCACCAGGAGTCTTCACCAGAATGACGAGGAAGCTTTTAGAACCCTTGCAAAGTCCCCATATCCATAATTTCATGGATGACATATTAATTGCATCGGAAAACTATGATGAACATATTGCTACGGTTGCTATGCTCTTCAGGCGACTACAGGAGACTGGTCTCACAGCCAGATCTAGCAAATGTCTCATCGGATTTCAAAAGCTAGACTTCCTGGGACATACCATTTCTCAAGGCTGCATGTGGCCAGTTACCAAGAACATTGAGAAAATAGTTGCAGCAAAAAGACCCCGAACGAAGAAAGACACCCGTTCTTTTCTATCACTGTGTGCTTACTATCAGTGAGTAGAAATTGGAGCACGGAAGAGGAGGTGGAAAGCGAAAACAACAATCACCTGCAAGTTACTGATCAAGAGATCTCCATTGTAATAAATGAAACATGAAAAAAATGGTTTCATGTTTTCACGAGGGGACGAACTGTGACGTATGAACATCGAGCCTCTCTTTAATCCCTCAGTTCCCTCCCCCCCCCCTTCTCTCTTACAACTAAAACAACTCGAGGGAAATTCCCACGCTTGCTGGTTGGTATGCAATAAGTTATCGTGCTAGCAGCCACGACTGAGCTATTAAAATAAAACTATTTCGGTATCTCTTACTGACATTCCCACAGAGAGGCGGGTCACCGGCAATTAAGTTACGATGTCAGAGAAGAGATCTGAATCCTCTGATTAACACCTGATAATAGAATGGACTGAATTCGCTCGAGGTGCGTTTTGCCAGACATGGGGACATCAGGCCGATTCAGTATATATGCGAGGTTTTAGAAAATTCATTTATCAGTCTGCCCCAGGAATTGGTGATATCTGCTAACGCGAATCTTGGAGTTTTTATATAGAGATAATTTTTTAAGATTCGTGGAGAGGGTCATTTTCCTTGCGTGGCGGTAATCATAATATATATTAGAAGTTTGAGTGTCTTAACGTGTTAAAGTGTGTTTATTAAATAAGCATATCAAATAACTTAGTAATAAGTAAATTCAATTTCTTGTTATTCCCCCAATAAGAGACGCTTTAAACTAATTAATATACGCTAGGTGACTGATAACACTAGTCAACAAATTTTCAAAAGTTTTTTGTACCAGAAATTAAATATACCATTTCTTATTGATTTTGACATGCTGATTTCAAATATCATAATGAAATTCACCAATTGGCTCTGTTTTTTTTAATGATGAATTTACAATACAGTAATACAAATAATGTATGTTTGTTTAATTCTCTGGGGTGAGCAGCTAGTCTTTCTACTTTAGCATTATAAAAATTATGGTTACATACTCAATTAATTGATATTTCAACATAAAATGATAGAAAAAAATAAAAACATTATTTAAAGTTCACATATCATGTTTTAAAAAGGCACATTTGAACCCATTCCATCATTATTCAGTCGCTGTTCGAGCTCTCTTTGCTTGCTTCTTGTAGTCAATCGATGAGGTGTCTCTTGTCACAGTCCAACAGTAATCAGCAAGCATTGAAGGGCTCCAATTGCCTTGATACCTTGTCTCCATAGCAGCAATGTCCTGGTGAAATCGTTCACCATGCTCATCACTGACCGCTCCACAGTTTGACGTAAAGAAATCCAGATAAGAATCCAGAAAATGAATTTTCAAAGACATGTTGCAGCCAAGACTCTTATACTTCAGAAGGAGATTTTCTACAATTTCATTGTAATTATCAGATCTGTTGTTTCCAAGAAAATTGTCCACCACTGACTTAAATGCTAGCCATGCTGCTTTTTCCTTGCCATGCAAAACGCAAAGAAACTCGTCATCATGAAGAAGTTTTCGAATTTGCGGACCAACAAATACTCCCTCTCTTATTTTAGCTTCACTCAGTCTTGGAAATTTTCTGATGAGGTATTTGAAAGCCTCATCTGTTTTCTCCATTGCCTTGACAAAGTTTTTCATGAGACCATCTTAATGTGCAAGGGTGGCAACAAAATCTTGCTAGTGTCGACAAGTGCTGGGTTCTCAACGTTCTTACTCTGCCAGGCTGCAATGACTGCCTTATTGGCCAAGGTCTTCTGATGTAATGGTCACTTAGTGCACGGCTATCCCACTCACAGAGAAAGCAACAGATTCCACTGTTGCAATCTGGAACCCAAAAGCTCCGCCTTGTTCTTCGGTAAATTCAGATCTCTTACAAGATCATTCAGTTCACCTTGGGTTATTAAGTGTGGTTTAGTGGATGTAGTTTGCTCAAAATATGGGTCGCTTGAGGTTGATGGTTCAGGACCACCAATGTCCCCTTCTTCATCAGTGGAAGCAGCTGAAAATGATTCTGGCACTTTGGGAACTGGTAGGTCATCGCCATGTGGTACCGGACGTATTGCAGAGGGGATGTTTGGATATTCCAGAGTCCATTTTTTTTCTTTGATATGCCTTTCCCAATTGGAGGGACCATGCAAAAGTAACAGTTGTTGAGATGATCAGTGGGCTCTCTCCAAATCATTGGGGCTGCAAAAGGCATAGCTTGCCTTTTGCCAGTCAACCACAGTTCAAGATGTGCTGCACATGTATTGCAGCATATGTGTGGCGCTCAGCTCTTATCTTGATCTCCTATTCTGCAGCCAAAATACAAACTGTACGCCTTCTTAATCACTTTAGTTATATTTCGTTTTTGTGATAGCAATGTCACCTCACCACATATATAACAGAAATTATTAGCGCTGTTCACATATGTCCTAGGCATTTCTAACTACGATACTTTTGATAAGGACAAATGCACTAACTAATGGCAAAATTTAATCAGAGATAAGATATTTATACACAAAGGTGATGTAATCATAGATAGGATTGCATCATCAACTTCTAGTTACATTTTTATTGGTCACTAGAAAAACTTATGCAATCGCCCACAACAGTTGCGTCATATATATAAATTGACCGTAATTAAATAAACTAGTAGCATATATCTTCAAAACTAGTGCCAATCAACATTTTTTAATGTCATTTTCGTTTTCAGCACACCAAAATTAGTTATGATCAGCTATTTTCATTTCTGGTACATTTTGGTTGTTGACTAGTGTAATTAGAGATAAATATACTTTTATTCATCATGCGTAATTTTGTGAATTACTAGAGTGTGTTAAAGCGCGATAATATTAGCTAGACTCTTTGTGAGTTTTAAATATAATTTAATACCGGAGTGATCTAGAGGTCTTACCTAACGAGTGTAGAATATAATAATGATATCATTGTTAAAATGTTTGTTTTTTCTACATCTAGGCGATCAACCCAGCGATCTAGCGGTCTGAATAGCTCCAGAAACATTCTTAAAATATTATTGGGTCTTCGATTTGGACCTGTGCGGTTCTCTTGTTTTCTTACAGAGAGAGAGAGCGAGAGAGAGAGAGAGAGTCCCCACATATAAACATTCAAAGAATAAAAATCAGAACTGGACAAGAAATTACCCAGATTGTTCACAGCAAATCTAATCCGCCTGTGGTGGCCAAATATCTATATATAAACATTTGTTTCCAGAATATTGACTATCGTACTTTTTTTTCTTTTCTCGAGTGGATTTATCCAGAAAAAAGGAATACTTGTGTCCATAACCGGCACCCAACTCCAGAGTGAGAGATAAAAACAGATAGGAGATCCTTTGCTTATCCTTAGTGGTTTTCTAACAGTGTACTCACCAGACATTTTCCTTAAATATCGGACTTCTGTGTGCTGCCCATGGTGAACATTTTGATCGCAATATATATTTACCTGCCTTACCTGACGTGAACTTTTGACACATAAAATTAGCACTATTTAAGCGGACGTTCCCCATTAGGAACAATTAATCATTCTTGGAGGAACTGGGGTCCCTTGGATAGCACCACCCTAAATAAAATATGTCAGATACACAGATATGTTCAAGAGCAGTAGGTAAGTGTGAGAGCGTGTGGCCACAGACTGACAGATTGTAAGAAAGAGAAATGAATATTTCATATTTTTGTATAATCATTATACTCACTTCAGTCTTTTTCGGGTTCGCATATACTGTTATATCATTTCTTGTCTTCTTTATTTCTTCTTCTTCTTCTTCCTCGTTTGTCCTGAAAAGGACGTTGGTTGCGTTGTGTCTGTTTACAGCGGAGCTGCGATATATGCGCCTTTCGGCCAACACATCCTACTTCAGCGCGGCATTTTTTGGGACTGGGTTTGCCTTCCCTCTTCGATCCCTACTCTCTCAGCCAGACTGCAGTGATGCAGCCTGTTTCCAGGACCACCACGTGGAGGTGGAGTAGGGTCTTGGTCAGCTCTGGTTCACTGACCCTGACGCAAGCAGTCAAGCTATGGGTCGCTGACTGCATTCTCTATTGCTGCGTCTTTGGGTCCCTTCTTTATTTCAGGATAGATTAACTAGAGACTTGGTTCTGTTACTTTATCGTCTATCCATATACTATATTATAAACTGTAATCTTTTGGGTTAATTACCTCTGTCAGGACCTACTTTTGGATCCTTTACAATAGCGGAGGGCCTATTGGGTTAATACATTTTCTTGCATTTTTATGTCTGTAAACTATACGTTCTGATAGATAATATTGACTTTGTGATTTTTTCTAAGATAATAAACATAATAAACCTTAAGTTATCGTGTTGGTTAAAACCCCTGCCCATTATATGTTAACCATAGTTCGTTTTCACGTCTGTACGTATTATGTCACAGAATTGTGTATATGTAAGTGAAGTGTAACTGATATATATGTACCAGGAGAGAAAGTGAGTCTAGTTAAATATTGTCGTGAGATAGGCTGGATTAGAGCAATTACTCAATCCAGAGACTGTACTTTCTCTTACACTCTCACCTTGTGAAAAGTAAAGCTATTTCTTACCCCTTATTCTCATATAGTTTACCATTATCACCTCTGCTCAGACGGGACCTTAAACATCTTCAACCTATCTCAATAAAATCTACGACAGATGGATATGTCTAAAAGGAAATTATCTTACTGCTTATAGCATAATAGCTGACGACGGTGTTCTTAAGAATTGATTTGCGGACTCAGACGATACTGACGGCACAGTTTGTCCGTAACTTCATGAACTTTGATGGCCCAGTGTAGTTGGCCCTGTTATATGAATTGCTAATGTGAAACTAATGGATTTTCACTATCAAATGGAGTGTGTAATAAACTGTATCGTATTGTCGAGGCATTTTATCTGAATTTCTTCATAAAACGTTGCATGGCAGTATGTTTATAATTCTGAACATTCCCTTAGCCTTGGTTAAGTGGTGACCAAGATTCATCACATATGAAGTTCGCCACAGTATGGAACTATGGTATGTCTATTGTGTAGTTTAGATATAACTCACAAGCTAGCCTAGAGGATTAGCCACTAGCCAGTGAAAGAATTCTGTCCTATGTAAAGTCACCATGTGACATAGTAGCATAAACATTGCATTTGTATGTATTCCATTTTGAGAAGTTATTATTTTTCCCTTGTGTGTATCGACCCCACAGGGGCGCATACAAATTAATTGTGTAATTTTTTTTTTTTTTTTTGCATTCGCCCGCTAATATTCGAGGCGAAATCTCAGGTTATTATTTTTATGTCTAACCTGACATTGATTTTACGTGAGTATCCCTTTATTTCTTGTACAGAGACAGATGTCCCTCGCCATTCAGGCAAATACTCGCCGATTTCGGAGGTACCCATTGCAGCTGGGTCGGCTCAGGAGCCGCCAGTTCCTGGTCGACGACACTCCTTCAAATGTCCTCGCCAGGTCTCGAGTTAATCCAGTCCAAATCCCGGTCAACGAAAAATCCTCAAATGCCGTCGCCCGGGTTTGATCCTGTATCACCCGGTCGCCAGAGCGGTGTTGTAACCACTACGCTAGCGCGGCTCCCTAATTGTGTAATGTATCTAATGCTTATATTTTTGGTAAATTTACGTAATGATACAAAATGGTTGGAAAAACCTATATGCTAAGTTGGAAGATAACACCGAGTCGATTTTTACTATCAGAGCAAACGCTCACGCAAATAAATTTATTCTATGTGGGATACATATTGAGAAATGATATAGTGGAATTAACAGGAGGATAACTCATGTGGAAAGAGACAGAACAGAGACATACCTGGCAATAATAAACAAATGCCGTAGTGGTGTATAAACCTTAAATATAACATTAAGTTACGATTTTATTTTGCTTGAGGTAATGGATGTTTATTTAGGTCGATTTCTGCTTCACTACGGCAGTAATCAGTTACATTTGTTGTACTGATTTGTTACGTGCTTTTTGGCGGACGGCACTCTTTTCTTTCTCTGCTATGTAGCAGATATTTTGTATTTTCAAACATTCTTACACTTCTCTCAGCAATAATTCGTCTTGTCTGTTTACCTCAACATCCCTGCTGAGAGAGTGGACAGGTGATGCAATATTAACCGACAACCATGTTGGTTAATCTCTGGTGTGACCGATGTCAGACTATAGATTAACACTAAAATCGTCCAGCGCTGTTGTTTAATCACTGATAAGGCCAGGGTGCGTTCTTCGCCACGATGGTAATACGCTGAAAGTTTGATAGCGACTACGGGAAGATAACTTATTTGTCAGCGCACAGGAATGACATAATAGTTTCCTGCACACCTTTAGGAAAGTAAAATGTAATTGTAGGCATGTGCAGAGAAGGCAATCGGATGTTTTATTGCCATATATGGGAGATGCGACCTTTTGCATCACGCACAGAATTTCAGGCGGAAATAATTTTGAAATTACCCCACCTAAACAAGCATGTTTGAAACGATTGGAGCCCTGCTTAACATCGTAACAAACAAATGCAGGGGAGAACAGGCAATATAACATGACCTTTTTGAAGTTTTAAGACACTGTGAAAATTCACTTCGTGCCAAAAGAAGACCATCAGACTGCCAGAGTTAGAATCAGATTTCATTTATATCAGACCAGACGTTGTGGAACATCTTGAAGTATTAAAAGAGCCCAGGAAAACCATTTTAATAAGGAAAACCGGGATCTGAGGAAACTGAAAACACGGAGTCATAGTGGGAATTCATTGTTAACATAACAGCACCCCAGAAACGTATAAAAAGGCTTCTGCTAGTGCCTTAACTTTATTCCTCTGAGCAAACAGTCTGTGAGCCAAGATTGATGTAATTTGTGCATTTTACATTCTATATTTTTAATTATTAACATGTTAACTAATATGTATATATTGCCATGTGAATATTAATATGTGAAAATTGCTAGTGGATGTCCAAGTCATTTGACGCTGGCAACCTCAGCGTATAGAATGATGATTTCATGAACCACCACTGCAAGGGCTGGTCACTGCTTTATTGCTAGTTTTTTTAAAGAGAACTAACAGCATCGGTAGTCCCAAGTTCCATATGGAGCAGGGAGGGAAAGATGAAAGAAATGATGTACATGCTAATTATAATATTTACATTTATAAACCAGTGTAAATCTGTAGGTAAACATATTCACTTTAAAACTAATGAACGTTTTCAAGCTTTCCAACCAGTGTAGATGTAAATGTAAACATATTCTTTCTATACTATTAACCTTTTCATTTAAATGTAAAGTAAATATAACGCTATTCAATTTAAATGTAAAGAAAGTTTTCTCTCGAGGGATTAAGCTTAATTCTCATCGAGGGTATAGTCTGAGGTAGATGGGATGGTTGAATAGGAAGATGGGGACATATAAGTATGTGTCGGGAAACTCAATACTCGGATGGTATTCGTTTCTATTCTTTTACCATACTAGTTAGTGGTACCAGTGAGGGTACTAATCTCTGGAACAATGTGAGGGTAGAAGTGGACTGACGTCAAGCTAGACACCATTATTTGAAGGTCTTAAAGACGCGGGACCAGCTTTGTAGTTACTCCCTGATCTTACTTGGAACGTGCTGCGCCTTTAATCTTGACCAGAGACGCGAGAACTCATGTGACCTTTCTGCACAGAACCCAAGAAACCCAGCGGGAGCAGAAACTACCATTTGCAGCTAAGTCAAACCTAAAAGCTGCCAAGTGACTTCTTACCTAAAACCCCATACCATCACACGATGAAGAGTATTTTCTATTAAAGATTATTCAGTTTTTTTTAACTGTTAACACTTAGTTGATTATTAGATTTGTTATGTGTAAATATACAACTTTAATGTCGATTTAATGATTTTGAATCATTTTGAGGTAATCATGTTTGTCTCAGTCAATTTACTAAAAACACTCTAATCAGAGTTATACCATAATAAGAAGAATTCCACAGAGTAAATCAGAGTGGGGTCTTGAACGAGCTGAAATTAATAATTGCTTTATTCTTCATAAAAGGCGGCGGATCAGATATAAGTTAACAATTGCCCTGCCCACCACAGCATTGTTCTTCACTTCTGAAATATCTTATGAATACTTCCTTGAGATAGAAGCATCATTATACTTCTATCTACAACTCTGCCAAGAGTAATCTTGTGCGAAGGTAGACACCGTTGAAGACCCATATTAGATACTCTTGAGTTTTGGCCATTGTTGAACCACTACTGCAAAGCAGGGGAGGCAATTCCGTGACAGTTCGGTCTTTGTTCTAGGTGCCCACACAGCTAAAACAGCTGACTACAAACACAAGCTGAGGGAACGCGCAAATTCTCCCTTCTGTCTAACGTTTTTTTCAGCAAGACGAGTATCAAATTGCCTGGCAACTATACCCACTTTGCATAACCCCACTAAATGGTGAAAAATCCCAAGAATATCGATTTCATTGTAGTGTAGAACCAGCGACCGCAGCCTGACGTCACGTATTGAGCAGTTGTAGTTTCCTACTCGCCTATTTAGTAAATGTCGGAACATAGTGGTATCTAGCATATCAATCAACACAGCATCGCCAGCCTAATTGAAAGTATTTTACAGTGTGCTTAAACGGAGTGCGCAGTAACAATAACAGGTCTCAACCCAGACCCAACAGGATTACGCATCGAGTACTATATACCGGGGTACGTTTGTTTTAATTCATCGTGCCAGGTCAAGAGCGCCAATACAGACAATTGCCCTGAGCTGACCTCAACTAGTTATGCCTTCTGGTCAGTACGACACCTGCGTGTATTACCTGTTAGAGGAACAATAGAGTTAACCGACAGCATATCTTGGTTTATGAAAGATTAATCCATTTGTGAAAAACACAGCGCATGGATAGCGACTTCAGTCGATTTATAAATGTCCCCCTCCGTTTATGGACAGAGACTTAAAGACATTGACTTAAGTTTGTTTTTGTATTTTCTTTTACAAGCAGCTGAAGGATTGTTAACTCTCAGTTTACATTTCCTGTCGGTGTCCTACGAGACGGTTTTATTTTCCTCTGTTCAAGACCTTCATCCATACCTTTCATTAAGTAACTGTGTAAGCTCTTACTATTTCTCTATCTGGCCGTGAGAAAGAAGAAAGAGCGGGTGATACTTAAGAATACATAAGTGAGTTGTGGGCTTGGAAAGAGAGATAGCTTTAATAGATCTTCTTCAGGCTGTCTTAAGGTTCTCCCTAATTTCACACCTTATCTGTGTTTTCTCTATAACTCTCGCAGTTCACTCAAATTGTCTTACTCAACAAGATACCTCTAAAATACATGACTCACGACAATATCTCATTTACTTAAGTGCTTGGACAACAACTATGTACTTCATGATATCATCATCCACTACCTGCTCTCTATGGAGCCTGGGGCAACCACTGCTGTTGGTTCCTAATGAGGAAACCCGCACGAGACAGTCCATAGTTCTTGCAGTGATGATTCATGTGTCACGTTATTGACAGTGATGACCTTGACATTATCATATACCACTGTATAGACACAAGCACATTGTTCCTGTAAAAAATACAAAATATGAAATATTGGTGTCATTCACAGCTTCTTTCCAAACATATGCAAGCTAACATCTGAGCGTGTTCGGAGGGAAATGCGAGTGTCAAGTTATATCGTTGTTCCACTCGCTTCGATCTGGATTGTCTCCTTCGGTGATCTCAGCGCCGCGTTGCGCTCGCTCGTGTCACTACACACATTCTAAGACAACTATTACCTTGAGACTAGAACAGTGCTTCTTAACCTTTTAGAGGTACCGCCCCCCCCCCCCCCCCTTTTACAGCACCTTAAGAAGCCTTGTGCTCTTTACAGCATCTCAACAAGCGTCGCACTCCATTATCTTCTAGCTCGTAAAATTGCCAGAAATGAGACGATATATAAAAGTACGTTTTGAGAAAATATTATTAATAAAATGTGACTATGAGTCAATAAATACCGTTGGGTTCTGTGTAGTATATGATAATTCACCTTCTACAACACCTGGCATGTCTCGTACCCCTTGAAGGTGGGTCTCGCAACCATAGGGGTGGATACGCCCTTGTCAAGAAGAAATGGACTAAAGATATGAACGAACGAGGACGCTGTTGCTAATATGTATATGGTTGTTAATGTCATTATCATTATTATTATTACTTAGGTAATTGTTGGTCCTTCCGTAGTTACTGTTATTAGCTGGCATAAGTTTACTTCTCTTTACTGTGTCCTTAAATTAAGACGGTTATCTCTAAACAGCAACTGTGTAAGTGCTTTATGACGTGACAGACTGCGAGATGGGGGCACCTCAACCCGTCCCATTCCCTCTGCCTTGTGGGCTAGACATTTTAGAATTTAACTATCTGAGACTTCCGTACATAAACTGACCGAAGGAAAGGGGTAACCACCGTCGTATTGTCCGCTGTGCAGTCAAGAATGGGAATAGAAGTTGTGCAAAGCTTGAAGAAAAAGACAGTTTGTATTGTTTGTGCTGTCATTGTGTATTGCTATTTTAAAAAGAAAGACAGCTACCGTGTTAGTGAATCGTGTACGAAAATTGAACCGATGAACACTGAGGTCACTTGATAGAAACAAGAACACCAGCGCCACCTGATAGTTGTGACACCAGATTGCACATGAAGCTGGCACCCTCCTTACATTAAAAAATTGCTACAAAAACAACCGCAGCAACAGCACAAGAAAACAACCGCAGCAACAGCACAAGAAAACAACCGCAGCAACAGCACAAGAAAACAACCGCAGCAACAGCACAAGAAAACAACCGCAGCGCTGTTGTTGTGAAGATGCAGGTCACAGCAAGGGGACATTCGTATTTATCATTAAATTCAGTTCCTAAGATACAGGCCTTCGATAATAATTACTGTCAAGGCTACTTGTGCCATTTCTTCAAGGTCTTCACGTGTCTTCATTCATTCACTTATTTTGTCATCGCCAAATCTCCAGCAAGCTTTACAGTAAAATACAGTACAGCAATACAATAAAAACTAGATATAAAAACAAAGAAATAAATAATAGCTTTAGGTGATGTTATGTTCAGAAACATGAGATGAAGGGCACCAGAGAAACATTCGAAAATAAAGTTTATCGGTACGCGCCATCTGGTTCCAGACACAAATCGATTAGTTCTGCTTCAAAATAAAAACAGGGAAATTAGATTGTCAAAGATTACAGAATACTGTCGAAACATTCAATTCAAAAAATACTCATCGCTGCAGTACATACAAAAAAAGATGTGAAGGTGAAAAATAAAGTGAAAACTATCACGGAGATGATGGTGACTGAGGTAGACACCGTGTCTATCACGGAGATGATGGTGACTGAGGTAGACACCGTGTCTATCACGGAGATGATGGTGACTGAGGTAGACACCGTGTCTATCACGGAGATGATGATGACTAAGGTAGACACCGTGTCTATCACGGAGATGATGGTGACTAAGGTAGACACCGTGTCTATCACGGAGATGATGGTGACTAGACACCGTGTCTATCACGGAGATGATGGTGACTAAGGTAGACACCGTGTCTATCACGGAGATGATGGTGACTAAGGTAGACACCGTGTCTATCACGGAGATGATGGTGACTAAGGTAGACACCGTGTCTATCACGGAGATGATGGTGACTAAGGTAGACACCGTGTCTATCACGGAGATGATGGTGACTAGACACCGTGTCTATCACGGAGATGATGGTGACTAAGGTAGACACCGTGTCTATCACGGAGATGATGGTGACTAAGGTAGACACCGTGTCTATCACGGAGATGATGGTGACTAAGGTAGACACCGTGTCTATCACGGAGATGATGGTGACTAAGGTAGACACCGTGTCTATCACGGAGATGATGGTGACTAAGGTAGGCACCGTGTCTATTACGAGGGTCTTTGATGAGACAAAGAAAGAACAGGGATACTGCTACCTCATGCATGTCGTAACAGGCGACTAATACGAGGTTGTGCATGGGGCTGACTTCATTTTGTAAAAGAACTTGCTACAGAAACCACCGTTACAAGAACACATTAATACTTTGATGCAGGCTTCCTGCAAGGGGACCAGCTGCAGTGACTGCCCTGTGCTCCATGCGGAACAAAAAGGAAGATGGTGATAATGATGATAATTGTGGTGATTGTAACAGAAAAAGGTCAAAGGTCAAACTAGCCACATAGCAGAAACTGCCGTAAGGTTAGAGACCACTATACTAGATCTTAACTTTATGAGGTGCGGGCGTTAAAAATCTCTCGGCAGTTGGAGATCGTAAAGTGTAGGCCATACTTGGAAGGGAAACCTACCAACCACAAAAAAAATTATGTGTGATTCCTGTATACATACATTGTGATCCTCGCCGGTGTTATGGAGTTCGTGCACTGTGCTGAGACTCTCCTTGTGTGATCTAACGGAGGAGATCGGAGCACTGATGGAGTTGTCTGTGTGCAAGGAAGAAGGTCCTTAAAACCAAAATAAACCATGCGACTAATATGAGATTGTTGATGGGGTAGCAACCTCTTCTTATCAAACATATTGCTACAGAGATCACCGCTACAAAAACATATGAATGATTCAGGCTTGCTACACAGGGGACATCTGCTGTAGTAGTCCCATGATCCATTGGGAGCTCAATGGACAATAATTTTAAAAAACAAATAGGAGAAAATATCACGTGTCGCCAGGTGAATCGTTTTTCAGCACAAGATTTTCTTTTCTGCTTCCAGCACCATGCCAGCTGGCGTAGGAAATGATGTCTCTTCATAACTTTCTGATTCCAGCACCATGCCAGCTGGCGTAGGAGATGATGTCTCCTCATAACTTTGTGTTTCCAGCACCATGCCAGCTGGCGTAGGAGATGATGTCTCCTCATAACTTTGTGTTTCCAGCACCATGCCAGCTGGCGTAGGAGATGATGTCTCCTCATAACTTTGTGTTTCCAGCACCATGCCAGCTGGCGTAGGAGATGATGTCTCCTCATAACTTTGTGTTTCCAGCACCGTGCCAGCTGGCGTAGGAGATGATGTCTCATCATAACTTTGTGTTTCCAGCACCATGCCAGCTGGCGAAGGAAATGATGTCTCCTCATAACTTTGTGTTTCCAGCACCATGCCAGCTGGCGTAGGAAATGATGTCTCATCATAACTTTGTGTTTCCAGTGCTCAACTATTTTCTGTTGTTGACTTTTTCCCAAGCCACGATGTCACACTGTCTAGTGTCTTCTCTCTTTGATGTCCTCTATCGTTTGTTTTTTCTGTCATTCCTCCAGCTTTCATCTTCTCACAACGTAAACAAAAAAGTTGACAGAAGAACTACCCTAAATCAATTAATCTCATTTTTACACTGGTGGTTTCAGCAAATATTTCTTTTAGATGATGAGTTTGGAAGTCAAATACTCTACCCGTTCTTGTCGCCTTCTGTGACACGCTTGCTATTTCCACCCCTCTCTCCCTGCTTCCCCCGATATTGGGTCTCCATATCACAGGCGAAGAAAGGTAACATAAACATAGACACTAGTGGTATTTTAAGAGTTTGCTATTTATCAACGCTGCCTTAGCGTTCATGTAGAGAGTTTTTGTTTGTATTTTTAGACTGACACGTGCGCTCCGATATAACCGAACAACTTCTGCTTATGGTTGAAAGCTACGTGTTTAGTAATCCAAAAAAAAAAAGAAAACAAAAATCAAAGCCTGAAGTAACGAAATCATAAACATGAAGACTTAAATTACGATAACATTTAGACGATAACAGTAACATAAGTTGAACAAAAGAGAATAGTATTTTAAGTGTAGCAGTTAGCGTAGGGTGGGGCTTAGCGACGAGCAAAGAAGAATTTGAAGATGCAATGACACATACCATTATTTTCTGTCATTTATCTTTCTTTAGCAGACGCGAAATGTATGAAATGTCACCGTACTTTCAAGTGTGAACATTTTTCTCCCCGGGATCGGAAATTGGAACAGCTTGAACCAAGACATTTCGACTCAGAAGTTTCTCTTTGAAGATAACTGTTGTTTTTCCTCTTGGTGTAATTTGTTGTTTATTGTTGTACTGCAGTCTCTTCCGTCTAGAGATATTATTCTTTCCGGTATCATGGGAGATATAAAATTGAAAGAAAAATACCTCCTTCCGGGAATAATTTTGTGGTTTTAGGAACAATTTTTGATCCACAGTGGCAATTTTCTTGGTAGTCAGTGAAAGAGCGTTCGCAATAAATAATAAAACACGAAGTAATAATGCATAATATCTGGAAGGGAATTTGTCTACTTTTGTTGAATAAAGAAAATAAAAACTATACGTGAACTGATCAAGAGGGAAAAGTGGTTGTTTAAACAAACAAAAAAAATAATAATAACATTAACAACAGCCTCTGAAGGACCGAGGACTGGAGTGGAACCAGGCCAGGAGGAAGACTGCCGATAGGATAGTATGGCGCTCTCTCTTCCAAATCTCTACACCTCACGGTAGAAGGGGAACGACTAAGTAAGTAGGTAAGTAACAGTAACAACAGCCACATTTTTCTACAATGCGAAACGAACCCAAATAAGTTTAGTGTATCAGTTTATCATTTTATCATCGTATCGATGCTTGTTTCATAAAGTATTACAATATTACAATAGAATGTAATTGTTTGGTTCCGTAGATGTGCCGTAGTTCCTTGTTTTTGACATTGTCTGACATGACGGAAGCCAGAACGACGTCTTATAAGCTGTTTCTGAATGCAGTTTCATGAGTTTTAGATTTAATTAGAAATGACAACAGAATAGCATTCGTCGCCAGTAATTCAATATCGGTGTGTTACATCTAAGCTTTTATATACTGAAAATCGTATGATTGTGCTAGCATTTAACCCCCCCCCACACACCCATATATATATATACCTCGTATATATATATATATATATATATATATATATATATATATATATATATATATATATATATATATATATATATATATATATAGATAGATAGATAGATAGATAGATAGATAGATAGATAGATAGATAGATAGATAGATAGATAGATAGATAGATAGATAGATAGATAGATAGATAGATAGATAGATAGATAGATAGATAGATAGATAGATAGATAGATAGATAGATAGATAGATAGATAGATAGATAGATAGATAGATAGATAGATAGATACACACATTCACGCACACATACATACATAAAACGGAGTTGAATTCCATATGTATGTTTGTGTATGTTGAGTGTAAATTATAACATATGGTAGTCCTTGACATATATAAAAGTTCCACCAAATTTCACATCACATAAAAACAAATATGTCTTAATTCTTGAAGCCCGTGTTTATCTATGCTTCCTTCTGTTTTTCTCTATCCGCTTATATTATCTCATTATTTTCTGTTGGTGTTGCGGATTGTCTCCCTTAATCTGCCGTAGTGGTCCACGTATGGCCCAACAGTGGAGTGAAATTATGAGTGTTTTCAAAGGTAGCAAATTTCGCTCAGATTACTCTTGGCAGAGATGTAAGTAGGAGGATGAGGCTCCTATTTCAGGGAGTCTCAAATGTATTTTGAACGGCAAGTACAACAACTGCGTTTACTAAGTTTGTTGTATAATATGTATCCACCGCCCACTTGTGTGAGAAAAAGTATGTGTCAGAATGATACACTTGACTTGTATTTAATGAGTCCCCAGCCGAACGTAATTCAGCAAAGTATTAAATGTATTATTAGCGATGTGTATAGGTATTTTTTTTTTAAATGAGTCATACGGGTGCAGACATCAAATTCACTCAACCAGTTTATCAACTCCAGCTAATGATATATATATATGATACCAGGGCCCGAAAGGGGAGCAAAGAATAGGAACACTGTACCCTACCATGCAATAGTAAAAAGCGACGAAGAAGGGTTGGGCATGGGGCTGGTTACCCCATCCCGTAAAAAACGTTTTACCAAAAAACTTCAACACACATGGGCAAGTCAAATCCAGAATATAAATCAACTCAGCCGCCCAAGACTGAAGAAGGTCCTCTGGAAAGGAGGCGCATGAAGCAACCCAGAGAAAGCCGAAAGGAGTCTGGGTTGCCGACTAACCTTTTTTCGTCTAGAAAAATCTCCAGGATTGGCACCTGGAATGATAGCACTCTGTGTGAACAAGGGAAAACTGCACAGGTAGCAGCGGAAATGGAAAATTACAGGATTGATATCCTGGGTCTCTGCGAGACACGGTGGAAGGGCAAAGAGAGGAGGAGATTAATCACAGGAGAAATGGTGTTGTCATCAGGACATGAGGAGGAAAGAGCCCACCACAGTGAACGAGTGGCTATAATGTTGTCTAGGGAAGAACAGAAGGCACTTATAGGATGGGAAGCAATGAGACCCCGAACCATAACAGCAAGGTTTAAATCAGCCAAAAAGAAAGTACATATAAACATCATCCAATGTTATACACCAACAAATGATAAAGAAGAAGCTGAGAAAGAAGACTTTTACACCAGACTACAAAATGTCTTGGACAAAAAGAACGGAAAGGTCATCACAATTTTGATGGGGAACCTAAACGCGAAAATAGGAACAGACAACACCGGCTTTGGAGAAATCATGGGAATGCATGGAATAGGTATGCTGAACGAGAATGGGGAACTGTTAGCTAACTTCTGTGCTTCAAATCAATTAGTTTTAGGAGGAAGCATATTTCCACATAAAAGAATACGTAAAGCAACATGGATATCACCAGACCACAGAACTGGGAATCAGATTGATCACATATGCACAAGTAAGAAGTTTAGGTCATCATTGCATGATGTAAAAGTACCGTATGTAGAGGAGCAGATGTGGTATCAGACCACCATCGTCTGTTGGCTAAAACTAAATTAAAACTCAAGAAATTTACAACAGTAAATAGCTATAGACAACAGTATAATGTGGGATATCTAAGAAATCAGGAAATAAGAGAAAAATTTTCAATCACAGTATCCAACAAATACCAAGTACTCGAACAGCTGGAAGATGAAGCAGATAAGGAAGACCACTGGCAACAAGTAAAAAATATATGGAACGAGACATGTGAAGAAGTACTGAGAAAAAGAGAACATCAGCACAAAGCATGGATAACAACAGAAACCATTAGCAAGACAGAAGACAGGAAAAACAAGAATACAGATTTAAACAGAAGCAAAACCAGAAGCTCCAAAGCCAAGGCTCATGAAGTGTACATAGAAGCAAACAAAGAAGTTAGAAGACACATCAAAAGAGTCAAGAGGAAGTATATTGAAGTGTTGGGCAGGGAAGTAGAGGAAGCTGCAGCCAAAGGAAATATGAGGGACCTGTACAACAATACAAAGAAGCTAACAGGGAAATATAAGCAAGCAAATGGCCTCATAAAAGATAAGAATGGAAAATCGCTTAGTAATCAAGATCAAATGAAGAGATGGGCAGAACATTTTGAGGAACTTCTCAATAGACCAGCTCCAACTAATCCCCCAGACATCCAGCCAGCAGAAGTGAAGCTACTAATCAGCTGTGAACGACCAAGTTGAGAAGAAATAAAGAAAGCCATAAAGCTTCTGAAAGATGGAAAAGCAGCTGGTCCAGATGGAATTCCAGCAGAGGCCATTAAAACAGATATTGTTTCCTCTACAGAGATATTATACAAGTGTTGTGAAGTCGAATTCACAAAACGGCATTCTGACCAAAACAGTGCGCCATACTTTATGACAGTATATCCTTGACGAACCAATGGAATCGCGTCTTTAAGTATAGTGTTTACAAACATACTAGCCTAACAAGGGCGAGCTCAGATCTGTGTAACCTTATTTCAATTGGAGGTAAGCTACAGACTTAGGAGCGAAGTACAGCATAGCAGAGGTCAAGAATTCACTAATAGGAATTTCATGTAATAGTGTGTGCAAAGATTTCCACGGGAAGTAATATAGGAAGGGAGAAATATCGAGTGGAATGCATCGACACATCAGGCTAGTCCATAATTTTGCTGCTTAGGCTACGCATAGAATAAAATGGACTTAGGAAAGTAAAAGACCATAATCCAGATAAAGAAAGAATAATATAGGGCGTAATTTAAGCCTAAGATGAAGGAAATCGGTCCAGGAATAACGGAGATATAAATGCATAGTTTTTCATAATTGAACGGCTGGACAAATGTATGCCTGCATTTCGGAACGCAAAACACACATTAGCAGTAAGCTTCCTCTGTCGTTCGGCCTTGGCCTATATATAGGACGTGCCCTAAATGGAAATAAGCCATAATAAAAAAATTCAAATACAGCGAGAGCGCTATATATATATATATATATATATATATATATATATATATATATATATGTGTGTGTGTGTGTGTGTGTGTGTGTAATTCTAGTTAATTAATTCACGTGTGCGTTAGAAAGTGTGTAGATGTGTTTCAAACTACTGTGTAATTTCTGGAGGCTAAACCAAGCTGTGTATATTTAAATAAAATAAGAATGGAAGCAGAAAGGGTGTCCATGGTTTCAGAAAAGCATTTAAAGAATTATTTCTTGATGGAATGGGACACTCACCAGTAACAAAAGAAAGGATAAAAGGAATTGTATTACTGTATTGTTGAGGCCCATACTGGACATGATAAATGCTGAAGGTAAAAGGCCACCATAATGATAAGGCCTGATACTGACGGCCATAAATGTAGAGTGCTGTTTAAGTGAGTAAATTGTCAACCTGGTAGTGGGATGTTGTGGTGTATGTAGGTCACCAAACGTTGAGGCACTTACAGGGTGTAATATGGACTCACTCTCCAATGTACAGGCTCTTAAATGAAGTGATCATAGAAGGGTGTGGTTTGAGTAGACATCAATAAGATGGATGGACGCGAATGCGTAAAGGCTCTTGAACAACGTCACGATACATCCATTCAACCACATGTAGAAGTCAGGAATGTTGATAACAGCTGACGTTTCAATAATTTATTACGATACAAGGACAAGATACGCCGACATCATGATATATAGTCATTTGACAAAACTTGGGACATCACAGCATAATAATAGTAATGTTCAATGCAGCTGGCATTAATGGATCATAGGCAGGCTGTCCATATCATAGTGCTGACGACAATCTATATCTCTTCTCAGCTACAGCAAATTACCCCGCATTGGGAACGGGTCTTCAAATATATGAGTTTAAACAACTCTCGTCTGACACCAGCAAGTCAGGGTTACTTCTGGTATATAGCAGGCCGCGAAATATGGCGGGCCCCAGAATACAGTGTTCTCTGTGATTCCTTGGACAAACCTTGTTCAAGGTGATATCGCCGCAATAGCGAGATTCAATGAATATATAAAGTTCTTCGGGCATTCACCAACCCGGTACATTCAATGTCAGCATAATACGTGAGCTCAATTACTGGTATACTCGATGGACTCTTTCCTGCCCAGGGAAAAGTCACTAGGCTGTAAGCAAAATGTTATTTATGATTCTGGCAATAACGAAAAATGAATGAATGCTAATTTACCTTCTCATTCCTTCCGAATAACACCAAAAACGCACTCGCCTCCTAGGTGCTTAGAAATACAATATGGGGGAACAATCTTTAGACACACAGAGAACTTTCTTCCCCATAATATAAAGCCAGGTCGAAGATGAACAAGACGTCTTGACCCTTTGAAAAACTACAGCTCGACTCCAGATCGGAAGTCTTTCTTAACGCGCCACAAAAGTCGCGCATGCATCGTTAGCCGCTAGACACTCTGAGCTAATCTCAGGAAGGCGATGTGAACACATACTAGGAAAAGACTGACCATTCAAGCCATATATGGTCAGGTAATAAGACATCGGTTCTAGTTGCAAACATTCCGAGAAAAGCTGACCATTCAAGCCATATATGGCTTTCTGGTCGGTTTCCACAATGAAATGCGCGCCAAGAAGGAATCTTTGTAGCTTAAGGATTGACCAAACCATAGCCAACAATTTACGGTCTAGAACCGAGTAATTCCTTTTTGCCGCATTCAGTTTCCTAGAGATATACATTACGGGATGCAGAGTTTCTGAATACTCCTGCATTAGTGCCGCTCCGATCCCAGTGGATGAAGCGTCACTTCGAAGAACAAAAGTCTTATCAGTAGTAGGTAGCCTTAAGATAGGGGGAGATGAGAATAAAGTTTTAATCTGATCCAATGAAGACTCACAGTCTTGGGACCAGCGCACCATATTAGGAGATCCTTTCTTCAATAGGGTTGAAAGAGGTGCCATAATAGAAGACAGATTCGGAATGAATCTCCCGTAAAATTGTATTAAACCTAAGAGACTACGTACTTGCTTTTTCGTTTTAGGAATAGAAATGTTTAGCATCTTAGAAGTGTTGTGATCCTCTGTCTTCAAGAGACCATGACCAACACGGTGACCTAGGAAAGAAATTTCACTAAACCCAACATAGGCTTTAGAGGGTTTTGCAGTCAAATTATGCTCGCGTAGAGTAGACAGTAATTCATATAAACCCAAATAGTGATCTTCCCAAGAATCACTGAAAAGACAGATATCGTCCAAGTATGCAATGACATCTGAACGATATGAGAGAATTCGACGCATCATGCGTACGAAAGTAGCTGGGGCGTTCATAGGGCCGAAAGGCATGAAATTCCATTGAAACAAACCCCTAGGTGTTGAGAAAGCAGTGAGAGGTTTGGCGCATTCAGTTAAAGGAACTTGCCAATAACCTTTCGACAAGTCGAGTTTGGTAAAGAATCGAGAATTAGAAAGTCTAATAAGTAGATCTTCTAATAAAGGCATAGGTTCAGCATCGAACTTCGTAACTTGGTTTAATTTGCGATAATCAACGCAAAGGCGTATGTTATTGTCTTTCTTTCGAACAATAACCATGGACGAAGAGTATGCTGAAGTGGATGGTTCAATTATTTTCAAATGTATCATTTCATCCAACTCTTTCTCGACCTGTGTTTGAAAATGAATAGGGATAGGGTAAGGTCTGATCCTGATAGGATTATGGTCAGTAAGAATTATGTCATGTTCAATGACATGTGTGTGTCCAGGAATGTCGGTAAGGACATCCTGAAATGTTTGTAACATAGAAGAGACTTGTCGCTGTTCCTCAGTAGATAAATTAGGAGAAACAGTAACGTTTTTCCATGATTCCGTAGAATGAAGTGGAATCACTGGAAGAGGAAGATTAACATCTGAGAAAGTAGTTTCCTCATCCTGTATAACAGACAGGGATGAGTAATGACCATGAGGGACTGGAGGATCGTCCGTCGCCTGGAAAATAGGCTGTAAATAGTCTGGTCGTTCATGAAATTCCGTGAGCATGTTTATATGAAAGGTTTTATGCTTTCCGTCAATATCGACAACATAGTCGACATCGGAAATTCTTGAGACTATTGTATACGGACCTTTCCATGCAATAAGAAGTCTGTTCTCCCTACAAGGGAGCAAAACAAGTGCTTTGTCGCTAGGACAAAGTTGTCGTAGACATCTATTCTTATTTGCAAATTGCCTTGCCTTTTCTTTAGCAAATTCGAATGAGAAAGTTGCTAGTTTGCATGCTTCGATAATCTTCTGCCTGAGAGCAATGACATACTCATATGAAGATTGAGTGTCATCGTTAATATTATCAGGAGTTATAAGATCATGAAGTAAAGACATAAGACCGCGCGGTCGCGCGCCAAAGACAAGTTCAAAAGGAGAAAACCCTGTATGTTCGTAGGGGACCTATTTATATGCAAAGAGAGCAGCGGGTAAAACCCTGTCCCAATCCTGAGGATGATCCTCAGTTATCTTCCCAAGTAAATTCTTGAGTGCCCTATTCAAACGTTCAACTAACCCATTAGACATTGGGTGATAAATACTAATCAGAGACTTCTTAATATGCAGAGTAGACATTACCTGCGACATAGTGTCTGAAATTAGTTGGGTGCCATGGTCTAACAATATTTCTCTGGGAAATCCCAAACGAGAAAATATTAGCCAAAGAGCGTCTGCGATTTCGGCAGTAGAGATGCTCTTAAGAGGTATAGCCTCTGGCCAACGTGTGCACATGTCAACGCATGTAAGGATAAATTGATGTCCTCTTGCCGACTTGATCCTAAAAGGGCCAATAATATCTATTGCCATTTTCTGAAACGGCCGTATAGGAATGTCCGCAGCCTGGATAGGTGCTGCATGTCGTTCCAGCACACTGAGAGTCGTGAGCATGTTGCAGTATTTTGACTCTCATACTCTTGGGCACAAGAATTTGTGAATGCATAGACGTAGTCGAGTCTTGTACCATACGCACTAGTACGCCATTCTTCATTGTAATCCAAGATTTGCGATTTGTGTTCTGATTTGGATCACCCTTTTTAGCAAGAAGGAAGAATTTTTTTAAAGAAGGATCATCTTCTTGCAGTTTTATAAAAGAGTCACGCGAAATCACCAAGTGACCATCTTGGCTATGCACTTCATTACTTTCAGTCGATGAAGTTTGAGGCATATTAAGAGCTTGTGCTCTTGTGACCACTTCATTAGCAGCTTGGATATTTTGTTCTTCCCAAGCAGCAATCTGCTGCGGGGTGCATTCCCTAACTCCGTGAATACGACCGATGATAAGATCCGCAATAGGATTCGGTAGAAGACACGCGTGGACATCTCCCGTAAAGAAGGGAGTAGCAATGTGAATGATAGCAGTTGGATACTTTTCCATAGTGCCACCAAATGTCACACATTTGACCACCTTTCCCTTCGCACAGGAAGGATCTATAAGAGATTGCTTAACTCCGATAGTAGTGCATCCAGAATAAAAAAGGACTGAGACTGGATTATTATTCACTAGACCTTTATGTAAGATAAGAGATCCTCTCCCGTCATGCGCAACTGCAGCAGGAAAAGCGGGAAGAGGATGACCACAACTCAAAGTAGTTACAATAGTCTGTTCGAACAATGTAGTGCATTGGGGGCATTGAGATGCTCTCCCAAAATCGAAAGCAGAACAAGTGATAGCATTAGAGTTTTTATTACACTGGCTAACAAAAAAATAATTTTTTTTTCTTTCTCTAACATTTCTATGTTTTTCTGGTCAATTTTAATGCGCTGTTTTTAAATCTGCAAACCGTTTTTCTCTATCAGGTCGGGATCTCTAGAAATACGCAATTGAAGTTTTTTAACAACGCATACAGTATTACAACATCATTCGTACAAGAAATATAACAGTTATGTAGGCTTGAATTTCTTTGCAGTCGACTTTCGTCGGTGAATGGCATGTGGTACATCGCGATGAAGCCTCCAACAATAATCGGCAAGCATGGTCACACTCCACCGTCCTTGATAACGTGACTCCATTACAGCGATATCTTGATGGAATCGTTCTCCATGTTCATCGCTGACTTCGCCAAGGTCGTCAGGGAAAAAGTCAAGACGCGAATCGAGCAAATGGATTTTAAGGGACATGTTACAGCCCATAATTCTGTATGCATCTATGCACTGCTTAACAATATGCACATAGTCGACAGATTTGTGATTTCCCAGAAAGTTATCGATGATCGATTTGAATGCCATCCATGCGCGAAGTTCAATACCATGTAACAAGTTCTCGAATTGTTTGTCTGCAATAACTTTCCTAATTTGAGGTCCTACAAAGATACCTTCCTTTATCTTTGCATCGCTAACTTGCGGAAACTTTTCTCGAAGATAAGTGAAAAGCTTTGCTCGTTTTATCTAACGCTTTTACGAAATTCTTCATGAGCCCCAACTTTATATGTAACGGTGGTAAAATGATGCTGTCTTTGTTAACTAATGGCTCGTGTATTACATTTTTATGCCCGAGCTGCATACGATCCCTGATAGGCCACACCTTTCTTGCATAATGTTCCTGTCTGTTGCGGCTGTCCCATTCACATAGGAAGCAACAAATTTTAGTATACCCAGTCTGCATGCCCGTGAGAATTGCAATGACCTTTAGGTCTCCACAAATCCGCCATTGGTAGTCATTGTACTTTATTTTTGCCAAAAGTATAGCCATATTGTCATAAGTTTCTTTCATATGAACAGAGTAGGCGACTGGAATTGATGAAAATAAATTTCCGTTATGCAATAACACGGCTTTTAGACTAGTCTTGGAAGAGTCGATGAAAAGTCGCCATTCGTTGACCGAGGTGCACCATTAGACCGTTTACATCTTTGCAATAGCAAAAGTCATCATCCATATCAAAGTATTGAACAAGTTCTGTGTCTATGACGAAATTTAGATATCGGAGTATTGGGCGCAAAAAGATTCCATTCTTTGAGTCGCGAACCAAGTAATTCCGCTTGTCCTTTGGTAAGAGCGAGATCACGTATTAGATCTGAAAGTTCTGAATGGTTAATTAAGTGAACACCATCATTCACCGGTATATAATCCGAGTCAGAATTAGTTTCTAAAGCAGGTAAACTATGATACCTATCACTTTCTGATGGTTCATTCACGTCCAACGGATATGTTCTGGTGGAACTGGGATCGGACACGTGATTGGATCATGAGGCACTGGTTTCGAAACCGATTAAATATTTGGATAAACCACAGACTTTCTAGTTTTAAAAGTGAAACCATGGATATTTGTCAAGCAGTAGCGTGATTTGTCGGTTCACGCCATATTACTGGCACTCCAAAAGGCATTGACTTATGCTTCGGCGATTTTCGTAACCAACCTGCCAATGTATTTGCACAAGTCGAACAAACTGTATTTGGCTTCCAAGATTTATTTGCATCATCAACTTTCGAATCGAAATAAAGTTCATTTGCTTTCTTTAGTAATGGTGTAAAGTTTTTCTGGTGAACAAGATCGGTAAAATATCCGCACACGTAACAGAACAGATCAGCCGAATTTCTACAACTTCTAGAAGCCATATTTCGCTCAGAATTATTTCAAAATACAGTAACTATTTGAAAATAGCATAACATATGTCATGCATCTTTTAGCAGTATAAAAAGTAGAATTATTTTGCATTTTATTAATTTTTAATAAGTTATATAGTAAAAATGAAACGGAGCAAATAACGGTTTCCCAAAAATATATTTATTCACAAATATCTTAAGAACCCGACGTGATAGAGATAAACGGATTTCAAATTTGAAATCAGCGCAAGAAACTGACCTAAGAACACTTATTCTTATATAAGAAAGAAAAATGTTGTTTGTCAGTGTTATCGTTTACTTGATTACAGGCTCCCTGAGACTCTTGTTGTACAGAGTTTGCCTGGCGATATGATCTATATTTTTTTTTGAGATCTACCACGATTATTATTTCCTCTGAAATTGTCATTGTTTGATCTACTGTAACCATTGTTCTGGTTTGAATCCCAGTTTCCATAATCACTATTGTCATTTTCCCATTGATGAGAATATGTATCAGTTTGGTTTCGTTGTCTCCGTGAAGAATAGCTTGGATAGTTTCTATTGTGACTACCCCTGCGAAAGTTTCTATAATTATTGGACTGTCAGATCGTTTCCAGTTCTTCGAAGAAGAACCATTATGTGATGGATTGTTTTGATTTTGAGCATAATTACGATTACTCTTCTTATCAAAATTGTGTTGAGCACCGTGAAACTTACGAAGAAATTTAGAGCCATAAGGTGTTGCAGAAGCAACTGGTAAACCTTCCTTAACTGTAGAGTTGCTAACAGTTACATGAGGGTGCGCAGTGACATACTGGCAACAATATTCTTCCATATCTTTTATGTTTTTAGGTTTACACTCATGTAGAAAGGCAAGAAAAGACCCATTGACAGATGACATGACTTTGTCTCTAAGTAATAAGTCCATAAGGGCTTCATATGTATGTTCTGTTTTAGATAGCTCAATCCATCGTGTGAATGTAAGACGTATTTTTGAGATGAATTCTGAGAATTCTACCCCAGTTTCTGGCAACATAGTCTTGAAGCGAAGACGATAACCGTCTTCGTTAAGTTGATATTTCTTTAATAAAGCCGCTCTGACAACATCATAATTATTCTTGTCAGGCTCATCTACCATGCTTAACATATTCAGAGCTTCACCTTTAAGTATCTCCGACAACTGATTAACATACTGTGACTTATCTACTTTATGAGTTTCACATGACCGTTCAAATCTATCCAGATAGAACGTTATATCGTCAATGGAAGAATTGAAAGCAGGTAGTTTGACCTTTTAAGTAGTAGCATTTGTCTTATTAGAAGTTGACAGACTATTTGGATCATTAGTATTACCCATATTCATCAACTTTAACCTTTCTAACTCCAAAGCTAAGAGTTTTTCTTCGTTTTCCATTTTTGCTTTTCTCTCTTCAGCTTCTCTTTCTAACCTTTTATTTTAATTCTCCATTTCTAATCTTTTATTTTCAGCATCAGCTTCTCTCTTTTTCTGCTCAGCCTCAGCTTCTCTTTCTAATCTTTTATTTTCAGCCTCTTTTTCTAATCTTTTGTTTTCATTCTCCATTTGTAGCTGGATTTTTTTCTCCTCAGCCTCAGCTTCTCTTTTTTGTTTTTCCATTTCCATCTGGAATTTCCTTTCATCTGCTTGCATCTGCAATCTTAAATTCTCAGCTTCTATTTTTTTTTGTTCATTTTCCATTTTCTGTCTCTTTTCTTCCGACTTCAGTGCCTTGGCATACTGAGTAGTCGCGAATTCTTCCAATTTCTCACCAGCTTTACCAAGGGATTTCCCTTGCTCAATAAAGTACTCAAGTGTAGACATTATGTCTAATAATATGAGATCAGTAACCTGAAATAATAAATTAACTTATTCCAACCTCAATGGTAATAAGTTTTTAATAAAGCACTTATATAATCACCTCACTTTATCCCAATATCTGTGGGAGACAAGTCTTAGATAAAGAACTTGTATAATCACTTTTATAATAATAACACCACCAATCAATTTTATATCTCAAGTGCACTATACTGCTAATAGTGCATGACTAAATATATATAAACAGCGTATGACAACAAAGAATAACGTAAACAAAGAACAAGCATCAAGGACAATACGATAACATTCGCAGAAGTCAAATAAATTATAAAGCAAAACTAAAGAAAAATATCACAAAGCATGTGATGATAACTGCGAAAAGTAAACAAAACAAACGACGCCACAGTGTATAAACATAAAGGTTGTATAAATCTAAACGAGAGGAAGAGGAGGCAGATAAATACAAACAAATCAAATCAAAAAACTAAAGAACAAAAAATATGACAAAAAACGATGAAAAAGGACACCTCGTCACAATTAAACAAAAATATCGCGAAGCAACAAAAAGTCGCTACAAATTTCCACAGATGGGAAATTCACGATAAGTTCCTTATAGACCGCTGTTGTAGGCCCTCTGTTACGTGGTATACCCTATAACAGACACCGCCCAACCTCAAACCCGCTGTAATATAAACATATAAATAACATGTAACATATAAACACATAGCATATGAGGAATGTGTGAGAAGGTTCAGTTAAACAATATAGTGGCACAGTCCACAAGAACAAACAGGCAACTTATCTTAAGAAAATCCTATCGTCAACAACGGCGAAGATCAGGTACACTAGTCACTATTCTAAGGATCAGAGGATCCAACGTTGAATGGTACATCTGAACTTGCTTAAAAATAACTGCAATGACGATGGTATCGGAACTTGACCTTCTGATAACAATGACGATGATATCGGCACTTGACCTTCTGATAACAATAACAACGATTGTATCGGCACTTGACCTTCTGACCTCGTTTCGTCTTGATTAGCTGTGTACAGTGTACAGCTCAGGAATGTTGAGATGTCAACAATCTACCAGGCAGCGCCAGGTACCTTCAGTTACCATGAAATTGACATAATGACGAAAATAGCCCAATCAAGCTGGCACACCATAGTGTTGATGTGTAGTTTAGACCCCACGAATCTGGCCTATACTGGACATGATAAATGCTGAAGGTAAAAGGCCACCATAATGATAAGGCCTGATACTGACGGCCATAAATGTAGAGTGCTGTTTAAGTGAGTAAATTGTCAACCTGGTAGTGGGATGTTGTGGTGTATGTAGGTCACCAAACGTTGAGGCACTTACAGGGTGTAATATGGACTCACTCTCCAATGTACAGGCTCTTAAATGAACTGATCATAGAAGGGTGTCATTTGAGTAGACATCAATAAGATGGATGGACGCAAATGCGTAAAAGCTCTTGAATAACGTCACGATACATCCATTCAACCACATGTAGAAGTCAGGAATGTTGATAACAGCTGACGTTTCAATAATTTATTACGATACAAGGACAAGATACGCCGACATCATGATATATAGTCATTTGACAAAACTTGGGACATCACAGCATAATAATAGTAATGTTCAATGCAGCTGGCATTAATGGATCATAGGCAGGCTGTCCATATCATAGTGCTGACGACAATCTATATCTCTTCTCAGCTACAGCAAATTACCCCGCATTGGGAACGGGTCTTCAAATATATGAGTTTAAACAACTCTCGTCTGACACCAGCAAGTCAGGGTTACTTCTGGTATATAGCAGGCCGCGAAATATGGCGGGCCCCAGAATACAGTGTTCTCTGTGATTCCTTGGACAAACCTTGTTCAAGGTGATATCGCCGCAATAGCGAGATTCAATGAATATATAAAGTTCTTCGGGCATTCACCAACCCGGTACATTCAATGTCAGCATAATACGTGAGCTCAATTACTGGTATACTCGATGGACTCTTTCCTGCCCAGGGAAAAGTCACTAGGCTGTAAGCAAAATGTTATTTATGATTCTGGCAATAACGAAAAATGAATGAATGCTAATTTACCTTCTCATTCCTTCCGAATAACACCAAAAACTCACTTGCCTCCTAGGCGCTTAGAAATACAATATGGGGGAACAATCTTTAGACACACAGAGAACTTTCCTTCCCCATAATATAAAGCCAGGTCGAAGACGAACAAGACGTCTTGACCCTTTGAAAAACTACAGCTCGACTCCAGATCGGAAGTCTTTCTTAACGCGCCACAAAAGTCGCGCATGCGTCGTTAGCCGCTAGACCCTCTGAGCTAAACTCAGGTAGGCGATGTGAACACATACTAGGAAAAGACTGACCATTCAAGCCATATATGGTCAGGTAATAAGACATCGGTTCTAGTTGCAAACATTCCGAGAAAAGCTTACCATTCAAGCCAAGTGGGATAACAACCACTGTTGACTTCAACTCAAGTAAAAAATGAGTAACTACCCTTTGATCAGGAATTTAACAAATAATGTCTCCGAATTTAAACAGGTACATTTAACAGACTATAAACTCAGCAACATTTAAGTTATTACTTAGTATTTTATACAAGACCTAATAATTGTATTGGAAGCGGATCATGGACAAATGGCCCTAACTAAGGATTTGGAGAAAATTGTATTCACAGTGAACTGGATTGAATTATTACGGATATATTATTCCCTGTGCGTCTGCTAGCACACTGTCTGAAACTGTCTCTCATCCCCTACATCTGTAATAGTGGGATAATAATAGACAATATAGTGGTTAATCAAATATGTTTCAGGGTACATTCTGTCAACCAAGAGTACACTTTAAAGAGTCAGCCACTACTGCAGGAACTAGTGGTGCGAGCGCCCTTGTTGTCTATAGGGACAGTTACCCAGTATCCCCAGCCTGGAGGAACATCATATGACTTTTCTTTCCATGGCAGGAGTGTGACAGACTTCAATACAACAGATAAGAGGCCAAACAAGGCTACTGTTCAGAGTATCCTGGTGACACCACTATATTAAAACCACGATTCTAAGAAAGACACATCAAATGATGACGTTTGTTGGGCATAGTTATAGCCAGTGGTAGCCTAAAATCAAATAACATTGAAATAAAAGTGTTATAAAGATATAGATATTATACAAACAGTGAGTTCAACCAAGAGAGAAGAACTTTCTACAACTTTAGTGACTTTGGATAATTTGAACTATTTTCAAATGTTTATTTACTTAAATGGTGTAATTAAAATTTGATTTCCTTGAAAGCTTTTCAAACAGAAAAGAAAACCTGTAAAAATAAATTGTAAGATAGGAAACTCTTTACAGAGCGATACAACAGGAGGCAATCTGATCATCAGAAGAAGTCCCCCCATCGGACAAGTGTTTCGGCCCAGTATACTCCTTTACACTCTAAGGGGGGCGGGCCCACTTGGGTCATGACTCCCAAGCGTCTCAGCCTCCTGTTGTCTTGTATCGAAAATGAACCCATTTCAATTATGGTAGCAACTTTAATCCACAACTCCGCCAGCCGTGGAGGCAATTGTGAAAGTAACAAAGAGAAGACAAATTATTCCGTTCGTTCCGTCGCACACACTGAGACACCATCGCGAAGCCGCCGAGCCTAGCCACTGAAATTCTGACTCTGACACCTCCTATAATATACATCGCCTGTTGCCCCTCAGTCACAGCCCACTCACTACTACACCACAAAACTCGGCGTTTGTGGACTTAGAAAAATTCCTGGTGTTTTCTGTACCGCAGCGTTTATTGTCACGATTTCCATTGCCCATTGCGGTTGTTCCACAGCCAGCCTGATGCCTTTTCGGCAGTTTCACTAAGCCTCTTCAGTGCCCTTGTTCTCGCCTGTCCCTTCAGCCCCAACAGTTTCAATAGATCATACATTGATGCAGCCACAAGCCCTCTTGCGCCCACTTCAACAGCCATGACCCTTGTAGTGAACCCCTCGTGTCTCAGATCCGCGGCCAGATCACTATATTTGGCCGCTTTGAACGAATGTTGCTCGTCTAATCTGGATTCAAATGGCACGGTCAGTTCAATCAGTATGACCTGAAGCGTTGAAGAAGAATGAAGCACTATATCCGGCCGTCTCCGCGATTTTCTGATACTCTCTGGATATGCCCCTCGTCCAGGTAGGTCTACCGCCATCTCCCAGTCATTTGCACAATCAAGAAGAGATGGTAAACTGCTACCTGGTTTACTCGGTTTGGGGTGTGCTGACTTTCCTGCCCTCAGAAAGTATGTATTTGCGGTGCTCGGCCTGGGTTTGCTGTTCGCCTTCATCCTTGCTAGATCTATTGTCGCAGCAAGCTCATTTAGCACTTTGTTATGGCGCCAGGTGTATCGCCCTTGCCCTAATGACACCTTACACGCTGAGAGCACGTGTTCGAGTGTCTGCCTCCCCTGGCACAGGGGGCACTGCTCATCATCCGACTTTCCCCATTTCACAAGGTTGGTGGCCGACGACAGCAGGTCATACATTGATCTAACAACGAAGCTGAGCCTAAGAGGTGCCATATGCCATATATCATTCCATGTCAAGGACCTCTGCAGGGCTCCTTCCCATGTAGTCCATTGGCCTTGTTGGACCTGCTGCACTGCTTTTTGCAACCTCTTATCATTCTCAGCCTCTCGTATCTCATGAACAACCATGTCTCTGCGCTCCCTGCTTGATGCCTTGGACCACCAGCGGATGTCTCCATGACCAAATCCCCGTCTATTCGTCTGTGTGTATCCGATTACCTCCCTCAGTTTGAGTGACTCTTGGGCAGCATCAACAGCTTCTTCCACTCTCCACTTCCTTCCTGTTTTCAGTGTGGGCTGAATGGACTTAACCACGTCATCAGCTGACTCGCGTAGCATCATTGCAAGCCTTGCCTTTCCAACTTTGTACTCTTCAACAACTGACTTGAAAGGAAGCAGAAGTTTTGACTTTTTGCAGTACAGTGCTACATCTGACAGACCTGGTGGTACCCCTAGCCACTTTCTCATGAACTTGTTGACCTTCTGCTCTATAGCTTCGACTGTACTTGTGCTTATTTCATATATAAGCAGTGGCCACAGCAACTTCGGTATCAACATGAACTGGAGGCACCACAGTTTGAACTTTCCCAAGAGTCTGCTTTGGTCTATGATCTGTAGCCCTCTGTCTGCCATTTCTGTTGTCTGTTGCACTGCCTTCGAGTCTTTTAATGAGGCATCGTACACCCTGCCAAGACTTTTAACAGGTTCCTCAATAACAGTAGGGATTCTTTGGTTGGAAACCACGAATATGTCTTCTGCTATCTTCCCTTTCCTGACTGATAGGCTTCTCGACTTCTTGGGTTTGAAGCTCATTCTGCACCAGATGACTAGTTCATCCAGGCGTTTTAACATCCTCCGGGCCTGATGTTCATCTGATGTCAGAATTGTTGTGTCATCCATGAATGCTTTGAGCGGTGGCATGTGACACATTCCCCCGAGTTTTGGACCTATAGCCATTCCTTCAGCCGCATTGAGGATTACCTGCATAGCCATCACGAATAGTATCGGAGAGATGGTACACCCCATTGCAATTCCAACTTCAAGGCCAATCCACTTCGTTGTGTACTCTCTGGTTGAAAATCTGACAGCAAACCCTGCGAAATACAGCTTCAGCATTGCTGCAATCTCTTGTGGAACATGATACATTTCCAGGGCCTGCCACAACATCTGGTGTGGAACGGATCAATAAGCATTCGCCAGATCCAACCAGATTACATGGAGGTCTGTTCTGTCAGACTTTGCCTTTTGGATTGCTTCCCAGATCATTGTGGCATGCTCTAGACATCCTGGTGTACCTGGGATACCTCCTTTCTGAATGGTAGTGTCAATGTACCCATTTGCCAGGAGGTATGTAGTGAGTCTTTTCGCCATCACTGAGAAGAATATCTTCCCTTCCACATTGAGTAGTGAGATTGGCCTGAACTGACTGATGTCTGTGGAATTTTGCTCCTTCGGGATGTAGACTCCATTCGCCTTTCTCCATTCCTTGCTTACAAGCTGGGCTTTCCACTCATTCTTTAGTAAACGGAGCAGTCGTTTGAGCACTTCAGGGCATCTCTTATACACCACATATGGAACACCATTAGGACCTGGAGCTGACTTGCACCGAGCTTTCTGGACAATGCTTTCTACCTCTTGCACCGTTGGGGGCTTGGTGTTAAATTCAGCTCCTGGCTTACTCGGCCATTTAAGGCCTGCCATGCTGCTGAGCGGCTCATCTCTGCGACCATCTGAATATGTCATTCTAAGGTGTTCTTCCAGGTCTTCTTTCTTGATGTTTAGCGTACCCGACCGTGGCTGCTCAAACAGTTCTTTGGCAAACTTGAAGGGCTCCCTGAAGAATCTTTCCCTATCCCTTCGAGTCTTCCTTCTCTTCCTGCACAACCTTTCTGCTCTACAAAGGGCATTATGTTGGCCTTTCAGGTGCTCCCAAACCTGTCGTAACCCTTCCTTCTCTGTGGCAACTGCGTTCTTGAAAAGTTTTCGGGCATGCTTCTTCTGTTTCCTGATTTCTTCTATTTTAATTTGTCTTCTACTTTTTCGTGGTGGGTTACCTTCCCTTGCCTCCCTCACTCCGAACACTTTGCGACAGTGCAGATATATTATGTCGCCGAAGATTTCCAGCTTCTTCTCCAAACTTATCTGCTTCAGGTTGTTATCCAACTCTTTTGCCAAGGCTTCGTCCAGCTGTTCCCAAAGCCATTTTGCACTGGCAGGTGGAAACTTGATTGCATCTCTCTTCCCGTCCAAGAAGTGTGTGAGATCATCATCAGGCAGATCAACTTGAATGTACTCAGCACTGTGGATTGACTCCTGGCTGCGTTCTTCTAACGTCTTATCCGTCGAGACAGAGCGCTGTTGATCTCCCCCAGATGACCTCCCACACCCCTTTTTCGCTCGGTGGATTTTCATTCCTCTCTGAGTAGAGAACTCCCTACCACAGGCACATGGAAATTCCAGCCGTTGTTCAGAGCTCGAAGTCCGTGTAACGGGTCTGGTCGATTCCAATGAGGCGCCTGTGGATTCATCATTCTCCCCCCCTTTCGGTGAATCCTGGGGGCATCTATCATTTTTGGGTCCTGTAGCAATTGAATACAGCTTACGGGGTGCTAACCCGGTCAGCCGGTTTCTAGTCTTTCCCAGTGTCATCTGTCTTTCCAGAAGTCAATCGGTCTTTTCCCGATCGTCACTGGTTTGACCATGTAACTATGATAGGAAACTCTTTACAGAGCGATACAACAGGAGGCAATCTGATCATCAGAAGTAGTAAATATTTACCAGCAGGCTTACTTAAATTATTTAAGTTAAGTTACAGTTCCTGTTGGTAGACGTTTAATTAATACCCCTAGCAGAGCTATTAAATTTACCAGAGGAGGATGTTGAGAGGAGCAAGTAGGAACTTAGAGTAATATATTACCATCTTCTCTAGGAACTTATACAGCTTGATCCTACCTTTGATTTCCATACACCCTTACTCTTTTCAGAGAAGGGGGTATTTCTTATAAGACCAGTCTCTTAGCTGGCCCTATCCTGGTATCACCTGATACAACTTTGTGACCAGGATAGCTTATTTATTTCAATAACATCTACCCTCTCGTGACAACAAGCTACTTGGCAAAGTCTGGGAGAGAGAGAGAGAGAGAGAGAGAGAGAGAGAGAGAGAGAGAGAGAGAGAGAGAGAGAGAGAGAGAGAGAGAGAGAGAGAGAGAGAGGAAATACTAGCAGAATGGAAGGAAAATTATCTGGTCAAGTTGCCTAAGAAGGGAAATTTACAAGAGTGCACAAATTATAGAGGAATAATGTTACTATCAGTGCCAGGAAAAGTATTAAACAGAATCATCCTTGAGAGATTAAAAGAGTCCATAGACAAGCAATTGAGAGATGAACAAGCAGGTTTTCGACAAAACAGATCCTGTACAGACCAGATAGCCACATTGAGAATAATAGTTGAACAAAGTCTGGAATGGAATTCACCGCTATACATCGGATTCGTGGACTATTAAAAGGCATTTGACAGTGTAGACAGAGAATCACTTTGGAAATTGATGAGGCATTATAGAGTTCCCATGAAGATCATTAACTTAATAAAGAAGACTTATGAAGACATGACATGCAGAGTTCTTCATGAAGGACAACTTACAGAACCGTTTAGGATTAGAACGGGAGTGAGACAGTGTGATGAGTTACTGTTATTTTTCTTTTCAACTCGCCCCCGTTCTGTTTCATTATTATTGTTGTTTCTTTTTTAATTCTAATTCGTTTTAGTTTCTGAGTTGTAAACAATGCTTGGTTATTCTTTATGTCTCTAGTATTGTAGGATCAACCACACCACACCTTTTATTTTCAGGGATGGGTTTAAAACCCTACCCGTGTGATAGCGTGGGCTAGTGAGCCATTCTTGGTGATAGACGGTCAGATAATTTACGTAACGTTGCGTACATTTTAAGCGGGCAGCGGGCTCCGTGAGGAAGTTATTCTTTGATCCACCCCTTTTCAGGGAAGGAAATAACTCTTCGTTGCTCGTAGATTGTAGTGTTACGATGGGTAACGGTTCGTCAGATGTTAAGATAATGTTATGGTGTTTAAAGGGAAGCTCTTACGATTGTTTTCGATTTTAATTTAGGTAGCAGTCATGAGATTACGTCAAAGTGGGGTAGATGCAGTTTGTGGGAGATAATTCTAGATCTATGACTCATCGCGTCTGTCTTGCATCAGAAAATTGCCACTATAAAACAAGGCCCGGGACTGTAAGTCGTTTCTCAGTCCTGGAATTTTGTGGCCGTGAAGAGTTACAGACATA
This sequence comes from Oreohelix idahoensis, assembly GCA_024509875.1. Taxonomy (NCBI): domain Eukaryota; kingdom Metazoa; phylum Mollusca; class Gastropoda; order Stylommatophora; family Oreohelicidae; genus Oreohelix; species Oreohelix idahoensis. The sequence goes on from JAMPIV010010999.1 coordinate 177,232, forward strand.
TTATTCAGTCTGCCCGTATAGTGGGAATATTCTGAAGTCTGGGAATGTACGTAACTAAATAAGTGGTGTGTAGGAATTTTAGCTAAAGGATTTTAGCAAGTCAGAGTAAGCTTTCTTCTGGGATTTAATTTTAATTTTAGTCAGTAGTTTACCATCAATTACCTGACCTCTGCCAGTGTGTTGTAAGTTTCAGTGGTAATTATACGAACATCACTGGCTATACTTCGTATAATTACCACTGAAACTTACAACACACTGGCAGAGGTCAGGTAATTGATGGTAAACTACTGACTAAAATTAAAATTAAATCCAAGAAGAAAGCTTACTTATATATATACATATAGGAATTTAGGACCTACAGCTGGTGTAGTACTGTGCAATATATTAAGAGTACCAGACTATGTTATGATAACTTGGGAGATAAGAGTGTATGAACTCGGGAGTTTTGTTTAACTAAAGTGGCCCTGGGTATTTAAGTTAGTTGGGTGAAGGATATGTAGTATTATGATAAGGGTGTTTGCATTTTGGGTATAAATTTAATTGGGCCTATTTTAATAACCCTTGCATGGGCTGCCTCTGATAAAAGTTGAGTACACAAAAAGGCGTGTTGTGACGGCTATGTGCCTGAGCCGCGAACTGGCCTCAGATCAAATCAGGCTAGCCAGCGTCTGTGTTAAACGTAAGAGGCAAGTGTTGTAGAGAGAAGGAGAGGAGACAGGGGGAGAGCTGCGGGGGGATTTTATTATGGAAGGAGAAATAAAAGAGAAACGGGGTGTATATAACAGTGTGTTTTTAATGATTGTGTATTAGGGTTTTAGTACTGATGTATTTTTCTGGTTATTGTTGTTTCAGCAATTCGCGGCGTCGTAGGCCCCCTACGATTACAGCGAACTTTGCCTTCCCTTAGGAAAGGGAAGCAAGAGACATCACGGTACTTGATAGCCGGGGTACGCGCACAGTAACAGGCGCCCTAGTTATTTCGTCAAGACGGTGAGGTAACAGGGAGTCTCCTGATTTGGGAAAAACATATTCCTCCGAGTGGAATTTTTCGGGAATTTGGAGCGCTTGGCTCCTACGGCCCAATACACGACAGTTTACTTTGCCTTGTATTGTTTACATACTGCCACAATAAAGCAGTAGGCCAAAACCCGAAGCGGGTTAATCATCGTTTGTGTATCCAAGTGAGTGCCATCGCTATCGGCACGATTTCAGACGAGGCACTTAGTTATAGAGTCGTCAAGGACTGATTCATCAATTATTGTGGGGAGGCGAGAGGGAGATCATGCCTCTCAATTATTAACGGGAGGGCGTACCTGACGAAAAGTAACGCATCTGAGCCTAATAAGCAGCAGACGATAGCGACCAGAAGGAGGAGAGAGAGAGAGAGAGAGAGAGAGAGAGAGAGTGATGTTAGAGGGTTTTTCCAGGAACGGTAGTCTTTTTGTGATTCACCTGGGAGGTGAGTATCTGAGTAGATGCAGAGGGCTCTATGCAGACCTTAGAGGGTAGACTTTAGTGTGCTGAATTTAGTGGTGGTGTATTTAGTAGGGTAGGACCGCCTGGAGCGTCTTGAGACCTGTTAGTTAGTTTTGTTTGGTTATAATTTCTTCTCAGTCCGGTCAACCAGGTTTTTCTTAGTTTAATTTAACATTGGTTCAGTGGGTGGAGTCTCTTACAGAGGGAACTCCCCCCAATTGTTTTGCTTAAACCATATTTGTTTTTTTTCCTATAGGTGTGAAAGCGGGTGTGCACAATTTTGATAGATTTTGGCATTAATTAATTATGTTCTTTTTTTCCAGCTTGTGCGAACTTTGCACGATTTGACCGTTTGTTGATGTGGAATTTATTTTTTTAAAATGTTTTAATAAATTAAAAAAATTGCACTGGACCAGTTTGTCTTTCTCTACACTGTATCTATAATTCTTAGTTGTGCAGTTGTGTCTGTGGTAGATTAGTTTCTGTTACCTTATTTCCACCGGAGCAAGAGGTGGTGAGACAATAGCTATAAAACAAGCCACAAGTGGCGAGGGAGAGTCAATCTAGGTTCTCACCCTTGAAGCTATAAGTCTCATCCTCCACAGTCACTTGAAAATCTCTACTTAATCTATTTCTCAGATCTTTCTCAGACTAAGTGTCTTGTCTCTTTATTTGGACAGACTCTTGTTAAGCCACTGTGTGACAGACAGGGATGCCTCTTGTCTCCATTTCTTTTCTTACTAGCAATAGATTGGGTTATGAAAATATCGACATCACACAACAGAAATGGAATCCAGTGGAATCTGACTAAACAGCTTGATGATCTGGATTTTGCAGATGACTTGGTTCTTCTATCCCATAACCATAATCAGATGCAAGAGAAAATGAAAATTATCGAGGAGAGGTTACAACAAGTGGGCCTGAAAATACACAGGGAAAATACAAAGATTATGAGAATAAATGCAAGAATGATAACAAGGTTGAACTTGAAGAAACACCACTAAAGGATGCAGAATCGTACAAATATCTTGGCAGTAATATAGACAGAGTTGGAAGGACAGACAGTGATATCAAAATAAGAATACAAAAAGCAAGAGGAGCTTTCATTGCATTGGGAAACATATGGAGAACAAGAGAAATCAAGTCCAACACGAAAATAAGAATTTGCATCTCAAATGTCAAGTCAGTCCTATTGTATGGCTCTTTTTCATGGCTAGCAACAAAAACAACAACTAAAAAGCTACAGATTTTTATAAACGGGTGCTTGCGTAGAATAGAAGGACTGAAACGGTACGAAAAAGTCACAAATGTGGAATTGATGACAAGAACCAGACAAGTGCCAGTGGAACAAGAGTTGAGAAGAAGACGCTAGTGATGGATAGGACACACATTCAGGAGACCTGTTGAAAACATTTCAAGTCAGTCCTTGTTCTGGAATCCACAGGGAAAGAGAGACAGAGGTAGACCAAAAACACATGGAGAAGAGAACTGGATACAGAGGTGAAAATGATAAGGAAAGCGTGGAAAGAACTTGAGCAGATGGCACAGGACAGGAAGACTTGGCATGTGTTTGTTGAAGGCCTATGCTCCTCGGGGAGCTAAAGGGTATATATATATATTTATTTATTTATTTATCAAATATTGTTGAAAAAGGGTTAAAGAATAAAGACGGTTAACTTTTAGAAAACAGTTAAAGAATTTATATATAATCTTTTTTAAAAGAACAATGCTTTCTTGAATTATACCTGATGTCCATGAGCATACAATCTCAGACCCTAGAGCCAGATGAAAGTGTGTCAGGAGAGATGAAGAAGACAAATGCATCATTGTCATATATATATATATGTTAATGTACTCTTCTAACTTTTAACACTATGCACGGGGGCATTTCTAGAGTCACCATTATATGACCATCAGCTAAGCACAATGCCAAAGTATTCTAATATGGAACTGAACCTGTCTGTGATGCCAATTATACCTTCATCAATTCTTGAAACCATCAACACACTTCCAGGGATTCCCCCTGTGGCGAAATGTTGAGAGCCCAGCATTGCACACTAACCTTGGTGGAGTCACTTGAGCCCCAGACGTAACTCTGGCTTTTTTCATCATTTGCTGCATGCAGGAGGATCTCACTATGGGACTTTGGTGAGTAGGGGGAGCTGGGAGGTTGCTCTTTGCAGGATGTTACAATTCCTTGGGAGAGCCCAATACCAGAGCACAGTATTTTGGCACTGCATATTTGTTGAGCCCCATTGGATGGCTGGGAATGCACAGTATGTCACGCGCTTCTTCCTTTTGATGTGATGATCCCTTAAATGCCAGCCAAGCTGGATAAACTGGAGCTCATGACTTCCAACTCGACACGTTTCTGAATGGCAGAAGAGCAACATGAAAAGCCTAGATCTGCAGAGTAGATAATGCTAACGAGTCTTCAACTTGGTATTGGCTGTAAAATAGCGAGAAGCTCACCAGCCCTAGTTAAAAAACAACAACTTTTAACACTTGAGAGATTTCCTCTGACTGTGATTCTTGTCAAACTATGACCGTGCTCTTCATTTTATCGTGTTCTACCTGTCTCTTTCTCTATATTGTGCCTTCCATTTATTTCTTCTTTACCCGTATTTCTTCTCACTATTTGAACGCATGACTCAGGTTTCAGGTTGTTCTTTGTCTGATCTACCGTGTGCAGAGATAACATTAGCACCTAGTTGGGAGCAGACAGATAAACACTGCCCTACCTTGTTAAAAAAACCACTAGGCGGAGGGGGGTGTATCTCACTCATACCAAGCTTGGCATCCATACTTCTCGTATTGAAAATCCGGAGATGAACTGCAGAAGGTGTGGCACGAATAGTATGTAACCTACCAAGGTTGGACACTCGTGTTTGTCAACATTTATGATAACCATTTAAACTGAAGTCATATCATAACTTGCAAGCATGATTTATAAAAACCTCGATAGCTTTAATATCTGTTATGGGAGCAGTTTGAAATTGTTGGCTGTCATTAGAAGGAAGGGGGATAAGATATATACTGTAGTCAAATATTCACATCTACTTGGTCTAGCCAAAATATATTAAACAAAACGACGTTTGATTGGTGACTTTCAACGCGTAAAAAGCTGGGAGAGCGTGGGCGAAAAATCTCTTATATTGTAGCACAAGTTTAGACTCTGGCCCTGTGTCCCACTGAGCCAGGACTGACGAAAAGTGGGATTTCAATTAAGAGGATTGGACCAAGCATTGAGGATGTTCTGAAATTAAAGAGCAAGAAAACTCGACTTTATATTACTGAAAAACACAAAGTCCTCGGACCTATAAACAGGATAATAGTGGAATTATAATTAAAGTCGATATTCGACCACCTGTAAGACGGCAACAATACCTGTGGCCCGACATTATTTGGAAGTCTTCCTGGGCCAGATATCTGTAGAAAAATATAACACGATATGGTATGAGTTGTACCACACATTTTATCATTTTACATTTTTAACTCGCTGCTTGTTGTACATGTTCATACGAGGCTGGCAACCTCAGCATATGAAAATGATAGAGTCATGAACCCCAACAGAAAGCGCTGGTGACTGATTCATGCCGGTTCTCTCACAAGGAACCAAAAGCAGAGGTAGCCCCCAGGCTCCAAGTGGAGCAAGAAGTGGATGATGATGAATCATGGTATACACATTTATTATATTAACATTTTAGTAAGTTCATATCTATATTTAAACATGCTTAAATCAGGCAAAAGTTGATAATGAGGATGATGATATTGATGATGATAATGGTGAGGATGTTGATGATGATGTTGATAATGGTGATTATGTTGATGTTGATGATGATGTGATAATATGGTGATGGTGTTGATAATGATGACTATTATGTTGATGATAATGTTGATGATGATGTTGATAATGCTGATGATGTTGATGTTGATAATGGTGATGATGTTGATGTTGATGATGATGATGTGATAATATGGTGATGATGTTGATAATGATGACGATGATGATGATTGTGTTGATAATGATGATGATGATGTTGATAATGATGATAATATCCACACTCAGTAGTATTTGGTAAAATAGTCCTGGTTTAAATCCTGTCTGTATAATATTATCTCCTGAGGTTTCATAGCCCTAGTTCTGCAGGCCCTAATGATGGATGAATGTCATTAGTCTGTTAATATTCATGTTGTTGAAGTGGATGTCCTGTTTTGCTCCTTATGGAGCCAGCAGCCACCACTGAAACTGGCTGACTTGCGGAAAGACTTGCACATGCGCCTGCAGCAATTGTTTCTGTAGCAATGTGTTTTACATGTCGAGGTAGTCTTCTAATGATGAGATTCTTCCATGTTGTATTGCCATGTTAATAGCTTCCTAGTAGAGGTGGGCAAATCGACACACTCCGCTGTTTCGAGACATTCGGCTCAGTGATTTAAACTGTGTCGAAACAGTGTGTCGACACAACGGCACAACGGCACTATTGCCCGTATCGGGGAGAAAGAAGTCTCTAATAGACAGTATACATTACTATACATGAACTGTTTTTACTTGCGCGCTACTGTCGTGTGTGAAAATCTATGGCATTTCGTGTGACCACAATTCAATATTTTTACACAAGTCTTCATTATGATGAAATAAAACGGAGATATGATGATAGCTGCAGTATATGTGAAAATAATAAAAAACAACAATAATAATAACAGTAATAATAACACATGATATCAAACTAGAGTAAGCTAGTTTTGGTAGACAATGATTCAAATCCACACCGAGTACACAGATATCAGCAGAGTTAATAAAGTGTCCATTACATTTATACGAACACACGGACACTTTCAACTTTAACATAGTGCCTAAAACATTGACAACTGCAGCACTGACACAATTTCCAGTGTCTATAACTTCTCAGCAAAAATAATATCACTTGTAAAATCAAGTCATCATAACACATCCCTGAAAAATATGACATGTTTGATATTCCATACTAATGTTCCGAACGGTTGATTCAAATTTTACAAAGGCCCACGGAAGGTGAGACAGTGAGACAGTGTGTCTCTGCAAAACAGCGAGGCAGACAGGAACTGAAACTGTGTCGAAACAACAAGCAGGCTGTGTGTCGAAGCTTTCGGACTCGATGCTGTTTCGAAGCATTGTTTCGACACATACACACAGTAGCCATCTCTACTTCCTAGTATTATGTGTCCTTGACATTCACACTTCTATTAACTAAATTATTTTTTGCTTTAACTGAGTCCTGCCGATTAGCTAGGCGGATAGAGCGTTTTCCTCCAGAGATACAGCTACCTCGTTGTCAGGGATCGAAATTGAGTAGTCTATCGCTTCAATCTACCCAGCTGTAAATGGATACCTGACTCTGCTGTCGAGTTAAAGAAAGCAAAGGCAGCGAGGAAGGGAACTGGTCATCCCACCTCATAATTTAAACAAGTGAGATCTAGAATAGTGAAGTCTCTAGCATTTTACTTCTCTACGGCAGTATCTGCTATGTGACTACCTTTGCCTTTTCTTACCCTTGTCGCATTTGAGCGTCCGAGTGGCAAAGTGGTTAGAGCGCTGGCCTCTCGCGGCAAAAGTGTCGGATTCGAAACACGGTGGAGTCCCGCCCCAGTCTACCCAGCTGTAAATGTGTATCTGACTCTACTTTTAAGTTAGGGAAGGAAAAGAAAGCAAAGAAGGGAACACCACAAGTCTCTAACACTTCACTCACGACAGTGTCTGCCTTTACTGCAGCATCTGTGACTACATTTACTTTTGTCACCATTGGAAATTCTGTCATTCACCTCGCGCGTGACTCGGTCACTGATGAAATTATTCTGTCGTCTGAAAAACAATTTTTAAAAATCTCGGTGTCATTACCTTCACGGGAAAGGCACATTTTCCAACCCGTGACATTCAATTATTAACATCACCAAGAAATTCACATTGGCTATTTGATCACACCATTTCAATCCCTCTATTCCTTCAAGCCTCCATTTCCACATTGCAGGTGGCCCATTCCATGTTCACAAAATGTCTGAAAGCATCTATCCATTCTCATTCCACACATTCTATTAAGTTTCTTTTGCTTCCTCTTTAATTTAATGAAATCTCTTCCTATTTATTTGGTTCTTTGTTTGTCAGCATCATTTATCAATTCCCTTTCTGTTCCCTATAGAGCATGGAGATATAATTGCAGCTGGCCTCCCCTTGTTAGAAACCTGCACAAAAACATTCATGGGTTCTTGCAGCGGTGTTTTCTGTTGCAATTTGTTGTATATGATGAAGTTGCCGGCCTCATTCACAACCTCATGCATGTGGGAGCAGTAGTCTTTACCTCTCCATGTACAGAAATAAGGTTTGTTTCACCTACCAGAATAAAGCATTTCACTTCCTTCAGCAAGTTATAATACGAGTGTCATGGGTTGCCTCCCCTTGCTCTGCAGTGATGGTCCAACAATGGCCAAAACCTAGAGTATATATATATATATATATATATATATATATATATATATATATATATATATATATATATATATATATATATATATATATATATATATATATATATATATATATATATATATATATATATATATATATATAAGAAATCCTGATTCATATGTGTGCACTTCTCTCGGTAATAATTAAATCAATTATGAATTTATACAACATATAACAAATTTAATGATCAATTATTCTTTAACAATTGTAAATAAATGAAGGATTGGTGAGTTAATACTTGTTTCTTCACTGAAACTTCGCTGGAATTGGACTAAGTTTGAAACAACTAAAAGTGTTTATTTGGTTCTTGCCTGACAAGATTAGCCTTAGCTGTCAGATTGGTGAAGTGTTGTTGTTGCTGCTGAATGCTCCGTCAATTTACGAGTTCTGTGGCGGATAAGCACTCTTGGTGAATGCGAGTATCTTCACAGGCCGTTGAAGGTGTCTCGTGTCGACTACAAGCTTTGAACCACAGATTATCTTTCAAACTAGTATCGTAGACTGGTACCACAAATGGTCTTGTAGACTCGGACCACGAACTTTAGAGGAAAACAAAGACCTATGCTAGATTTATGTTCTCTGGGTTTACTCAGGCGCCTTCCTGCTTTCTCTTCCAACGACTCTATTTCTCAGCACTTTTATCCCCTCTGAGCGTACATTATAGCTCAGTGGATATGATAACAATTCACCATTACTTTCAGTTAGTCTGAGAGAAAGGTATGTTTGGACAGCGGAGAATGCAATGGCTTGTGCCTAGGGAACATGTCTAAGTATTCATATAACTTATTACACATGATAATAACTATATACACATGATGTCATCATCATCCACTCCTTGCTCCACTTGGAAGTTAGGACTACCTCTGCTTTTGGTTCTCTAAAAGAAAACTGCATAAAGCAGACGCCAGCTCTTTGCTGTCGTGGTTCATGAATATATAATTTTCACATGCTGATGTTGCCAGCCTCGTAGGACCTGTATAACCACCAACAGTTCAAACATGTCAAATTCAAAGTATGAAATAAATTACTCCAACTAGTTGGGAACTATAGACTTCTTACTCAGTTGAATAGTCTTGGCAACTTGATAAAGATGCCTCGAACACGCGTCTGTAGTATTGTTTCAATTTATAATCCATCTGTGACTTGTGAGCTGTTCTGTAGAATTCCGGTTTTCGTATTAATGTTGTTGAGTTTTTCTACTGATGTTTCTGAAGATGCGACCAATCCAATACGTTTTGTCCGGTCTTATGAGTTCAAAATCCTTACTCTATTCCTGTAAGTTCAGAATCCTGACTCAATTAAACTTGTCGATGATGCAGACACACCCAATTTAGCTTTCATTGCATTCTCCGCCAAAGTGTCTGAACGCGTTTGCAATGAACACGCATCCAGATGGACATTCATGTCTGGCAGAACTGAATTATGTAAAAATTCAACAATCATTTTATGGCCATCGTATCTTGCCTATCTGGGTTCACACGCTGGGTGATAAAATTAGTCTGCCAGGCGGGGGTCAATTAGCCATGAAATGACACGATCGCAGTATGAAAAGAGGTAACCAAATCTAAGGAGTGGCGCAGCACATATTTATGTGCGAAAAAAATGAAGAAATAAATGGATAATGTAAAAGAGAAAGAAGCGGTGTAAAAGGACGAGATCGAATGTCGTCACAAGGAGGAAAGCTGGAAGATATTGCGGCAACTGAAAAAATAAATAAATAAATAAATAAGTTTGACAATCAGAGGCAATTGTGGACAGTTTAACATCGAAGTATTTTTTTTACGTGAAAACAATGAAATTGATAAACAACAACGAAGACCTCGTTATAGAATCACCAGGTGAAAGGAAAGTTCGACGTGTATATATTGAAGGTCTATGATTCGAGAGGAAGCTGGCAGGTAATGAATAAATAAACTAGGAACAAGAAGTTGTGCAGAGACGTGATCATCTGAGCCAGTCGGCATAGCACTTATTTGAATAATAATAACGAATTCTTTTTTTTTCCAGAAGCTGGTATTTTTGTCCACAGTAAAATAAATTAAATAACGCTCACGACCTCGATTCCATATTATCGATCCATGGTATCGCGCATATTTCATACCAAATTAATCACCGCTGGAGTTATGAAAGTCTCCATGGCAGACGAAACAGCCTCAACAACAAAATCAAAGTCGATTGTCGACTCTTATATTTGCATTACGTCACACGCCATTGTCTAGGAATTATATTTTTTTTATTTTTTTTTTATTCAGTGCAAGACTTTTTTCAGTATTCATTTGCTATCGCAGATCTCATGAAAACAAACAATGAGATAGTGGACAGAAATGGGAATTGAGAAGTGGAGTTATCAATGTGATATAGTCCAAAACAGTAAATTGTAGTGGAGTAAAGGGATTGAAATGAATAGAAGGATTAAACATATGGACAGTGTAGAAGGATTGAACATATGGACAGAGTAGAAGGATTGAACATATGGACAGAGTAGAAGGATTGAACATATGGACGGAGTAGACGGATTGAAGATATGGACGGAGTAGGAGGACTGAACATATGGACGGAGTAGTATAATTAAACGTATAGACGGAGTAGTAGAATTAAACGCATAGACAGAGTAGAAGGATTGAAGATATGGACGGAGTAGAAGGATTGAACATATGGCCGGAGTAGAAGGATTAAACATATGGATGGAGTAGAACGGTTGAACATATGGACGGAGTAGAAGGATTGAACGTATGGACGGAGTAGAAGGATTGAACGTATGGACGGAGTAGAAGGACTGAACATGTGGATGGAGTAGAAGGATTGAACATATGGACGGAGTAAAATAACGTATGGACGGAATAGAAGGATTGAACATATGGACGGAGTAGAAGAACGTATGGATGGAGTAGAAGGATTGAACATATGGACGGAGTAGTAGAATTGGACGTATGGATGGAGTAGTAGAATTAAACGTATGGACGGAATACAAAGACTAAATATACGTATAAGCATGAAATCCTCATCATCAGCTGCCATTTCCACAATGAAGGTTGGCTGTAATGGATCTCCAACGTCTTCTGTCTCTTGTCTTGGTGGTGCACTCTGATAGACTCTTTCCTGTCCATCTCTTGATGTTATCTTCCCACTTACAGCGCTGTCTTCACCTTGCACGTTTGCCTTCAACTCTCCCTTCTATTATGGTCTTCTGCAATGTGTTATGCCTTTTTATGTGGCCAAAGTATTTTAGCTGCCGAACTTTGATCTCCCTCATTTTTTCTTGCATCTGATTATGGTTATGGGACAGAAGAGCCAAGTCATCTGCAAAATCTAGATCATCAAGCTGTTTAGTCAACAGGATTCCATTTCTGTTTTGTGATGTCGATGTTTTCATAACCCAATCTATTGCTAGTAAGAAAAGAAATGTAGACAAGAGGTATCCTTGTCGTACTCCCGTTCTAATCCCAAATGGTTCTGTAAGCTGTCCTTCATGAAGAACTCTGCATGTCAAATCGTCATAAGTTTTCATTATTAAGTTAATGATCTTCATGGGAACTCCATAATGCCTCATCAATTTCCAAAGTGATTCTCTGTCTACACTGTTAAATGCCTTGTCATAGTCCACAAATCCGATGCATAGGGGTGAATTCCATTCCAGACTTTGTTCAACTATTATTCTCAATGTGGCTATCTGGTTGTACAGGATCTGTTTTGTCGAAAACCTGCTTGTTCATCTTTCAGTTGCTTGTCTACGGACTCTTTTAATCTCTCACAATGATTCTGTTTAATACTTTTCCTGGCACTGATAGGAGCATTATTCCTCTATAATGCCTGCACTCTTGTAAATTTTCTCTCTTAGGCAACTTGACCAGATAACTTTCCTTCCATTCTGCTGGTATTTCTTCTCTGTCCCAGATCTTGCCAAGTAGTTTATAATATCTGTGTAAAGGTATCAATATCTATTTTGATGGCCTCTGCTGGAATGCCATCTGGACCAGCTGCTTTTCCATCTTTCAGAAGCTCTATGGCTTTCTATATATCTTCTCTTCTTGGTTGTTCACAGCTGATTTGTAGCTTCTCTGCTGCTGACTGTCTGGGGGATTTTTTGGAGTTGGTCTAGTGAGAAATTCCTCAAAATGTTCTGTCCATCTTTTCATTTGTTCTTGTATTTTACTAAGCAATTTTCCATTTTTATCTTTGATGAGGTCATTTGCTTGTTTATATTTCCCTGTTAGCTTCTTTGTGTTGTTGTACAGGTCCCTCATATTTCCTTTGGCTGTAGCTTCTTCTGCTTCCATGGCCAACTCTTCAGTATACTTCCTCTTGTCCCTTTTGATGTTTCTTTATACTTCTTTGTTTGCTTCTATGTACACTTCATGAGCCTTGCGTTGGAGCTTCTGGTTTTGCTTTTCTCTAAATCTGCTTTCTTATTTTCCTGTCTTCTATCTTGCTTATGGTTTCTGTTGTTATCCATGCTTTGTGCTGATGTTCTCTTTTTCCCAGCACCTCTCCACAAGTCTTGTTCCGTATATTGTTTACTTGTTGCCAATTGTCTTCCGTATCTGCTTCATATTCCAGTTGTTGGAGTACTTGGTATTTGTTGGGTACTGTGATTGAAAATTTTTCTCTTATTTCCTGTTTTCTTATATATCCCGCATTACACTGTTGTCTATAGCTATGTAATGTTGTACATTTCTTACTTACTTACTTAGTCGTTCCTCTTCTACTGTGAGGTGTAGAGGTTTGGAAGAGAGAGCGCCATACTATCCTATCCGCTGTCTTCCTCCTGGCCTGATTCCATTCTAGTCCTCAGTCCTTCCAAGATTGTCTATTGCTGTCCTCCCAGCTATCGTCCTGAACGTCTGGATCCCTGGTTCTTAGTTTCCCATGCTTGTCATGGTAGACGATCTTCTCCCATTGTACATTTCTTGAGTTTTAATGTTGTTTTGGCTAACAGAAGATCTGATACTACATCTGTTCCTCTATATACTTTTACATCATGTAATAATGACCTAAACTTCTTATTGATGCAGATGTGATCAATCTGATTCTCAGTCCTGTGGTATGGTGATATCCATGTCGCTTAATGTATTCTTGTATGTAGACATATGCTTCCTCTTATAGTTAGTTCATTTGAAGCACAGAAGTTTGTTAATAGTTCACTATTATCGTTCATCCTACCTAATTTATGTTTTCCCGTGATTTCTTCAAGGCCGGTGTTGTCTGTTCCTATTTTAGCGTTTAGGTACCCCATCAAAATTGTGATGTCTTTTCTTCCCTTTTTATCCAAGACATTTTGCAATGAGGTGTAAAACTCTTCTTTCGCAGATTCTTCTTTATCGTTCTTTTGTGCATAACACTGGATGATATTTATATTTATTTTCTTTTTGCCTGTTTTAAACATTGCTGCTATAATTCTGGGTCGTCGTCTCCCCCCCCCCCCCCCCCCCCGCCCCGCCCCCCTCCCCTCTTCCCATTCTATAAGTGCCCTCTGTGCTTCCCTGTCACGAGAGGGTTGATGTTATTGAAAGAATAGGATATCCTGGACAAAAAGTTGTATCAGATGATACCAGGATAGTGCCAGATAGGAGACTGGTCTTATAAGAAATACCCCCTTTTCTGAAAAGAATAAGGGTGTATCGACATCAAAGGTAGGATCAAGCTGTATACGTTTCTAGGTATGATGATATTATATGTTCCTGAATCCATATTTGCTCCCTCTCAAGATCCTCCTATGATTATATTATTGGCTCTGCTAGGGGGATTGACTAAACTATTTACCAACAAGAACTTTAACTTAACTTAAATAATTCAAGTAAGTCTGCTGGTAAATATTTACAATTTATTTTTATCAATATTATTTTCTGCTTGAAAATCTTTCAAGAACTCAAAATGCAATTTACAAAATTTAATAAATAAACATTTGAAAATTGTTCAAAAGAATTAAAAGTCTATTTGTAGAGGGTTCTCTCTCTTGGTTGAACTATCGATGCTGGAAGAATATCTCTATCTTATTAACACTTTTATTTCACTGTCCTTGAATGTTAGGTTATAACTGGCTGTTTCTATGCCCAAACACTTGTCATCATTAACTAGTGCTGTATATAATTGTGGGGTGACTTGAATACGCTACACAGTTGCCTTGTTTTGCAACTCATCTGTTATGATGAAGCTGGTTCCACTCTTGTCCTGGCAGGAAAGATTACTTGAACCTCCTCCAGGCAGCAGGTACTTGATGACTGGCCCTCTGAACTCAAAAGGCTCTTGCACCAGTAGTAACTTCAGTAGTGGCTGACTCTTTTATGAGTAGTTGGGTTTACAGGATATAACCTGAAACGTAATGGATTTCACCACTACAGTTTCCATCTCTAACCCCTTTCTACAGAAGTAGGAGGTAAGAGATAGTTTCAGACGACAGAGTGCAGGTAGACGCACAGGGCATATCAAGACAGCATTAACACACTTCAGTTCACTGTGACCATATCTTATTCTAATTCCTTGGTTGTAGCTACTGTCCATGATTCGCCTCCATACCTTTATTAGGTCTAATGTAAAAATACTAAGTGATATCTCAAAGAATACAGTAATACAATTCTTTTCATCCTTCCTTATGTTCCTGAAAGTGCTGTTAGATAGCGGAAGACAACAATTGCATATATATATATATATATATATATATATATATATATATATATATATATATATATATATATATATATATATATATATATATATATATATATATATATATATATATATATATATATATATATATATATATATATATATATATATATATATGTTGGTTCCTTATGAAGAAGTCCGCACGCAGCAGTCATCAGCTCTAGCAGTAGTGGTTCATGTGTTAGGTTATTTACAGTGATGCGGTGTGCAGCCTCATATGCCACTGTACATCCACAAGCAAATTATACCTGTTAAAAATGCAAAATTTTAAATGATAAAATTCATATTACAACTTACCCAGAGTTTTTCGGGCGAATTAAACACAGACTTGTTGCACAGGAAACATCCAAACATTGTCGGGCAACTGATTAAAGAGCTTTGAGCCGCTAGCACACTCCCGCGGGACTTGGCATTGTTGAACGACTATGCTCTATGAGGTGAACGTTGAAAGGTGAAAGGAAGGATCTGAGTGTCACGGAGTGTTTTGAGGGTATTTTGCATGTGTGAATGTTAGTCATGTGAGTTGTTGTGAGCTGGGAATGCGTGCATTGTAATAATTTAGCTACAGGGTTGTGAGCATTGCTTGAGACAAGCTGTTAGCTTTTGTGATGCGTGAATAAAGATCAGTGGAGCGTGAAAGGGTTTTACGGGTTTTAGTGAATACGCATGAAAGGGGCAGTCAGAGAGAGGAGTGTGTTGGTTGTAGACGTGTGTTGAGTCAGTAGAGAGTTGAGCGAGTAGAGAGCAGACAGGAGACAGCGTAGAGCGTAGATAAGAGAAGGGTGGATGTCTATAGTAGGGCGCGAGTAGAGGGCCGGAGTTGTGTAGTAGACGATGCAGTAGTTATTCATGAAGTAGCCTATTTGTGGCTGTAGTTATTCCGAGAAGCAGAGTGTGTGCGGATACTCGGGATTTGTGATGTATCTAATATTTGTAATGGCCCTGCGTCCATTGTGACTTATTGTGAATATAATATATTGTTGGAGATTGACATAGCTGTTGGAGTTGTTCCTTGGACAGTGAGCTATACGAGCGGTGTATAAGTGTTATCTGACTCTCTACACATCCACCCACATACACCCTACGCGTCACATTGGGAGCTCGTCTATTTGGATGTTACAAACGAACCCAAAGTTGTGCAGCCCTAAAGTGATCTGAGGTCATTTGGTCAGCAGCCTTTGTTTTTCAACGCAGCGAAGTGTGACAAC
This sequence comes from Oreohelix idahoensis, assembly GCA_024509875.1. Lineage (NCBI taxonomy): Eukaryota > Metazoa > Mollusca > Gastropoda > Stylommatophora > Oreohelicidae > Oreohelix > Oreohelix idahoensis. The sequence goes on from JAMPIV010010999.1 coordinate 193,081, forward strand.
TTTACAGTAACCAGACGATTCGACACTGTTCAAATCTGGGTCAACGGTCAGCTGTGACTGTGTGCTGGCGAGTAAACAGTGTGCTAGGAATGCTGTCTTACAGGTCTGTTTACATTCATTGCTTGCTGCAGCTGTGAAACAGTGTGTTGTGACCAGGAGAATCTGTGGTGACCAAAAGAAGAGGAACTGTGAAGCTGTCGTGTTGCTGTGGTCTACTCGACAGTGTGAAGTGGAAAACACGAGCCCTGTTTTTCACTGTATGTAGCTTGAGATGCTACAGAATCTGAACTGAGTGTATTGTGCCGTGCTGTGTGTGGTCTTCATATTTCATCAACCTTGGGACTGGCTGAAGACATTATAAACATATCTTCACGCTTGGAATTTAAGTATTATGTAGTTGTTCTGTGAACAATTAGTATTCGTCATAATTCCTTAAGATACAGCTTAATTAGATATTATTCTGTTATTATTCGTTTAAGGAAGTTACGTAACATTCTTTCGTGCTCTACTGTGCTAATGTTCTAGTTGTGTGTTGCACTAAGTTTCTAGTTAGAAGGTAATTTGTGTTTTATATATTGCTAACAATGTATTTCCTAAGAAATCAGTAGTTCTTCTCATATACTGAGTACTTCTGTTATCACATGTAGCTTTTTCTCTTTAGTTCTGCTACTTTCTTCTTTCAGTAGTATCATTTTTTTTTCTCGATTTCATCTTTAGTGTTGCTGTTCTACTGTAGTTAGTTTTCACTCTGTCTTTGTATGTTTATATGTGATGTAGGTTTAAGTTAAAGTGCATTTAGTACTAATTGTATATCTACTTTACCTATAACTGTGCTAATCCTATCTGTCATCCTTTTTCTAGTGCTTCTGTCCATTTTATCTTTGTGTCCTAATAGCTTGAATTATATACTAAGTGTGTATTAACATATTCCTCACAGGAACTGTTGAAGTGTTTGCGCTTCTCAAAGTTACTGCTGCAGAGGTGACTTGGAGACAACAGATCAGATCAGTTTATTGCCATAGCCTGCCATTCCAGTACACCAGAAAAAGCTACGTAACCTTAGTTTGTTTTGGTTCATCATTCTAAGGCCTTAATTCATTTATTTGTCCAGGTTGCTCTATAGGCTTCCCTTGGCATTCATTGTTTCAGTGTTGTTGTTGGACGTTACGATTATGTTATTTATTTGTGTTTTGATTTTATCTATAGGATTTTGCGCTATTTATTCTTAGAAGGGGTCCTATCCTGTGGGCAGGATCAGTTGTAGTGCCCTTCACGAATAAAGTGTGCATTTTGACATTAGTTGTTTACGTGCAGTTTGTTATCAGTTGTGTGTTATATTCCCTCTTTGGCGTTCTGTGTATATGGTGTATTCTTCAGTCATTTTCTTCTTACACTATCTTGTAAATACGTTAATTTTTTTCAATCTCCTGTTTTCGTTCGTTACAGAGGTCAGGTACTGTATATTTCAATATTACTTCTGTCACACATCTTTTCTTGTTCTTGTTACCAACCTACCAAGTTGTTGTTTGTTAAATTAGGGTGTACTGTTTATCATCATCATTTGTGTCATTGTTTGTTTTGTAGGGCTAATAATTTATTTGGGTAGACATTGAGTACAGTGATTAAGATATCATCTTATCGGTTATTTAAGATATTATTTTGGGGTGTGAACTATTTTGACATTAAGTTAGAGTATTTGAGGTCTATATAAGTCAGTATATTTATAATCATGTCAACACTTATGGATTTTATCCTTGTCGGTGAGAAGATAGGAAAATCTGGAGAAGATCTCTTAGCGTTTGCACAGGCTCAATTTAAAGAGGTGCAGGAGAGACAAGAACGACATGATGAGCGAGAGGAAAAGAGAACAGAGGCAGAGGAAGAGACTAAGAGATTAGAGATACAGAAACAAATGAAAGAGATAGAAGCACAGAAAGAAATGAAAGAAATAGAAGCACAGAAAGAAATTAAAAAGATAGAAGCGGACAAAGAGGTATCCTTGAGAAGACTCGAGTTAGAGAAATCGGGTATAGACTCATCATCAAAAAAAGAATACGGGAGTACGTACAAGTTGAAACTCCCAATTTTCAACGAAGCCATAGATTTTATGGACTGTTTTTTAGAGAGGTTTCAAACAAAAGCAACTGCCTTAAAGATTAGTAAAGAGCTGTGGGGATCACTGTTGACAGATTATTTAACAGGGTCAGCATTAAAAACAGTTTTTCAATTAACTGTGGAAGATAGATTAAATTATGACATCGTGAAGAAAACTTTGTTACGCAAGTACAGGTTAAATGAACAAGGCTATCGGTTAAAGTTCCACAGTGCGATACCAAGTAGTGAGCAAGATTTTGCGGAGTTTATCGCAGAGATTAAGATGTTATTGAATAGGTGGATTGACCTATCGGGCATTGCTAAAGATTTTGATGGCCTATGTGATTTGATCTTGCGTGATAAGGTAATGTCTTCATGTAGCTCCGATTTGTTGGCTTTTTTTCAGGAGAGAAAACCGGAAAATATTTCGGCAATGTCTCAGTTAGGTCAACAGTACGCAACAGCACATCCAGGGAGACCGATTCATATATCGGCGGTGCCAGAAACATTTATAACATGTGTGGCCAAGCGGAGTTATGAAACACCACCATATCGGAGACAAAATTCTCGTAGTGAGGAGAGACCTTATGATAAGAAGGCAGTAAGTAGGAAATGGACAGAAAGAAACTTCCGTACATCCCCCAGGAAACAGCAGAACATGACAGAGTCAGGTAGTAGAAGACCTTTTGGTTGTTTTAAATGTGGATCACCACGCCATGGAGCGAAGTTTTGTGACATGCCTGAACCTCAGTCTGTAGCCGAGCCTCAGACTAGCACTCAGGGTCGTCCACAGAAGAGCCAGCGTGAGGAGTACAGATGCTTTCTATGTAATGGGATTGGCCACCTTCAATTCGATTGTCCTAATAGGAAGTTTGAACGCGCAAGTTCGGTGGTAGTCTTTGATACATTCAACAACGTGAGTTGTGAAGGGTGCAGGCAAATTTTTCATAAAGATGAGACGCCAATTCTGATTTGTGGCCACCCACTTCCATGTTTGTTAGCAGTTCATACAGATGGGAACATAGTCTTGCATCCAGGGTACGTAGGACATAAAGTTGTATCCGTCTTAAGGGATACAGGTTGTACGACAGTTGGGGTGCGGAGATCGTGCATTGAGGGGTCTTGTTGGTTGCATCAAACTGCTCGATGTATCACTTTTGGTGGCAGGGTGGAATTTTATCCTCTGGTGTTGATAGATATTGATACGAAATTCTTGCCGGGTAGGGTAAAAGCATGTGTTCTTGACGATAATGCGGTCGCTGATCTAATACTTGGAAATATTCGTGGTACCAAAGAGTGTACTGATGAGGATATCAAACTATGGAAGCACAAACATAGAGACGATACTTATGGAGGAACTACTAGATTACAAGGAAAACCTAAGGTAATTCCTGTAAATAGCATGTCATCTGGTAATGTCCGAGTTGCTGATACTTCAGTATTAAATTTAATTTCACCCCAACAAGAAGATATATCGTTTCTAAAACAGTTTGGTCAACCAGAAACTAACATTGAGAGGCATATTAAATCAGCAAAGGAATGGAGTGAACGCAAGATGAATATTCAGGAAAGAGCAGTAAATGAAACAAAGGTGAACTTTACTTTGCCAGAAGAAAGTGAATGTTATGGATCTGTCAAATATCCTGAGACAGACCGGATGAAAGAAGAACGCAGAAAGCTGATTGAGAAATATTGCAGTCATGGTGCTCGTATGTCGCGCGAGAAACATTACAACAGAGAAACCAAGGACTTAAGAGATTTCAGACACTTTAGAGGAAACCGCACGAGTAGTAATGGTTACTATGGTAGTTTTCAAAGTGAACGTCGTATTGGATTTAGAAACAGAAACAGAGGACAAGAGATAAGCAGGGGATTTTGTTCCAACAGACCAAGCTATAGTGAACAAAGAGCTGGAAAGTTATACAGATGTAATTTCAGAGAAGATCACCGCCGGAAAGACAGAAGAGAGAGAGTAACACTCTTTATAGTAGAGCACGTCATAGATGGAGTGATGCTGATGAGAGCTATTGTTGTAGCTGTGGTAGTAGTCGTGGATATCATCATCGTAAATGGAGCAGCTACCCTGAAGAGTATGACCAAGGCTGAGATTAATATGATGCCGGGAGGGGATTTTGGTAGTATAATATTGAAATTACAGAGCCCGAAAACTAACATCACTAACTGAGAAGGGAAGGCCTAACAGAGTGATTTGTACAAATAAGTGTCAAAGTGACTTAGATAAAATTTGAAAATATTTTTGCAACTAGTCAACATTTGTTGCTTTCTGATTTAGACAAAATTTTCTTTCTCAGGACAGATACTTCGGCATTAGTCATATGTCGTTGCAACGAGTTTTTTGCAGTCTGCCAAGTCACCAAGCAGCTGAACATTAACCTTACAACAGTTTGATGTTACTAGTAGGACAAGATACCAGACGAGAGAATTTTGATTATGATAAAGCATGTTTACTTGTAGTTATATTTGTATAAGTTTGATGACTTTACATGACGTTTGTAGATTATGCATGCATTTCTCTGATATGAAAATGAATTTTGTTTAACTTTAAAGATATTGAATGGGATTATCGCTGGTATAATTTGTATGCTATTAGTGTGGGTTGATGTATTTTATATGGAAGCATTGTTTACTTTGATGATGTATTTTAGGTTTGATGATGTATTTTAGATTTGATGATGTATAGGACTCCCATCTCTGTCTTCACGGTGAAAAACCCCGATTTTTCACTTGAGGAAAGGGGTGGATGTCACGGAGTGTTTTGAGGGTATTTTGCATGTGTGAATGTTCCCATGCTCCAGCGGGAGTTTATTAGTCATGTGAGTTGTTGTGAGCTGGGAATGCGTGCATTGTAATAATTTAGCTACAGGGTTGTGAGCATTGCTTGAGATAAGCTGTTAGCTTTTGTGATGCGTGAATGAAGATCAGTGGAGCGTGAAAGGGTTTCACGGGTTTTAGTGAATACGCATGAAAGGGGCAGTCAGAGAGAGGAGTGTGTTGGTTGTAGACGTGTGTTGAGTCAGTAGAGAGTTGAGCGAGTAGAGAGCAGCCAGGAGACAGCGTAGAGCGTAGAAAAGAGAAGGGTGGATGTCTATAGTAGGGTGCGAGTAGAGGGCCGGAGTTGTGTAGTAGACGTTGCAGTAGATATTCATCTTCTTCTTCGTTCGTCCTGAAAAGGACGGTGGTTGCATTGTGTCTGTTTACGCCTAAGCTGTGATATCTGCACCTTTCGGTCGACACATCCGACTTCTGCACGGCATTTTTTAGGACCGGGTTTGCCTTTCCATTTCGATCCACACTCGCTCAGCCAGACTGCACAGCTGCAGACTGTTTCCAAGACCACCACGTGGAGGTGGAGTGCGGTCTTGACCAGCTCTGGTTCGCTGGTCCTGACGCAGGCAGTCAAGCTATGAGTCGCTGACTGCGGTCTCTATTGCTGCGTCTTGAGGTCCCGTAGTTATTCATTAAGTAGCCTATTTGTGGCTGTAGTTATTCCGAGAAGCAGAGTGTGTGCGGATACTCGGGATTTGTGATGTATCTAATATTTGTAATGGCCCTGCGTCCATTGTGACTTATTGTGAATATAATATATTGTTGGAGATTGACATAGCTGTTGGAGTTGTTCCTTGGACAGTGAGCTATACGAGCGGTGTATAAGTGTTGTCTGACTTTCTACACATCCACCCACATACACCCTACGCGTCACACTGAGAATAATAAAGAACATGTACTGCAACAAACAACACCTTTAACATGAGCAGCCACATAGGAACGCTTTGGCGATTAAAGAAAAAGGGTGTTAGACAGGGATGTGTGTTGTAATCTTACTGGTTCAAATAGTTCAGTGAAAATTAATGAGATCCACAGAGGACATGTCAGGAATATCATTTTGTGGACATAATATAAATAACTCGAGGTACGCTGATGTTACATCATAGCAGCAGAAAGTGAAAAAAGAGATGCAGGAAATGATTGGTACACTAGTGGCAGAAAGTGAAAATAAAGGCATTGGTCTTAAAAGAAAATTTAAAAAATAACCAAAAAACAGAAGCAATGATCATCTTAAAGAAGATGACATATCTAGAATGCAGTAGCAAAGTAAATGGAACAATTTTAATACAAGTCAATAGTTTCAAGTAACATCAGATGGAAGATGCATCTCCAAAGTGAAGACTAGAATAACTCAGACAAAAGCAGTGTTACATAAATTTAAAAGTGATACATTTAAGATTACTGTGACGTGTATTACCTTGTTGAGGAGAAAATATGGTTTAATGTGGTCTGTTAAATTAATGGGGGTAAATATATTACTGTGTGGTGTGGTAACATGTGAGAGATGCAATTTAGTTTGTATGGTTTTTTAACTTCTGAGCAATATGTACATTATAGGGTTGTCCACATATGATGTCACGCAGTGAGGGGATGGGGTACAAAATTGTATGACGATAGGAGGAAGAGGTTTAAAGAAATGTGACGCCACACAAAAAATACGAGTGAGGATCGCTTCTTTTACAAATCATGTCGGAACAAAATAGATTTTGTAACCTCCATCCTCATAGTCTTCTTATATCTGCAATTATTAATTATTCCCTTGTTGACGACTTTTATTAATATTAAAATCGCAGCTGAAATATCGGATAATTGCGATAAACTTTATCTAGCTTAAATTGATTTTTAATTAAATATTTAATTTATATTCTACTTGGTGTTAGTATAAGATTTGTGTCGTCACATAAGGCGGAGGTGAAGCGGGGTTGGGGTTTTGCGACGAAATGTGAAAATGGGGGGAAGTTAAGGAATGACCCCAAAAAATGCTTGACGTCATATGTGGACGTCTTATCTTATGTTTAGACTAGCAATAACCCGTCAAACTTGTTGTTTCCGTTCCCAGATGAGCAGACAGAAGTATATTCTTAGAGTGTTTTTGGTTTCTTTCCATTATACAGTGTAATCAAACTGTTCATGAACACCGTCATTTAAACGCTTTTCTTCGTTGATTGTAAGTATTGTCGGGAGAGTATATATAATGGAAACAATACAATTTTTCAACATCGTTGCATTCCTCAGCTGTGACCAACGTACACACGGCGAGAATTATGTTATTTTAGATTCAATTTAAAAGTTCTTTGATGACAACATTTCGTTTGAAAGTGCGTGGATAGTTTTCAAAGAGTGTTCCCTAATAATAACATATAAGGATAATAATAATTCCCTAATAATAAGTGGTTTTAACAAAAGCTTTCAAGTTTTCATGATTTGTACATCGGGTGAGGGCTCATGCACACCAACTTTTTCTTTGTCGAGCGCTTCTAATTTCGTGAAAGAATAATTAAAAAAAAAATAGATGAATAAAACCAAAGTATTTGTTTTATATAACACCCACGCCGCGCAAGCTGCAAACCGTGCGTTGCGCATTTTTCTTTCTGGCGCGAGTTACTATTTCGAGTGTGACCGACCGACGTAACATACATCGGTAATTATGTTAGTTGGGATGGGATTTGTGAGCAATACGATATAGTATTGTGTGGTATGTTAAATTGTGAGGGACATAGTTTAATATTGTGAGGTATATTAACGTGTGAGCCATTCAGTATAGTACAGTGTGGAGTGTTAACACGTAAGTAGTACAACATAGTGTGTTAACTTATAAGTAATGCAACATATACTGCTTCAAGTAAGTCAATGATGATTTGGTAAAAAAAAGTACAAGTTTTATAAATTAAAACAAAATAAAACAAGCTATGATATAAACAATTTGTTTGCATATTAATGTTGTCCTCTTACACTGTTACAGAAATATGAAAATATCAGTCATTAACTAATTAGCCTTTAGCTCCTCCAGGATTAAACAACTTCGACAACCTTATGCCAAGTCTTCCTGTCACGTGTCATCAACAACCTTATGCCAAGTCTTCCTGTCACGTGACATCAACAACTTTATGCCAAGTTTTGTTGTCACGTGCCATCAGCTCAAGGTCTTTCCATGTCATCTTTATCTGTGTCACTTGTGTCACCAGCTCTCTTCACTGTCAATTTTAGATCTTCATCTACCTTTCTTACCCTTGGCATTCCGGAACAAGGACTGCTTTGTAATGCAATGAAAAGGTTTCCTCAGTGTTTCTCCTAGCTATCACCAGCGTCTTCTTATCATCTCATATATATATATATATATATATATATATATATATATATATATATATATATATATATATATATATATAAGAAATCCTGATTCATACGTGTGCACTTCTCTCGGTAATAATTAAATCAATTATGAATTTATACAACATATAACAAATTTAATTATCAATTATTCTATAACAATTGTAAATAAATGAAGGATTGGTGAGTTAATACTTGTTTCTTCACTGAAACTTCGCTGGAATTGGACTAAGTTAGAAACAACTAAAAGTGTTTATTTGGTTCTTGCCTGACAAGATTAGCCTTAGCTGTCAGATTGGTGAAATGTTGTTGTTGCTGCTGAATGCTCCGTCAATTTACGAGTTCTGTGGCGAGGGCTCGTCCCAAGACGTGAGTGCAAGGGGGTAAGCACTCTTGCACAAATGGTCTTGTAGACTCGGACCACGAACTTTAGAGGAAAACAAAGACCTATGCTAAATTTATGTTCTCTGAGTTTACTCAGGCGCCTTCCCGCTGTCTCTTCCAACGACTCTATTTCTCAGCACTTTTATCCCCTCTGAGCGTACATTATAGCTCAGTAAAAGGTAAAGGAACCCGTTACACGCCCATTGAGGCATATTGGGAATATGGTGTTAGGCCCATATTATCTTGACCGTCGGCACACTAGGGGTGATGTGGTCGGCATCACGCCGGCCGCCTTAACCTTCCCAGAGTTTTTCTGGTACCCATTTGGGGCTGGGTCGACCCAGGAGCCGTTTGTGGCCTAAAAAATTCCCGCCTCATCTGGGGATCGAACCATAGACCACTGCGCTAGGAAGCCAGTGCACTAACCACTATGCTACCGCGGCTCCCTATAGCTCAGTGGATGTGATAAAAATTCACCATTACTTTCAGTTAGTCTGAGAGAAAGGTATGTTAGGACAGCAGAGAATGCAATGGCTTGTGCCTGGGGAACATGTCTAAGTATTCATATAACTTATTACAAATGATAATAACTATATACACATGATGTCATCATCATCCACTCCTTGCTCCACTTGGAACTTAGGACTACCTCTGCTTTTGGTTCTCTGTAAGAAAACTGCATAAAGCAGTCGCCAGCTCTTTGCTGTCGTGGTTCATGAATATATAATTTTCACATGCTAATGTTGCCAGCCTCGTAGGACCTGTATAACCACCAGCAGTTCAAATATATCAAATTCAAAGTATGAAATAAATTACTGCAACTAGTTGGGAACTCTAGACTTCTTACTCAGTTGAATAGTCTTGGCAACTTGATAAAGATGCCTCGAACACGCGTCTGTAGTATTATTTCAATTTATAATCCATCTTACGATTGTCTGCTTCACCACTGTGCACATGTGGATTAAACGAACAAACTGCTGAGTATGTTCTACAGGACTGTCCTCTGTATGACCAGTTAAGAAAGATATACTGGCCCAATGACTCAACACTAAACTCAAAGCTATATGGAGTTAAAGAGGAACTTCAAACAACAGTCGAATTCATCATGAGAACTCGTCTGACGGTGTAATCATCAAAGATGCGATCGCAAGAAGAAGAAGAAGAAGATAATCCATCTGTGACTTGTGAGCTGTTCTGTAGAATTCCGGTTTTCGTGTTAATGTTGTTGAGTTTTTCTACTGATGTTTCAGAAGATGCGACCAATCCAATACGTTTTGTCCGGTCCTATGAGTTCAAAATCCTTACTCTATTCCTATAAGTTCAGAATCCTGACTCTATTAAACTTGTCGATGATGCAGACACACCCAATTTGGCTTTCATTGTATTCTCCGCCAAAGTGTCTGAACGCGTTTGCAATGAACACGCATCCAGATGGACATTCATGTCAGGCAGAACTGAATTATGTAAAAATTCAACAATCATTTTATGGCCATCGTATCTTGCCTATCTGGGTTCACACGCTGGGTGATAAAATTAGTCTGCCAGGCGGGGGTCAATTAGCCATGAAATGACACGATCGCAGTATGAAAAGAGGTAACCAAATCTAAGGAGTGGCGCGGCACACATTTATGTGCGAAAAAAAAATGAAGAAATAAATGGATAATGTAAAAGATAAAGAAGCGGTGTAAAAGGACGAGATCGAATGTCGTCACAAGGAAGAAAGCTGGAAGATATTGCGGCAACTGAAAAAATAAATAAATAAATAAAAAAGTTTGACAATCAGAGGCAACAGTGGACAGTTTAACATCGAAGTATTTTTTTACGTGAAAACAATGAAATTGATAAACAACAACGAAGACCTCGTTCTAGAATCACCAGGTGAAAGGAAAGTTCGACGTGTATATATTGAAGGTCTATGATTCGAGAGGAAGCTGGCAGGTAATAAATAAATAAACTAGGAACAAGAAGTTGTGCAGAAACGTGATCATCTGAGCCAGTCGGCATAGCACTTATTTGAATAATAATAACGAATTCTTTTTTTTCCAGAAGCTGGTATTTTTGTCCACAGTAAAATAAATTAAATAACGCTCACGACCTTGATTCCATATTATCGATCCATGGTATCGCGCATATTTCATACCAAATTAATCACCGCTGGAGTTATGAAAGTCTCCATGGCAGACTAAACAGCCTCAACAACAAAATCAAAGTCGATTGTCGACTCTTATATTTGCATTACGTCACACGCCATTGTCTAGGAATTATATTTTTTTATTTTTTTTTTATTCAGTGCAAGACTTTTTTCAGTATTCATTTGCTATCGCAGATCTCATGAAAACAAACAATGAGATAGTGGACAGAAATGGGAATTGAGAAGTGGAGTTATCAATGTGATATAGTCCAAAACAGTAAATTGTAGTGGAGTAAAGGGATTGAAATGAATAGAAGGATTAAACATGTGGACAGTGTAGAAGGATTGAACATATGGACAGAGTAGAAGGATTGAACATATGGACAGAGTAGAAGGATTGAACATATGGACGGAGTAGACGGATTGAAGATATGGACGGAGTAGGAGGACTGAACATATGGACGGAGTAGTATAATTAAACGTATAGACGGAGTAGTAGAATTAAACGTATGGACAGAGTAGAAGGATTGAACATATGGACGGAGAGGAAGGATTGAACATATGGACAGAGTAGAAGGATTGAAGATACGGATGGAGTAGAACGGTTGAACATATGGACATAGTTGAAGGATTGAAGATATGGACGGAGTAGAAGGATTGAACATATGGCCGGAGTAGAAGAACGTATGGACGGAGTAGAAGGATTGAACATATGGACGGAGTAGAAGGATCGAACGTACGGACGGAGTAGAAGGACTGAACATATGGATGGAGTAGAAGGATTGAACATATGAACGGAGTAGAAGAACGTATGGACGGAGTAGAAGGATTGAACATATGGACGGAGTAGAAGATCGTATGGATGGAGTAGAAGGATTGAACATATGGACGGAGTAGTAGAATTGAACATATGGACGGAGTAGTAGGATTGCACGTTTGGGCGGAGTAGTAGAATTGAACGTATGGACGGAGTAGTAGAATTGGACGTATGAATGGAGTAGTAGAATTAAACGAATTGTGGCCAAAGTATTTTAGCTGCCGAACTTTGATCTCCCTCATTTTTTCTTGCATCTGATTATGGTTATGGGACAGAAGAGCCAAGTCATCTGCAAAATCTAGATCATCAAGCTGTTTAGTCCACAGGATTCCATTTCTGTTTTGTGATGTCGATGTTTTCATAACCCAATCTATTGCTAGTAAGAAAAGAAATGTAGACAAGAGGTATCCTTGTCGTACTCCCGTTCTAATCCCAAATGGTTCTGTAAGCTGTCCTTCATGAAGAACTCTGCATGTCATATCGTCATAAGTTTTCATTATTAAGTTAATGATCTTCATGGGAACTCCATAATGCCTCATCAATTTCCAAAGTGATTCTCTGTCTACACTGTTAAATGCCTTGTCATAGTCCACAAATCCGATGCATAGGGGTGAATTCCATTCCAGACTTTGTTCAACTATTATTCTCAATGTGGCTATCTGGTTGTACAGGATCTGTTTTGTCGAAAACCTGCTTGTTCATCTTTCAGTTGCTTGTCTACGGACTCTTTTAATCTCTCACAATGATTCTGTTTAATACTTTTCCTGGCACTGATAGGAGCATTATTCCTCTATAATGCCTGCACTCTTGTAAATTTTCTCTCTTAGGCAACTTGACCAGATAACTTTCCTTCCATTCTGCTGGTATTTCTTCTCTGTCCCAGATCTTGCCAAGTAGTTTATAATATCTGTGTAAAGGTATCAATATCTATTTTGATGGCCTCTGCTGGAATGCCATCTGGACCAGCTGCTTTTCCATCTTTCAGAAGCTCTATGGCTTTCTATATATCATCTCTTCTTGGTTGTTCACAGCTGATTTGCAGCTTCTCTTCTGCTGACTGTCTGGGGGATTTTTTGGAGTTGGTCTAGTGAGAAGTTCCTCAAAATGTTCTGTCCATCTCTTCATTTGTTCTTGTATTTTACTAAGCAATTTTCCATTCTTATCTTTGATGAGGTCATTTGCTTGTTTATATTTCCCTGTTAGCTTCTTTGTGTTGTTATACAGGTCCCTCATATTTCCTTTGGCTGTAGCTTCTTCTGCTTCCATGGCCAACTCTTCAGTATACTTCCTCTTGTCCCTTTTGATGTTTCTTTATACTTCTTTGTTTGCTTCTATGTACACTTCATGAGCCTTGCGTTGGAGCTTCTGGTTTTGCTTCTCTCTAAATCTGCTTTCTTATTTTCCTATATTCTATCTTGCTTATGGTTTCTGTTGTTGTCCATGCTTTGTGCTGATGTTCTCTTTTTCCCAGCACCTCTCCACAAGTCTTGTTCCGTATATTGTTTACTTGTTGCCAATTGTCTTCCGTATCTGCTTCATATTCCAGTTGTTGGAGTACTTGGTATTTGTTGGGTACTGTGATTGAAAATGTTTCTCTTATTTCCTGTTTTCTTATATATCCCGCATTACAATGTTGTCTATAGCTATGTAATGTTGTACATTTCTTACTTACTTACTTAGTCGTTCCTCTTCTACTGTGAGGTGTAGAGGTTTGGAAGAGAGAGCGCCATACTATCCTATCCGCTGTCTTCCTCCTGGCCTGATTCCATTCTAGTCCTCGGTCCTTCCAAGATTGTCTAATGCTGTCCTCCCAGCTATCGTCCTGAACGTCTGGATCCCTGGTTCTTAGTTTCCCATGCTTGTCATTGTAGACGATCTTCTCCCATTGCACATTTCTTGAGTTTTAATGTTGTTTTGGCTAACAGAAGATCTGATACTACATCTGTTCCTCTATATACTTTTACATCATGTAATAATGACCTAAACTTCTTATTGATGCAGATGTGATCAATCTGATTCTCAGTCCTGTGGTATGGTGATATCCATGTCGCTTAATGTATTCTTGTATGTAGACATATGCTTCCTGTTATAGTTAGTTCATTTGAAGCACAGAAGTTTGTTAATAGTTCACTATTATCGTTCATCCTACCTAATTTATGTTTTCCCGTGATTTCTTCAAGGCCGGTGTTGTCTGTTCCTATTTTAGCGTTTAGGTACCCCATCAAAATTGTGATGTCTTTTCTTCCCTTTTTATCCAAGACATTTTGCAATGAGGTGTAAAACTCTTCTTTCGCAGATTCTTCTTTATCGTTCTTTTGTGCATAACACTGGATGATGTTTATATTTATTTTCTTTTTGGCTGTTTTAAACATTCCTGCTATAATTCGGGGTCCCGCTGCTTCCCATTCTATAAGTGCCCTCTGTGCTTCCCTAGACATCATCAGAGCCACCCCTTCACTGTGGTGGGCACTTTATTCTCATATCCTGAGGACAACACCATTTCTCCTTTGATCAATGTCTTCCTCTCTACGCCCTTCCACCGTGTCTCGCAGTGACCCAGGATGCCAATCCTGTGATTCCACATTTCTGCTACTTCCTGTGCAGTTTCCCTTGCTCGTGTAGCGTGCGAACATTCCAGGTGCCAATCCTGGAGATTTTCCTAAACGAAACAAAGTTAGTCGGCAACCCAGACTCCTTTCGGCTTTCTCTGAGTTGCTTCATGCGCCTCCTGTCATGAGAACCTTCTTCTGTCTTAGGCAGCTGAGTTGATTTATATTCTATATTTAGCTTATCCATAGTGTTTGTTGAAGTTTTGTGGTTAAAAGTTTTTTGGTTTTTTTTTTTTACGGAATGGGGTAACCAGCCATATGACTAACCCTCGTTAGTCGCTTTTTACGACATGCGTCGTAGGGTACAGTGTTTCTATTCTTGATCCACTTTCGGACCCCGGTAACACACGGGTGGACTTGGCGTGACTTTTTTAAAGGCTTAAGTTTCCTTTGGGAGCTGAAGAATAATGAACTAATGAAAATATGTAGGAAATATGAAGGCGTCACATTTAGTGAATACTTTTTCGTTTATTATGGAGTGTCACATATGGAAATAGTGCAGCAGTGATCATCCACTTTTGCCCCTCCCCATCTAGTTTATTTTTTGCTATACAGTAACGCCTGATTCACCATCTCAATTAAATAACTTTTAGCTAAATTTTTCCAGCTGTAAAGTAAAAATTACCCGCTATTTCCCAGTAAGAGATGTTTTTAAATTGACTAGTACCTTGTATATATATTATTTTTAAATCAATTTTAATTTATAACGGATTGGTGAAGAGGGCTTACTTTAACACGTGGTAGATATAATATTGATATTATGTTTAAATGTTTATATTTTCTTTCCTATAATATAGGCTGGTCAAAACCTGCGTACTAGAGGACTTATGATCATATGAACTTACATTCTATAGTCTTATAATCTTATAAGCAACCAGAAACTTTATAATATTGTTGAGTCTTCGGGCTATGACCTGTGCGGTCCATTTTCTTCATTTTATGAGGGAGACCAAACTAGAACAATAATTGTAAAGTTTAACTGGACCAGAACTATTACCAGATTTCATTTTTACCAATCTCATCAGCCAACTGTGGCAAAATATATTGTCAGCAACATTTGTGTAACTTCAAATAGTGTCTCAGCGGTCAGAGGCTAGACAACACAGAATATATCTGTATTCTTCATCTCATGTCGGTTACCAC
Source organism: Oreohelix idahoensis (assembly GCA_024509875.1). NCBI lineage: Eukaryota > Metazoa > Mollusca > Gastropoda > Stylommatophora > Oreohelicidae > Oreohelix > Oreohelix idahoensis. The sequence goes on from JAMPIV010010999.1 coordinate 208,436, forward strand.
CACGTATGAACCTTACTCCAACCAACTGAAGGCAGAGATACCGTATTTTACGCAGGAAAATTAAATCACCAACTCTAGCGACTACCGTGAAACGTGCAGTCAGCAACTACGGCTAGTCTGAGGCTGGATTTGGCAAAACTTAATATGACACTGAGTAGTCGTGTTACTTATTAGTGTTTATTTCCACGGAATGCTTGCGACATCTATTGGTAAGCGAATTATGAAAGTGGCCACTGTAGTATGTGAATTGAATGAACGGAGAAAGAAACTTATTTCTGTTGTTAACCACTATCATACAAATCTTTTCTCTTTTGTTCTCATTAATCTGAGTATTTACGGGATAGATTAATTAGGGACTTGTCCTTTGTTTTTCTTTACGGACTATCCCATACACTTATTGTTAACTTTTGATCTTTTGGGTAAATTTACCTCTGTTGGGATCTTCTTCTATTTTTCTTTACCAGAGGGGAGAACCTATTTGATAAATTTTAATTTTGTCTGTAAAACCATGATCTATTGTTGTATATGATTTATGTTGTAAAGTTCTAGGGATAAATAAACTTAATTAAACCTTAAGTTATTGTGTTGGTCAACCCCTACCCTATCTGTTATCCATAGTTTGTTTTCACGTCTTGTGCGTATTTGTCACAGAATTGTGTGCACGTGGGTGCAGTGTAACTTGTATTTTATATAAGGAGAGAAAGTGCGTCTGATTTAAAGATAGTCGTACGATAGGCTGGATTAGAGAAATTACTCAACCCAGAGACTGTCCTTTCTCTTACACGATAACCTCGTGAAACAAAAACTATTTCTTACACCTTACTCTCACATAGTATCACTATCACCTCTGCTCAGACAGGACTATAAACATCTATTACCTATCAGAAACGACATGGAGCAAGGGCCCATAATTTCAGCAGCTACTTAGAGGAAACCTGCATCAAAGCATATGCTTTTGCTTAAGTGCTTTCTGTAGCAATTTGCATTACGTGATGAGGTTATCAGCCCCATGCCCAACTGTCTCGGGATTGGATCCCCTGCTCCGCAGTAGTGGTCCAACATTGACCAAATTTGAAAATAATGATGAGGTATTCAAAGATATCAACTTTTACTCAAGATTACTCTTGGCAGATATATAGAGGAGTGATGTTTCTATTTAAGGGAACCTCACAGGATTTTAAAGGAAACTCGCATAACAACTGAGATCATCAAAGCTGTCATTAACTTATATTTTTCCGCCCCTTCTATGAGGTAATTTTGACTCGTGGTTTTTAAGCCTCCAGCTGAAGGTGATTCAGCAACTATTAATTTTATGGCTGTATATGGTTCTGTATTTGACACAATATGAGTCACACGGTGCAGACATACAATTCCCTCAATAGTGATTAATCAACTAGAGCTTGAAAGTTACAGATAAACAGAGTTTAACAAGATTTAAAATAAAAACGCTGGTTTAGAAAAAAAAAGAAACATGATATTGATCTTCATTGGATGATTTAAACTGTGTTGGACTTATTGAAAAGATTTTAAATGTCCTTTCGTTGAGCTGTTATGGAACTTAGCTTCCAGTGGGTTGCAGGTTGGCTTCCATCCACAACTTCCATCTTCCTTAGAATATTTTACCCACCCAGGATGTTTAACCCCAGTGAGTCTGATGAAAGTGCTGTTGGATAGCGGAAGACAACAATTGCATATATATATATATATATATATATATATATATATATATATATATATATATATATATATATATATATATATATATATATATATATATGTTTGTTCCTTATGAAGAAGGCCGCACGCAGCAGTCATCAGCTCTGGCAGTAGTGGTTCATGTGTCAGGTTATTTACAGTGATGCGGTGTGCAGCCTCATATGCCACTGTACATCCACAAGCAAATTATACCTGTTAAAAATGCAAAATTTTGAATAATAAAATTCATATTACAACTTACCCAGAGTTTTTCGGGCGAATTAAACACAGACTTGTTGCACAGGAAACGTCCAAATATTGTCGGGCAACTGATTAAAGATGCTGTCTCTTCGGGTGGGTTAGTTGTCTAGCTAAATGCACTTGAACTAGGATCCTAGAACATATGGCATAAAATGATTTCCCTGGGTTAACTCTCTTCTAATCATATAGTTTACGCCCAGTCCTCTGGCCTGTCCTATATTAGTGCCCTAATATTCTTTGTTCCTGGCTGTCATTGATTCTTCCTTGACGAAACTGGAAGTCAGTGAAGTAGGCTTACAAGGTGCTAGGTTATAAAGAATATTTTCGCCTACACGCTCATGGTGCTTCGTTGAGAAGTTGGACTAACAAGGAGCAGATTATCTTTGAATTTTCATTCCTGACCAACCATCATCAAGGTGTCTGACATTGGTAGGGGTTCATCTCCTACCCACATCTCTTATGTAGAACATTCTACATGACACATAAGATATTGTTTTCAAACTCCATTACCTTTTAAGGACTTGCTACTTTCGTGGGTATTTATCATCTTTACAACTCCCTAGGTCATAGATCTATCTCTGATAACATCTTTCAAGATTTATTTTCTTGTAATTATTGATTACAACAAGATCTGGGCGGGAGCGATTACGTATCCATCCACGCTCCAAAATCACATTTGTAATCTTCCTTTCCATGTCTTTATCTTTAACCAGATTGACATCTTCCGACGCGTCTTGTGCACATTGATAACTTATCTCCCAATACCATCTGTCCATTCATATTGCAACCTGTGAACAACATGGTTTGTGTATCTTCCCTGACAAAAAGTCTAGATTGACAATAGGAATGTCGCTCAGTAGTAGACTCTTCCTCCGTCTGGAGCTGGCGATAACCGAAAAGTCAGAATGACAAGTTCGCTCTGCACAAATGGAAGTCAATGTTGTTTCAAAAATAGGTCGTGTGATCAGGTAAAATTAAGGAAGTGACAAATTAGAACAAGATATGATAATACAGCCTTGAACTATGAAAGCAGAAACAACGATAAAGAACTGGGATGAGAAAAAGGGAAAGGAAGAACACAGAAACAAGTTAAAGGATGGCAAAGCAAAATGCAACAATCGAAGATTGACTCGTCACACCAACCCAAGTTAGTCGCAGTTTACGACATATCTGAGTAAGTAGTAGTCCTATTTATAGGTCTCTTCTGAGACCCACGGGAGTTACTGTGGGTATCATTAAGGTAAGATGTGAAAAAAAAAAAAATTCGGAGTTCCCTTTAGCCAATCACTGATGTAGATACCACAATATATCTTATCTTATTCCCAGTGTTTCTAAATTTTACATGTGCATCCTTATGAGAGTTTAGTCTTTCCGGTGTAACCCTCCTGTGTGAATGTACTTAATTAAGGGGTAGCTTTAATAGTATTATAGTATCTACTCCAGGGTATAAGGTATCAGGTAGCAGTGTACCATCTCTCCTTGACTGTGCAAATGACTGGGAGATGGCAGTAGACCTACCTGGACGAGGGGCATATCCAGAGAGTATCAGGAAATCTCGAAGACGGCCGGATATAGTGCTACATTCTTCATCATCGCACCAGGTTATATTGATTGAACTGACCGTGCCATTTGAATCCAGATTGGAAGAGCAACATTTGTTCAAAGCGGCCAAGTATATTGATCTGGCCGCGGATCTGAGACACGATGGGTTCACTGCAACGGTCATGGCTGTTGAGGTGGGTGCAAGAGGGCTCGTGGCTGCATCAGTGTATGATTTATTGAAACTGTTTGGGCTGAGGGGACAGTCGAGAACAAGTGCACTGAAGAGGCTTAGTAAAACTGCTGAAAAGGCATCATGCTGGCTGTGGAACAACCGCAATGGGCTATGAAACTCGGGACAGTAAACTCTATCCTCACCTGCGTTACAGGAAACATCCGGAAAGTGGACAATTTTTCTAAGTCCGCAATACATTGAGTTTTTCGTTGTATTGGTGAAAGGACAGTGGCTTACAGGCAACACGCGGTGTGTATTATATGAGGTGTCGGGCGCAAGTAGATTTCAGTTGCTAGCGCGCAAATGTTTCAAGCCTCGTTGGCTTTGCGCAGGTGGGTCAGTGTCTGTCCCTAGTCGTTGTGTGCTGTGGAACGACCGCAATAATTTGTTTTCAACATAAGGGTTACTTTCACAATTGCCTCCGGCTGGCAGTATTGTGAATTTTAAAGCTGCAACCAAGGTGGAGTGGGTTCATTTTCTACATAAGACAACAGGAGGCGGAGACATTTGGGAGTCATGACCCAGGTGAGCCCGCCCCCATTAGAGTGTAAAGGAGATTAAAGGGCCAAAACACTTGATTGACGGGGGACTCCTTCTGATGATCAGATTACCTCCTGTTGTATCGCTCTGTATAGAGTTTCCTATTATATATATATATATATATATATATATATATATATATATATATATATATATATATATATATATATATATATATATATATATATATATATATATATATATATATATATATATATATATATATATATATATATATATATATATATATATATATATATATATATATATATATATATATATATATATATATATATATATACAGAGGGGTCCAAAAAAATGTACTCACACTTCCGTAGTGCGTATCTATGCAAGATTTTAAAATCCGAATTTAATTATGGCGGCAAAGTGTAGTATTATGTTGTCTTTAAAGAGGGCTACAGTCGCCACGCCATCAAGTGACCGGCAGGAGAGCCAAAATGGCGCCACGCCATCACGTGACCGGCATTTGTCACGTTGAAGTGTGAGTACATTTTTTTGGACCCCTCTGTATATATATATATATATATATATATATATATATATATATATATATATATATATATATATATATATATATATATATATATATATATATATATATATATATATATATATATTATTGTCCAAACTAATATAAATAACGTAAGTAATATAAAAAAAATCATTAACCATCGTGATAGAACAGTGGATATATATGGTGCATTCTTTAAAAAATATGATGGAGTAAAATTTAAAAATTTGCCGAGCATCAATTCAACCACTTACGAGAAACTGGGTCCACACAAACTGCACTTTGGGACACAGTGATCTATGTAAATCAATGCCCGAAACAAGCTTTTGTATTTAGGAATGCATTGTACCACGTGATCACACTGCATCTTTACGGACTGTAAGAATATTGTATGAGATAAAAAAAAATAAGTGTATTAAGCAAAATGGTTGCAAAGCATTCGTATGCTTGTGTGGCAAACGCCTCTCTGTTACTGTGTAAGGACTGGAATGGTGGTTTGCGTGCGTAAATGAATTTGGAGTGGTTTATATAACTAGTTTTTATCAATAACATTTTCCAAGAGTCTTAGATATCAAGAATAGTGGAACATTAGCTTGGCCAGTGCACGTATTTATGTCTGATAACATTTGAATAAGTCCTTTTCATATGGGCTGTAGGATTGTGTCTGTCAGTACGTAATCTGTGATTGTTAAAAAAAAAAACACAAACAAAGTTGCTATTGTAAATAATTTGATAAATAATCTACTAAATTCACGAACTCATATGAAGACATCCCAACTCTCATTTCGCATACCTCGTCATGATTTAATATCTTAATTTTAAGTCACTCTGTAAGGCGATGATGTATCTCCACAACTTCCTGTACCCACCACTGTTTATCAATCCTGACCTCTTACCATGCCATGATGTCAAACTATCAAGTCTCTTCTATTTTTGTCCGTCTTCCATATTCTTTGCCTTCAGTTTTTTCCTATATCATATAATATATTCTTTCTTGTTCTCATAACACGTCCAGAGAAAGTGGATATCTTCCTTCTAATATAAGCTAACTTTGCGCACTGGCTTCCACCATGACATCTTCATGACTTTTGTTAGCTGTCCGTGGTATTTGCCAGTAAAATTATTCCTCTATGCCCTTCGTGGATTTTCCTGCGTGTTTACTAATTGTCCGTGGCTCGCTTCCGTTTGTTAAGATTGGCATTATATGAGAAACGATGAACTCTCTTACTTCCATTGACAATTGAAGTTGATGTATAACATTTACTAATAGTTGTTAGACATATTAACGATCATTTAACTTCTGTGCCAGTCTCACTAAACACATCTTGCATTTATACATTTTCTCGAATGCTGCAAAAGCACTGTTTAGATTTCCGTAAAAATTCTTCGCGAATAATATTAGTCAAATTAACAAGTAAACTATACAGTCTGACACAAGCTAGTTCCCACCAAACTACAGCAATGGGCATCTAATGTATGTACACGCACAAACACAGCTCTAAGCCTCTCGTGTCAGACTCCTCATCTGTCTAGCAGTTAACAACAAAGTGACACAAGGACTCCATCTCAGTAATGAAACAATATAATCCACGTGTCAATCTCCGTATATTTTACGTACTTCACAAACAATTGACAATAACACACGCTGTTATAACAATGAATAGCCCATGGCTTCATAAATTACAATCTTCCTACAACCACATAATTCGGCACCTTCTATATTCCACCTGATGTCTCCACAACGACATCCCTCGTTCAATTCCCTTCTACTACAAGTTCCAACACACCCATCATCCCCTGACATTCACTCAGTCTGTCAACACATCCGTTTGATCATACACGAAACAGCTCATAATAATCACTCTCAAACTGTTCGTGACATAGTCGTTGTCTTACTATTAATCCATTCTTCATGCTCTTTTTCTTTTTCGTTGTTCGTGCTCATATAGTCACACATATTTCTTTCATAAAGCTGGTGGTCAGTTCAGGCTTCTTGCATCGCCATACAGTTTTTCCATCAAAGGGGTTGGTGAAGCCACTACTGTCAATCTGCTCCTTTCGTTCCTCATGTATAGCCGACAGTTTTGGATAACGTTCCTCGTGTACAGCCGACAGTTGTGGATAACGTTCCTCATGTACAGCCGACAGTTTTGGATAACGTTCCTCATGTACAGCCGACAGTTTTGGATAACGTTCCTCATGTTCAGCCGACAGTTTTGGATAACGTTCCTCATGAACAGCCGACAGTTTTGGATAACGTTCCTCGTGTACAAAGGACAGTTTTGGATAACGTTCCTCATGTACAGCCGACAGTTTTGGATAACGTTCCTCGTGTACAGCCGACAGTTTTGGATAACGTTCTTCATGTACTGCCGACAGTTTTGGATAACGTTCCTCGTGTACAGAGGACAGTTTTGGATAACGTTCCTCATGTACAGCCGACAGTTTTGGATAACGTTCCTCGTGTACAGCCGACAGTTTTGGATAACGTTCCTCATGTACAGCCGACAGTTTTGGATAACGTTCCTCGTGTACAGCCGACAGTTTTGGATAACGTTCCTCATGTACAGCCGACAGTTTTGGATAACGTTCCTCATGTACAGCCGACAGTTTTGGATAACATATTCTACAGCTTGCTTGTCTGCCGCACATGGGCACATGTCTGTCCGATTTTTAATTTGTTGAGCAGATAATATCTGAGTCTGCCGTGGCGAGTTCTTAATCTGACAATTATCACTTGATCTCTTTTTGGTAAGTCGTAGTATGGTTCTGTTATATCTGAGTCTGAGTCTGGGTATTCTCGTTCCCATGTTTACCAAGCTGTAAACTATGGCACAACATATCATCACGCCCATATTTGCCTGGAATATTCGTAACTAGGCAGAAGTTGTATGTTGGTGTTATTAGTCATTCCCCTTTTTGTTCTCTCTCTCTCTTTCTCTCTCTCTCTCTCTCTCTCTCTCTCTCTCTCTCTCTCTCTCTCTCTCTCTCTCTCTCTCTCCCCCATTTATCTACTTATTTCTCATTTTCGGAGTACAGAAATACGTGCCCAGTCACTTGTTTACACTTCTTCCTTTAATAATTCGTCATGACTGTTTACCTGACCATCCCTGCTGAGAGAGTAGACAGGTGATGTAATATTGACCGACAGTCATGTTGGTAAGATTCTCATACACCAGACATTGGTGCGCCGGATGAACACGAAGATCGCCCCGCGAGCTTGGTTATCGCCGATATGGCTATTGTAACTTCCTAATTTTTCTCGTGGAGAGAGCACAACTCAGATTGTCACACGGTGAATGTGTATTTGCACGGGTACAGGGCAGTAAATTATCCAGATGGTGGCCTATTACAGACACGCACCTGAAAGACGGAACGTTGTAATAAGTTTCTGGAAAGACATTATTTGTGATAATGTAGGAAGTCGTGAATGTAAACAGGGCCGATAATCGACGGAAATAACAATTCCTTATAAGGAAAGTGACTTTTAAAAAATAACGCATTTCCTATGAGGAAATTGTTGGGATAAACCTCATCATAACAAGCATGATTGAATACAATTGGCTGAGCAATTCTACATGTTATAAACAACACTTCTGGTTGGAGCCTGGTCAGATAGTAACAACGAAGTGCGTGGGACGAAAGTTGCAATATAATCTGACGCTTTCGCCGGTTTAGAGCACTGTGAAATGCACCTCGTCAAAAAGACAGCCAACTAGCCAGAGTAAGGAATAGGATCAGAATTCCATTTATTGGACTGGGCCTTGTTTGAGCATCTTGTGGACTTACATCACAGGAAAATTCTACCTTCATTAACACGGAAAGCCAGAATCCTAGGAACCTGAACACAAAGTTAGCGTGGGAGCCTAGTGTAAAATAATTTTCAAGACTGCATGGAAGAGGCATCTTAAACAAGTTGCCTTAACTATTTCTCTGAGCCAGGAGTTGGTATTCCCAAAGAGATTTTGGGGTGAGTGGTACATTTTTAAAGTCTATATTTTGCATTTATTAACATGTGAAAATTGCTAGTGGATGTCCAAGTCATATGAGGCTGGCAACCTCAGCATATAGAATGATGGTTTCATGAACGACCACTGCAAGAGCTGGTGACTGCTTTATACGGGTTTCTCATACAGAACTAAAAGCAGAGGTAGTCCCAAGATCCATAGGGAGCAGGGAGTGGATGATGAACTGATGTACATACATATTACATTATTCACCTTTTCAACCAGTGCAAATGTAAAGATATTCAATATAAATGTAATGAATGTTTTCCGCTCACTGGAATTAATATTAATGCTCAGAGAGGGTAAAGTTATGAGGTAGATGGGATGGTGGAATGAAAAGGGTAAAAAGGGGTTGGGGGAGGAGGGAATATGATTGTGTGTCAGGAAACCAAATACTCAGAAAGGTATTTGTTTCTCTTCTTTCATGATACTAGTCGGTGGTACCAGTTGAGGGTGCCATCTCTGAAAAAAGGCATAGTATACGTGGCCTGCTGTCGACGCTAGACACCATCATTAGACGGTCTTGAAGACGCTGGACCAGCTTCGTGATTACTCCCTGATATATATTGGAACAACCTCCAGACATGACCAGTGACGAGAGTGAATCAATCCATAATCTGCAAAGAACAAAAAAATCGGCTTGTGCAGAAACCAACAAACTTACTGGCAGCTATGTACAAACTTAAAAGCTGCCAAGTGAAATTTCAGACAATTCCCTCAATATCCATAACATCACCCTATGATTTTTATCTTTTTTTAAAAAGAATTATTCGTTTTACACTGTTAAATATAATTGACTATTAAATTTGTTATTTGTATATATACAAATTTATAGTTGATTTAATCCTTTTGAGTGTACTGCACCCGTATGTCTCAGTCACCTTAAATACACTTAAGGGACCTCAAGACGCAGCAATAGAGACCGCAGTCAGCGACTCATAGCTTGACTGCCTGCGTCAGGACCAGCGAACCAGAGCTGGTCAAGACCGCACTCCACCTCCACGTGGTGGTCCTGGAAACAGTCTGCAGCTGTGCAGGCTGGCTGAGCGAGTGTGGATTGAAATGGGAAGGCAAACCCGGTCCTAAAAAATGCCGTGCAGAAGTCGGATGTGTCGACCGAAAGGTGCAGATATCACAGCTACGTTGTAAACAGACACAACGCAACCACCGTCCTTTTCAGGGCGAACGAAGAAGAAGAAGAAGAAGAAGAAGAAGAAGAAGAAGAAGAAATACACTTAAAACAGAGCTTCTAAATTAAGATTTCACTGAATTAAATCAGTTGGGGGCTTGAACGAGCTAAATCATGCAATATACCTGTTCACAAAAATTGTCCAGCAGATAATAAGTTAACTGTGCTAAGACACATTCAACATTGTTCTTGATTTCTGAATATCTTGTGAAGGTAGAAGCATCATTATCCTTCTATTAGCATCTCTGCTAAGAATAATCTTGTGCGAATGTAGATACATTTGAAGACCCACATTAGATAGTCTAGGTTTTGGCCAGTGCTGGACAATCACTGCAGAGCAAGGGGAGTAAATCCCGTGACAGTTGGTTCTTGCACTTTCTAAAGGCAGGTTATGAATTCTGCGACTATTAGCAAGTACAATCTATCAGAATAATTATGTGCCTTTTATCCTGTCACACATAAGTGGTTTATCAGACAATAAAAACAATTATAATTTTGAATGCTTATTTACTTGTCCTGCATATGTTCTCACTTTTTGTTTCTCTTCCCTGTCTGATAGTTTGTCCCTAACGAAGACCTTGTAGACGTACCATTAGAAGTTTCTTTGTCCTAGTTACACATCATCATCATCATCATAATTTTCCTTTGCGCTCCTTACAGAGCATGAATCCACTCCTGCAACTGGCCCCCCCTTACAGGAGGCCTACATCAAGTAGTCACATGTTCCGGCAGCGGTGGTTTCTGTGGCAGTTTGTTTTACACGATGAGGTAGCCAGCTTCATACTAAACCTCATATCTGTCGCCTGTTACGATTTACAGTAGTCCTATTCGTTAGGTCTCTTCAAAGATGCCCCTGGAACTAGACGGCTACTAAGACCTACATTATCTGTTTTTGTTTTAAACACCCACCGTTTATCAGATAATAGGGCGACTAACAATGACACATCGATGTCCTTACTTCGGTTACTTATATTCCAGTCAACATGCTCATCTGTCAAATATGTCCGAAACAATAATAATTTGTCCAAAGTCAAGATAATATATCTGTGAATTTGGTGCCATTACATCTCGGGCCTGGCGTAGTTATCTCCCAACAGTGACGTAACTACCGGCCCTCTGGATTAGTAAATTAATATGAAACAAATATAAAGGTATGTTATAAGGCACTCGTAGGAAATAAAGAAGTAGAACACTAGACAACAGAAAAACAACAGACATGAGTGGCTTACCCAGGATTTGAACCCTGGACCTTCCGTGCGACAACACCGCCTAGCTATGCAAGCGAATCACACTGTCCTCTCTGCCATCTACGCATAACCCTCTGGATTAGGCACGACCTGTGCCTCAAAAAGCAGTGGTCGGAATGGACCTTAGCCTTTGTACTCGTACATACCTTTTTAATGTCCTTGATTACTGTGTTTAAACGTCATAGTAAATTCCATTTTCCGGAGACACAAATGAAAGGAATAAAGAGGACATGGAAAGATCTTGAGCGGAAGGCACAAGATGTGGCACAGATTTCTTGAATGACAATGGTGCTTGCAGAGATAAAAGATGATGATGGTGATGATGATGATGATGAAGTAGTTACAATTTTGACACAAATTTGCTGTATAATGATACCACTTTTGACATAAATTTGTTGTATATTAATAACACTTTTGACACAAATTTTCTTTATATTAATAACACTTTTGACACAAATTTGTCGTATATTGATAACATTTGTGACAAAAATTTGCCGTATATTGATAACACTTTTTACACAAATTTGCCGTATATTGATAACACTTTTGACACAAATTTGCCGTATATTGTTAACATTTTTGACAAAAATTTGCCGTATATTGATAACACTTTTTACACAAATTTGCCGTAAATTGATAACATTTTTGACACAAGTTTTCTGGATATTGATAACATTTGTAACACAAATTTGTCGTATAGTGATAACATTTTTGACACAAATTTGCCGTAAATTGATAACACTTTTGACACAAACTTTCTGTATATTGATAATACTTGTTGAACCCTTTATATAAGGAAAGCCCACGTAAATAGGATCTCACTGTGGACCCAGTGATAAGTAGTGTTAGTTGAGAATAGGCTCTGTGCAGGACGTGACAATTCCTTGGGAGAGCCCAGAACCAGAGCACTGTGTGTTAGCTCTGCATAGTTGGAGAGCTCCCCTTGGGTGGCGGGGAGTGTACAGTATACCACACGCTTCTTACTCCTCGTAGTTTGAGACCACGTGTAGCGATCCTTTAAATGCAAGCCAAGCTGGTGAAACTGGAGTTCATGACTTCGACTCAGCACGTTTCGGAATGGCAGAAAAGCTACAGGAAAAGCCTAGATCTACAGTATAGATAATACCAAGGAGTCTTCAAATGAGAGAAAAGCTCAGCAGCCCAAGTGTCATGCGTGGTGTTCACGTGTCTGCCTATGATAAGACAAACGTCTGAGTGACGTCTGAGAAGATATATGAGTTATGGTGTTGAATGTGGATAGAGTGACTTATAGTTTTCAGGAGTAAGGAACAGATGCTTACTCTCTCTTATGCCACGCAATGACTTTGCTTTAACTACTGTCACTCTGCGTCTCGCTCTCTTATTGGAAGTAAGGTTTAGCACTCATTAGTGACCCCACAAACAACTAAGTTTAAGTTCAGAATAGAAAGAGGATCTGATCCGCAAATTAATTTTCTAGTTTATTAACACCAAAAAAAAAACAACAACAACAACAACAAAAACACGTCAGGTAAAGCAAGAAAACAAAAATCAGATCACAACCGTAAAATCATACAAATGCGTTTCACAAAAACCAAGAAATCAAATGACCACACTACTAGTACACAATGCTACAAATGATGATAATCCATCCAGAGGTATACTCCCGCTGTTGTTCAGGAGATGTAGATGCTAATCCTTCAGCAGGCAACCCTGAAATAAGAGTCCCTACCCACACAATTACCCCTAAGCCGCTGACTTCTACTTGTCAGCACCCCAACAACTAAATTCGCTAACTGCCCCTGCCCACAGTTTATTAAGAGCTCTTCCCTCCAACCGATTATTTGAGTGCACTCCCCCAAAAATCTTCTTTCGTTAGCACACGTGCTCTTATACTCCGCGGGGAACACAGCGTTTTGGCAGATAGTCGTTGGAGAAATTGTAACCCTCTCTTCTCCGGGTTTCTGCTGACAAAACACGACCATGAAATTGTCACCTTGCTGTAAGTTGCTCTCGCAGAGAACTATCAGGACCAGGCTAGTCCCACCAATGCACCAGTGCCGTAAATCCAGGATATGAAGGGGTGCGTTGAATGCGTTGAAGATTTAAATATGTGATAGGGGAATTACATCCACGCTGTGCGTTGGCCCGCCGCTAATGAGTTGGCGCGATATGTATGGTTGAGGTAGCTCTCTAACGTTGAGGCCGTGGTGCATGGGCACTCCACTATCTTTAGAGGTGGCTAAATAATTTTTTTCCCAACCGGGAAAATTACCCGACTGAACCCGTATTCGGGAGTCGGACTGATAACAGCTGCCGTACGTTGTGGTTACCCGGATGTAAAGGGTCGCTGGATTGGCGGCCTTATAGGAAGGCAGGAAGGTAATTCTAGACCGATGGCTAACTCCGTCGGAGTGAACCGGGTGTTGCTGTAATGAAACCATAGTAAAAAAAAAAACTTATCACCTATTCAAAATAAAACAAAATATTACAACATTAAACAAAACCAGTGCAGACGTTGTTGTTGTTGTTGTTTTGATGAGGTGATGGGTGGAGGGCGGGCACTTAACAGCTGACTGTTCTTGCCTCTTCTCGTTCCATCTTGGTCTACCCTGTTTAACCTGAAATTTGGTTATAATTGGGGTATTTAGTGTCATTTTATTTACTAATTTTGTATTCAATTTAACTAACTGTTGTCTTTTGCAGTTACTGATTTTTATTTATATTAGTATGGTTTTAATTTGTATTAGTATTTGTTCATTTTGAGTTATTGTCCTTTTTTTTAAAAAACCTTGTTGTCTTTCCTTGTCCTATGAGTAGTTTTTTGTTAATGCTTTGAAAGTTCTTGCTGCTTAATTTCTATTTAGTTGGATGTTTTTCCTGGGGTACTAACATTATATGTTTTCCTTTGTTTTATGTATATATCTTTTAAGTATTGATTGGGCATCTCTTGGGGCATCTATACTTAAAACCTTATCACCTGTTAAGTCTATATTGTGATTTCTATAGTAGGTTTTTAATTCAAACCTTTGTTGTTCATACTTTTTACAGTGGATCAGGTAGTGGTCTATGTCATTTTCTTCCTGACATTCTTGGCAGTGTGGTTCTTCTACCATAAAGTATGCTGCACCGAGACGGAGACGCCACAGTTTTTTGTTTGATGGTATCTTTAATTCTTCTCTGACCTGGCACGTCCTTGTTGGTTCTTTCAGAAGTTTGAACGCGTGTCTGCCTTTTCTACTTTTCTTCCATATTGTCTTCCATTCCTCGTTTATAGTTATCTTCACTTGGCTCTTGATCTCCGACCTTCCTAGTCCAGCTTTTATATTGTTTTTACTTGTTCTTCCATTCTTGGCGTTCTTGTCTGCCAACTCGTTGCCAGCAATACCTATATGTGCTGGAACCCACACTAGCCTCACACTACATCCTCTGTGTCCTAGTGATGTATTAATTGCTAGAATTTCCTCCTTTATGTCTGGCCGGCTACATTTACCTGGGTGTTCTAGTGCTTGTAGTGATGATAATGAGTCTGTAAATATCGTAACAGCTTCTGGAGGGTTATCTTCGATTATTTCTAAACTTTTAAGAATTGCTACCATCTCTGCGGTAAAAATCGAAGCCCCTTCTGTTACACTGTAGCTCTTTTTTATTCCCCATTGTGGTATTACAACTCCGGCACCTAGTTGTCCACTATCTCCTTTGGATCCATCAGTGTATACGGCCAGACTTTGTTTAGTTAGTTGATCTATGAACTCTCTACTTATCATTTTGGCTTCCTTATCTTCTATGTTTTGTTTGATCTTTTCAGTAAGTGAGTAAGGCTACTAGAATTTGCCAGCAACTATAAACTAACCCTTGCAAATACACTATTTCCTCATAAGTTATCAAGAAGAACAAGGTGGCATGCCCCAAAAACTGAGATACATAACCAAATTGATTTTATTCTTGTATCCAAAAGATTCAAGTCCAGCATTAATAAAGCCAAGACTAGGACTTTTCCTGGCGCCGACATTGGTAGTGATCACGACATGGTATTGATGACGCTCAAGCTTAAACTCAAAAAGAACTATAATCAAAACAGATGTTCTCAGTTAAGATTCAATTTAGACAAATTGAAAGATCCAGAAATCGCGGGAATCTTTGAGGCAACTGTTGGAGGAAAATTCGCAGCTCTCAACTTTTTGGAGGATGATATCAACTCAATCACAGAGAACATGAAAGACGTGCTCATTGAATCAGCAACAGATATACTTGGTAAAAGAAAGAAAATAAACAAACCATGGGTTACATATGAAATTCTGAAGTTATGTGATACACGGCGAGAAATGAAAAAGGTTCAGAAAGAGGTTCCTGAAGCAGCATGGCAATACAGTATGGTGAATAAAAATATTAGAAAGAAAATGAAACAGGCCAAAGAAAAATGGGTAGCTGATCAATGTGAGTCCATTAATACGGGGCTAATAAAAGGTAACAGCAAGGCAGTTTTTGACACATTAAGATAAGAAGACTATCAAAACCCCAACAGCCCAGGGTAACTGTCATAGAAGATAGCAATGGGGCTCTGCTCAATGAAAAAACAGCTGTAATGAGAAAGTGGACAGAATATTGTAAAGAATTATATAACTGTAAACTTGACACTGACTTAGGCATATTAAACAACATTAAGTGCGAAAACAGAGAACTCGGAAATGCAGCAATACTACGGGAAGAAGTGGAAGAGGCTATATGTTCGATGAAAGGAGGGAAGTCACCGGGTGTGGATAATATACCAGCAGAGCTCTTGAAATATGGAGGACCAGATATAGTAAAAATCATGACAACAATTTGCCAGAAGATATGGAGTACAAAAAAAATGGCCAAAAGAATGGACGCAGTCATTAGTAATACCGCTTCCAAAGAAAGGAAATCTAAAAATGTGCAAGAACTACAGAACCATTAGCCTTATTAGTCATCCAAGTAAGGTGATGTTAAGGATACTTTTGAACAGAATAAAACAGAAATCAGAAGAAATCTTGTCAGAGGAACAGGCTGGCTTTAGACCAAAAAGAAGTACCTCAGAACAAATCTTCAATATTAGATTACTGATCGAAAAACATCTCCAGCATCAACATGATTTATACCATAACTTCATCGATTTCACAAAAGCCTTCGATCGAGTCTGGCATGAAGGTTTATGGCAAATAATGAGAAAATTCAATTTTGATACCAACATCATAGATATCATTGAAGCACTATACAAGGACGCAAGCAGTGCTGTTTTTGCAAGCAATGACATTGGAGAATTTTTCAAAACAACTGTAGGAGTTCGCCAGGGATGTATCCTGTCACCAGTGCTCTTTAACATTTATCTAGAACATATTATGCAGGAGGCTCTCTACGATTATAAATCAACCATATCGATTGGAGGCCGACCTCTGTGTAATCTACGTTTTGCTGATGATATTGATCTGATAGCTGGAACAGAATCAGAACTTCAAGACCTTACCTCTAGACTGGAGAAAGTAACAAGAACATATGGGATGGAAATTAATATAGAAAAAAGCAAGATATTGGTGAATAGCCATAAGAAACATGTTCCGACCAACATTACGTTAAATGGGCAAACGTTAGAAGAAGTTAACACCTTTAAATATCTCGGGGTCCACTATATGTAGTGATGGAAGATCAAATAAAGAAATCAAGACAAGACTTGAGATGGCCTCAGCTGCCATGACAAGGTTGAATGTGATCTGGAAAAGTAACATCAGTTTTCCTGTGAAGATAAAATTATACAAATCACTTGTATTATCTATTCTCTTGTATGGGTGTGAGGGCTGGACACTCACTGCAGATACGGAGCGAAGGATTCAGGCTTTCGAGCATAAATGTTATAGAAGAATTTTGCGCATTTGCTATAAAGAGCACAAAACAAATGTCTATGTTAGAGAGAAGATAAACACCTATGCAGGCCATCAAGAACCACTTTTGTCAATAGTGAAACGTCGAAAGCTTGCCTGGTTTGGGCATGTAACTCGTCATGACTCCCTTTCGAAAACGATCCTCCAGGGAACAGTCGAAGGTAAACGGAGAAGAGGAAGGCAAAGAAAATCCTGGGCTGATAACATCAAAGAATGGGCAGGACACGGTTTCTCCACACTTGTACGCATTGCTGAGAATAGAGAGCAGTGGAGGACCCTGTCTGCTGATGCTTCCACCATGGCACCCCTACGACCCATGACGGGTTATGGGTTGAGATGAGATGAGTAGTCTATGATTGGTGTTTTTAGTTCCCAGTGTGGTATTTTGCTTCTGTATTTATTACTATTTTCAATTGTGTTTGATAGTTCTTTGAACTGCGTTAGGTCTTCTATCGTTCTCCACCCTGTTGGATATCTATCTTTATTTAAGGGGACGTCCCATACACTTGGTTGGTTTTTGACAAATGCTTTATGTGCTGAGTGGGTCACTTCTTGTGCTACTTTACTCCAATAATTTATTCTCAGTTCTTTCCGTCTTAGATCAAAGGGAGGTATGCCAAGAGCTACTTCTAGCGCTTCTACTGGTGTCGATATAAATGCACCTGTAATGGTTCTCATGGCTGCATTTTGAATCCTGTCCAGTTTTGCTTTGTTAGAAGCTGCAGCTGAGTCATAGACTATGCTGGCATAATCCAGTTTCCCCCTGATGAAAGACTTGTAGAACATAAGCATTATTTTATTGCTGGCCCCCCATCCATTACCTTTGACAATCCTTAGTATATTTAGGGGCCCCCTACAGCTTTCTACCAAATTGTCTATATGTTTATTATAATTTAGTTGTTTATCTAAAGTTACTCCCAGAAATCTTGTTGTTGAGGAGGTACATATTTTCTGTCCTTTAATGGTTATATTGATTTTATTATTTTTTTTTTAATTTCCTTTGCTGAAAATCATACCTACTGTTTTGTTTACATTAATTTGGAAGCCCCAACTTTTCATCCACTCTGAAACTTTGTCTATTTGATTTTGAAGTTTTTTGAAAACATGGTCCAAGTTTTTTCCAGATCGCCAAATGGCACAGTCGTCTGCAAATTGAGATACTGCATTCTTAATGTCGTTAAATTCATCTGCTAAGTCATTTACAGCTATAGTGAAAATTGTAGGTGAAATCACTGATCCCTGAGGAATCCCATTCTGTTGTTCATATATATCTGACTTATCATTGTTTACCTGTACCGCAAAATACCTGTTTTGTAGAAAGTTTTCTATATACCTATAGGTTTTACCAGTAATGCCAATCTTTTTCATTTTGTAAAGAGCTCCATCTCGCCAGCATTCATCATATGCTCTTGCGACATCTAGAAAAACTGCTACTGTTTTCTCTTTTCTCTTGAACCCTAGCTTAACATCATGTTCTAATCTTACAAGCTGGTCTACTGTACTTCTATCTGCTCTAAACCCTGACTGGTTTGGGTTATATAACTGATTTTTTTCCAGTTAGAATTTTAATCTTTTGTTAACAACAGTTTCCAGTATTTTACCTAGTTGTGATGTTAAGGAGATAGGCCTATATGAACTTACATCATGGGCTTCCTTATTGGGTTTTAGGATGGGTACTATCATAGCTACTTTCCATGCTTTTGGTATCTTTCCTAAGCTCCAGATTTTATTATAAAGGGAAGTTATTATGTTTATAGTTCTTTTGGGTACTTTCTTAAGGATTTCATAGCTAAGTATATCTTGCCCTGAGGCAGTATTAGATTTATCTTTTATTGCATTAGTTACCTCTTCCTCTGTTATATCAGCATCTAAATAGTTTGTTTCGTCTATCTGGTCTGGTAGTTCTTTTGAAAACTGTATCTTAAGTCTTTCTCTTCTCTCATTTTCTTCCTGTCCAAGACTACTTTTTGCCATGACTTTATAGAAATACTCGGCAAGGGCATTAGCTTTTTCTTTATCTGTTTCTGCTCTCTTTGGTAGTTTGATTGTTGGCATTATTGTTTTCTTATTGTTCCCTTTGATTGCCTTAAGCTTTTTCCATACTTCTTTAATTTGAGTGCTAGGTTTAAGTGACTGACAAAACTCCTTCCAGTTAGTTTCTTTGGCTTTAAATATTATTCTGTTAGATTCATTCCTAATAAGTTTATACTCATCATAGTTTTCTTCTGTTCTGTTATTTCTATATTTTTGTAAGGCCCTTTTTCTTCTCTCATGAATTTCTGCACAGCTTTTATTCCACCAGGCAACTGGTTCTTTATTCCACTGAGTTTTACTTTTCTTAGTAATGTTATTTATTGGTTTAAGGTGTTGTGGCATATTTTTATTAGGTATATATTTTATTGCTATTTTCAGAATTTCATTGGTCAGTGTTTCCGCCCACAAGTCAGTATCATCTGATTCCATGTCTTTATATTCCATCACCTCCAGCTCTGATTGGAAAGCTTCCCAGTTTGCTTTTTTATAGTTGAAGGTAGGTTTCTCTGGTTCTGGGTTTGGAATGACCTTTTCATGCATGGTTATTATGATGGGCAGATGATCTGAGTTTGTGTCTTGTAGCACTTCCCAATTTACATTCGCTAGGTTGTTAGTTGCTATACTTATGTCTATTGCTGAGTCTGCCCTATTAGCTTGTGGATTAATTCTTGTTGCAGATCCATCATTTAGTATTAGTAGTTCATTGTTTTCTATGAAGTCGAGTAGGCATTTTCCTACATTATCTGCATGTTGTCCACCCCAAGCACAATGATAAGAATTAAAATCGCCTACTATGATTGTTTTGGGGCCTAGTCTGGTACTTATGGCTAGTATTTCTTCATCTTTAATTGTGCCATCTTTAGCATATACATTTAGAATTGTTAGATTGTTTGGTTCAGCTGCTATAGTAACCTTGATACCTTCTATATTGGTTGTATTAAATACTTCCCAGTCTATGATTTTAAATTTTTCGCTAACTAAGACTGCGACACCTCCTCCTCTACCTTCTTTCCTATCGTGTCTAAGTATCTTAAAGCCCTTACAACTATATCTATTATTTGGGTTTAAATGGGTCTCTTGAAGAGCATATATATCAGTATTTCCTCCAGTCTCTGATAGTAGGGGTGAAATTTTTTTTTAATACCCCTACAATTACACTGGATAATTCTAAATCTTTCTAAATTGAATTTTAACATCATCTAGTATACCTTTTATTTTGGTTAACTATCAAATTTGCTCTTATTCTGTATTTCCTGTACTTGTGGACCCACTATCCATCAAGTTCTCAAGAAAATCCTTATTTAGACTTGTCATTATTTCCCTAACTTCTTCCGCTAAGTGTGGTAAAAGTCCCTCAAATCGTTTTTTGGTAGTTTCTATGATAGTTTCTTCTAGGCTGCTTTTGTTCTTTTTGACCACTTTCCTATTTTCATCCAATGCTACATTCCCTTCTCTCCCTATGTTAATCTCCTGTTTTTCACTTTCCATTCTTTTTAGTATTATTTCACTTTCTTCTTTTAGTTCAGACAGTTTGACTAGTATCATTTCATTTTCTTCTTTCAGTACAGTCAGTTTAGCTATATCCTGGGAAATTTGGTGCTGTATGGCTTTCACTTCTTGAAGCAATGCCTCTGCACTTTTCAGTGCACTTGTGTCATCCGAGGATGTAGTTGAATCATCTGACTGGTTTTTTGGTACTCTTTTATTACTTTCTAACTTGTTCTTACTTTCTTTTGCCATCTGTGACTTAAGCATTTTGACATCTTCTTGCATACTCTTAATTTCTGTTATAACTTTATTGCTCGTATAAGTATCATTTTCTTTTAATTCTTTAATGACCGTTTTGAAAGGGGTTTGGGTTGTTATAGCTATACTCAATGCTTTTTTGGTCTGCTGATATACTGGGCAGCCCTGGAATCTGGCGCTATGGTTTCCTTTGCAATTAATGCATTTTCTGTTTGCATTATCCTTTTTATAGTCAGTATCTGACTTTGCCTTTTCGCATTGCGTGAAAGGGTGTGCCCCCGCACAAAACCTACATACTGCCTTCCCCCTGCAAGTGTGGCACCCATGACCAAACTTCATGCAGTTGGAGCACTGCAACACTGGGGGAATGAAGGCTTCTGTGTTTTTTGTGTTTTCCCAAATAGTACTGTTTTGGGGGGTTCCCTACCTTCTGTTGTTATCACTACCACTGGGGTAACGATACTCCCTTTCACCATTATTCTGTCCACGTGTACCAGCTTTATGTCTGGGTTATGTTTTGCGAGGATGTTCATAACTTCCTCGCTTGAAAGGGTAGTGTTTATCCCTTTTAACACACATCTACTGGTCACTTTTGCTAGCTCTATCTTTACTTCTATGTCGTGTGCAAGAGTCACTGTTTTTGCTTCTACTTTGAGTTCCTCTAACATCTCTTTTATTCTGTCACTCTGATTTGGGATAATTATTATGCCAAAATGGGTTTTTGAAATTTTGGCTATCGCCTTTTTGCCTAACACAGGATCAAGGATGTTTATAATTTTGTCTTCATCTAATGCCTTGATCTTGACAGCCTCACCAGCTACTTGCGTTATCTTTAGACGACATATGTTTACTACATCTTTATTTTTGGGATCTGCCTGGGTTGCTAGATGTCTTGAGTCTTTTTTTGTACTTTCATTGTTATTTTTTTTTTGGGTTAGTATTTTCTTCTAGTTTATCATGCCTGGTGTCCCTACCTTGATTTTTAACTGCTTCTGCCCACGTTTTGCCTTCCTTTGTTGTTTTTACTTCTGAGCCTCCTTTCAGTTTATCCCCTCTGGTTTCATGACTTGTTTTGTCCGCGTTTACCTGGCTGTCCTGATTATCCTTTTCCCTGGGTCCTTTCTTTCCGTTCGCTGTGCTGGTTCCTGATCTTTCTCCTTTGTTGATTCTGCTTTCTGTTGTTTTTCCTTCCGCGCCTCCTTCCCGATTTTCCATTATTGTTTTACTCGTGTCCTTTAGTTCTGTTTTTCTGATTTCAGGGTTCATGGTCCTGTTTCTTTCTGTCCGGTTTAAAGTTTTGTCTTTTTCTGGAGTTTTGGCCATCGCTTTCCCTTCCTCCGACTGTTTTCTGGTAAATACTACCATTGGTTATTTTCCCTGTCTTTTAGTATGCTACTATTTGTTGCCTTTGAATTATATTTTGATGATTGAATATTATTATATGTAATCTTTGGCTTTTTTGTTATATAGCCTATATCTTTTTCCCACTACGATTCTTAAATTAATTAGTCCCCTAATACTTAACCTTAACTACAATAGGCCTACTCTAATACTAACAACAAAAGTATAAATTATTCACCACTTAAATATGTCTTTCAAGATGGCTGCCTGATCTCACTCAAAGAATTGCCACGTGGCGAAATTTAATTTCTATTATTTTAATTTCTAAAATTAACTGCAATAAGCTAACACTGAAGATGGATAAAAATATCAACTTATCTGATAACTTGTGTAGTTCGAAGGATGTCTTCACTGTGTCTCGTCCTAAAAAGGGCGTATCAAGCTTGTGTGGTTTTAAATATGTATCTGCTGGGCCCGGGTCCCACCTGACGTTTTTGCAGGTAGACAAACCTGGCCGTTAGCTGGTGCAGAACTAACCTTATAACATATATCAGTCTGGCCTAACGCACAATCTCCAGGCTGGCTGTAGTACATTTCATCTCATTACATTTACAATCATCTATGACCCAACATATAAGGCTACTGTTGGGAAATCTTTAACTGAGTTAAAAGTAACCATACAGTACACAAGTAATCAATTAAAACAACCTTACAGGTAGAAAAAATTATACACTACAGAGGCCGTAAAACCAAGAAAATAGCTTATTGTGTTAACCATCGTTCTGTAGTGAAACCGGTTAGATTTATGTACACTTTGTGAATAAGGGGGTTCTCTAGCCGAGCTTCCATGTAGCAGTTCACGGTACATAACTATCGGGCTTAGAAAAAAAGACCCGTAAGTGGCATAACATAATTTCCACAGAAAAAAAATACTAGTATAGCTCCTGGTGTTTGTTGAGCGATGGCCCGACTATAAATTACTAGAACCCGCTATGATGGCTTACTCTGACTCGTTATAAATCCCAAGAACAAATTACTAACAAGTTATTTAAAAATGCTTACCGAGACTTGCGGAGAATATTCCTCACTAATTAGTTGGCAAACTGCAAAGGGGTCTCTACCGCTCACAACAGGAAGTTTAGGGCTGAAGCAATTTAGAGTTGTTGTTGTTGTTTTGAAGAAGTGATGGGTGGAGAGCGGGCACTTAACAGCTGACCGTTATTGCCTCTTCTTGTTCCATCTTGGTCTACCCTGTTCAACCTAAAAATTGTGTGTTTTTTTTTTTTTTTTTTTTTTTTGCGTACGCCCGCTAATACTCGAGGCGAAATCTCAGGTTATTATTTTATGTCTAACCTGACATTGATTTTACGTGAGTATCCCTTTATTTCTTGTACAGAGACAGGTGTCCCTCGCCATTCAGGCAAATACTCGCCGATTTCGGAGGTACCCATTGCAGCTGGGTCGGCTCAGGAGCCGCCAGTCCCTGGTCGATGACACTCCAAATTGGTTATAATTGGGGTATTTAGTGTCTTTTTATTTACAAATTTTGTATTTAATTTAAATAACTATTGTCTTTTGCAGTTGCTGATTTTTTATTTATATTAGTATTTGTCCATTTTATTTTCTCTTTTGTATTGTTTATAGATAACTATTGTCTTTTACCCTTGTTTTTAATTTTTATTAGTATTTGTTCTTTTTGAGTTGTTGTTTTTTTAAACCTTGTTGTCTTTCCTTGTCCTATGAGTAGTTAGTAAGTTTTTTTTTTTCTGTTGTATTTTTTTTATATATTTTTTTTAAATTTGCTAGTTCTTGTTGCTTAATTTCTATTGTACTAACCTTATATGTTTTCCTTTGTGCTATGTATATATCTTTTTAAGTATTGATTGGGCATCTCTTGGGGCATCTATACTTAAAACCTTATCACCTGTCATGTCTATATTGTGATTTCTATAGTAGGTTTTTAATTCAAGCCTTTGTTGTTCGTACTTTTTACAGTGGATCAGGTAGTGGTCTATGTCATTCTCTTCCTGACATTCTTGGCAGTGTGGTTCCTCTATCATAAAGTATGCTGCACCGAGACGGAGACGCCACAGTTTTTTGTTTGATGGTATCTTTAATTCTTCTCTGACCTGGCACGTCCTTGTTGGTTCTTTCAGCAGTTTAAACGCGGGTCTGCCTTTTCTACTGTTCTTCCATATTGTCTTCCATTCCTCGTTTATAGTTATCTTCACTTGGCTCTTGATCTCCGAACTTCCCAGTCCTGCTCTTATATTGTTTTTATTTATTCTTCCATTCTTGGCGTTCTGGTCTGCCAACTCGTTACCAGCTATACCTTATGTGTGCTGGAACCCACACTAGCCTCACACTACATCCTCTGTTCCATAGTGATGTATTAATTGCTAGAATTTCTTCCTTTATGTCTGGCCGGCTACATTTACCTGGGTGTTCTAGTGCTTGTAGTGATGATAGTGAGTCTGTAAATATCGTAACAGCTTCTGGTGATTATTTCTTCTTCGATTATTTCTAAACTCCAATCCATTCTGATTGCTAAATCAGAGGCACATCTCCAATCCAACCTGCAAGTCTGGAAGGAAAAGCTGGAGAAGAGAGGGATGGTCATAAGCAGCTCTAAAACAAAATCCATGGTGATATCACGAGAAGAAAGAAAACATCAGATTAAGTTGGGAGAACAGGTCCTGGAGCAGGTCGACCACTTTAAATATCTCGGAGCTATTATAGACCGAAAGGGAGGCATCAAAGAAGAGTTGGCCACTCGAAAAGCAGCGGCTGGGAGAATTTTCAGGCCATAAATCGTGGATTCCTCAGCAAGAAAGAGGTTGGTAAGAAAACGAAGATGGCTGTATACCGCTCCACCTATGTCCCAGTCTTGACATATGGATGCGAGTCGTGGGCAATGACTACAACCCACAAAAGCCAGATCCAAACCTCAGAAATGAGATATCTGAGGAAAGTGGTTGAAGTAACAAGAAGAGACATGGTCCGCAACCAGACGATCCGTCAAGGCCTAAAATCCCATCCGCTGCAGACCCAAATAGAACAGTCCCAACTAAGATGGTTTGGCCATGTCTGCAGAATGGGAGAAGATCGGCTACCACGACAAGCATGGGAAACAAAGAGCCAGGGATCCAGACCTCCAGGACGACCCAGAGTCCGCTGGGAGGACAACATTAGACAATCTTTGAAGGACCGAGGACTAGAATGGAACCAGGCCAGGAAGAAGACAGCTGATAGAATGGTCTGGCGCTCTCTCTTCCAAACCTCTACACCTCACGGTAGAAGGGGAACGACTAAGTAAGTAAGTAAGTAAGTTATTTCTAAACTTTTTAGAATTGCTACCATCTCTGCGGTAAAAATCGAAGCCCCTTTAGTTACACTGTAGCTCTTTTTAATTCCCCATTGTGGTATTTACAATTCCTGCACCTAGTTGCCCACTATCACCCTTGGATCCATCAGTGTAGACGGCCAGACTTTGTTTAGTTAGTTGATCTATGAACATTCTACTTATCATTTTGGCTTCCTTATCTTCTATGTTTTGTTTGATCTTTTCAGTAAGTGAGTAGTCTATGATTGATGTTTTTAGTTCCCAGGGTGGTATTTTGCTTCTATGTTTATTACTATTTTTAATTGTGTTTGATAGTTCTTTGAACTGCGTTAGATCTTCTATAGTTCTCCACCCTGTTGGATATCTATCTTTATTTAAGAAGACTCCCATACACTTGGTTGGTTTTTGACAAATGCTTTATGTGCTGGGTGGGTCACTTCTTGTGCTACTTTACTCCAATAATTTAATCTTAGTTCTTTCCGTCTTAGACCAAGGGGTGGTATGCCAAGAGCTACTTCTAGCGCTTCTACTGGTGTTGATATAAATGCACCTGTAATGGTTCTCAAGGCTGCATTTTGAATCCTGTCTAGTTTTGCTTTGTTAGAAGCTGCAGCTGAGTCATAGACTATGCTGGCATAATCCAGTTTTCCCCTGATGAAAGACTTGTAGAACATAAGCATTATTTTATTGCTGGCCCCCGATCCATTCCTTTTTACTATCCTTAGTATATTTAGGGGTTCTCTACAGCTTTCTACTAAATTGTCTATATGTTTATTCCAATTTAGTTGTTTATCTAAAGTTATGCCCAGAAATCTTGTTGTTAACGCATTAACTACCGAATTGAAAAACACACTGTGGCCGAATTAAATTTTTTTCCCATTTTCATCCTGTAGGTGTTTGCACAAAGTAAGCTGTAGTTTTCGTAATTGTTTACAGATTTTTATGAATTACACGTCATTTTAAAGATAAATGAATGTACTATTACAATAAACACGGTTGTAACTCTAATAGAGGTTGTTGCTATTTAACGGCCCTCCGATGGCCGAGGACCTGCAATATTTTCACAGTTATAACTGCTTGCGCCCCATCTCTATCAAAATCACAATTTCAATCAATGTGCACACCGTTTTCACTCTTGTCCTCGTTGCTAGATCTATCAGTCAATTGTTGAAACAAGTTTCTATCCTATTCAGCCGTTAGACGAGATGTACACGTATTTTTGTAGCTCTAACACTAGTTGCCACGGTAAACAGTTTTACACGATTTGGTAACTAACCCAAAACGCTTAAAAATATGAACATAATATCAATTTTCCAGTGTTCTACAACAACCATGCTTTGGGAATTTGTTTTCCGGTGGCAACTTAAAATCTCGAACCAGATCAGAGAGTGTTTCAGTACATTTTTCATTCGTTTTATTATTAAAATTAGATTGGCGCTCTGAGCGGCTTGCGGTCCAAATGTGATTATTTTGTGATCCGCTGACAGCGGCTTGCGGTAGTTAATGTGTTAAGGAGGTACATATTTTCTGTTCTTTAAGGTAGCCGTGTTGTAGAAACATGAATTTTTCTTATTTATAACTTTACATTTTGCCTATATATGTCAAAATGTTCCTTGGTAAGAGAGAAATCAAACCATATGAGTGATTGCATAATTATGCTAATTAGCTATTCAAAATGGCCGCCGCAGTATAAAAAATGCAGGGTTATTTTAAACCCACATAACATAATTATTTCTCAACATATAGCGTTGAAATTCTGCATACAAGTCCACAAGTGAGTGCATTATGTCCTAAACCAAAAATATTTGGGATATAGCATGTCCTATGTGTGACCATTTGTAAAAAAAAATAGAATTGGAAATTTATCGAACCTCATTAGTATGCAAAATATCTCTACAAATAAAACAAATTGAGAAAGCAAATCAAAGTTTTGTTCAGGACAAGGTTTAATATATTAAGAAACACTCTGCAAAGTTTCAGAGCATTCCAACAATTAGTTCTTGAGATATCGCGTCTCAAAATGTACCTGTCATGCTAAATAAGGAAAGTGAGAAAAAGAAGAAAAAGCAGAAACATTTTCAGCCCACGTTTTTCACATTAGATCATAAAGAACTGACTTTAAGGAGAGTAATTTCCCTTCCCATAAATGGTTCTCTGGTATTTTCTGGTACAGAAGAGTTAGGGACATTTCACCTTTTTAGTGTGCGCATCATAATGTTTTTAAAAAGTGGTTAGTAACCAGAGGTAAACAATGCGTTGTCAAGGAAAATTAAGATCACCCCCTGGTCACTTATCCTTTAAAAAGTAAAAAACTATGCATTACTGGACAATATAAACCTATGTATTGTGGAGAGAAATGGTTTGGCTTCATAAAAACATTAAAAAACAAAAATGCAGTATTTCATGAAATTTGATTAAATTCTGGGACACAGCTACCTTAATGGTTATATTGATTTTGTTATTTTTTTTTAAATTTCCTTTGCTGAATATCATACCTACTGTTTTGTTTACATTAATTTGGAAGCCCCAACTTTCTATCTACTCTATAACTTTGTCTATTTGTTTTTGAAGATTTTGGTAAATATGGTCCAAGTTTTTTCCAGATCGCCAAATGGCACAGTCATCTGCAAATTGTGATACTACATTATTAATGTCGTTAAAATCATCTGCTGAATCATTTACTGCTAAAGTGAAAATTGAAGGTGAAATTACTGATCCCTGAGGAATCCCATTCTGTTGTTCATATATTTCTGACTTATCATTATTCACCTGTACAGTAAAATACCTGTCCTGTAAAAAGTTTTCTAGATACCTATAAGTTTTACCAGTAATACCAATCTTTTTCATTTTGTAAAGAGCTCCATCTCTCCAGCATTCATGATATGCTCTAGCTACATCTAGAAAGACTGCCATTGTTTTCTCTTTCCTCTTGAACCCTAGCTTTACATCATGTTCTAATCTTACAAGCTGGTCTACTGTACTTCTGTCTGCTCTAAACCCTGACTGGTTTTGGCTATATAACTGATTTTTTTCCAGGTAGAATTTAACTCTTTTGTTAACAACAGTTTTCAGTATTTTACCTAATTGTGATGTTGAGGAGATAGGCCTATACAAACTTACATCATGGGCTTCCTTATTGGGTTTTAGGATGGGTACTATCATAGCTACTTTCCATGCTTTTGGTATCTTTCTTAACCTCCAGATTTTGTAATAGAGGGAAGTTATTTTGTTTATAGTTTTTTTTTTGGTACTTTCTTAAGAATTTCATAACTAAGTATATCATGCCCTGAGGCAGTATTAGATTTCTCTTTTATTGCACTAGTTACTTCTTCCTCTGTTATATCAGCATCTAAATAGTTTGTTTCATCTATCTGGTTTGGTAGTTCTTTTGAAAACTGTATCCTAAGTCTTTCTCTTCTCTCATTTTCTTTCTGTCCAAGACTACTTTTTGCACTGACTTTATAGAAATACACAGCAAGGGCATTAGCTTTTTCTTTATCTGTTTCTGCTCTCTTTGGTAGTTTGATTGTTGGCATTATTGTTTTCTTATTGTTCCCTTTGATTGCCTTAAGCTTTTTCCATACTTCTTTAATTTGAGTGCTAGGTTTAAGTGACTGACAGAACTCCTTCCAGTTAGTTTCTTTGGCTTTAATATTATTCTGTTAGATTCATTCCTAATATGTTTATAATCATCATAGTTTTCTTCTGTTCTGTTATTTCTATATTTTTGTAAGGCCCTTTTTCTTCTCTCATGAATTTCTGCACGGCTTTTATTCCACCAGGCAACTGGTTCTTTATTCCACTGAGTTGTTCTTTTCTTATTAATGTTATTTATTGGTTTTAGGTGCTGTGGCATATTTTTATTTGGTATATATTTTATTGCTATTTTCAGAATTTCATTGGTCAATGTTTCTGCCCACAAGTCAGTATCATCTGTTTCCATCTCTTTATATTCCATCACCTCCAGGTCTGATTGGAAGGCTTCCCAGTTTGCTTTTTTATAGTTGAAAGTCGGTTTCTCTAGTTCTGGGTTTGGAATGACGTTTTCATGCATGTTTATTACAATAGGCAGAGGTCTGAGTTTGTGTCTTGTAACACTTCCCAATTTACATTCACTAGGTTGTTAGTTGCTATACTTATGTCTATTGCTGAGTCTGCCCTGTTAGCTTGTGGATTAATTCTAGTTGCAGTTCCATCATTTAGTATTATCAGGTCATTGTTTTCTATGAAGTCAAGTAGGCACTTTCCTGCATTGTCTGCATGTTGTCCACCCCAAGCATAATGATGGGAATTAAAATCGCCTACTAAGACTGTTTTGGGGCCTAGTCTGGTGGTTATGGCTAGTATTTCTTCATCTTTAATTGTGCCATCTTTAGCGTATACATTTAGGATTGTTAGATTGTTTCGTTCTGCTGCTATAGTTACCTGGATACCTTCTATGTTGGTTGTATCAAATACTTCCCAGTCTATAACTTTTAATGTTTCGCTAACTAAGACTGCAACACCCCCTCCTCTACCTTCTTTCCTATCGTGCCTAAGTATCTTAAAGCCCTTACAACTATATCTACTATGTGGGTTTAAATGGGTCTCTTGAAGAGCATATATAGCGGTAGTTCCTCCTGTCTCTGCTAGTAGAGGTGCAAAATTCTTTTTAATACCCCTACAATTCCACTGTATAATTCTAAATCCTTCTATGTTGAACTTCAACATCACCTTTGTCGTAGATTTTTGATAGGGGAATTAAGACTTCGGTTAGTCCCTTCTGAATAGATTAGAATGAGTGATAGCCACAGTGAGAGATGATAATAAAAATAGATTTCCACGAGTGAGATGGTAGAATGTGATAGAGGCTGTCTCTGAGATCGAGTAATCTTCTCTCTCTCTCTCACCTATCTTCTACGACAGATTTAGAGGAGTCAGACAGTCTAAACATATATATATATATATATATATATATATATATATATATATATATATATATATATATATATATATATATATATATATATATATATATATATATATATATAACATATATATTTCTATTCACTCTCGTGCACGCACTTACAAGATGACAGTTAGACGTACAGACGTGGGAAAACTATAACAATGATTATACAGAAAATTTGGAACGAGCTGACCAACGCGCTGATTAAGTTCTCGAGAAATTTTTAATTATCGTAATAAACTTCTATCAGAAAATAAAATATTACATCAAGCATATACAAATAGTAAAAAAAGATCAATGAATTGCTACAAGAAAAGATAGACCCACAGTTATGATCTTCCCTCGATGTTTAGCCCACAGTCCCGTTAAGAGAACGATTATAGCCCCCAAATAGTCACGGATACATATGATTTGGTCTAATATTTCCCACTTTTAAGGTATGGACAGACTTGATATCTCTGCTCTATTTTAAGGGAAATATGGTTAGCAATACATGCATACAGAAAGTTAAGACAGCAAAATGAGTGCCAACTTACAACAATAAAGAAACACTCAAACCTGCATTCACTCTATTTACTCAGCCGTGGCCACGTGCACTCTTGCATACTTACAGCTTTGTTAACAGCATCTGGAAACATAATTTTTTAGGACATTCACATACAGAATCGTCAATGGCAGTCTTTGACCAAGAAATCCCCAGTTCCAAAAAGACGGGTTGAATTCTCTGCTTCCGGGAACGATTCCTTGGGTGTTCTTATTTTTCGGATGTCTGTTTAGGTCACATTATAATTGTTCAGGCACGAACATTAACAACGAGCACAGTGTCAATAGCTTAGGTTTCTAGAAATGAGGAATGTCAGATCGGTGTCTACTTTTTTCTGGTTAGGACTTTATTCGGTCACCACACCACTAGTCAAAACTCCGTCGGAATGTTACTGGCGTTAATATGTTACTTGCCACATGGGCTAAAATTGTACTTGAGTGTTTCTCAGGAAGAATTAAATAGGGCGCGATAGACCCGTTACTCCATTTAACCTATAGGGTACTTAAAAAGATTATGCACCAAAGCTTTCAAGGAAAATGTTTTAGTTCTTCACAGATATCACTCATCAGTACTTAACGCTGGCAAAGTTAGGGTTAACCCCAGTATTCACTGAATAAAGGAAAAAACACATATAAAATAATTATACATACTAGGTACTCGTTATAACTTACATTTTTAAACTGCAAGCGTACAGCTTGACTTATCATTTAAATCTTCCCGTAAAATAAGTTATATACATAAAATCAATCATCATGAATTAGGAATACTTACGTATCCCGTCAATACTCACTGATGTAGCATTTCAGTTATAAGTTAATTTTAAAATATATTCTCGTCTGATTATTTAGCAGTTAAATTTAATTCCTGATAGCTACCTGGTTTTAAGCTAGAAATTATACTTTATTCTGCTTTCCACTGATTAATACCACGAACTAGAATACTTCAATATTATGGTAGTCTAGAACTCGGCAAAATGTTGCCCTGAAACTAAAGACTTTTCAATACGCAAGATATTTTTCTAGCCTGGCGATCTGTCTACTGCAGATTTAGGAGTAAGAATGAAAATCTAGTTTCAAACTCTGGTTAATATCTTAAACCCGACAAAGGGTCCCAACTTATTTCGCAAAACGAAATAATCTCCCCTTTCCGTCTTAAACACCTTACATTTAACACTTCCCATTACTAGACGTTTGCCATAACTGACACTTCTCGTCTTTACACCTCACGCTGACCAGGGCCAACAATGAGTGCCGTGTCAGATGGGATTTCCAGACAAATGTCTCAAACTGCGTCTTGGAGATGTCGGTTATCGCGCCTCACCTGAGCTCTCAGCCGATGCAACTCGTTGTGGCAGGTGAAAATGCAGACGATATGTCGCCTATAAGTCTGGTGAGAGCGAATATTCACAGTTTACGTCTACAACGCAATAACCCCACGAGCCTGGCATCTACGTAATAACATCACTAGTGCGTTTCTAAATGAGAACAGACACTCGGCGAAAGTTTGAATGGGAAAATAGTAATGTTTAAGTCGCAAACGAACGAATGCGAAAAAATACAAAAAAGGATAAAAGAGTGATAATAAGGTAGAGGACACGGGTAGAGAAAGAAAGGAAAATATAAAAATGTATTGATCATAAAACTCTCGTGACAACCTAGTATCCCTTTTATTTTGGTTAAACTATCAATTTTGCTCTTATTCTGTATTTCATGTACTCTTGGGCCCATTATCAACCATGTTTTCAAGAAATTCCTCATTCAGACTTGTCATTTTGTACCTAATTTTTTCCACTAAGTATGGTAAAAGTACCTCAACTTGTTCTTTGATAGTTTCTTCTAGGTTGCTTTTGTTTTCCTGTTGTATTATGTTCTTTTTGACCACTTTCCTATTTTCATCCAATACTACATTCACTTCTCTCCCTAGGTTAATCTCCTGTCTTTCACTTTCCATTCTTTTTAGTATTATTTCATTTTCTTCTTTTAGTTCAGACAGTTTGACTAGTATTATTTCATTTTCTTCTTTCAGTACAGTCAGTTTAGCTACATCCTGGGAAATTTGGTGCTGTATGGCTTTCACTTCTTGAAGCAATGGCTCTACACTTTTCAGCGCATTCACATTTTCCAATGTTGTAGCTGAACTGTCTGGCTGACTGTTTTCTTTTGTTTTGTTCGTTACTTTCTGATCTTTTTCTTTTGACAGCTGCGTTTTAATATCTTCTTTTACAGACTTGATTTCTTCTGCAACTTTACTGTTTGTGTTTTTGGTGTTTTCTTTTATTTCTTTAATTACTGTTTTGAAAGGGGTTTTGGTTGTTATAGATTCCTTCAGTGCTTTTTTGGTCTGCTGGTAAACTGGGCAGCCCTGGAATCTGGCGCTGTGGTTCCCTTTGCAATTTATGCATTTTCTGTTTTCGTTGCCCTTTTTATAGTCAGTATCTGACTTAGCCTTTTCACACTGCGTAGAAGGGTGAGCCCCAGCACAAAACCTACAAACTGCCTTACCCCTGCAACTGTGTCGACCATGGCCAAACTTCATGCAGTTGGCGCATTGCAAAACTGGGAGAATGAAGGCTTCTGTGTTCTTTTTAATTTTCCCCAAATAGTACAGTCTTGGGGGTTTCCCTCTCTTCTGTTATTATTATCACTGTGGTTACAATACTCCCTTTCACTGTTATTTTGTCTACGTGTAACAGCTTTATGTCTGGGTTCTGTTTTGCGAGGTTGTTTTTAACTTCCTCGCTTGAGAAGGTTGGGTTTATACCTTTTACCACACATCTACTGGTCTCTTTTGCTATCTCTATCTTCACTTTTATGTCGTGTGCAAGAGTCACTGTTTTTTCTTCTACTTTTAGTTCCTCTAACATCTCTTTTATTCTGTCACTCTGATTTAGGGTAATAACTATGCCAAAATGGGTTTTTGACATTTTGGCTATCGCCTTTTTGCCTAACACGGGTTCCAGGATGGTTATAATTTTGTCTTCATCTAGTGCCTTGATCTTGACAGCCTTACCAGCTACTTGCGTTACCTTTAAACGACATGTTTACTACATGCCCATCTTTATTTTTGGAAACTGCATGGGTTGCTTTATGTCTTGAGTCTTCTTTGGTACTTTCTGTGCTTTCCTTGCTATTTATTTGGTTAGTTTTTTCTTCTATGAGGTCCTGATTATTCTCTTCTAGTTTTTCGTGCCTGGTGTCCCTATCTTTGGTTTTAACTGCTTCTGCCCACGTTTTGCCTTCACCTGACTGGGCTCTAGTTATAGGTGGCATGTTTTTATGATCTATGTCCTAATTTCCTGTTTGAATTTATTTATTTATTGTTCTTCTCTATGTCTTTTAGCTCCCTTTCTTTTCTTTTGTTATTATTATTTTACTTATTTTATTGTGCTATCTTGTTTTTAGTTTTTATTCTTAGAAGTTTTGTCTATTTTGGTTCACTCTTTTGATCTGGCAAATCTAACGTTTTCCTTATCCACTAATATTTATTATTAATAGTTGATTAACACTACTAGAATCTATGATTGCAGTTTAGGAGGATTCAACTTCTTCCTATTTCTTGGTGAGTTATTTAAAACAAAAACGGCTGATGTACCACGCAATGGAAAGCACGTGGCACCTGGGCCTATTAAAGTTAATTTTTATTTATTACTATTCCTAATTTACAGTATCACTCCTAGCTAGTATCAAGCAATCAACAAATACTAATTATAATCAATCTTAGTTTTTATCCCTAGAAGTTTTGTCTATTTTGGTTCACTCTTTTGATCTGGCAAATATAAATTTTTTCCGTATCCACTAATATTTATTATTAATAGTTGATTAACACTACTAGAATCTATGATTACAGTTTAGGAGGATTTAAGTTAGTTATTTCGTGGTGAGTTAAGTAAAACAAAAATGGTTGATGTACCACGCAATGGAAAGCACGTGGCACCTGGGCCTATTAAAATGTCTTTGTTTCTTTTTTTTAAAATTACTATTCCTAATTTATATTATCACTCTTATCTAGTATCAAGCGATCAACAAATATTAATTATAATCAGCTGCTTAACTTGTGAACAGAATAGAAACAGAATAAAATTAAATAAGAAAATAAGTTCAACTTATCTGGCTTGTATTTCTCACGGTTGTGGCACGTCTGATCGCTCTGGAAAGGTGGTTGACAGGCAATTTAGAGACACAAGTAGACTGTATAAAGTAGAATATGGCACAGATGTTCAAGCGTGGGCTAACACGTGCATTGACATCTGCGTAGAAAATGCCGAAAACAATCGTAATAATTGCCCAGAGAATTCTTCCTGGCGACTCGCTACAAATTTAATCGTATTTTAATGGTTGTATGGACATATCGAGCACGCTCTTCTCATCTCTCACGTGCAATATGATGTTGACCTGGTGACTCGTGATGAGTAAGCCAATCCCAAGAACAGAGGTGGGGCCCATCCGTAAAGTTCACACATTATTCTTTTTCACAAAAATTCGTGTATCTCGGGTTTGATGAACACTACTCACCATGGACAGGTATAAAAAGACTCTGCAACAGATAAAATTTCTTTTCTTCGTCATGGAACGTTTGACAGAACCGCAGAGATGGATAGGCATAGGCATGTTGCAAACCGGAAGTCGGTAAGTGGATGTTGCTCGGAACCTCAATGTTTCACAGTCAGTTGTCAGCAGACTGTGGAACAGGTATCAAAATTTCCGCATAGTGGCTGATCTGCCTCGGACTGGCCGCCCAAGAGTCACTACACGCCTCCAAGATCAACTTCTTGTTACTCAGGCCCTCAGAACTCAGACTCTAAATGCTACTCAACTTCAGCAACACCTTCAACAGACCACTGGGATCCGGGACTCAACTCAGACAGTACGAAACCGTTTGCACCAAGTGCAACTGGCCTCGCGCAGAACGTTTGTAGCTTTGCCCATGTCACCACAACACAGGCGAGCAAGAATGGATTGATTCCAACGTCATCATCGGTGGACCAATCAACAGTGGGCATCAGTGATGTTTTCTTATGAGTCCCGTTTTGTTTTGGATTTTCATGATCGTCGAATACGTGTCTGGCGACGGCGAGGTGATCGTTACCAGACTCCTGCAACTGTTGCACACAACCGTTATGGAGGTGGCAGTGTAATGGTGTGGGCAGGCATCTGTATGAATGACAGGACCGACCTTCACGTATGCCAGGTCAATATCACAGGGCTCTACTACCGTGACAACATCATCGAGCCTATCGTTGTGCCATTTGCTCAACGGCACGGACCAGATTTCATCTTCCAGGATGACAATGCACGCCCTCACCGTGCTCGCGTCGTCCAAGATCACCTTCAGATGCAGCATATCCGAACGTTACCGTGGCCGCCGATGTCCCCCGACCTGTCTCCTATTGAGCATTTGTGGGACCTCCTGAATAGACGCGTCCAACAACGTCCAGCCGCTCCACAGACTCTTCAGCAGTTAGCCCAGGCCCTTCAGCGGGAGTGGCAGTGAATTCCTCAAGACAACATCAGAAGGCGTATTTGCAGTATGAGACGTCGTTGCAATGCATGTTTAGCGGCAAACGGGGGCCCTACACGTTTTTTTTAAATATTGGAATATTTTTGTGAAAATGAAGTACCTACCCCACCTTGGTTGCCAGTGCGACTAAAATCATGTGAGTAAAGCCATAACACTTCTTATACCGCAAATGTCTTGTTATGATGCTCAAGTTTACTTGTACGAAGGAATAAATGAACTAATTTGAAATATATTGTCTTTGGATAACTTTTAAATTCAATATCCCCTACGTTTTGTGACAGGTATATTAATTCTATCCTTAACAATCAATATATCGCTTTTGTGATACTCAGTTCATGTTATCAGTTAAACCCAAAGCAACTAACAAACTGGATGCCGATCGTGATGTGCGGGTATCTCTTTAAAAAAGAACTGTACCACAAATAAAACAGTTGGTTGACAAAGACTCGAGGACCTCACTAATCTTTTTGATAAACTTGTAACAACTTTGTGATATTGTAAATGATAGAATGTATTTTCTGTCAAACTGAATAGGAAGACGACGCTGGCGATGGTTAGGACACACACTGAGGAAACATGTTGATAGATTAACAAAGCAGTCTTTGTTCTGGAATCCTCAGGGTAACAGAAGCAGTGGTACACACGCAGAAGAAAACTAGAGACAGAAATAATAATGACGAGGAATGCACGGAAAACCCTGGAGCTGATGGTACGGGAGTGGAAGACTTGCGTAAGTGTACTGGAGGCTTTTGCTCCTTGGGGAGTGGAAGGGGGATTCTTCTTCTTCTTATAATTATTATTAGTTTTAATAGGGGGTACTGGAAGGTTTACTAAAAGCTAAGTAGGTACTGGGGCGTAAAGAAGTTGGGAATCCCTGATATTGCAGCTATGCATCATTCTTGCTTATTTTACCGATGCGTTACCGAGGTATGATAGGGGAGCATAAAAACATGTCTCTTCTTCATGGCTATTAAATGTGCTATGAAATCGACATCAGCCAACATAAATGGAATTCAGTGAACTGTAACAACACAGCCTGACGATCTAGATTTTGCCGGTCAGAGCCATTGGATCTGAAAACAGGTAAAATACAAAGATATGAGAATAAATGCAGCAAATGAAAGCAAGATTACACTTGGAGAAACATATCTACAATATGTGAATGTCGTGGAATATTCTAATCCACATATATAAATTATCAGGTAAATATAAAGCCTAACAAATACATTTAATAAAGAAAAGAGAAATGGTAAAAGAACAGTGCTGTCACAATGACTGTACTCGAAATCCCCCTTGTTTTCTGCTTCGTCTGCAAATTGTAACGCTTTCACGTTGATAGTAAAAGCCTACTGTATTATTACCCGCTTTCTTCAATGAAACGTGTACTGACCTTGAGATACGCAAGCTGATCAATGACCTAGATTTAATATTTCATTCATTCCATACACGGCGTAACTAAAAGACAGATAAAGCAGGAGAGAGAGAGGGGCGAATGAAGGCAGGAGGCATGCAATACTAAACACGCGTCGCGCGATACACAATTGCTGCCATCACGCGTGTAAGGCCACATGCACTAACTTTTTTTTCAGACGGACAGTGATAAAAACACTAACCTTCCCAGAGTTAGGTTTAAAAAAACCTGGAAAACGCTTATTAGGAAAGATGACATTAGATGGGTTTACGTTTGAAAACATGACAGTACCCAGACACCACATGGGGATGGAAGTGAACAGGAGGTGGTAGAAAATGCACATTTTGAACGCAGCCACCTAGCTCCCTTAGATTGAGATATTTGGATTCCTTAGGGCTTGCTGACACAGAATATGTAAAACGTTACGCAAATAGTCTAGGAATTACCAAATTATAACCAAAATAAAATAGTGGGGATGCCTGACAGCATGAAATCATTTCTGCTCATGAAAATTTTTTTTATAACGTGTTTGAAAAAACATTACGTTACGGAAATAGCCTACCATGTTAACTCCTATTTGATTGGAGCGCAACAAATATAAGACTAAACACGATTGGTCGGGCTATAAATACTATCTTGTGTTGTCAGGGGAAACGTGAAAAAGGAGTATTTTTTTTTTTTGAAAAGATGTGTAGACATGGTTTGATTGGGTAGAGCTGCGAATATACTCAATTCAGAGCGTCTGTTCATTGCCACATCTTGTAATAAACCTACTAAGAAGCAGTGCGTTGAGCACCAGTGTATATTTTTTATAAAATAAAGCCTGGGACATCGGCAGATCGGAGTTGTGCTATATTCATTGCCAGTCAACGAAACTGTTTATTATTTCTATGAATTGTGGTAAGCTTGAAATATTCAATATCTTTTAATGAAAATTGAATGTCAATTGATAATTTATGTCTGTATATATGTGTAGTTCAGTAGCGAACATGATGTAAAGCCTATAGAGCTCCAGCCTGAACAGAAGGTGTCGGAGGAAAGTAAAACTGCATGGAATGGCCAAACAGTACACTGACACCTAGATTATTGATTAGACAGAAATAATGCTGGAATTGCAGAGGCGTAGTAACCATTAGGGAGGGAAATACTGGTATAAAGTATTTCAGATGAAGCTGACAGTTGGCCTAACGCTCTGAACTCAATGTTTGTGATGTATTGTGCTCAGTGTAGACATAGAGTATAAATAGTTCTGAAGTAGGAGGTACAACCTTCTTGTTTCAGGGACCGTGGTCTTAAAGTTATTGAGCAGCACCTGGTCAGAGCTTTGCTGAAGCCAGAGGCGGACAGCATACTCCTTGGTCCATATAGCAACCAGTGGGGTGGCTCCAGAACTCATTAAAGTAATCGAGCAGAGGAGTCTTTTACTGCAGTCGTCACGAAAGATAAGAGAGTGTGGCCATGGAGCTCAACATTATGTACCCCCATCTTAAAATGACACTGTAAAATAAAATTAAGAGGGGAATTTAATTGTTTTAATGCCAGGAACTGAGAACATCTCCAATACTAGTTCCAACAAAGACAAACTATTGAAGTCATGATGACAAATACCAACAGAGCTTGAACAAAACAAAACCAGTATTACCTCAGATTACTACTACACAACTGACACACATAGGATACTATTAATAATATATGTCACTACAAGATTCATATTGATAAATTCTGTACATATAACTTGTAATTAAAATTGATTGTGATTCCTGGTTCCCTTTGTATTTGAATCAGGACACATATACCTTCATGACAGCACTGAATACATATTGTTATTTGAAAAGTTATCAGTGACTCCTTTAAGATATCCTCGTAGAGTGTTTTATGTATGTGAGTGTCACAGTGTTGTCAAGTGTAGTGGAATAAATTAAATTGTTTATCTGTCTGTTGTTGTTATGACTTACACTTCATCATACACATACCCTAGACATATAACGTAGTCATCACACTATTCCAGAATAATTCTGACTGAGGTATACATATGTGGCAGCAAGTAAGGTTATCTATAATACACTACTCTTATTAGATATAGATACCTTCGCAGCTGATCTCAGTCAGTACACTAAGTCCCCTATAAATATTTATAACATCCCACTTCACCACATATATTGGGGTCTCGCTCTCGGGATTTGAATCTTTCCCTATTACAAATATTGGGGGTAATTCACTTCAGGGAATAATAAGAATTAAAAGGTATCCTTGGGTGAAAATAAATAAGGTTGAGCTCACAGTGCCTGTGTTGTCCTAAGTTAGTTAGTCATAGATAAAATTGTTTAGTTACATATTTTAGACATTTATCTGTTAGACAATGGCCGACTTGGCAAAATTTCGATCTGCTGCTGTACAGACTGCGAAAGAGTTAGGAATGGACGGACAAATTATGATTGCTTATGTCACGGCTGAATGTGACAAATATATTGAACGGGAAGAAAGAAGATTAGAAAAAGAGGCCGAAAGAAAGTTAGAGGCTGAGGCTAAGAGGTTGCAGATTGAGGCTGACAAAGAGGCTAAAGCATTGGAAGCCGAGGAAAGAAGACAAGCTGCAGAAAGAGAAGAGAAGAAATTAGCTGCAGAAAGAGAAGAGAAGAAATTAGCTGCAGAAAGAGAAGAATTTAGCTGCAGAAAGAGAAGAGAAGAAATTAGCTGCAGAAAGAGAAGAGAAGAGATTAGCTGCGGAAAGGGAAGCAGAAAAGGAGGAGAAGAGATTACAAAGGGAACATGAGTTACGACTAAGGGAGTTTGAGTTTCAGGGCCATGCTCCTGAAAATGGTGCCAGTCCCTTTGCCTCTGATGCCACTGCTAGCCAAGGAGCCTCAACCTCAGCTATGAATTTTCATTTAGATCATTTTGTTGAGAAAGACGATGATATAGAGAGCTATCTAAATAGGTATGAACTATTAGCTACCACATATGGGTTAGAGAGAGAAAGGTGGAGCTTAAAGTTATCTCAGGGACTTCGTGGGGCAGCTTATGAAGTTTTTGCAAAAATGAGCAGAAGTGATCAGGAAAATTATGACATGCTAAAGCAGGCTCTTTTGTTAAGATATGAAAAGAATGCAGAATTTTATAGGAAAAAATTTAGGAATGCTAAACTACTGTCAGGTGAAACCTATCACCAGTTCTCTGCACGAATAGAGACATACTTGGAGAAATGGACTTCTCTGGGGAAAACCCAAGATCTTAAGGAAATGGTCCTTATAGAGCAATTAAGAGAGTGCATGGCTCCAGACCTGAGAAAGTTTCTCATGGAACAAGGTGCAGAGAGGCTGGGTGAGTTGCTAAATGTTGCTGAAAGGTATCAAGCAGCTCAAGCAGAGGTAACAGGTAATAAAAAGAAACAAGTGGATAACTTTAGGGCACCCCAGAACTTTAATAAATTTGATCCTAGGGATCAAAACAAAGGTAAGCACCAGTTTGATAGGCCACGGTATGAAAATAAAAATAAAACCCCACAATTCGATGAAAGGAAATATGATGAAAGAAAATCTTTCAACCAAGGAAAAAGGTGGTGTAAAAATTGTAAGATGAACAATCATGACACTGACCATTGTAGAAGGAAACCTCCTCATTGTGCTGCTATGACATCGGGGAAAAAGGAAAAGAAGGTCAAACCTGAAGAACTACAGGAACCATACCACCCCCCAGTGTGTGAAGATGTCATCTGTAATGGTGTCACTATAAGGTGTTTATATGATACCGGTTTAGATTACGATTCCGTTGTGAGTTCTCACCTGGTGCAGGCCGATCAATACACCACAGAAACAGTGGAGATTCAAACTGCAACCAAGGATGTAGCTACCATGACACTTCCCGTCGCCCAA
The DNA here is from genome assembly GCA_024509875.1 of Oreohelix idahoensis. Classification (NCBI taxonomy): domain Eukaryota; kingdom Metazoa; phylum Mollusca; class Gastropoda; order Stylommatophora; family Oreohelicidae; genus Oreohelix; species Oreohelix idahoensis. The sequence continues at coordinate 250,313 of JAMPIV010010999.1, forward strand.
ATAAAAGTGAAAACGCGATATGTGGAAGGAATCATAAAAGCAGCAGTGATAAATGAGCCAATCTACCCTCTGATATTGGGGTGTAGATATGTCTTCTTGGGGAATCCCAAGAGACCTGTGATATTGGCAACAGTGCAGACCAGATCACAGTCTAAAAAGGAGGAGGATAATCCAATAAATACTCACCCAGATGAGATGAGGAAGGCACAGGCTGAGGACAAAACACTCAAGCCATGTTTCAAGAAGTTGCCCAAATCTCATACACCTCCAGGCAAGGGAGAGTTTTATATGAAGAACAAACTGATATATAGGAAGGCTGGATCTGAATCCAATGGTCACGGACAGCTGGTCCTTCCCACTTCATATAGGACTAAAGTGTTGGAACTAGGGCATGCGATTCCCTTCAGTGGTCATATGGGAATCAGCGCAACAGGACAGCGAATAGCTTGTCACTATTTCTGGCCAGGAATAACTGAAGATATCAAACGATATGTAAAATCCTGTCCAGAGTGCCAACGAGTAGCACCTAAACATTGGACTGCACCAGCAACTCTGGGGGAAATGCCCATAGTGGGAACACCCTTTGAGAGAGTTGCCGTGGATCTTGTGGGACCTCTCACCCGAACCAAGAGAAGGAACAGCTACATTCTGACTCTGGTGGACACTTGTTCTATGTGGGGAGAGGCAGTAGCCCTGTCATCGATTGATTCTAAACATGTGGCAGAGGCATTGCTCACAATTTTCACAAGGTTAGGCTTTCCCAATCAAATCTTGACTGATAATGGCTCTCAGTTCAAGGGGAAACTAACTGAAGAAGTTTTCAGGATCTTCCAGGCCAAACACTTCCATTGTAGTGTGTACCATCCCCAAGGGAACGGCCAAGTGGAAAGATTTAACGGCACGTTGATGTCGATCCTGAGAAAGTTGGCACACGAAAAACCAGATACATGGGACCAGTACCTGCACGCCGCCCTCTTTGCTTATCGGGAGGTACCCCATAGTTCAACCGGTATGGCTCCGGCAACATTATTGTTTGGAAGGCCAATAAAAGGTCCACTCGAAGCTTTGTTAAGAACGTGGACTGATGAAAAGGCAGAGGAAAACATTACATCTTCATACCAATATGTAAATGAGCTGACCACTCGTTTAAAAACTGGCTGGAAACTTGCCAATGAAAATTTGAAACAAGCCAGGAAGAAACATGCTGCCTATTATAACAGGAAGGCGAAAGACAGAAATTTGGCCGTGGGAGAGAAGGTACTGCTTCTTTTGCCCGGGAGTCAGAATAAGTTACAAATTGGATGGCAGGGTCCATATACAGTTCTAGAGAAGGTGTCTAGAACAAATTATAAGATAGATAAGAAGGGGAAAGAAAAAATCTATCATGTGAATCTCCTGAAGAAATATTTGGAAAGAGAACATCAGGAAGAGACACACTTGTTGACCTTGTCCATCGCCATGGAGATGAAAAAGGAACCACTTTCATCATTTGAATATCCATTACACCCCTGTGAGACAGCAGCACAGGTGAAAATCAGTACACATTTAACGAAAACTCAGAAAGAGAGAGTGCAACAGGTTCTAAATAATCATGCAGAGGTGTTAACAGACCGACCAGGGCATACAAACCTATTGGAATATGGTATGAAACTGATAGACCCCACACCTGTCTGTATGAAACCATATTCGATTCCGTTTGCTAAGGAGAAAGCTTTGAAGGAAGAGATAGACTATCTGTTGAAGGAAGGAATTATTTCGCACAGTGAATCTTCGTATAGTTCCGGTGTTGTACTCTTAAGGAAGCCCTCTGGAGAACATAGACTCTGTATAGATTACAGGAGACTGAATGCTATTACAGAAGGACAGGTGGATCCATTGCCGGATACAAATCAGCTGTTTGCCAGACTAAATAAAGCTAAATATTTCTCAAAAGTGGATCTGAGTAAAGGATACTATCAGATTCCAGTAAAGCCTGAGGTTAGACCATAGCTAGCTTTTAGTACCTCAGAAGGACACTATGAGTTTAATAGATTGCCATTTGGATTGAAGAATGCGCCTAGTGTCTTCTCTAGAATGATGAGAAAATTATTGGACCCTCTGAATAATCCATATATAACAAATTTCATGGATGATATCCTTATAGCAACAGAAACATTTGAGGAACACATTGACTCTCTGAATATGCTGTTTAATCGACTTAGGGAAGCAAATTTAACAGCCCGACCAACCAAATGTTGCGTTGGATGTAAAGAATTGGAATTTTTGGGACACACAGTTTATCAGGGAAACATGACCCCTGACCCAAAGAATTTAGAGAAACTACAGAAAGCCCCGAGACCACAAACCAAGAAGGACGTGAGATCCTTTGTCTCATTATGTGGTTTCTACCAGAAGTATATCAAAAACTTTAATTCCATATGTGCACCGTTAACTGATTTGACACGTAAAGGACATCCAGATCGCATTACATGGACACCACAATGTGAAATGGCTTACCAGGAATTGAAGGAAAAGCTCACAATTAAACCTATTTTGAAATTACCTGACTTAAGTCAAGAATTCATAGTAAGGACGGATGCCAGTAATATTGGGTTAGGTGCAACTCTACTACAGAAATCAGATGCATTGGATGGGGAATTAAGCCCAGTGGCATATGCTAGCAGAAAGTTGAATAAAGCTGAAATCAACTACCCAACTAGCGAAAAAGAATGTCTTGCAGTAATATGGGCAATAAAGAAATTCAATATTTATCTGTATGGGAAGGCATTTAAGTTGCAAACGGATCACAAACCTTTATCGTTTCTAGCACAGGCTAGGCATGAGAACTCTAGGTTACTCCGATGGTCCTTACTTTTGGCTCCATATAATTTTAGCATTGAGTATATATCTGGAAAAACAAATTTGGGAGCGGATTTTTTAAGCCGCCATCCGTGTGATGAGAATCACCGTAAACCCCAGAAATAATAATAAATTTCTCTATGTGTATATAGAATAAAGGACTGACATATAATGTCTGTTTTAAGAGGGGAGATGTCGTGGAATATTCTAATCCACATATATAAATTATCAGGTAAATATAAAGCCTAACAAATACATTTAATAAAGAAAAGAGAAATGGTAAAAGAACAGTGCTGTCACAATGACTGTACTCGAAATCCCCCTTGTTTTCTGCTTCGTCTGCAAATTGTAACGCTTTCACGTTGATAGTAAAAGCCTACTGTATTATTACCCGCTTTCTTCAATGAAACGTGTACTGACCTTGAGATACGCAAGCTGATCAATGACCTAGATTTAATATTTCATTCATTCCATACACGGCGTAACTAAAAGACAGATAAAGCAGGAGAGAGAGAGGGGCGAATGAAGGCAGGAGGCATGCAATACTAAACACGCGTCGCGCGATACACAATTGCTGCCATCACGCGTGTAAGGCCACATGCACTAACTTTTTTTTCAGACGGACAGTGATAAAAACACTAACCTTCCCAGAGTTAGGTTTTAAAAAACCTGGAAAACGCTTATTAGGAAAGATGACATTAGATGGGTTTACGTTTGAAAACATGACAGTACCCAGACACCACATGGGGATGGAAGTGAACAGGAGGTGGTAGAAAATGCACATTTTGAACGCAGCCACCTAGCTCCCTTAGATTGAGATATTTGGATTCCTTAGGGCTTGCTGACACAGAATATGTAAAACGTTACGCAAATAGTCTAGGAATTACCAAATTATAACCAAAATAAAATAGTGGGGATGCCTGACAGCATGAAATCATTTCTGCTCATAAAAATTTTTTTTTTATAACGTGTTTGAAAAAACATTACGTTACGGAAATAGCCTACCATGTTAACTCCTATTTGATTGGAGCGCAACAAATATAAGACTAAACACGATTGGTCGGGCTATAAATACTATCTTGTGTTGTCAGGGGAAACGTGAAAAAGGAGTATTTTTTTTTTTGAAAAGATGTGTAGACATGGTTTGATTGGGTAGAGCTGCGAATATACTCAATTCAGAGCGTCTGTTCATTGCCACATCTTGTAATAAACCTACTAAGAAGCAGTGCGTTGAGCACCAGTGTATATTTTTTATAAAATAAAGCCTGGGACATCGGCAGATCGGAGTTGTGCTATATTCATTGCCAGTCAACGAAACTGTTTATTATTTCTATGAATTGTGGTAAGCTTGAAATATTCAATATCTTTTAATGAAAATTGAATGTCAATTGATAATTTATGTCTGTATATATGTGTAGTTCAGTAGCGAACATGATGTAAAGCCTATAGAGCTCCAGCCTGAACAGAAGGTGTCGGAGGAAAGTAAAACTGCATGGAATGGCCAAACAGTACACTGACACCTAGATTATTGATTAGACAGAAATAATGCTGGAATTGCAGAGGCGTAGTAACCATTAGGGAGGGAAATACTGGTATAAAGTATTTCAGATGAAGCTGACAGTTGGCCTAACGCTCTGAACTCAATGTTTGTGATGTATTGTGCTCAGTGTAGACATAGAGTATAAATAGTTCTGAAGTAGGAGGTACAACCTTCTTGTTTCAGGGACCGTGGTCTTAAAGTTATTGAGCAGCACCTGGTCAGAGCTTTGCTGAAGCCAGAGGCGGACAGCATACTCCTTGGTCCATATAGCAACCAGTGGGGTGGCTCCAGAACTCATTAAAGTAATCGAGCAGAGGAGTCTTTTACTGCAGTCATCACGAAAGATAAGAGAGTGTGGCCATGGAGCTCAACATTATGTACCCCCATCTTAAAATGACACTGTAAAATAAAATTAAGAGGGGAATTTAATTGTTTTAATGCCAGGAACTGAGAACATCTCCAATACTAGTTCCAACAAAGACAAACTATTGAAGTCATGATGACAAATACCAACAGAGCTTGAACAAAACAAAACCAGTATTACCTCAGATTACTACTACACAACTGACACACATAGGATACTATTAATAATATATGTCACTACAAGATTCATATTGATAAATTCTGTACATATAACTTGTAATTAAAATTGATTGTGATTCCTGGTTCCCTTTGTATTTGAATCAGGACACATATACCTTCATGACAGCACTGAATACATATTGTTATTTGAAAAGTTATCAGTGACTCCTTTAAGATATCCTCGTAGAGTGTTTTATGTATGTGAGTGTCACAGTGTTGTCAAGTGTAGTGGAATAAATTAAATTGTTTATCTGTCTGTTGTTGTTATGACTTACACTTCATCATACACATACCCTAGACATATAACGTAGTCATCACACTATTCCAGAATAATTCTGACTGAGGTATACATATGTGGCAGCAAGTAAGGTTATCTATAATACACTACTCTTATTAGATATAGATACCTTCGCAGCTGATCTCAGTCAGTACACTAAGTCCCCTATAAATATTTATAACATCCCACTTCACCACAGTGAACTCATAAATATATCGAGAAAGTAATACAGACATAATTGGAGGAAAAGACAGTGATATCACAATAAGAAATGGCAAGAGAAACTGTTACTGAATTTTGGAAATACTGTCACACAGAAACCGACAGAAATCAAGTTGAAAATAAAAGTAAGAACCTTCGGCTTAAAAATTAAAGCAGTCTTATTATATCACCCGTGTGTTACCGGGGCCTGAAAGGGGAGCAAAGAATAGTAACACGGTACCCTACCATGCAAGTCGTAAAAAGCGACTAAGGAGGGTTGGGGATGGGGCTGATTATCCCATCCCGTAAAAAACTTTTTACAAAAATACTTCAACAAACATGGACATGTCTTATTACATGGTTCTGAATATGGAGTACAACAAACACGTCAAGTATGAAGTTACTTTTATTAATGGGTGCTAACGTAGAACAGAAGGATTGGAATGGTACGCCAATATCACGAATGTAAAAACGTATGGAAAGACCCAGTGTAGTGGATTTGATGGTATTGTATGATGGTGATATTACTTAATGTGATGCATGAGGTCAGCTGTGAAGGCTCCTGAAATAAATGTAGCTGTGAATTGTCAGAAGGCCCTTCTTGCTACCACTACGACCTCACACCTATCTTTTTTTACTAATGAATGTGGCTACGTTAAAATTCTAGGGTAATGATATGTAATGTGTTGTGGTAGTTTGCATACACACACACAGATATTTAATAAGTCTAATAATATTAATAGAATGTTATAACACACTGAACTAACTCAAGCTGTGTAAAATTTTTGATAATAATTTTCTTTAGGTTTATTTGTTCTGAAGCAAGGTTTTATTTTGGTCAGAACATATGAAAGGTTTTGCAATTATTAATGAAATGCATGAATATGGCATAATAAATGAAAGGAGTGTACATATGGATTTTACAATACTAGTTAATATTACTACTGTTTATAGTTGTAATGTTTCTGGGAGAATGTTTAATGGATGTGCTGTTGGGGTGACCTCATCACTCCCTGTCTATGGCGACTACACATTGTCCATTTATTGATGATATAATTGGTGTGTTAGAATTTAAGTTGTGAATCTCCAGCAGGCCAGACGCTCACGTATCTGGATTGAGTAGTTCTGGTGCTGGAATATGGTGGCCCCACCTCTCCGTGCTTGGGGCAATATACGGCTGCTCTGCCAAGATATAAACTGCACGGGTCTACTCTTGTAATCTTCAACATCACATTTGACACCACATTGGTGCCAAATAAAAAACTCACAGCTCTGCAATAAAGTATTGGTCATGTGTCAGAATTCCATCCTCTAAACCATTTCTGGACACAACACCACACACAACAACAACACCACATAGACGGGTCAGATCTCTTTGACCAAACAACACATCTTACCAAGTTGGTTTCACATAGGATAAGTTCTCCCAGACTACATATTCTGAAATATGTTCATTAGCTTCCTGCCATAGAATAGGATAGGTGATATGTTCCACTGATCTCAACACTTGATCTGTCCTTCATAATCCTTGCTGGAGTTTATGTATTTTATTTGTCTCTAGACCCTGAACTGGGGCGGGGGGTCTAGAGCGAATCCTTACTTGTTGTAAGGGATAGATTTTGATATGGCAGTATCAAATCACTCGAAACATTAAACAAATATTAAAATATACAAAGAAATAATTTCAGTCTTACCAGAATTATGAATATAGAACACAGTTAATTGCTAGCAAAACTCAGCTGAGCTGCTGGCTTTAGTATGGCGTCCATCTAAATATTTCAATTTGCTTCTGGGAATTACACCACTAAATAATTCACTGTGTCTACTAGGACAACTTATAACGAATGGCAAAAATGCGCGTCTGAGCGCCGATAATATATTCATCTATGGCCAATCACCGCCTTTTTTCCTTTTCAAATTCAAACCTCCTACCAAAAAGTCATTTCAGTCATACCTCAGTCAAGTATGCATATTTCTCTGTTGGTCCGTCGGTCTCTACTTGCGTTTCACACAAAAAAACACACTTGTTTTTTGAACCAACTCCGCCTTCCCCTACACAATTTTGCCTTTAAAGTTATTTTTAGCCACAATTCACCATCCCATCCCGTCTCTTTCATTCCAACTAGATTTAATGAACGGGGTAGCATATGGCAACAACCTACTTCTGTCAACGAAAAACTGTTTGGAGATGTCGGGAAGCTTGAGTTGACTACTGCCTTTATTAGAGTCATAAATGTGGAAGTCTGAAGGCGAACGAGGAAGAAGAAGAAGAATTCCAACTAGATTTTAGCACTTGAGTCTCAAGGCTGCAGTTTTTTGAAAATTAGTGACATTTTTTGTTTCAATGCAGTCGCTCGCTGATATGAACAACACAGTCTTTTGTCAATATCTTTCTTATTATCTATCCGTCTGTATAAATGAAAGCATATTATTTCACTGCTCAAGATGGGCCATCCGGCCAGCTAGGTTTTATATTCCTAACATCATTATTAAGAAAAAGTTACTTTTCAAGGTTAGTTGGTTTTTCGAAATATTTCTAGCATCTTCTATACTGCGTATGCCGCTGAATTCAAATAAACGGACTAAGTTATCGCAAAAGCGTCCAAGAAATGACTGTTGCGTATAACAGCTACGGTCCCTTTTGTCGATTTCTTTACCTTATGTCAACTTGGGGGACGTGACTTTTTCCTCCTTTCCCCACCAATTGCGTCTTTTAGCCTTGCTAGTTTCACGCACGCGTTCAGTCATATTTTTTCCTTTTGATCTTCGTTCTCATCCCCTTCCAAGGGTAACGTTTTGCCTTCACGTCTAACAATTTAATTTCCATGGCGGGTGATGACCCGCGGCGTGGGCGATCATGTATTCTAGTAGCTTAAGCATTAGTTTTTATCCCTACGTTGTATCATTGGAGATATTTTAACGTTGTATCATGGTTAATTTTATGACACCCAGACAAGTGCCAGTGGAACAAGAGGTGAGAACAAAGATGCAGACGTTGGATAGGACAAGCACTCGAAAGCAGCGTTCAGCTTGTGATGCATAGTGCTGTCATGTGATGTGCTAGAAGTCTAGTTTGGCTGCGTACCGGACACATTGATGTACATACTTTATGGGCGCAGGTCTCTGCTACCATGTATATAACCGCAGTAATTAATTATATTCCTTTACCTTTTTACCAGCATATCCTAAACGTGCATATATATATATATATATATATATATATATATATATATATATATATATATATATATATATATATATATATATATATATATATATATATATATATATATATATATATATACAAGGGGATTGACATAAGTCTTGGGCCTGACCATGAAGGACATGTCACAGACAGCTGAAATTTTGTATAGTGTTTATTCCTTTTCAATATAGCCACCGTGTGAATTGACACACTTCTGCCATCTCTGCTTGACCTTGAAAAGATCTTGGGAGTAGAACACCCTATTTTTCAAACTAAACCAGTCATCACATGCCAGTATAACCTCTTCATCGCTGTCAAAATGATTTCCTTTTAGCTGTTTTTTAAGATTTGGGAATAGAAAAAAGTCTGATGGAACCCAATCTGGAGAATATGGTGGGTGTGGAAGAATTTCAATATTCAAATCGTTGGCTGCTAACTGCACAAGCCGTGCTTTGTGAGAGGGCGCGTTGTCTTGAAGCAAAGGAAGATTTTGAGTGCGCGTTATCCCTCGTTTCCTGGTCACAACCTTTCTTAGTTTTGTGAGAAGATCTGCATAGTACTGTCCATTAACTGTGTTGCCACAAGGCAGATAATCCTTTCAAAATGACACCTTTGCCGTCCCAAAAAACAGTCAGCATCACTTTTCTTGCAGATTTCTGTGCTCTCGGCTTGACAGGTGTTGGGGAGCCCGGGGTTTTCCATTGCATGCTGGCAATTTTGGATTCGGGGTCATAATGGTGTACCCAAGTCTCATCTACTGTCACCATGGTCTCCAAAAATTTTTTTGACTGACACTTTTTGAGCAACTGTTGACAGCAATTTACCCTCGTTTGCTTCTGTTCACGTGTCAACAGTCGCGGAACCCAGCGTGCACACACTTTTCTCATGTTCAGTCTGTTGTGAAATATTCTATAAACTGTTCTTTCATTTAGTTTTACTCTACTAGCTATCTCCACAATTGTCATTTTTCGATCCTGGTCAATGATTTTCTTCACTCTTGTTGCATTTTCATCGTTGCACTCTGAGACTGGTCTACCAGATCTTGGCAGATCAGCAACATTTGAGCGGCAGCACTTAAACAGTTGACACCGGTTTTTTACCGAAGTATATGAAGGACAAGAATCACGAAACACTGATTCCATCTCCCTGTGTATTTCTGTAGGTGTTTTTCCCTGAAACATCAGAAATTTTATCACAGCTCTGGCCTCCTTCTTTTCCATTGTTTTGTCAAATCTTTGGAGCAGCAGATCCGATCAATAGGGTACATTGCGCCGTGCACCGTAGCGGGAAAACCCATTGAAGAAACAAACGCGTACTTCACACTTTCAGTGCAAATATGATGAAATTTAAATGTGCCAAGTTTCATCTTCCTCCTGTGACTCCTTAATGGTCAGGCTTAAGACTTATGTTAATCCCCTTGTGTGTGTGTGTGTATATATATATATATATATATATATATATATATATATATATATATATATATATATATATATATATATATATATATATATATACAGTACTTTGCAAAAAAAATGGCAGTCATATTGCTCAGCTAAATAAGCTGAAATCTAATTAAATATGTATGTTCTGCCCCAAATTTGCACTCCACTGAAGTGAGCAAACACTACCAAAAGTAAAAAAAAAATTAGCGTAGAGTAACGTCCCTTGATAGTAGAGCAGACGACAATTTCTAATGCTAGTGGCAGAAATGGATACAAAGTCAAAGTGTATGTTAATTTCACAGCTTTGGAATGAAGGAAATCAAACATGTTCTAACATTTCTAAAACCTTGAACATTCCTGAGCGGACTGTCTACAGAGTTGTGAGTAAATTAAAAGCAGGTAATGGAATCGAGCGAAAAGAAGGTAGTGGGAGGCCAAGAATTTCGGACACAAAGGACCATCGGCGTCTCGCCCAAATCGTTCGGGCTGGGTCAATGAAGAGTGTAGAAAACATACGGCAGCGCATGATCGAGTTGGGAAGCCCAGAGGTATCTAATGCTACTGTCAACCGGGAGCTACACAGGATGAATTACACAAAAAAGCGGGTAATTTCGTCACCATTGCTCACAGAGACTCACAAACAGATGCGCTTGAACTGATGCCACGAACACCAAAATTTGTCATGGGACAATGTGATTTTTTCAGATGAATGTTCTGTTTGGTCTTATCCTGCTCAAATAAATATTTGGACGAAAGGCTCTGTAACGCCTGTGTACCAGCCACCGAAACATACCTAGAAATTCCATCTTTGGGGAGGGGTGTCAGCAAGAGGTGTCACCCCACTGTGTGTTTTCACAGGAATTCTCACGAAAGAAAGGTACATCGACATACTAGAGGGACACCTTCTGCCATGTATGCAGGTCATGTACCCCGATGGGTGCACATTTCAACATGACAATGACCCAAATCATACAGCTCATACCACCAAAGCATGGCTGCAAGAGAAGAATGTGATAGTGCTGAAGTGGCCCAGCAACAGTCCCGATCCAAACCCAATTGAAAACGTTTGGGCACTACTCAAGAATCATTTAAAAAAGAGTGGACTCAGAGACGTTGAACAATTGAAGAAGGTAGCTGAAAAATACTGGAACAGTCTGACTCACAATTACCTACAAACATTTGTGGGAAGTATGCCTCGCCGCATCCAGGCTTGCCTTGCTGGAGAAGGCAACATTATACTGTACTGAAATCAGTGTTAATAGATAGGGGAGATACCAATCTTCCTCTGGACATACAGTTTTTATTATTATTTGCTTCTATGAGTGTGCTGCGTTGCGAAAATATGACTGCCATTTTTTTTGCAAAGTACTGTATATATATATATATGAGATGAGAAGAAGACGCTGGTGATAGCTAGGAGAAACACTGAGGAAACCTTTTCATTGCATTACAAAGCAGTCCTTGTTCCGGAATGCCAAGTGTAAGAAAGGTAGATGAAGATCTAAAATTGACAGTGAAGAGAGCTGGTGACACAAGTGACACAGATAAAGATGACATGGAAAGACCTTGAGCTGATGGCACGTGACAGGAAGACTTGGCATAAAGTTGTTGATGTCACGTGACAGGAAGACTTGGCGTAAGGTTGTTGATGACACGTGACAGGAAGACTTGACATAAGGTTGTTGATGACACGTGACAGGAAGACTTGGCATAAGGTTGTTGATGACACGTGACAGGAAGACTTGGCATAAGGTTGTTGATGTCACGTGACAGGAAGACTTGGCATAAGGTTGTTGATGTCACGTGACAGGAAGACTTGGCATAAGGTTGTTGATGTCACGTGACAGGAAGACTTGGCATAAGGTTGTTGATGACACGTGACAACAAAACTTGGCATAAGGTTGTTGATGACACGTGACAGGAAGACTTGGCATAAGGTTGTCGAAGTCGTATAATCCTGGAGGAGCTAAAGGCTAATTAGTTAATGACTGATATTTTCATATTTCTGTAACAGTGTAAGAGGACAACATTAATATGCAAACAAATTGTTTATATCATAGCTTGTTTTATTTTGTTTTAATTTATAAAACTTGTATTTTTTTTACCAAATCATCATTGACTTACTTGAAGCAGTATATGTTGCATTACTTATAAGTTAACACACTATGTTGTACTACTTACGTGTTAACACTCCACACTGTACTATACTGAATGGCTCACACGTTAATATACCTCACAATATTAAACTATGTCCCTCACAATTTAACATACCACACAATATTATATCGTATTGCTCACAAATCCCATCCCAACTAACATAATTACCGATGTATGTTACGTCGGTCGGTCACACTCGAAATAGTAACTCGCGCCAGAAAACTAAATGCGCAACGCACGGTGCAACTTGCGCGGCGTGGGTGTTATATAAAACAAATACTTTGGTTTTATTCATTTATTTTTTTAAAAATTATTCTTTCACGAAATTAGAAGCGCTCGACAAAGAAAAAGTGCGTTAAAATTGGTGTGCACGAGCCCTCACCCGATGTACAAATAATGAAAACTTGAAAGCTTTTGTTAAAACTTATTATTAGGGAATTATTATTATCCTTATAAGTTATTATTAAGGAACACTCTTTGAAAACTATCCACGCACTTTCAAACGAAATGTTGTCATCAAAGAACTTTTAAATTGAATCTAAAATAACATAATTCTCGCCGTGTGTACGTTGGTCACAGCTGAGGAATGCAACCGTGTTGAAAAATTGTTTTGTTTCCATTATATATACTCTCCCGACAATACTTACAATCAACGAAAAAAAGCGTTTAAATGACGGTGTTCATGAACAGTTTGATTACACTGTATAATGGAAAGAAACCAAAAACACTCTAAGAATATACTTCTGTCTGCTCATCTGGGAACGGAAACAGCAAGTTTGACGGGTTATTGCTAGTCTAAACATAAGATAAGACGTCCACATATGACGTCAAGCGTTTTTTGGGGTCATTCCTTAAACATTTCGTCGCAAAACCCCAACCCCGCTTCCCCTCCGCCTTATGTGACGACACAAATCTTATACTAACATCAAGTAGAATATAAATTAAATATTTAATTAAAAATCAATTTAAGCTAGATAAAGTTTATCGCAATTATCCGATATTTCAGCTGCGATTTTAATATTAATAAAAGTCGTCAACAAGGGAATAATTAATAATTGCAGATATAAGAAGACTATGAGGATGGAGGTTACAAAATCTATTTTGTTCCGACATGATTTGTAAAAGAAGCGATCCTCACTCGTATTTTTTGTGTGGCGTCACATTTTTTTAAACCTCTTCCTCCTATCGTCACACTTCGTCACACAATTTTGTACCCCATCCCCTCGCTGCGTGACATCATATGTGGACAACCCTATATTGTACATATTGCTCAGAAGTTAAAAAAACATACAAACTAAATTGCATCTCTCACATGTTCCCACACCACACAATAATATATTTACCCCAATTAATTTAACAGACCACATTAAACCATATTTTCTCAACAAGGTAATACACGTCACAGTAATCTTGCATGTATCACTTTTAAATTTATGTAACACTGCTTTTGCCTGAGTTATTCTAGTCTTCACCTCGGAGATGCATCTTCCATCTGATGTTACTTGAAACTATTGACTTGTATTAAAATTGTTCCATTTACTTTGCTAGTGCATTCTGGATATGTCATTTTCTTTAAGATGATCATTGCTTCTGTTTTTTGGTTATTTTTTAAATTTTGTTTTAAGACTAATGCCTTTATTTTCACTTTCTGCTACTAGTGTACCAATCATTTCCTGCATATCTTTTTTCACTTTCTGCTGCTATGATGTATCATCAGCGTACCTCGAGTTATTTATGTTATGTCCACAAAATGATATTCCTGACATGTCCTCTGTGGATCTCATTAATTTTCACTGAACTATTTGAACAGGTAAGATTACAACACACATCCCTGTCTAACACCCTGTTTCTTTAATTGCCAAAGCGTTCCTATGTGGCTGCTCATGTTAAAGGTGTTGTTTGTTGCAGTACATGTTCTTTATTATTCTCAGATCCTTCCTTTCACCTTTCAACTCATAGAGCATAGTCGTTCAACAAACATATGCCAAGTCCTGCGGGAGTGTGCTAGCGGCTCAAAGCTCTTTCCATGTCTTCATAAATTTTATTTTTGCCACCAGTTTTCTTCTCCGTGTATTCCCCGGTCTCTCTCTAATTCTCTAACCCTAGGGAAAACCAAAACAAGGACTGCCTTGTAATGCTATCTACAGGTTTTCTCAATGTGTCGTCCTATCCATCACCAGCGTCTTCTTCACATCTCTTGTTTCACTTGTCTAGTTCTTGTCATCGGTTTCACATTAAGGATATTGTCACATCACTTCAATCCTTCTATTCTACTTAAGCATCCATTTATGAAAGTCTGTAGCTTTTTGGTTGTTGATTTTGTTGTTTTCCATGTTTGAGGGACATGCAATAGCACTCACTTGACATTTGAATTGAATTTTCATTTTTGTGTTGGACCTAATTTCTTTTGATCTCCATTTATTTCCAAATGCAATGAAAGCTCGTCTAACCTTTCGTATTTTTGTTTTGATATTCGTGTCTATCCTGCCAGCTGTATCTATACTGCTGTCAAAGTATATGTATGATTCTACACCTTGTGGTGGTGTTTCTTTCAGTTCAGTCATGTTATCGTTTCCTGCATTTATTTTCATTATCTTAGGTTTTCATGTGTTTTTAGACCCATTAGCTGTGATCTCTTATCAAGTATTTTAATTCTGTCTTGTATCTTATTACTTGTATCTTATGAGATATAAGCGTCAGGTCATCGGCAAAATCTAGATCGCCAAGCTGTTTTAGTCCAGAGTCCAAAGTTGTTAAAGAAGTTTATTAATGTATTTTTGCATGTTGACCACACTTAGTCTATTAACAGTTAATCTACGCGGTAATATGTCTATCTGTGGTTAATCATGATGTTGCACGGGTTTTAATTGTTAGTGAACGCGATATATTTAATACGTCACTAGGAGTTTATGACGTAATCCGTTCTGCACTAATATATGCTAACGGTTGTTTCGAGGCCTTTCGTCAATTGTATTCGTCAGAGAAAGACGTTCATTGCGCCATCGTCTGGGGGCTTCCTGGCCGTGTGGTAACACGAACCTTGTGCAGAGGCGTGGCGGTGGCTGCGCCACCGCCATACCATATTGCCCGTGCCAAGGGTAAAAGAGTCTGGTTACTCCCACCCTATGGGAATCAAAGCAAAGCAAAGCTCCCGATATGGTGGAGGAATAAGCATTTTTATGTGGCATTAAGTATCTTCGAAGGCCGCCACTTGTTTAAAGAAGATTCCGGACTTATGGAAAAGTTCCGTACCTTGTAGAGAAGTATTCTACGATAAATTTAAGCATCTTCATTTATCTAGTCCACATTACTTGGGTGATCACCTTTCATAGGCACCCTTAGTACAGTGGCTAGATATGAATTGATGAGACGAGACTGTTGGAGAATCCTATATCATTCATGTCATTTTCTCGATGACAATGCCATGCACTGTAATTCGTCAAGATGTAATTAAACATGTCATTTTATGTGGATGTAGTAGTCATAATTAATTTGTAATCTGGCCACCAGAACTGTAGTAGTATTTTTGGTGGTGGATGACTACTACTTTGTGCTGATACGCGAATGTAGTTAAGTTGTGTGGCGATCAGGCAACAGGAACACAAACAGGGCACGTCAACCAATGCCAGTGCCAAATGATGCACACTGGAACTCCTGGGTTACTTTACACACACAGGTTTATTTAACAATAAATTGGACGTACGTTGAGACGGACAGATTACACATCCTCTGTCATTTGACGGTTAGCAGGTTAATGAACATGCAGCCATGTTAATATATATATATCATTGTTCAGAACTGTAGTCTCATGACAGTCAAATTAATAAACATACGACAGGACATTGTAAATACAGCATCAATGTTCATGGATGATCAGCAAATTTAGATTGTGAGCTTGAACGACTTATAATTTTATAACGGCTGACCTCTCAAGGACAAACGTACATCTTATGGTCATGAAGTATGCAATTCATCAAAGAAAGTCCCATCTTCAAATTGGCCTCATCAACAATATAAATATAGGATATCCCACCATTGTAATTGAGGCATCATAGTAATCAGTGCACTTTGCCGTAATTCCGTAGGACGGCGAATAAATATATTTTACCTTTTGTATTTACTTTAGTAATACAGTTCTTTCAAGCGGCACATACTTGAAAGAATAACAGGCTGGATACACAACTTCCCTTTATCTTGAATCCATTTCAGTACATCCTAAATGATCTTGAATCCATTTCAGTACATCCTAAATGAATGTACTGACTAGATACATTATGACGAAAAATCGTCATATACATTTATATTCATTTGTTTCAAAACTTACTGTGAAAATCTCACGGCAATAGCTTCCTCTTGGAAGGCCGTATCCAATAGAAATCAACAGAAGTTTACCCCCAATCTGGGGCTCGAACGAACAGACCAACGTCTGACTTCTAAACCAGCCATTACATCGCTCTCTGAGGTCACTACGTCATCTAGTCTTTAGCAACAAAACGCAGAAATACTTACGCACAAATATGTGCGCTTCCGTGCGCGATGAATTCAAATTATAAATATATTCTTACCACATATGTTGATGCGTACCCTCTTAACAGAAGTCAGACTAATGTCTACTTTACTACTGTTAAGGACCCAAAAAGGACGCAACAGTGGACCTATCCACCATCATATATATATATATATATATATATATATATATATATATATATATATATATATATATATATGGATACAGAAATCGACAGCCGCATTGGCAAAGCTGCAGCTACCTTTGCCCGCCTCACATCGCGTGTTTGGGGAAACTCTAAACTCATAATGAAGACCAAAGCTGCGGTATATAATGCCTGCGTCACCAGCACACTCCTATATGGCAGCGAGACCTGGACGACCTATGCTAAGCAAGAAAGAAGGCTCAATACCTTCCATTTGCGGTGTCTACGCCGCATCCTCGGCATCTCGTGGAAAGATAAAGTGACAAATGTCGAGGTGTTGTCACGTGCTGGCCTTCAAAGTATGTATACGCTGCTTAGACAGCGCAGACTTCGCTGGCTTGGCCATGTTCGCCGCATGGAAGATGGTCGCATCCCAAAAGATATCTTCTATGGCCAATTAGCAGATGGCAAGAGAACAGTTGGGCGACCACAGCTGAGGTTCAAAGATGTGTGCAAGAGAGATATGAGAGCACTGGACATGGATCCAGCAACATGGGAGGATGAAGCTGCCGATCGCACTAAGTGGCGATGCTATTTATGGCACCACCTCAGATTGGGCGAAGAGAGGCTCACACAAGAAGCAGAGGTGAGGAGAAAACGTCGAAAGGAGCACCAGGAAAATAAGCAGCTGAGGGCTGCCACCTCAGGGGCGCATTCCCATAGTCAGTTATGACTGAAGGGGCTATTATATTATATATATATTATATTATATTATATATATATATATATATATATATATATATATATATATATATATATATATATATATATATATATATATATATATATATATATATATATATATATATATATATATATATATATATAATGCAGACATTGAATTCACTCAACAAATTGACAGACTCCAACTATGGATTTATATTTACATAGATAACGAGAGATTTATTTTTGAAATATTTGATAAATAGGATTAACATGAATAAACTTGATTTTGTCAAGAAGAATAGTTAATTTATGGAGCATCTTCATAGGAAGATATTATTAGATAGTGGAGTTTTAAAAAAGGATAGTCCATATGCTGTGCCAGTACCTTTACTTAGCTGGCAATGTGATGACAATGATTTGTCGTTGAATTCTGGTTCAGGCATTGCTGGTTCCCAGTGACGTTTTGACTGTTCTTTCCCAGTTCAGGAGAAAGAAATGGCGTAGTAGCACGTTCGCTGCTGTGCAAGAGTAACTTCCGAAGTGGTCACCCCTTAGAGTATCATCTAGACCCGTCTGTTATAGATGGTGTCTGGCGTTGAGTTCCAGTAACCAGTACGAGAAACACAACAGGGTTAAATATCCACATTTTGATGCACATAATGACCGTTGTATTTCCTGCAGCTGTTTAAGACACAGTCGTCCCTCAGTTAGTTAAGGTTAGTAATTAACGTATACTCCTAACTATTTACGCGTGAGGAAGGTTCTTCGGACTTGTGGCTCAGTGTCACAAAACGGTTTGTGCGCTCTCATGTCCACTCCGGCAGTATTGCATAAAGTTGCCATAACTAAAACTGTCTAATAAGAATGGCTGGCATTTTGAGGCGCGAATAACAAATGGGTCAACTGGGCGTTTGTCCCAACTGCCCGGAAAAGTGGGGGCAGGAAATCTACGATATGTAATGTAGAACAATTTTGACATACGAGACTGCATTCCAGAAATCGTCACCAGTAGACAACTTAGACATGGCTACAGGAAAGAATAGAGGCGGACTATGAATTTATTAGGAACGGAAATACGTATTATAGCATCTTTTACACTAGCAAAGTAAACTCGCCAAAATTAATACGGACCCGGACTCCTACATGAAACTACACTATAGGGTTAAATATCCACTGAAATAAGAACATTCCTAGACGTGTGTTCGAGGCAAATCGTATTAACTTGCCGAGACTATTTATCTGAGCAGGAAGTCTAAAGATTATCAATTTTATTGAAGTGAGTGTACACAGTTTTATACTTTGAAATTTATATGTGTATAATTGATTAGTGGTGTTAAAGATGCATATGAGGCTGGCAACCTCAATATGTAAAAAAGATACATTCACGAATCACCACAGCAAGTGCTGGTGATTGCTTCATGCTAGGTCTCACAGAGAACCAAACGCAGAAGTAACCCCAGACTTCGAATGGAGCAGGTAGTGATTAATGATTACATCAATGTGTGTATAGTTGTGTATTATCATTTGTTAAATTGATGTAAACGTTATACGTTGCTTCAGGCACAAGCCATTTTCCGCCGTCCAGTCACAAATTTTCATTAGATTAACTGAAATAATGGTGATCTTTCATCACATCCCCTGAGTTAGATGCCATACGCTTAGGAGGAGTAAAATATCTGAGAAAAGGAATCTGTTCACGGACAGCGTGAGATAAGCGCCTGGTTAATATCAAGCAAACAAATATTTAGAAGGGAATTAGTTCTTTTATTCCCTCTAAAATCTGGTGGTACGGATCGGAGAGGTCAATTGCGGCACTACTTGTACTTTATGAACGATACCAGCAGTCCTACTAGTCTGTGTTTCTAAGCCTGAGATCGACACTTGAAGATCCTTGCCTGAACCAGGAACGGAAACTTCTAGACATCTGGAAACGTTCCCTCGACACAGAGACGAATTGATGGAACCAGCAGCACGAGCAATTCAGGAATTTGGAAAGATAAGTCATAGTTCTGGCAGGCCAAAACAACAAACTTTATTTCTAGAACTGATAGCCAGCCAATGATGATAACTATCTCTAAGAATTACTAGTTTATATTTATTTTCATTTGTTGCAAAAGCGATTGATCATTAAATTTTGTATATGTTGATTTTGACAAATCCATAATCGAGTTAATGATTACAGAGCGTAAGCCACATGTATGAGTCCTGATTTTAATATATATATATATATAGTTCTATCTACGCTAACAATAATAATAATAACAATTGTAACAATAATAATAATCAGAGGAATCTTGCTGGATTAAGCCAGCTCGGGGCTTAACGAGCTAACGAATTATAAGATAACCCAATCCTTCACAAAAGTTGACGGCAGATACTGGAGTTAACATTGCTAAGAAACATTCCGCATTATTCTCGCTTTTCTGAATATCTTATGAACACTCCCTTGAGGTAGAAGCATCATTATCCTTCTACCTACAACTCTGCCAAGAGTAATCGTGTGCGAAGGTAGACACCTTTGAAGACCCAAATTAGTTACTCTTGAAGTTGTGGCCACTGTTGGACCACTACTGCAGAGCTAAGGGGAGGCAATCCGTGACTCTCAGTAATATAAATGAAGTTTTACACTTTTTTAATTTCAAAAGATACTCTTAATCACTTTAGTCGGTCTTATAATATAATCCTTATTATTATTCATATTTTGGCCGCCCATGATCTCCTGACAAAGGTGCGAAATGCAGCGGGGAAATATTCAAACCGCTCTAATTTCTAAAGTTAAAATTTAGTCCTTGTGAGGTTCTCTTGTGTGTTTAGTTTATTTTCTAATTCTAAACCAACCACAAGTAAGTTTTAGCAAACTCTTCCCCTACCCATCACGATGAAAATTACTACATTGACCATATACTGCATTCCAATCGAATGTTACATTTTATCTGAAACATTATGTCATACGACCTGCCCTAATTATTAAGTCCTTTCTTCAAGGTGCATTCTCTTTTCCCATCCCTGTTTATTATGACAAGACATCTGGCTGGAACGGGTTATATCATGTCTGCCAAATTAGACACATGCTATCTTACACCACTATCGATAAATAAGCTGACCGGATATACTTGCACAATGTAATTGTGGTGTCCCGACCCTTAATTGCTATCGTCTTGAGTTTATCTAGCAAAACAAAAACCCCAGTCTTGACTGAAGCAATACTTGCTTATTTATCAATATCCTGTCTGTTTAGACAATTAGATGGCGGCAAACGACAAAACCAAATGTTGATTTGACCGTATTGTTCCACCTGGCTAATCATTGTCTACCCGCGATCAAAGGATAACCTGTCATGTGCAATCAAGCCTAAAATGTATCAGGCGATGAAGTGTTCCCTACCGAGAATAATATAATATCGATAGATTGAAATGTAAAAGCAAGATAATGCACTGGTGAAAATGAAAAGGGAATGATTGAATGAATGCTGACGGAGAGGAATGTAGAAAGAAAAATCGGACGAACTAATAGAACGCTTTTTTTTTAATCTCACTACCTATAATTATTTTCCATACGTTTTTGTTTGTTCTTCGTTGTCGAGGGTTGGTTATTATCAAACCCAGATAAACAAGCCTTGATAAGACTTAGGAGTCGTCGCTGACATCGTTCTAATCAGTGAGCATGGAGTTAGATTATGGTTACTCCCTGCTGTAATTCTAATCCACATATATAAATTAAAAAGTAAATGTAAAGCCTAACAAATAACTTCAATAAAAGGAAAGAAGAATGGTAAAGAACAGTGCTGTCACAATGACTGTACTCGAAATTCCCCTTGTTTTCTAATTCTGCAAATTATAACGTTTCACGTTGATAGTAAAAGCCTTCTGCAGCATACACGCGTTTCCACAACACAATAAAACGTGTACTGCCTTTCTAAGAAAAACCTTGAGATACGCAAGCTGGCCTATATTTAATATTCCATTCATGTCATTTTATACACTACGATACCATAAACGAACGGACAGATGGACTTAGGATAGAAAGAAAGGGAGGGCTGAAAGCCGGGACGCATGCAACACTAACACGCGTCTCGCTATACAATTACTGCCATCACGCGTGTAAGGCCACATGCACTAACTTTTTTTCAAATCGACAGTGATAAAAAACACTACCCATACCAGAGTTAGGTTTTAAAAACCTGAGAAATGCTTATTAGGAAATATGACATTATACTGGTTTACGTTTGAAAACATTACAGTACCCAGACACCACATCGATCGAAGTGAACGGGAGGTAGAAGAAAATACATATTTTGAACGCAGCCCCTTAGCCCCATTAAATTTATATATTTGGGTTCCTTAGGACTTGCTGACAAAGAATATGTTAAACGTTACGCAAATAGTCTAGGAATTAACAAATTATAGCCAAAAGAAATAGTGAGGGTGTCAGACAACACCAAAATCAGAATCGCTCAGTGGCAGATTTTGACACCACCATTGTACGGGAAATAGGTCCCCATGTTAAATCCTATTTGATTGGAGCGCAGTAAATGTAAGGCTAAACACGATTAGTCGGGCTACAAATACTATCTTTTGTTGTTAGGGGAGACGGAAGGAAGGGTACTTTTTTTCAAACGCTTGTGTAAACATGGCTCGATTGGTTAGACCCGCCAATATAGGCAATTGGGAGCGTCAGTTCAGTACCACATTTTTCAAATAAACTTACTAAAGAACCAGTGCGTTGAGCGCCAGTGCATATTTTTCTAAATAAAAGCCTGGGACATCGGCAGATCGAAATTGTGCTATATTCATTGCCAGTCAACGTAACTGTGTATTATTTCCATGAATTGTGGTAAGCTTGATATATTCAATATCTTTTTAATGAAAATTGAATGTGAATTGATAATTTATGTCCATATATGTGTGTGGTTCAGTAGCAAACATGAGGCAAAGCCTATATAGTGCTCCAACCTGAACAGAAGGTGTCGGAGAAAAGTAAAACTGCATGGAATTGCCAAACAGTACACTGACACCTATCTTATTGAATAGAAAGAACTAATGCTGGAATTGCAGAGGCGTAGTGACCATTAGGGAGGAGTATACTGGTGTAAATTGTTTCAGATGAAGCTGACAGTTGGCCTACCGCTCTGAACTCAGTGTTTGTTATGTATTGTGTTCAGTCTGGAAATAGATTATAAATTAGTTCTGAAATAGGAGGTACAACCTTCTTGTTTCAGGGACTGTGGTCCTAAAGTTATTGAGCAGCACCTGGTCGGAGCTTTGCTGAATCTGGAGGCTGACAGCATACTCCTGGGTCCAGATAGCGACTAGTGAGGTGTCTCCAGAACACAGGGAAGCAATCGAGCAGAGGAGTCTTTTCCTGCCGCCATCACGAAAGTTAAGCCTCTGTGGCCAGAGGAGCTCAACATTATGTGTTCCCCTCAAAACTTGACATTATAGTAAAACTGAGGGTCAATACATTGTTTAAATTGATAGGAACGGTGAAGATTCCCCAACTATTTCCAAGATAAACAAACACTTGACGTCATGATGACAAATAACAACATAGCTTGAAAAACAAAACCAGTATTACCTCATAGTACTACTACACAACTGACACACATAGGATAATACTAATAAAATATGTCACTACAAGGTTCATATTTATAAATTATGTACATATAAATTGTGATTACATTTGATTGTGATTCCTGGTTCACTGTGTAGTTGAATCAGGATATATATATATTAGTGAAAGTAATTAATACATATATATTTGAAACTTTACCAGTGACTCATTTAAGATAGTCTTATAGAGTGTTAAATGTGTGTGAGTGTCACAGTGTTGTCAAGTGTGGTGGAATAAATTAAATTGTTTATCTGTCTGTTGTTGTTGTGACTTACACTTCATCATTTACATAACCCTAGACATTTAACGTAGTCATCACAATATTCCAGAATAATTCTGACTGAGGTATAAATGTGGTAGCAAGTAAGGTTATCTGTAAAACACTACACCTATTAGATACAGATACCTTCACAGCTGATCTCAGTCAGTACACTAAGTCCCCTATAAATATTTATAACATCCCACTTTACCACAGATGGTCAATGCACGGTTCAAGAAAATCTCCCTCAATATCATAGAGCTAGGGTTTTAAACAAGTTAACAAGCCTATAACAGTGGAAGACTAAATTTAAATTGATTCAGTACCTGTACAATATTCTGTAGGAAGAAGCGGATTTTGAGGTTTTTAGCATTTCTGAGGTTTGGGTCTGCCTTTTGTGGGTTGTAGTCATTTCCCATGATTCGCATCCATACGTCAAGGCTGGGACATAGACGGAGCGGTATGTAGCTATCTTCGACTTCTTGCCAACTTCTCTTTTGCTAGGGAATCCTCTATTTATGGCCTGAAAAAGTCTCCCAGCTGCTGCTCTTCGGGTAGCCAACTCTTCTTTGACGCCTCTCTTCCGGTCTTTGACAGCTCCGAGGTCTAGTTCACCTCCCAGTTCTCCCAGCTTAATCTTACATATATATATATATATATATATATATATATATATATATATATATATATATATATATATATATATATATATATATATATATATAACTAAGGTTGAGTGACAATTCATGTTTGCATCCGTAATAACTCAGTTCATGCACACACACATGTTTATATATATATATATATATATATATATATATATATATATATATATATATATATATATATATATATATATATATATATATATATATATATATATATATAGCTGAACTCCCTTCAGCTGGGGGCAAATCGTCTACGAGCGTATTACCATTAGTGACCTACAATAACTCTGGAAAAAGAGCAGCAAGGATAAAAACCTTGTAGAAGCGGAGGTAACTCAGCTATGTTTGCCTTCTAGGGCTGCTTACATAAGAATACTCTCTCATCCTATTTCTTCTACCGCCAAGAGCAATTCTTGAGTAAAGGTTCACTACCTGTCTGTGACAGGGGCTAGGTGTGGTTGAGGCGAACTTATGTCGATGTGGCTACCTCACACCCAAGACCCATGCACTAAGAAAATTTTATTAAGGATCGTTTGACAAGGGTTGCAATTATTGGTTGCTTGCAACCCTCTCAGCAGCAAACTTAGCAATTCAAGCAACACAAAGCCTTATACAGATCAACATTTAATACTACCGAACACCCAGACAGTGTTCGTAGACTTTCTGAAAAACAATATATAAAAACAATGTCTAAGTGAAAATCAATAGCATAAATAATAACACTTACCATTCAGAAAACATGCGCCCACCACAGTCAACCATGATCAATCAGCTACAGGTACCCATTCATACCACGTGCCCTTATGGTTACGCAATCTTGCGAGAACAGCATACAGCCACGCTAACAACCCAGCTAAGCTGCGTGGTTGTACATTCTATAGTAACCTTACATTATAATACTAAATATTATAGAAATAATGGCTTAGCAAAGTTATTTAAGGCGGTACAGATAACCAATAGAGATTTTACACTGTAAAACTATGAAACTAAGAAAACTAACACCAATTAGATATAGCCGATCTTACTAATACTTACACCACATTATCAGTCTAACATTACTGAAGAAACACAGGACTTTATTCTAGTAAGCTGTAACATAATAAATTGCAGCACTCGCCACACTAAAATAAACTATTTCGGCACCCGCACCGTAGTTAATAAATATAACAATCTAAATCGCGCCACAATAAAAAATCATTCAAACCGACTACGTGTCGGATTTACATAAGATCATAGAAGGTTTCCTTAACCTCAAACAATATGGAAATACTTAACCATTAAATTTCATCTACACAAATGTAATAACTGAATATGCCAGTTCTAGTACCGGCCACGTGTTATATTTCCTGAACATGGACCCACGCCATGTCCGAATAGATTTAGATCTAACATCAACCGCACGCGAAATAAATACCACAGAATTAAGTACATACCTATTTAAAATACTACGGCACAAAGATGGTAAACCTAATATCCTATATCCTGTCTAACAATGTAAAGACTTTAGAATGTTGGAGAATAATATTATATCTACTCACAAGCCCTAGGAATGTTCTTGCTTGAACTAGACTTCAGATATCAATAGCTTGCTCTCTCTCTCCGCGACAGGCGATAAGAATGATACAGAATTTCAACTGACGCGATAGCCTGGAAGCGGCTGCAGGGTGTACCAGCCTGGTTCAGGTGTTAGATCTTATACGTCCTCGCCAAGGCCTGTCTCATCTCATGTAGGCCTAACGTCGTATCTACTTGACCTGGAGATGGAGAATTATCTTTGTCTTCACTTCGTTTCAGTTCGTTGCCAGTGACTCTAAAGCCCGCACTCTCTCCATCTGTCCGTTGGATGACATATGGACCTCCTGTCATCGTGGGAGCACGAACAACAATGAACTCCTCTTCTGTCCACATGTCACGAATTTTGGATCTCTCAGCGTAGTGCATTTTCTTCTTCACCAATTCTCCCACCTATAGGGGAATAGAACACGTCAACCTGTCACTTCTCTCTTTCCTGACTGTAGCCAACCTTTGCAACTGTGCCTCTCGTAGCCTGGAAACGTGTCCTTCAACGTGTTTTAGATGAGTCTCCTCCTCTAAATGTCGACCACTTTTCTTGGCGCCCTTAGGGTGACAGTTGCCTCGGCCATCTCTTGGCTTGCACCGTGACGGCAACCTTGAGGCGTCGGTACGCCTAGAGAGAGCGTTCTTTGAGGGACAAAGCGATATCAAATGTCCTGGGGACTTACACTGAAAACATCGCTTCGGACGCGGGCCCTGAGGACACTTGGCTGCCATGTGGTCTGAAAAGTCTCCACAATTATAGCATCTTATTTTCCTAGGCTTCCTCTGTGCCCTGGGTCGCCTCCTGCTACCCTTACATTCATAGCCGCCTTTGACTTTCTTTCCTGCTTTCGTTACATCACATCCCGGTCGGCCACTACCCATCTTTATCTTTGAGTCATTCTGCTCCCCTTCTGTAACCTGACTCCCAGCCGCAGAGGGGTCTAGTTTAATGCCTGTGGACATCGATTCTGTGCTTGGCCTAGTCCTCTGCATCTAAAACAGCGAACTGTCCTGGTGCGCCTCCCCTACTCCTGAGACATCGCATCAATTTTCGCCTCTAATTGAGCCACCTGTGCTCTCAGCCGCTCCACTTCTGCGTTTAATGCATGTATATCTAGTACCGTCTCTGTATTTCCTAATTCGACACTGGCAACACCTGCCCCAGAAGCGTGTTCAGTCTCTAAACATCGTAGGGCATAGTCCCTCACCGACGTGAACGATGCTGTAGGCTCTTTGATGATCATTTCCTTTGCAAACTTTCTTAGTAGATCATCTCTCAGACAAGCAGCAAACTGGTTCAGAAGGAAGGATGGCTCCAAAGGAGTGACATTATTCTGTTTTTGTGCTCTTACACGTTCAAACACCTCGTGGATGCGCTAGGAAAATTCCCAAAGAGACTCCCTTTCCCCTGCCTGGTAGAGTAAAAAATGGCCATTAGCTCTGAGATGCTTCGACGCTCCCCATACACCCTAAGAATGGAATGTAGCATCGCTTCTGGGTCATCATCCTCAGCTCCCTACCGACACTCGGGGTGACACTGTCCCAAATAACATCCGCCTGGTCCTCTTTCCTCATCATCCCTACTCTCCAGGCGGCTCTCACCTCTCAGACATATTCTTCGGCCATAGGACCCGTCCGCTCCCCAAAGCACCGCACTTTCTTGTGAGTAGGTACCATGATGTACCGTACTCGTTCTGGTTGACGATCCAACCCCACTACAGGGTCATCCACCTCAGCCACATCTTCGTTATCCAATCTACTAGCAGCACGTGTGTTGCGTGCCGCCATCTTGTGGCTAGTAAAGTTGAGTGAATACAATGATAAGATGGATGATCCTGTTCCCTGCCTTGCACTGAACTGGGTGTTCTACTGTTTCGGCTGTTGCTACTCTGCCGACGACGCCACTTGTGACAGGGGCTACGTGTGGTTGAGGCGAACTTATGTCGATGTGGCTACCTCACACCCAAGACCCATGCACTAAGAAAATTTTATTAAGGATCGTTTGACAAGGGTTGCAATTATTGGTTGCTTGCAACCCTCTCAGCAGCAGACTTAGCAATTCAAGCAACACAAAGCCTTATACAGATCAACATTTAATACTACCGAACAC
This sequence comes from Oreohelix idahoensis, assembly GCA_024509875.1. NCBI lineage: Eukaryota > Metazoa > Mollusca > Gastropoda > Stylommatophora > Oreohelicidae > Oreohelix > Oreohelix idahoensis. The sequence continues at coordinate 278,140 of JAMPIV010010999.1, forward strand.
CCAGACAGTGTTCGTAGACTTTCTGAAAAACAATATATAAAAACAATGTCTAAGTGAAAATCAATAGCATAAATATTAACACTTACCATTCAGAAAACATGCGCCCACCACAGTCAACCATGATCAATCAGCTACAGGTACCCATTCATACCACGTGCCCTTATGGTTACGCCATCTTGCGAGAACAGCATACAGCCACGCTAACAACCCAGCTATGCTGCGTGGTTGTACATCTTATAGTAACCTTACATTATAATACTAAATATTACAGAAATAATGGCTTAGCAAAGCTATTTAAGGCGGTACAGATAACCAATAGAGATTTTACACTGTAAAACTATGAAACTAAGAAAACTAACACCAATTAGCTATAGCCGATCTTACTAATACTTACACCACATTATCAGTCTAACATTACTGAAGAAACACAGGACCTTATTCTAGTAAGCTGTAACATAATAAATTGCAGCACTCGCCACACTAAAATAAACTATTTCTGCACCCGCACCGTAGTTAATAAATATAACAATCTAAATCGCGCCACAATTAAATATTATTCAAACCGACTACGTGTCGGATTTACATAAGATCATAGAAGGTTTCCTTAACCTCAAACAATATGGAAATACTTAACCATTAAATTTCATCTACACAAATGTAATAACTGAATATGCCAGTTCTAGTACCGGCCACGTGTTATATTTCCTGAACATGGACCCACGCCATGTCCGAATAGATTTAGATCTAACATCAACCGCACGCGAAATAAATACCACAGAATTGAGTACAAGTATATACTTATTTAAAATACTACGGCACAAAGATGGTAAACCTAATATCCTATCTAACAGTGTAAAGACTAGAATGTTGGAGAATAATATTATATCTACTCACAAGCCCTAGGCATGTTCTTGCTTGAACTAGAATTCAGATATCAATAACATGTTCTCTCTCCGCGACAGGCGATAAGAATGATACAGAATTTCAACTGACGCGATAGCCTGGAAGCTTCTCTTCTCTGATTGGCTGCTACTCCAACAGCGGCATTACTAATGTTCTATTTTTAGATGTAACCTAAAATGGCTGCCACATTGTGGTAGAAGGTTCAGAACAACCGAGAAAATGGCGATGGACAACAGAAAAGATGACGATGGCGATGTCACATTTCTAAAACTATCCGTACTCAAGAGTATCTGGCCACATTTTGTGGACCACTAAGGCAGGTAAGGAGTTTACTCCAAACGCATGTCATGGTATAAATGCACTCCTACAGCTTCACAGGCTTGACAGATATACAAGTAAGGGCACGTGCAACACCTATAACGAAGGCCAGTTAGAGGAACACGACATTCATTGCAAATCCCACCAGGTATGACACATCCGTCATCACCTGCACGCGCACTCTGGACACCGCTCTGCTGGGGTCTTTGAAGCTGGCTTTGGCTATGACTTTGAGACTCTGATGGTTGTTGTTGTTGATGCTGGACAGCTGTTTGCAGACCCTGCTCAGACTCTGTTTAAAAAAAATGTTAGTATTACACTACATACCATTTTTTCTATACTGACTGTGGCTCTTATCTCTAAGTAAAGATACTAAAGCTTTCTTTATGTCCAATATTTTAAAAAATTAAGATACTAATACTATTTAACGCACATTTTTTTACTCAACATTATCAGAAATTAGGATATGAGAACACCAAGAAAAATATGGATCAAGAAAGTGATAGTTGTTGTTGTTGTTGTTGTTGTTGTTGTTGTTGTTGTTGTTGTTGTTGTTGTTGTTGTTGTTGTTGTTGTTGTTGTTGTTGTTGTTGAACTAGGGCTGCTGATCTTGCCGCTCCTTTGCAGCCAAAGTGAAGTTGATTTCCTCGGCACTATCCACATTGTATCTAGAGCATTCATGTGCTTTCTCTGCCATTCAGCAACTTTTCTGAGTTGGAGTCATATATTCCAGTTTCTTTGCAGGACATTCCATCTTGACTCAGCGTGCATTTAAAGAATCCTCAAACCCCAGATGCCAAGGAAGTGATAAAAACTTTTAGGGAAAGATAAAACGCTAAACAGACTTCGTGAAACACATGAAAAGCCAACAGAACTTCCCTCAATACTTAATAGAATCAAATTAAGTCAAACGTGCAAAAAAGTAAAGAAAGTTATGTTATCATAATGCTTCGTCTTGAACTACCATGTCAGCTGTCATAGTCGATCATTTCTCTCAACAACCTTCTGTTCCCACTGTTGTTTATCCATTTTGTCGTTGACTTCCTCCCACAACAAGATGTCAAACTGTCCAGTATCTTCTTTCATTGTCATCATCCATCTTTTTGTCATTCAATTTTTCCTGTTGTCACAATAAGTTCCAACTTTCCTCTTCTCGTCAAATGTTCATGGAAAGTAGATCGCTTAGTTGTATTACTACTGAAAAGTTTAGTTTTTATTTATGTTTTTTATTTTGTACACAGGCTTCTTTCAGGAAAACCTGATTTTGTGCGCGCGCGCGCACGCGTGTGTGTGTATGTATGTATGTGCTGATTGGGGTATTCTTAACATTCTTGTTTAAAAGCACATTCTCTCTATGACCTCCAGAGATTGGTCTCTACCTATTGTGTCTTTGTTTCACTTTCTATTGGTCAGGATACAACAGTGAAGGATTATATTTTTTTACTTCCATCGACAGAGATTTGTTGCAAAAAAATACTTGTCATTTATGGAATGCTGGGTTTTTTTTTCCCTGAGCTGTTCTACCCTTTACTTCCTAGATAGATGCTGATACAACAGTTCATTCTCTCAGTTCCCCAGGGAGCATTGGTCTTCAACAAGCTTATGCTCATTTCTTTTCATGTCTTCCTAATTCTTGTTATATCTTGTCTCCATGGTGTTCTTCTGTCTCCCTCTACCTCTTTTACCCTGGGGATTTAAGAACAAGGACTGATTTGTAATACATCAACAGGTTTCTTTAGTGTGTGTCCTTGTCACATAATTGGTCCTTCTCCTGTTCGTATTCTCTCTCTCTCTCTCTCTCTCTCTCTCTCTCTCTCTCTCTCTCTCGGGCCACTATCTATTTATTTCGCCATTTTTCTATACATAAAATTGTGCTGCGCCACTCCTTAGATTTTATTTTTATTTTACCTCTGTTCATACTGCGATCGTATCATTTAACATCTAATTGACAATCCTTAAGGATTAATTATAAAATGTGAAAGTAATTGGTGACTTTCTATGTAATCCATTTCCGCCAGACACGCATGTCCGTCTGGGGGCATTGTTCGCTACAAAAGCGTTCAGACACTTTGGCAGAGAATACAAAAGAAGACCAGATGTTGTCTGTGAAAAATGTCTGTGTGCAGCGATATGTCGCTGCTTATCCTTCTGGACCCGCGAAAGTACGGGTGATAATTGCATAAGCACTTCCGTCCAGAAGTTTCTGTAATAATCATTACAGACACACCCGCCTGGGCAGACAGATTAGCAAGGACACTATCATGCGGATATAAATCTGATTTGAAAGGTTACCTAAGACTAACAGAAGGAGCCATGCCATATATGGAGGAGGTCATGTCTTCAAATTTTGAAGATACTTTAAAACAGCGGGGAAAAGTAATAACGAAAGCCCCGACCACTACTTCTTGCTCCTGGATTGGATCACATGAGAGCAAGAAGTATACATTCGTTCCGATTGAAAGCCAGTCAGAAAACAAGGTGGACGCGTGGGCAGGAAAACTGCAATATAACGTAGCCCAATTCGAGCTACGCGACACTGCATTCCAAGATCGTCAAAGTAGACAGCCGAGATAAAGCAAGGAAAGAATACAGTTAGGATTCTGAATTAAAGAACCGGACACAAAAATGTATTAGAGCATCTTCTGAAACATCAGTAGAAAACTCGTCAATATTAATACGGAAACCGTATTCTACAGGACAGCTCACAAGTCACAGAAGGATTCTAAACAGACATAATACCCAAGGCGCGTGTTCGAGGCATCTTCATCAAGTTGCCAAGACTATTCTATTGAGCAAGAAGTCTAGGTGTCCCAACTATTGGGGTGAATTGTAACATATATTTTATACTTTGAATTTGACATGTTTGCACGTGCTGGTGGTTATACAGGTACATACGAGGGTGGCAACCTCAACATGTGAAAATGATATACGCATGAACCAACACAGCACATCGTTGGTGACTGCTTCGTGCTAGTTCTCACTGGGAACTAAAAGCAGAGGTAACCCCAGACTCCGAATGGAGCTAGAAGTGGATGATGATGACATCACGTGTATATATTTATTATCATTTGTAATACGTTTTATGTATACTTAGACATTTTCACCCAGGCACAAGCCATTGCATTCTCTGCTGTCCATACACACTTTTCGCTCAGATTAACTGAAAGTAATGGTGAATTTTTATCATATCTACTGAGTTATAATATATACTCAGAGGGGATACAATTGCTGAGAAAAAAGTCGTTGGAAGAGACAGAGGGAAGGCGCCTAATTAGTATCAGAGACCATAAAACTTAGCAGAGGCCTTTGTTTTCCCCCAAAGTTCGTGGTACGAGTCTACAAGACCAATTGTGGTACCAGTCTACGATACCAGTTTGGAAAACGAACCTGTCTCTCAGAGCTTGCAATCAACACTAGGTGCCTACCTTCAAGGCCTGTGAAGATACACGCATTTACCAGGAGTGGTTACCCCTTGCACTCACGTTTTGGGACGTACCTTCACCACAGAAAACGTAAATTGATGGAGCAGTCAGCAGCAACAATAGCACTTCATCATTCTGACAGCTAAAGTCTAATCTTATATGGCCGAATCAAATGAACACTTTAATGATACATTTCCAGAGAAGTTTCAGTGAAGAAACCAATATTAACTCATCAATCATTTATTTATTTTACCTTTGTTAAAAGATAATTGATCATTAAATTTGTTATAAGGTTTTACAAATTTATAGTTGATTTAATTATTACAGAGAGAAGTGCACAAGATGAACCAGTATTTTTCATAGATAAACGAGCTAATAAAGTAGTATTTTACTGTTAAATAAGTTGGGGGCTTGAACGAGCTAAATAAAATATACAATATATCTCTTCACAAACGGCGGCAGGCAGATAATAAATTAACTTTGCTAAGACACATTCAGCATTGTTCTTGACTTCTGAATATCTTGTGAATACTACCTCAAGATAAAAGCATCATCATCCTTCTATTTACCAATCTGCCAAGAGTAATCTTGAGTTGAGGTAGATACCTTCGAGGACCCACATTATAGTTTTGGCCATTGTTGGATCACTACTGCAAAGCAGGGGATGATCCCATGACAGTCCTATCCATTTCCAACGTCTTCTTCTCATCTCTTGTTCTGTTGGCACTTGTCTGGTTCTTGTCATCACCTCGACATAACATATACAAGTGACATGTAAAACATTCAGGATCTCTAGCGATAACACGGTTCACTTACCGCTGACGTAGACACACAGAACATTATCAGATGCACAAGTTATAGCTTCGTTCATCTCCTCGGATGATGAAAATGTAATGCGGTCATCTTGGTGATCTGGGGAAAACAATACAGTCATAATGCAGGGACTTAGAATAATAAGTCTAGGGTAAAACAGTTTTCCCACATGTTTGAAGGTCACAAGCAAAAGCAAAAAGACATATATAAACTAACATTATGTCTTCCGGTACATAAGACAATAAACCGGCGGCAGTAAGACTTAAAGAGGTTAAAATCAAAGATAGTAAAGGAAGTCTTGCTTAGATAAAAGATTTTTTTAAACATGTAAACAATTTTAATGTGCCCTGAACGAGTCTAAATGTGTCTCACAAATGACTTTTTTCTAGCAATAAATCGAGGTTTTCTCAGCAAAAGAGAAATAGGCAAGAAGAAATAGATGACTGTATACCGCGCCACCTATGTCCCAGTCTTGGCGTATGGATGCGAGTCATGGGAATGACTTCAACCCACTAAAGCCAGATCCAAAACTCAGAAATGAGGTATCTGAGGAAGGTGGTTGAAGTAACAAGAAGAGACATGGTCTGCAACCAGACGATACGTCAAGGCCTAAAATCCCACCCCCTGCAGACCCAAGTAGAACAGTCCCAACTAAGATGGTTTGCCCATGTCTGCAGAATGGGAGAAGATCGGCTACCACTACAAGAATGGGAAACTAAGAGCCAGGGATCCAGACCTCCAGGACGATCCAGAGTACTCTGGGAGGACAACATTATACAATCTTTGAAGGACCGAGGACTAGAATGGAACCAGACCAGGAGGAAGACAGCCGATAGGATAGGATAGGATGGCGCTCTCTCTTCCAAACCTCTACACCTCACGGTAGAACAGGAATGACTAAGTAAAAAAGTATTTATGGGCCACTGTCATACATGAGAACATTTTACCAGAAGAGATATAATGAGAAATAAGAAAAATTGTAGGAACGACGTCTTGCATCAACTATACAGATAGAGGCAGAAAATTAAGTTAATCATCCATGAAAATGGAGCCAGATAAATTGGCACTACGCCGCCCACAACACTAGAAGATCTGGTTTAAGAGCACGGGGATGACCAAAAGGCGGAGGGAGGGATAGACAACATCACAGAAATCCTCCAGCAGCATGGGCCCACATCAGCAAATGTGAAACACCTGGTTCAAGATAGCAAAACTCCCATCCCCACTCTACACTTCTAGGAACCAGGAAAATGAAAAAGTAAAGTAAAATAATACAGGTGGGGCACTTTTATTCATAAAATAGATCCAATGTGACGGCATTCAGTGATTTTCCTCACCAATGCTGATAACATTGCCAGATGTATTAACACAGTGACATAGTGTTCTTATGAAAGATTGTGACGAAATGAACGACCTCTTCGCGATCTTTGGCTCTCTCCGGCAGTATCGATACATTTGTGGTACTGATTTTTATTATGTGCTGTCAATTATCGAACTTTTCCTTCTCTCTTTCTGTCTTTCCTCGTTATTTTTCTGCTAAGTAGCAGATATTATGTATTTTCCTTCGTAATTTTATAAGATAGGTTTATGGATATTTATGGGCCGGTCTGAGCAGAGGTCATAGAGGAAAATGTGTGATAATAAAGGTGTAAGAAAATAGATTTTTCCACGAAAAGTGTAAGAGAAAGATCAGTCCCTGGAGTGAGTAGTTTCTCTACTCCAACCTATCTATACGACTATATATAGTAATCAGACGAACTTTCGCTCCTTATATAACAAATATAAGTTACACCTCACATACATACACAATTACGTGACGAATACGCACAGACGTGAAAAACTATGGATAATATAAATGGGTAAGGGTTTGACCAACACGCTAAATTACGTTTTTTTTATTAAGTTTATTATCACTTAAAAGAACTTCACAACATCAAGCATATACATATCAATAAAAGCATGGTTTAAGACAAATGAAAATATCCCACTATTGCCCACCCCTCTTGTAAAGAAAGGATCCCAACAGAAGTTAATAACCTCAAAAGGTCAAAGGCTAACAATAAGGGTAATGGAATAGTCAGTAAAGGAAAGGAACAAGTTCCTAGTATGCTATCCCGTAAACAATCCGGTTAGTGAGGAATTAAAAAAAGATTAGTATAATGATGGTAACAAAGGAAAATATGTTTCTCTCTTTCTGTTCATTCATTCAGTCATTCTGTGGTCACACGCATACTCTCTTACCCAGTAGTTGTCGCAGGTATTCCTTGAAAAAAACACTAACACAAATACCACCATACAGTGACAGGTTGTTGCCAATTCCAGCCCCAGACTAGCTTTGGTGCTTACTGCAAATGTTAAGGTAGTCGCTGAAGTTGGTGCGTTAATTGTTTTTTTTTCTTGGATGTCAGGTATCACTGCCGATAGTTGGTTGGAATAAGACGTATTTGTGAAGGTCACCGTCATATAAAGAAAAAATATGTTGTTCCTGTGCTGTCTAGCCTCTGGTTGCTAAGAAACTCTGTTACGTTATGCAAATGTTAATAATAATAATAATCGGCTGTTCTCTGAGTTGATGGCCGATTCTGAATAGTGAGTTCTCTTGAGTTTAATCCCCGTGGAAAACTACTGTCATAGCTCAGGAAAATTTGATATATATATATATATATATATATATATATATATATATATATATATATATATATTATATATATATATATATATATATATATATATATATATATATATTATATATATATATATAGCCACAGCGGGCTGATCCAATTTATATTAAAAAATCTGGCAATGTTCAGGTCCAGTTAAATATTATGTCTATGGTTTCGAGGTTTGCCTCTCTCGTGAGTGAAGGAAGTGGACCGCACAGGTCGAAAATCGAAGATCCAATAATACAATAATATCTCTGGATGGCTTATAAGACCGCTAGTTCGCTGGCATTTTTTTTTAATCAAGACTAGATTTAGAAGAAATATAAACATTAAACCATAATATCAATATCCTATCCTAACACGCGTAAAGGTAAGATCTCTTATCCATTCCGTTATTATATTAGATTAGAAACCACAAATGTCTAGCTTATCTTATCTCTTTTAACACATGATTGTCTCCCTGTTATGTACAACATCACAGGATTCGCTCGAGCTTGTAGAGGACTACAAAGCAGTTTTACCTTCCACGTGTTTTGGGCCCGTGTATTCTGTCAGTTGTCGTAATACTGACAGCTCTGCTCTCATGGGTGCTCCAAGCAAACGCCTTAGGTTCGTCCCCTTTCAAGGAATGACAGTTACGAATCCAGGTAGACTCTCGTCAGCGCGTGAAACAAGAAAAATAGGCGTGGCTAAAATATGAGTTAGACAGATAGCGAAAAAGCATGGATTTTGCGTAACCAAAACGTGCATCCTAATGAGGAACAAAGGTGGAAAGCGAAAAGCGGACGGATTCATGTAATCTATTTACATAACCTGTCACAACCCCTCTCATGGATTAGCCATTACGTCTGTCCCTTTGCTAAAAACCATTTGGGAGACGTCTTCTTCTTCATTGATCCTTAGCCGCCGACCGTCAAAGCAGTCAGTGGCCATTACGCCTGGTGGCGTCTTGTACGGCAACAACAAACTGATTCCACTTTGCTCGGTTGGCGGCCATCCTTCGTACAGTGCCCCAACTCTGATTCATTCTTTGCATCTCAGCCTCCACAGTCCTCCGCCAAGTTGTTTTTGGTCGGCCTCTCTTTCGTTTTCCTTCAGGGGTTCATAGCATAGCTGTTCTTGTGATGGCATCGGGGTCTCTTCTGAGGACATGGCCAACCCAGCTCCAGCGTATGCCAGCTATGATGGTGTGCATGTCCTCTTGCTTGCTCCGAGTAAGCAGATTCGGAGAATTTTTCTTAGGCATGTGTGAAAAGAGGACAATTTCGACATTTCCTTCTCTGTAACTCTCCAGCTCTCCGCGCCATAGAGAAGCACAGAAAGCACACAGCTCTGATATAATCCTAATTTTGTGCTTGTACTGTACTGAGAGGACTTCCAGATGTTGTTTAGACTAAAAAAGGTTGTTCTTGCTTTGTTCATTCTGTTGTTGATGTCTTTGCTTGCTCCGCCATCTGGTGTTACTATGCATCCTAGGTATGTGAAGGCATCTGTCTGTTCCAGTTGCTGATTCCTTACTGATATGGGCTCAGGGTTGCTCACATTGAGCGTCATGACCTCTGTCTTCTTTAGGTTGATGTTCAAGCCCACCTGCTGGCTATACTTATTAAGTCTATCCGTTTTTTCCTGGATGTGTTGATGTGAATGTGCTAGCAGTGCAATGTCATCTGCATATTCCAGATCTTCCAATGTAGAAAATGTAGTCCATCTTATTCCTCTTGGATTGCCCTCTGTTGTCTGGCGCATCACCCAGTCTATGACTGTTAAAAATAGAGTGGTTGATAAGGGGCATCCCTGTCGTACTCCTGTCTTCACTTCAAAGGTTAGGTACTCTGCTCAATGCTGCACGTAAAGTTGGCATAAAGGCTTTTTATAATTGACACTATGCAGCTTGGAATTCCATAAGCCCTCAGTATTTTCCATAAACTGTCCCTATGTATACTGTCAAAAACCTTTTCAAAATCAACGAAATTAATGTACAGCTGTCTTTGCCATTCTGAGCATTGCTCTATAATGTTCCTGAGGGTAAATATATGATCTACACATCTTCAGTTCTTTCTAAATCCTGCTTGTTCTTTCCTCAATTTGTGGTCTACTGCTTTTGAGATTCTCTGTATAATTATCCTGCCTAGTATTTTGCTGGGAACTGAGAGAAGAGTTATTCTTCTCCAATTATTGCAGTCTGCAAGATCTCCCTTCTTGGGCAATTTGACAATTATTCCTTTTCTCCACTCTGTTGGTGTTGTCCCTGTTTTCCAGACTTGTGCAAATAGTGGTTCTAATAGTTCTGCTGCTAGCTCTGGGTCTGTCTTAAATAGCTCTTCATTTAAGTTATCATGACCAGGAGCTTTTCCATTCTTTAACCCTTTGATTGCTTGATGATTTCTTCTTTTCGTGGGATGTCTGTATTAACATCTAGATCATTTTCAGCCTCAGAAACATTCAATTGTGCCCTGGTGGTTCCTTATTCAGAGTTTCTCTGAAATGCTCTGCCCATCTTGTTTCCTGTCGCTCTACTGTTGTGATGAGATTTCCGTGCTTATCTCTTACTAATGTAATATTGTTTGCACCTCGTTTTCCACTGATGATTTTAGTTATTTTGTATACTGTGCTTTGTTCATTTCTCAGTGCTGCCTCTTCTGCTTGTCTTGCAAGGTCATCCAGAAATGTCCTTTTGTTAGCACGGGTTTGACGTTTAACTTCCTTGTCCAGCTGACTGTACTGTTCACTATATATTGCCTTTAACCTGGGAGACTTAGCATCTGTTTTCTTTCTTTTCATTTCCTTTCTCTTCGCTATGGTGTTTAGCGTATCTGGTGTTATCCAGTCTTGGCTCTTTCTTTCCTGGAATCCCAAGCATGACTTGCTGCTTTCCTTGTATATTGTTGAGATGTTGTTGAATCTCTGGTCAACATCATCAGTCTCTGTTCTTTCCTGGCTTTTGATAATCTCATATCTTCTCTTTACGTCGACCACGAAAGCTTTTCTGGTGATGGGATCCTTCAGTTTCGTGATGTTGTATCTTTTCTGTTTGAATGCAACTGGTCCAGCAGCTCTGAGTTTCACTTTCAGTCTTGCTACTACTAGGTGATGATCACTTCCCACATCTGCACCTCTTCTTACTTTCACGTCTTGTAGTGCATGTCTCCATCTACCATTGATCATTATGTGATCTATCTGGTTTCTGTCTCGTCCGTTTGGTGATTCCCATGTTAACTTGTGCACTTCCTTGTGTGGAAAAAGTGTTCCTCCAATGACCAGGTTGTTAATACTGCAGAAGCGTATTAATTTGTCCCCATTCTCATTTGCTGTTCCACTGCCGCATTTCCCCATTACTCTTTCGTTATAATTATTGTGTGCTCCCACTTTCGCATTTAGGTCTCCCATTACTATAATGAGATCGTACCTGGGTGTAGTTTCCATTTCTTTTTGTACCTGTTGATAGAACTCGTCCTTGATCTCTTCATCGCTGTCGTTTGTTGGTGCATAGCATTGTATAATTGTGGTGTTGGTGAACCTCCCTCTCAGTCTTGCTCTTATCAGTCTGTTGTTGATGGGTTTCCATTCCAGTAAAGACCTTTCCATTCCTTTCTTCAGGATAATGGCTACACCTTGTAGCGGTATGGCAGCTTGTGTACCCTGACAATCCCCAGAGCTATGCCAGTGGGAGATTTACTCCTGGTAGGTTCAACCAAGCTGGACTGGTCTGCGTGGGTAGGGGTCAGACAAAAGCTGGTACTCTGGTCCTCCAGGTTGGGGGTTTTAGCACAGGGCCGACACCCCTGTCTATGTAAAAAATCACACATGTTACGGAAACAACAATAAATGGAAAAACTTTGCTGCGGGACGGACATCCGGAGTCTCAGGCTCGTATGACTGACAGTGGTGAAAGCCGAAAGGAAGCCACTGGCATGAAAACGGATGCCCCGACCGCAAAACACGAAACCAGAATTGGTTTTTGGAACGTCAGAACTATGAATGAGGCAGGAAAGCTGAGACAAATCACAGCAGAGATGAGGAACTACAAGATACATATCCTGGGAATAAGCGAGAGCAGATGGACAGGTAAGGGGAGAATAAAAACAGCTACAGGGGAAACAGTACTTTATTCTGGCAGAGAGGATGGTCAGCACAACGATTTGGGAGACGTGACCTTTGAAAAAAAAATTTCCATGTCTGAAATATTTTGAAAGTACCACACCCGACTTGTTTGGAGCGTTTATTTTACTCCATCACAGACGAAGGCGTGGGAAGAGAGGGAATATAGGCAGACCATTTCGCAGTTTTATTTCACTGTGAATTTTACGCTCGCCAAAACAACATCAGACTTCGCCAGAGCGAAGACTAGATTCATAATTCCTTTTGTTAACCGGACCTTTTATTGGAGAACCAGATAAGACTTACAAAGCACAGGAAATCTCTTCATTTTAATAAGGAACCCCGGGACTAGGAAACTGAAGAAACACGGAGTCAGAGGGGGAATCTGTTGTAAAATTAAAGACATCCCAAACGCGTGTAACAGAACGATTCGTCTTTTTTATTCATCTGAGCAACAAGTCTGTAGCCATGATTGGCTTATTCGTGGTACCAGTAGAAAGTACCATCTCTGGAGCCAAGTGAAGGTAGAAGTGGACTGACGTTGTGCGAGACGCCATCATAAAAGGGTCTTATAGACAGACGCAGAACCAGCTTGGTCGTTACTCCTTGACGTTCTGGGAACGTGCGGCACCTGAACTTTGACTAGAGACGAGCGCGAACAGAGTGAGAAGAACCTACCCATCATAAGGAGGATTAGAATCATCAATGGCAGCTAAGTTAACCTATGTGCTGCCACTTGAACTTCTTATCCAAAACCCATCACCCGAGTGATGAAAAACTTCATTTTGTAACTATCTATTATTCCTTTCTTTTAAACTGTTAAACTTAAAGTGGTTATTAAATTCTGTTATTTGTAATGTTACAAATTTAACTTCGATTCAATCATTTTAAATGTACTACATGTTTGTCTCAGTCAAAGTTACTAAACACACACTCTAAACAGAGCTATATTATAACAACAATAATTCCACTGATTAACTCAGCGGTGGGGGCTTAACGAGCTAGAATAACCATTGCTTAAATTCTTCATAAAAGGTGTCGGCAGATTACAGAATTAACGTGCTCAGCAACAGCCAGCATTGTTTTCGCTTATCTGAATATCTTGTGAAGACTCCCATGTGATAGAAGCTTTACTACTCTTCTATCTACATTTCTGCCAAGAGTAATCTTGTGTGAAGATAGACTCCATTGAAGCCTATAATAAATATTCTTGAGTTTTGGCCACTGTTGGAATACTACTGCAAAGCAGGGGAGGCAATACCGTCACAAAGATTTGGTGGTTAAAAGCAGTAACGAGTCTCAACAGTGATACCTGTGTCAATAGCCGTGCGTTCAGTTAATAAAAGAAGGGACCGTTGAAATGAAAGAGTGGGCTGTATGTTCGATGGGGCCTCTTTAAAAAAAAAAATAGATACGCAGTTATAAGCGGTAAGTGTTAGGGTAAGGGTTAGGGTGAGGATTAGGGTTTGGAATTCTAAACCTAACCTTTAACCCTAACCTTAATCCTAATGCTAACGAAATCGGCGACTATGTTGAACGACATCAAAGAACACGATCCACTCACTATTCTTCATTTAACCGAAGGGACTATACCAGAACAGGCTGAAATGTACATAGAAATCCGCTTAAGAAGACAGGATTTAAAGAACCCATCACAATGAAAAATTTGTAAACAGTTCACTAAACAATATGTTATTTTGAGTGGTGACATAAGTTTGTTTGTAAGTAGAGGTAGTCACGTGGCAACAACTGCCGTAGAGGAGTTAAGTGTTAAAGACTTCACTATGCTCAGTTTGTTTGTAAGTAGAGGTAGTCACGTGGCAACAACTGCCGTAGATGAGTTAAGTGTTAAAGACTTCACTATGCTCAGTTTGGTTGTAAGTAGAGGTAGTCACGTGGCAACAACTGCCGTAGAGGAGTTAAGTGTTAAAGACTTCACTATGCTCAGTTTTTTTATGAGGTAGGGTGACCAGTTCCCAGCCTCGTTCCTTTTGCCTTCCATAACTCAACCGCAGAGTCGGTTACCCATCTACAGCTGGTGACGCTTCCAGGTTGGGAGGAGAAGGGGGGGGGGGGTTGAAGGTGTGGATGATGTCAAAGTTGTAGCCAAACCAGTAAAATTTCCGGAATCAAAGTCGGGGTCAGCAACTTATTTACCATACTCCAAAGCCCTATCAGGTTGCAGGGTCAAAGTCACGGAGTCAATTTTTTTGAGGATGGAATAGCAGTCAGACTTGTAACATTACTGGGGTCGGAGTCTAAAAATTGTTACACAGACCCTGCAACCACAGTTTTTACACATCCATAATTCTCAGTGCCAAGAAGGTAATTACCAATGGTATATATTATTTAAAAGTTGTACCAATGGTCATTGATCGTCCATTCTACTTGTTTCTGCGGAGGACTAACATTTTTTATGCATAGTCTGAAATGTTCTTGACATTGAAGAAAAAGTTAGTGATATTGGAAACTGACCTTGCCAGTACAGCGTAAATCTGCCATCAGCTAAAGCTGGATATAACCGTCTGATTTTGTTCCTAGTATAGGTGAACAAATTACCACCAGCTGAGTTAATTGGAAACCTGCGGATCTCTTTTGATCCGTTAGCACGCTCAAAAAACACTTTTACCGTCAGTGACATGGCCTTCCTGGAAAACAAAGAGAAAAAAAAAGTGAATTATTGATTATTTATATTTCGCAATATTTAATTGTCAGTGATATCAAGAACTCAACTTCTATTTTGAGGGCACCTTCAACAACTCTGACCATCAGATTCTAGCTTCTTTGGCGTCCTCTTCTACCATTAAACTCTAGGTTCTCTTGTTGCCATCTTTTCTCTTACACCGTGGGTTGGGATCAGTCATGTCTGGTTTTACGGTGAGCGGTAAATAAGGACACATTTTGGCTAGGCAAGACTTACAATTAACGATCTTGCGGAAGTGTGCCGCCAAACTACTGTCTGAATTAACGTAATATTTTGACTTTAACGCGTGTAATAAGTAGTAATCCTTACATTGTTTGGTAGTGTAACACGAGACAATACAAATATTTAACGCCTATTCAAATACCCGCCGCGCAAAACCCCGCTTCGCTTGACACGTTGCGCCATACATATATACACGCTGTGGCAAAGCCAACAGAGGCAAACACGCAGACAATTTTATTTCCTCCTCGCGGTAGTATTTCTGACGTCACTAAAACAAGTAGTTATTTGAAAATACATGCTAGCGAGAGATAAAAAAGGGGGGAAAGATGGCTGACTTGTGTAAAATTTTTATTTGACGATTGCCGGTGACAAAATTGAAAATCTAAACCATAATGAAACTGACCATAAAAATTATATGATAGTATAGCTTAGGGTCCACTGAGCAAGAATGTGTTTTAAATAATATGGTAGTCCAAGTATTAGCCGACGGAGTTTCAAACGTCGATTTATTGGTTGCATGTTTTTCACCCTGGTCAAGGTTAGGGAACTATGTCTTAACTTTGCTGTGTCAGGTTGATTAGGGGTTATCTCCCTTTTTGGTTTATTCACTGTGTTTGACCTTTAGGGTCAAAGGTAAACAGTTCTGGGCTATGTGTCATGCGCAGTTGTTGCGCGCTAAATTAGACTTCCGTGAGGTAAAGATGCGAACTGGCTTCTGTAGGACATGAATGTCCGTTGTATTTTGGGGAAGGAAAATCTTCGAAGTGACTGCGTTGTCAGTTTTCCCCAGTGATTTACTGTACGTCAGGAATGACGACAGTGTTGTTTCTTATGTTCTGAGGATTCCTTTCAAGGTAACACCGACTTTATCATTACTACGCATTCGGTTGCAGAATTTGTTAAAGGCTTATCTAGCCTGTGAGAACAGCTCACCGTTCCTGTAATGCAGAACTTATATTTTGTGCTCAAGGTAGCTATTTAAGACTATTCGTCTTCATATGATCAGAAGTCCAGTGACGAAGTTATATATGGTGGAAACCGCAGGTTGGCGGTATATTTATACAAACATTATAGCAGGGTTTATGCAACCTGCTTATGAAGAGTACACAGCTGACGTCATATCGAGGTCTGTGTAATGGCCACTATTCTACCGCATGAAAAGATGTAACTGGCGTGTTATGCCAAGTTGAACGACGGCCCTGGTAATAGGATTACATGAGTTAAGGGCTCGTCCTTTGTATGACGGAGTTATTAAGGTATCTGACGCGTTCAGTCAGGGATACCAAAGCGGCATTATGAACTGTACATTAAAGAACATACCACTATTGACCATGCCCACATATTTGAATGTTCACCAGCCTTAGAATGCCTGATATGTACCAAGCGATTTCAATTAACATGATGTACGTGATCCTGTTTACATTGACTGTTCCTGTGTGATTCTACTGTTAGTCCTGTGAATAAATGTATGAACTGTCACCAGTAGTTTCAACCATCATTGGCTTCAGTACGAGTGTGACTGGGTGTATTGTGTAACTATATATGAGCCTAAACGCATTCGCGACTACACACCCATGTCTCATCATCATCATCATCATCATCATCATCGTACAAGGACCATGTATGCTGTCAGCGTGAGTGACCCAGATCTTCACCGCACCAGTACACTGTTCAGGTGACATCGACACGCGTACCTGGCCAACTACACATCAACATTTGCATCACATAAAAAAACCAACTAACATTACTGGTAGGCCAGTTCCGTGGGCTTTTCGGCTTCAATTTTGGTTTCGGCTACAGATTGGAACGATCAAGGTTGACAGCTATAAATAACACACATCCGTAGTACTCTACATTTCCAAGTTTTGGCTACACAGGACAGTAGAAATAGGTCATCGACTGTTGACCCACATAAACAGTGTTAGCATCTATGTGATAATGCTACATGAACCACAGTTGGTACAAGTACTGGAGTTAGCATCTAGGCAATATTGCTACGTGGACCACAGCTGCACACAAGTCAAGGATTTTTTTGTAAACAGAACCGCTGGTTGTCTACACGTTACAGTCAACAGACTCTACAACGTCTGAACGTTCAAGTCACGTAGTTCGAGGTCAAGTATTTTTTGTAAACAGTACCGTCTACGAACTTTTTCAACATTGGGCCTCAAGTCTCAACTATTCATCGAGAAGGTCATAGTGACTTTATGTTCCTGGAGACCACTACATGTTATTGTGGATCTAACAATCATTGCGCGCTTGACATTGTACTCCCGTGTTGACAAAGAGCAAGAGAGTTACTATACTGTTATTTGTAACTAAACTTTGTTTGCAACACATTCCATTATATGCAATGTTATATGTTACTTGTAATATTGTGGTGTATTTTTCTGTTGTTTTCAGCGGGATGGTTGGGAAAGGTGACTCCTTTAGATAATACCACGTAACAGAGGTTGTCTATTGAGAGCGTTTTCTGTAGGGACTGCAAATTTCCTTAATTGGGATTTGCTAGCGACAATTGTTGCTATTTACGTTTAGTTGTGACGCAGTGTATTTTTTCGTTGTTTTCGTTATATTTTTTCTGTTCTTTAATTTTGATTTGATTCGTTTGTATTTGTCTGCCTCTCCTTCCTTTCGTTTATTTCTTTACACCTTTTTTGTTTATAACAGTGTTGCCATTTGTCTTGTTTACTTTTCGCAGTCATCATTACACATTTTTGTAACATTTTCCTTAGTTTCGCTGTATTGTTTATTTGACTTCTGCGAACGTTTTCGGTTGTTGTTCTGTATCTTTGTCCTTGTATTTATTATTGTCATACACAGTCTACATACATATACTTGGTCATGTATTATTATTATTATTATTAATATGATACACTCTTCAGATAGAGATTATTGATAGAATATTATTATAAAGAAACAAGGTAACCATACAAGGTCTTTGACTAAGACTTGTCTCTCAAAGAGAGTGAAATAAACTGAAGTGAGTATACAAGTCTAACATTGAAGACTTGTCTCCCATTTAAGTGGGATAAGGTAATTTATTTAATTTTTCAGGTTACTGATTTCATTAGACAGAATGTCTACACTGGAATACTTCATTGGACAAGGGAAATCCCTTGGCAAGTCTGGTAAAGAATTAGAAGAATTCGCGACTGCTCAATTCGCCATGGTATTAAAGTCAGAAGAAAAGAGACAAAAAGAGGAAAATAAATTGAAAGCAGAAACTGAACAAAAGAAAGCAGAAGCTGAGCAAAAGAAGATAGATGCTGAGAATTTAAGATTGCAGATGCAAGCTGAACAAAAGAAGATAGATGCTGAGAATTTAAGGTTGCAAATGCAAGCTGATGAAAGAAAATTCCAGATGGAAATGGAAAAACAAAAAAATGAAGCTGCTGCTGAAGAAAGAAAACTTCAAGCAGAGGAAAGAAAACTTCAAGCTGCTGCAGAGGAAAGAAAACTTCAAGCTGCTGCAGAGGAAAGAAAACTTCAAGCTGCTGCAGAGGAAAGAAAACTTCAAGCTGCTGCAGAGGAAAGAAAACTTCAAGCTGCTGCAGAGGAAAGAAAACTTCAGGCAGAGGCGGAAAATAGAAGATTGGATAGGGAAGCCGAGGAAAGGAAAGAGAAACAGAAAATGGAACATGAGGAAAGACTCGCAACTTTGGAATTAGAGAAATTGAAAGTGACAAATATGGGTGCTCATCAAGCAACTTCGGGTACGACAAAGGAGTTTGCTAGTAAGATCAAATTACCTCATTTCAATCCTTTAAAGGACGACATAGCGGATTATCTGGATAGATTCCAATTTTTATGCGATACGCATAAGATAAAAAAGGAAAAATATGTCGAACAACTGATGGAATTTTTTACAGGTGAAACAGTGACTACTCTTATGACAATAGAAGAACATAACAGAACTAATTATGATGTTGTCAGAGCAGCATTACTAAAAAAAATATCAACTAA
Organism: Oreohelix idahoensis; assembly: GCA_024509875.1. Classification (NCBI taxonomy): domain Eukaryota; kingdom Metazoa; phylum Mollusca; class Gastropoda; order Stylommatophora; family Oreohelicidae; genus Oreohelix; species Oreohelix idahoensis. The sequence continues at coordinate 297,249 of JAMPIV010010999.1, forward strand.
AAGAAGAAGATTATCGTCTTCGTTTTAGGACAATGTTGCCAGAAAATGGGTAGATTTCTCTGATTTTATTACAAAGATACGTCGTACATTTACACGATGGATTGAGTTGTCTCAAACTGAGAAAACATATGAAGGCCTAATGGACTTATTACTTCGAGACAAAGTTTTGTCATCTGTTAATGATTCTTTCCTTGCATTTCTTCATGAGCGTAAGCCCAAAAACTTAAAAGACATGGAGGAATACTGTTGCCAGTATGCCACCGCGCATCCCCATGCTACAGTTAGCAATTCTAAAGTGAAAGAAGGGTTGCCAGTTGCTTCGGCAGCACCATATGGCCCTAATTTCAATAAGAAATTTCAGGGTGCTCAACAAAACTGGAATAGGAAAAGTAATCAGAATTACACTCATAAGCAGAGTAATCCAACATATGAAGGTTCTTCTTCTAAGAACTGGAGACGAGATGGTAGTTCTCGTAATTTTGGTGGTAATAATTTTAGACACTGTCGCAAAGGTTATCACAATAAAAACTATCCGAGCTTTTCTTCTCGGGATAACCATTCTCGACGTCAAGAATATGACGATGGTGAATATACAAACCGGGATTCAAACCGGAATGATAATTACAATAGGCAATATGATAACAATTACAGGGGAAATGATAATCGCGGTAGACCTAGATATAACAAAAGAAAAGCTTACCAACAGGCAAACTCTGCACAACAAGAGTTTAATGGAGCCTGTAATCAAGTAAATGATAGTGGGAACTCTAATGCTATCACTGGTTGTGCTTTCGATTTTGGGAGAGCAACTGAATGCCCCCAATGCTCAACATTGTTCGAGCCATCGTCTGTATCTACCTTAATTTGTGGTCACCCTCTTCCCGCTCTTCCTGCTACAGTTGCGCATGATGGGAGAGGATCTCTCATCTTGCATAAAGGTCTAGTGAATGATAGTCCAGTCTCAGTGCTTTTTGATTCTGGATGTACTACTGTCGGGGTTAGACAGTCTCTAATAGATAAACGCTGTTACACGGGAAAGGTGGTCAAATGTGTTACATTTGGGGGTACCATGGAAAAAATATCCTACTGCTGTCATTAGCATTGATACTCCCTTCTTTACAGGAGATGTCCACGCATGTCTTCTTCCTAATCCTATTTCGGATCTTATAATCGGTCGTATTCATGGGGTTAAGGAATGCACCCCGCAACAAATTTCTATTTGGGAGGAACAAAATATCCAAACGGTCAATGCAGTGGTAACAAGAGCCCAAGCTCTTATCCCTCCAACTTCATCTGATGATAGTAATGGAGTTGATAGCCAAGACGATCACTTGGTGATTTCGCATGACTCGTTTGTTAAACGACAAGAAGAAGATCCTTCTTTAAAGAAATTCTTCCTTCTCGCAAAGAAAGGTGATCCTAATCAGAATACGAATCACAGATCGTATATCACTATATGAAGAATGGTATATTGGTACGAATGGTACAACACTCGGACAAGTCTATGCATTCGCAAATTCTTGTGCCTAAGTGTATGAGAGCCTTAATTCTTCAACATGCACACGATTCTCAGTGTGCTGGACATATGGGTTTTTCCAGAACTAAGACTAGAGTCCTTGCGTCTTTCTTTTGGCCATTCGTGAACAAAGACATACGAATTTATTGCCGATCTTGCAAAATTTGTCAAGAGGTCAAGTCTAGAGGTCCAAGACATGCTGCACCTATTCAGGCCGCAGATATTCCTATTCGGCCGTTTCAGAAAATGGCAATAGACATTATTGGCCCGTTTAAGATTAAGTCAGCCAGAGGACATCAATTTATCCTTACTTGCGTTGACATGTGCACGCGTTGGCCAGAGGCTATTCCTCTTAAAAGCATATCAACTGTCGATATCGCAGATGCTCTTTGGCTCATATTTTCTCGTCTGGGATTCCCCGGAGAAATACTATCAGACCACGGCACTCAATTAATATCGGACACTATGTCTCAGGTAATGGCTACTCTGGACATTAAAAGGTCTCTCAGTAGTATTTATCATCCAATGTCCAATGGATTGGTTGAACGTCTTAATAGGACACTAAAGAACTTACTTGGCAAGATAACGGAGGATCATCCTGATGATTGGGACAGGGTCCTACCTGCAGCTCTCTTTGCTTATAGAGAGGTTCCCAACGAGCATACAGGGTTTTTCTCCTTTTGAACTTGTCTTTGGCGCGCAACCGCGCGGTCCTATGTCCTTGCTACACGATTTGATCACTGCCGATAATATTGACGATGATACACAATCGTCATATGAATATGTCATTGCTCTTAGGGAAAAAATTATCGAATCATGCAGGTTAGCTACTTCATCATCAGAATTTGCTAAAGAAAAGGCTAGGCGATTCGCTAATAAGAAAAGACGCCTACGTCAACTTTGTCCTGGAGACAAAGCGTTTGTCTTACTTCCCTCGAGGGAAAACAGACTTCTCATTTCTTGGAAAGGTCCATACACTATAGTCTCTAAAATTTCGGATGTCGACTATATTGTCGATGTTGATGGAAGGCATAAAACCTTTCATATAAATATGCTTACGGAATTTATTGAACGACCAGACTATTTACAGCCTATTTTCCAGGCGACGGACGATTCTCCAGTCCAACATGGTCATATCTCATCCCTGTCCGTTATACAGGATGAGGAAACTACTTTTTTCTGATGTTAACTTACCTCTTCCCGTGATTCCACTTAATTCTACGGAATCATGGAAAAACGTTACCGTCTCTTCGAACTTGTCTTTTGAGGAACAGCGTCAAGTATCTTCTACGCTACAATCATTTCAGGATGTCCTTACCGACATTCCTGGACACACACATGTCATTGAACATGACATCATACTTACTGATCGTAATCCGATCAGAGTAAGACCATACCCTATACCTATTCATTTTCAAGCACAAGTCGAGAAAGAATTGGATGAAATGATTCAATTGAAAATAATTGAACCATCCACTTCAGCTTATTCTTCGTCGATGGTTATTGTTCGAAAGAAAGACAATAACATACGTCTTTGCGTTGATTATCGCAAATTAAATCAAGTTACGAAGTTCGATGCTGAACCTATGCCTTTATTAGATGATCTACTTATTAGACTTTCTAAATCTAAATTCTTTACTAAACTAGACTTGTCGAAAGGTTATTGGCAAGTCCCTTTGACGGAACACGCCAAACCTCTCACTGCTTTTTCAACACCTAGGGGTTTATTTCAGTGGAATTTTATGCCTTTCGGGCTTATGAACGCCCCAGCAACTTTCGTGCGCATGATGCGACGAATTCTATCGTATCGTACAGATGTCATCGCATATTTGGACGACATCTGTCTGTTCAGTGATACTTGGGAAGAACACTATTCAGGTTTAAATGAATTACTATCTACTCTACGTGAGCATAGTTTGACTGCAAAACCCTCTAAAGCTTTTGTTGGGTTTAGTGAAATTTCTTTCCTGGGTCATCGGGTTGGTCATGGTCTGTTGAAGACAGAGGACCAAAACATTTCTAAGATATTAAATATCTCAGTCCCGAAGACAAAAAAGCAAGTACGTAGTCTCTTGGGATTAATACAATTCTATGGAAGATTCATTGATAATCTATCCTCCATTATGGCACCACTTTCAACGTTATTAAAAAAAGGTTCTCCTAATATGGTGCGTTGGTCCCAAGAATGCCAATCGTCATTGGATCAGGTTAAGAATTTGTTCTCATCTCATCCTATCTTAAGACTACCAACGATTGATAAGACTTTTGTCCTTCGTAGTGATGCCTCTTCCACTGGGATTGGAGCGGCACTAATGCAGGAGTATTCAGGAACTCTGCATCCTGTAATGTATATTTCTAGGAAGGTGAATGAGGCAGAAAGGAATTACTCGGTTTTAGACCGTGAATTGTTGGCCATGGTTTGGTCCATTCTTAAGCTACAAAGGTTCCTTCTGGGCGCGCATTTCATTATGGAAACCCACCAAAAAGCTCTTACAGCTATGCAAAGTAAGGATTTAAAGAGCTCGAGATCTACTCGTTATGCTATTGCTCTTCAACCGTTCCATTCGACGGTGCGAGCTATCCGTGGTTCGGATAATGTGATGGCAGACATATTGTCTAGATGCCCACATGATTCCATTTAAATCTTATGTCCTAGATTTCCTGATACACTTCCAGACTTATGTTTGTTCTTAATATCATAATATATATTAACACAATTGTGTCACTATTTGGATGATGTATAATGACTTTAACAAATTTGGTTGTGTCCATCCATGATATATATCCATTAGATATGTTGATGGTATAGTATTGTAGTTCATGATATTTGTATATTGCTATAGTTATAGTATTTGACAATTTTTGATATCTATGATTGGTATTGCCAGCAACTTAGATTTCTTTAATGGTACCTCCCGAGTTTGTTTTGCTTAGAGGAAATACTTTCTCTTATGATGGGGGATGATTTTTACTCTCTCTAGACGCTTTATTTATGCGTCTATTGTACCTGATATTAGGTTCATTCTTTCATGGGCACATAATTGATGCTTGTGCTATCTTGCTCATGGATATATATATTTTTAAAATGTGTCATTTTTTTAGGGGGGGGGTGCAGTAATATGTTGCTGTCATCTTTGACGGAGTTTCAAACGTCGATTTATTGGTTGTATGTTTTTCACCCTGGTCAAGGTTAGGGAACTATGTCTTAACTTTGCTGTGTCAGGTTGATTAGGGGTTATCTCCCTTTTTGGTTTATTCACTGTGTTTGACCTTTAGGGTCAAAGGTAAACAGTTCTGGGCTATGTGTCATGCGCAGTTGTTGCGCGCTAAATTAGACTTCCGTGAGGTAGAGATGCGAACTGGCTTCTGTAGGACGTGAATGTCCGTTGTATTTTGGGGAAGGAAAATCTTCGAAGTGACTGCGTTGTCAGTTTTCCCCAGTGATTTACTGTACGTCAGGAATGACGACAGTGTTGTTTCTTATGTTCTGAGGATTCGTTTCAAGGTAACACCGACTTTATCATTACTACGCATTCGGTTGCAGAATTTGTTAAAGGCTTACCTAGCCTGTGAGAACAGCTCACCGTTCCTGTAATGCAGAACTTATATTTTGTGCTCAAGGTAGCTATTTAAGACTATTCGTCTTCATATGATCAGAAGTCCAGTGACGAAGTTATATATGGTGGAAACCGCAGGTTGGCGGTATATTTATACAAACATTATAGCAGGTTTATGCAACCTGCTTATGAAGAGTACACAGCTGACGTCATATCGAGGTCTGTGTAATGGCCACTATTCTACCGCATGTAAAGATGTAACTGGCGTGTTATGCCAAGTTGAACGACGGCCCTAGTAATAGGATTACATGAGTTAAGGGCTCGTCCTTTGTATGACGGAGTTATTAAGGTATCTGACGCGTTCAGTCAGGGATACTGTGGCGTGAGGTTTTTATCTGGCTCTAGGGTCAGTATAGTACTGACAATTACAGAAATAGAATTTCTGCAGAAAATGGTGAAGTCCCAGTGTCTGAGAGAACTACTGGTATCACAAATTAGTTACGGCTGTGAATGTTCTGATCTCGAAAAATTAGTAGAGAGGAGACCGACATAACTTGCCACCTCCGCTGTGTAACTAACTGTGATATTAAGACAAGGAAACAGATTTTACTTAACAATGATAAAATTGACAAGTCTTCAAATATAATTTCCTTATTATTTATTTAGTATATACACTATCTACTCTTGTGCTGAAGGGTGAATGTTGAAAAATGGAATGTAATGGGTTTGTAAGTTTACATGTGATTTACAAATATTTATATAGATATATAAATATATTACAAGTCTTCCAATTATAGGAAACAAATTTATATCAGCTGTGCTGTTAATCACTTATAGTAAATGTATCAGTTGTGCTGTTAATTAAGTATATAACATTTATCAGCTAGGCTGTTATTTTTGTCTCTTTCTACGCTAAATCACTTTCTCGTCACTGACACTAGCTTTTGCTCACAATGCTGACAGAAATGGTACTACTGGGTACTCATCTCTTAAAACGTTCTGTTCTCCTTAGTTTGGGTCACACAACTCCTGCTGAGGCTCGTTACTTTAGCCCACCCAAGACTGAGGGGGACTAAAGATGTAGCTTCTGTACAATCTCTATACTCCTGCGAAGTTCCAGGCAGCTGGATTGACTCGAACATACGACCTCAGGTTTTATGACACGAATAAAACCCTCCAAGATTTAAACAGGTCAGATTTTGACTCGACTTAGCGAAGCAGGCTGCAGGTCAATGCTCTCAGGTAAGCTATAAATCAAAGCTGACAGCTCCTCTCTTCAGTCGGTCGTCTCTGGCTTCGTGTTCGGTGTTGCGTGTTTTAGCATAAATCTCGCCCGATTATATAGGCAGGTAAAATAACTTCTACTGGTAAAGGAAAGCGTCTGGTTGGTTCCTGGCGGAGCAAGCTGATTGGTTGCCTGCAGTTTCGTCTTATGCTCATACAGCCTAATTTTATTCAGTTTTCTTCCGCCATCTTGCGTGAACTAGATGGCCACGATATACATCCGAAAAAAACAGGGCTTAAGTTTTTCCTGGCGTAACTTCAGGTAATTTATTCCGGCTCAGCAACTGTGCGTTGATTGGCTGGGGCAAATTTGTATCCCGACATAATGATTTAACAAAGTAGTGGGGTTACACACATTCGTTTCACGACATAGCCCCATCCTTTCCTAGCTGTGACCTGTCATAGCTGAAGTGTAAACACCTGCTGTAGTTAATCATTTTGCGTCTGTCCTTCCAGAGTAATAGGGTGTCGACTTAAAAAATCAGCTCTTACATTGTCTCTTCCCGGAATGTAATTCACGGTAAAGGAATAAGGCGCCAGAAGCAGACTCCACCTTAACAATCACGAATTTAACTTTTTAGATGCAGCCAAGAAAGTTAAAGGCTAGTGATCGCTTTGGACAATGAAGTGTGTCCCATAAAAGTAAGGTGAAAATTTGTCGATGGACCAAATTAGAGCCAAACATTCTTTCTTAATGGTCGAGTAGTTCAACTCAGCTGCATTCAGCTTCCTACTGGCGTAGGCGACTGGTACATGTTCCTCCGGCTGGGCTTTTGATTTCTGCAAGAGAGTTGCACCAATACTTATACTGCTAGCGTCCGTCCTTAATACAAATTCCTGTGATATATCGGGTAACGTAAGGATTGGTTTGCTGGTGAGTTTTGCTTTTAGCTCTGTGTAAGCTTTTTCACAATCAGCATTCCATTGGATTTTGACTGGCTGTCCTTTCTTCGTTAAGTTAGTTAATGGTGCACACAGAGAGTTAAAGTGGGGTATGTATTTTTGATAGAACCCACATAATGACACGAATGATCTCACATCTTTCTTCGTTTGAGGTCTGGGTGCCTTCTTTAACTTCTCTATATTCTTTGGGTCAGGAGACATATGACCTGTAGAAATAGTGTGACCTAGGAATTCCAACTCCTTACAACCGATATAGCACTTGGTTGGACGTGCAGTCAAACCAGTGGCTCTCAGTCTGTCAAACATGGAGAGCGCTGCTATATGCTCTTCAAATGTGTTTGTAGCAACAAGAATGTCATCCATAAAGTTAGTGATATGGGGATTTTGTAGAGGTTCCAATAATTTCCTCATCATTCTTGAAAAGATACTGGGAGCATTTTTCAGCCCAAAGGGTAGTACATTAAACTCATAGTGTCCGTCTGATGTACTAAATGCCAGCATTTTCCTAACTTCTGGTTTCACTGGTATTTGGTAGTATCCCTTGCTTAGATCTACCTTCGATAAATACCTAGCCTTACTCAGTGTAGAGAACAGCTGGTTGGTGTCAGGTAATGGGTCCACCTGAGATTCTGTGATCGCATATAGCTTCTTGTAGTAAATACATAACCTGTGTTCACCACTAGGCTTCCTTAATAGCACCACACTTGAGCTATAGGGAGATTCAGACTTTGAAATAATTCTCTTTTAAGAGATAGTCAATCTCATCCTTGAGTGTTTGTGCTTGCTATTGTTCAGTCCATGTCCACAGCAATGCTTCCAGTGGACTGTGTATGGGGACGGCAATACAACAACGTTGCCGGACCCACACCTATTTCTATTGTAAGGGGCAGTATACCGAAGTGGGGCCTGTCTCCCTCAACGGTTTGGTACAGCCCTGGTTCCTGCCTCCTTTGGTTCGGGTTTGTTTCTGCAGCTTTTTTAATACTGGTTGCTGACTAACCAAATTTTCCAAAGGATCCAGGCCATGGTGTTCCGACAAATATCTAGTCGGGGTGGGATGTCTCTCGTCCCCTCTCTGTACAATACGGAGAGTTGCCATGGTTACTGGTGTAACAGTAGACTTGTGATTTTGTTGTCTCTTTATCACTGCATCTACCTGTTGTTTTCTCTTGTGTATTTTCTTTGTGGGCCTACGTCCGCAACAGTGCTTCCCTAGGTCCTGTAACTGGTCTACGCTTCTGAATGAGGTTACCTGGTTACATTCTGAACAGGATTTCATATGCCGACTTGTCTTCAATTATTCCTGGCCAGTAATAGCAATGCTATATGTTGACCAGTGGCCCCTTTTCCTCTGTGACCACTGCCATATTTACATCCTATTACCAGCGGGTATATAGGATCATCACTTACTGCTGCTCTTATCACTCCTTCCACATAGCGAGTTCTCACGTTGATCCTTGCTATGGGAAGTGTCATGGTGCCGGTTCCCTGCATTGCCCCTTGTATGTCCACTGTTTCTGTGGTAAGTTGGTCAGGGTGCACTAGGGTTGCACTCACGACTCAGTCGAATTCCAAACCTGAATCATATAAGCACTGAATTTTAGTGCCTTTACATGTCACTTCCTCACAGACAGGGGGATGATGGAGGTCATTTTGACTAACTGCCAGTTCCTTCCTTCCCTTGTTCCCTGTTGTGAGACACGCAGCGTAATAAGGAGGGTTGTTCCTTCTGCAGTATTGTGGTTACTCATTAGACAAGTTTTACACCACTTTCCTTCCTTCCGGTAAGGTGTCTTATCTGATCTTAGAGGGTTTTTGTCCTTTTGGTCAAATCTTTGTTTGTTCCTCGTGGTATGGTCCTTTTGTTCATATTTGGAATAGTTTTGTGATGATTGGAAGTTTTCACCCTGCTTTTTCTTATTTCCTAATAATTCTGCCTGAGCTGCTTGATATCTCTCAGCAACAGTTACAATATCTTCCAATCTCTCTGCTCCTTGTTCCATGATAAACTTCCTCATTTCTTGAGGCATGGACTCTTTCACTTGCTCCATCATTATCATTTCTTTCAGATCCTGACACTTTCCTAAACTACTCCATTTTTTCAAATAGGTTTCCAATCTAGCAGAGAATTGGTGATAGTTTTCTCCTGGAAGAAGTTTAGCTGTTCGGAATTTCTTTCTATATGATTCTGAGTTCTTTTCATATCTCACAAGCAGTGCCTGCTTCAGGATTTCGTAATCTTCCTGGTCATCTCTTGAGAGCTTCAAATATACATCGTAGGCAACACCTCTCAATCCCTGAGATAGTTTAAGACTCCACTTTTCTTTCACTAAGCCATAGGTAGTGGCAAGTCTTTCGTATTTCCACTTGCAATTTTCTTTCTTCCCTATCCATGTGTTTGTCCACTTCTGTTGTGACATACTGAGTAAGAGCATCACCTGTCATATTTAATTCCTTACCCATCTGCATGATCGCAGTCCTGAACTTCACTAGATCAGCCATGGCGTTACTTAGATAGGGTATGTAAATTTGCTATAACCAAATTATTGTAAATAAACTTAATTAATTTACATGAACAAAACAATTTCCGTGCAACTTTGTGAGCATCAACTATTTACTGAGTACTAACTGGTACTCCTCCTAAGAAAATAATTTTTTAAAATCCTATATGATTTTCTCACAAAAAAATTTCCTGTGTTATCTATGGGTGGCACAAGATAGAGTGTAGATAGATGAATAGACTAAGTATGGCTCAAGATATACAGAAATATCCCAGGAACGAGCCCCCAGTGTGGCGTGAGGTTTTTATTTGGCTCTAGGGTCAGTATAGTACTGACAATTACAGAAATAGAATTTCTGCAGAAAATGGTGAAGTCCCAGTGTCTGAGAGAACTACTGGTATCACAAATTAGTTACGGCTGTGAATGTTCTGATCTCGAAAAATTAGTAGAGAGGAGACCGACATAACTTGCCACCTCCGCTGTGTAACTAACTGTGATATTAAGACAAGGAAACAGATTTTACTTAACAATGATAAAATTGACAAGTCTTCAAATATAATTTCCTTATTATTTATTTAGTATATACACTATCTTCTCTTGTGCTGAAGGGTGAATGTTGAAAAATGGAATGTAATGGGTTTGTAAGTTTACATGTGATTTACAAATATTTATATAGATATATAAATATATTACAAGTCTTCCAATTATAGGAAACAAATTTATATCAGCTGTGCTGTTAATCACTTATAGTAAATGTATCAGTTGTGCTGTTAATTAAGTATATAACATTTATCAGCTAGGCTGTTATTTTTGTCTCTTTCTACGCTAAATCACTTTCTCGTCACTGACACTAGCTTTTGCTCACAATGCCGACAGAAATGGTACTACTGGGTACTCATCTCTTAAAACGTTCTGTTCTCCTTAGTTTGGGTCACACAACTCCTGCTGAGGCTCGTTACTTTAGCCCACCCAAGACTGAGGGGGACTAAAGATGTAGCTTCTGTACAATCTCTATACTCCTGCGAAGTTCCAGGCAGCTGGATTGACTCGAACATACGACCTCAGGTATTATGACACGAATAAAACCCTCCAAGATTTAAACAGACCAGATTTTGACTCGACTTAGCAAAGCTGGCTGCAGGTCAATGCTCTCAGGTAAGCTATAAATCAAAGCTGACAGCTCCTCTCTTCAGTCGGTCATTATGAACTGTACATTAAAAAAGATACCACTATTGACCATGCCCACATATTTGAATGTTCACCAGCCTTAGAATGCCCAATATGTACCAAGCGATTTCAATTAACATGATGTACGTGATCCTGTTTACATTGACTGTTCCTGTGTGATTCTACTGTTAGTCCTGTGAATAAATGTATGAACTGTCACCAGTAGTTTCAACCATCATTGGCTTCAGTACGAGTGTGACTGGGTGTATTGTGTAACTATATATGAGCCTAAACGCATAGCGACTACACACCCATGTCTCATCATCATCATCATCGTACAAGGACCATGTATGCTATCAGCGTGAGTGACCCAGATCTTCACCGCACCAGTTCACTGTTCAGGTGACATCGACACGCGTACCTGGCCAACTACACATCAACATTTGCATCACGTATAAAAAACCAACTAACACTGTTGTTCCTGCTTGTTTTTTCATAACGTTAGTGGGGACGGCAGCTTAGAAAAGAGGCATTGAGGTAAATTCAAATTCGCTTGGGTAACAAGAGTATAGGAGGAGAGGGGAGTGGTAGGAAAATTGTTACCCAAAACTAAACATCTTTTAGTATTGGCATAACTAAAGCAGACTGGCCAATCGACTACCAGACACCGAGTTTGTTTGGAATTATTTTTGTTTTTCAAAAACTGCATTTGAATTCTGGTGGTCGCAAGCTTTCGACTGGCCAGGTCTAATAAATATTAGCAAAAGGCTTTCACTATTCATTGCCAGTTGAACAAAACTTTTCATTCAAATACGCTGAGATCAGCTGTGTTAATTTTAAAATTAAATAAAGAAGTATTCACAGTCTGGACAGTGCAGAAGAAACTGAGGCCACTTCTTTGCAAGTCAGCGTCATTTGTTTATATTTCTTGAAATTTGTGGCAAGAATGCTTTATGAATTATTATGTTTAATCCCACTGCCAAAGTTAGATACTGCTATTGGGAAAAGTGAAGGACGTGCCGGGAGCAGACATTGTTGAGTCCTCACATTGAACTGTACCTAACTGATGTATGTTGTCATGATTGTGTTTTAATAATTATTGCATTAGAATATGTTAGTAAGCCTCTGTGTTCCATGAACACTGTTTAACATGCCTGAAGCATTTATTTTAAAAAAGAAAAGAAGAGAAAATCATACCAAAGGAAATGTGGTTACTCCACATTATTTTATTGAGGAAAACTATGTAAACGTACAGTGGCGTATCTGCCATAGGGACCTGAGGTGTGGTCACAGCAAGGTGTAAGTCATTTAAAATTAGGAGCGAGTGCACCTGTAATGCACGCGAGGCTGACCCCATATCACCGTAGGAAAATAATAAATATAATAAGTGATCAGATATAAAAGGCCAGGGTGTCCTTTTGTTGCAGATGTTTTATTTCCTGTTGCCAGCCGGTAACAGGAAACCTGCTGTGTGAGAATAAAGCCATCAAGTCTCCGACCATTCGTTTATGCTGTCAAAAGATAACGGGAGGAGCTTGGGCATTTTGAGAGATCGAGATTTTCTGCAACTTCATACTGTAGTATCATTCTACAAGGAATCCCAGGTGATGTGTTAAGCATCTGGGTATATCTGACATTTTCGTTTAATAAACACTGGTATTTCAAATCATACTCAGGAAGTTTATGGGGTGTGATGAAACTACAGCCCCTCATACACAGTGACTCTCCCTCTTAGATGAATAAAGTGTAAGCTGTGAACATTCCCACAGGAAAGATATATAATGACTGTATAGTTAGTGGACAAAGAGTCCAGATATTTTAGTTGATCTTTTCTGTAAACTATCTTGTCCTAATTTTCAAAGACCTGTCCAAAAGATATGGCTGGACAGGCAGATTAAATTGTACAGAAAAAAACATTCATTTTAAAGAAAAACTTAACCACTGGTTTTATTCACTTCCTCATAGAAAATTAAAGTGTTTTTGTGTTGTGTACCATCATTTCATTTCTCCCCTAGACACTAGGTACATCATACACCAGACACTAGAGCCAAAATAGTGACCGTGTGAGATCTAGGGAGGTAGCGTTAGGATCCCTGCACATAATTCATCATCATCATTTATAGAGTCAGGGGCCTATATGTGCTTGACCTCATACGGTTAATACAGACACGGATTTCATTCTTTTAGGATACCATCATAACCTCCCCAGCAAATCAAACTTTGCTACAGAAGACAGGGGCGGTCCAATATCGTGAATCGAACACCTAGTGCTCCTACCGCTCTGCCTATCGTACGCTCTAACACTAGTACACTTTAGTGTGCGAAAACATAATGTGTGATAAAAGTAAATAGTATTTACAGTGATTGTAGTTAAGCTGTGATAAATTAAAATAAAATGAGTGTGGGTTATATTATACAAATATTGATTCCTTTATCGATATATTTCTCTGGCTCGAGGAAGAAAAATTTCCATTATATCGTTAGTCAAGTCTTTCACGGACTGTTCTGACAATGATTGTGTCTAGTCTTTCTCTGGGTTTTAAAGAATGTTGTTATGTAATTTCCTCCTACCAGTGTTCCCAAACATTTTTCTCGAAGCGTATCATTATCGTTTCCGTGTGTTAGTCTGTCCCTCCTCATGTCAGTGGTCTAAAACAGCGCTAAGATAGTCATAAACGAGAAACTTCTTTGATTGCATCTCTCGCGTCTCTAATGTTTGTTATGTTCAATTAATGCCAAGATGTGTTTCTTAGATCGTAGACTCTTGTGTGAGATAATACCACCGTGGACACAAACTATGCAGACTACACAGAATTCCCTGCGACATTGTTCACGTGACTTTTTCCCTGTTACTTTTTGTCCTACAATCGGTTATACAGGCTAGCTGTTTCCTGAAGGTGTTCATATCCACCTCCACCTTTTCTTCTTACTTCAAACTGAAACTGGTTGCTGTCATGGTGTTTTCTATATGTCTTGTTTGTTATTACATCCGGCTACTTGATACAAAGAATGCATCAGAGGCATTAGTTGTGTTGTGTGAATTATGCCAAAACTTAAACCAACGTCAGGAAAATCCAATCCCATAACTCTCCCTCCCCTCCCCCTACTCGTGTCCCAAATTTATAAAATGACACTAGGCCTGCATTAATGGGATCAACCTATTTTATAGTTGTAGTTTGATATACTGTATATAACACGCTGTATCACGTGTGTGGGCTGTTCTTGCAACAAGATAGTTTTTCAACCAATCAACAAAGTTTAAATCTCAAGAATGCCTATTATTTCTCTTTCCTTTCTGCATCTCTGCGAATCGCTAGAAACAGGTTTCCCCGGTAAATGAAACAAAAATGGGCACATACTTAAATGCGCTTGACAGAGATAGATTAGAAAATTTTGCTTATGCTGAATTGTAACTCTTTCTGTTTCAGGCAGCTTTTAGTTTTACACGGGCACCAGTACGGACTCCAATTTCCTCAACAAATGGTGTTTCATAAAATCAGTAAACTTACACGACAAGAAAAATATAACACAATGTTTATAAAATAGATTTTGTAAACTGGCTGAAGAATAATTTGTAATGCTACAAGTCTTATATGCAAGAAAAAGGGTAGGTGGCGACCGACAGTAGACAAAGTTCCAAATGTTGCCACACATTAACAGACTGGCTATCCATATTTACATTACAGATAGCTTTAACCTTACTCTGACGCTGTTTCGAACTTCGTGAAACAGCTAACACCAACCCGGTTTCTAGCATTGGAAAAAAAAAAAAACCGTCAAACAATGAGGCCGATTTAAAAACAAACAAAAAACTTTCCAACTTGAAGCTAAACGCCGCGTTTTATTTTTATTTTCTTTTTTTGTCAGCATGGCGGCCCCCAGTCTACTGTCGCGACCTTCAGTCGAAAAGTAAGTACACGTCTGATTATAATCAAATGTTCGTATAGTGAGATCATTGCGAGCAAAACATGTGCCATACAGTGACGCGCCGTACTGTTGGCATGGTAACACGAGTGCATGTGCTTAACAAACTCTGCAGACAGTGTTTAAGATTTTATTATTTTTTCATTATGTCTAATCAGGGAACTTTTAATACAGACTTTAGGTAACTAAATTAAAACACTTGGTATTTTAAATTATTTATATGTTCATGTATAAAACGCAGTGAATATGTATAGTCAAGTGTTGTTTCGTAGCGCTTAGGGTTAGGATTAGAATTAGGGTTAGGATTAGGATTTGTGTTAAGGTTAGTGTTAACCATAATACTAACCCTAATTCTAACCCTAATCCTAACCCTAAGCGCTACGAAACAACACCTAGCTACATATATTCACTGCGGAGCAAAAAGGTACGAAAGATAGGAAATTACCATACTTCTTTTGTTCAGTTTTTACATTTGTACGAATTATATATTACGATCGATAGATCGTGGTTACTTATGTGTATCAACAATTTTATTTTAAAGTCCGGCCCCCGGGGTCCGCGAAAACTGACAATGTGGCCCACGACTTTTAAAAAATTTGACACACCTGTCCTAAAACATATTACTGATGACAAAGAAAAAGTCAATTAAATATCAACCCGAACACCTCAAGCTTTCACACCCCTCTCCTTTTTTAGTTTGATCTGTTTGTTTACTGTTGTTTTACGTCATAAGAATAACGTGGTTTGGCCATCTCGTGAGAATGGTGCCAGATCGGTTACCACTACAATTACTGCCTACACACCGACAATGGCAGATCTGGTTTTGGAGCACGAGGAAAACAAAGTGGCAGACGGACAGACACTATTATAACAATCCTACGTCATCACGGACAGACACTATTATAACAATCCTACGTCATCACGGACAGACACTATTATAACAATCCTATGTCATCACGGACACTATTATATAACAATCCTACGGGATCACATAAGCCGATGCGGCACACTTTACTCAAGAACGCAAGCATCAAGTTCCCACAATGCTTCACGACAAAAGTTTACCGAACAAATAAAGAAAGTTCATTATTACATTGCACTATGGGATGGGATATGGGGGTGTCGTCCACACATGACGTCACGCAATTTTTTGCCATTTTAAACCCTCCCCCTTTTATCCCACTTCGTCACATTAACCCAGACCACCATCTTACGTGAAGTCACAAATATCTTAAACCTTCCCCTTTTCCCCATTTATTTCCCCTGTTGTAATAGGATGTAAAGTAGTTAACTAGTGCAGACAAAATACAAATCTTTCAAGTAAAGTAGTGTTTAATCAATGAAGCTTTTACAATGACTGCTTGGCTGATTACATTTTGCTAAATTTTTTTTTTCAAATATTGCTCATTTTGGCTTAATTTAATTTTAAACAGTAAAAAAATTAATGAAATGTGAATGAAACAGTTCTTACTAAAGTTAAAGTTTCATCAAATAATGTTAGACTTGAGAGAAAATACATTATCTTCCACATCAAAGCCGTTTATTGGAAAGCTATGCATTCCACTGTATTTAAAAAAAATAAAAGTATAATTAAAGCAATGTAAAATAGTTAAACACTATATAGTTATCTGATATTTCAGCTGAAATTATAATATTAATACATATCGTTAACAAGGATGTTGTTAACTATTACATATACAGTATAAAAGTAAACTTTGAGGATTTACGTTAAAAAATCTATTTTGGTCCGACATCATTTGTGAAAGAAGTGAGCCTCACTGGTGTTTGTTTGTGTGACATCACATTTTTTTCAAACCCCCTTTTCTCCTATCGTCATACATGGTAAACAAAATTGTAGACCCCCCCCCCCCCCTGTGATGTCATATGTGGACAGTCCCTTTTGTCTTCTGTGTCATGTCTTCCATTTATTTTGTCATATCAACATCACAGTTAACATGTCACGTGAGATTTATCACCGGTCATTTAAAATCTCAAACCTTAAATAAATTATAAATGTGTTTTGTTTTCTCGGTTATTTGATCTTAATTAATGGAAATCACAATAATGTACATGTATCCGCCACCTACCGTTGTTTCGTGGTTGAGTCACTCTGTTTAGTCAATTTTTGCGAAAGCACACCGCAATACGTATAAAGATCACCTGAGAATATAACAGCTGTGCACTCAATAGTTATACTTCTCCAGCGTGTATAACTATAGAACCTTTGCGACCTGGGCTGACATTAATTGATGACAGTGGCACACACACACACTGACTAACTGTTTATGTATCGTGTCTGCAGAAACGCTTATATTGTTCACAACAAGCGGCGGCATTCCGAGAATAATTGTCACGTGTCATTTTGTTTGGAAACTGAAACTGAAACTGTTTGGAAAAACTCAAAAATACATAATGACCTGAGAAAACCTGTTGAACATGCGCTGATAATAGACACACCTGTAAAACAGCTGTTGCTGATAGACATACCTGTAGAACAGGGGTTGAGAACTGACGGACATGGAGAACAGGCGTTGAAGATAGACAGACCTGGAGAACAGGCGTTGAGAATTGATTGACCTGGAGAACAGTCGTTGATCATAGACAGACCTGTAGAACAGGCGTTGACGATAGACATACCTTGAGAACAGGCGTTGATGATAGACATACCTGGAGAACAGGCGTTGATGATAGACATACCTGGAGAACAGGCGTTGATGATAGACAGACCAGGAGAACTACACAGTTTTAAATTGTAATAGCCTCCAGCTCGTCAAGGAGCATGTGACCAACAAACATGCCAAGCCTTCTTGTCCTGTTCCATCAACCCAAGGCCTTTCCATGTCATATCTTTCATCAGTTCTCTTCTCAGTGACGCAACCAGCTTATAGCATCAGGTGGAGCCCATATATATATATATATATATATATATATATATATATATATATATATATATATATATATATATATATATTTGAAGTGTGCAAAATTTCATGCTTCTATCTTCATTATTAGCTGAGAAAAACGATGTGGTGCATTACTTTCTGAATGCCCCTCGTACAGTATATAATTTATTTATTTATATATAAACCTGTTGCATGTTCCATGCTAGGACTGACAGTAACAGATAGTTACCGGCAACCTCAAGTTTTTGAATGCCGATAGACGAATGTTGAAAACATTTTTTTTTTTTGTTCTCCATGTTTCAGAGTCGTACCACATTTAAGCCTGCAAGTTGATAAACCACAAAACAAAATCCACACACAGTGTCTGACAATTGAACACACAACATATCAAACAAATTAGGACAGAAACAACCACTGTAAGAGTCTGTGCTCTAGTGTAGGTTCATTCCTAGCGGCTATCAGCTGTGGTGGCTTCATAAGGAGAGAAAAAAAAACGAGATGATGATGATAGCAATAAAATTCCAAACTGTTATCTCTTCATCATCATCAGTTGCCATCTCCACAACGAAGGTTGACTGCAATGGATCTCCAACGTCTTCTGTCTGTTGTCTTGGTGATGCACTCTGATAGACTCTTTCCTGTTCATCTCTTGATGTTATCTTCCCACTTATAGCGCTGTCTTCCCCTTGCACGTTTACCTTCAACTCTCCCTTCTATTATGGTCTTCTGCAAGGTGTTATGATTTTTTATGTGGCCAAAATATTTTAGCTGCCGAACTTTGATCTCCTTCATTAGTTCTCTTTTCACACCTAGATTTTCTAGGACTTCATTATTTGTTTTCGTCTCCTTCCATGAGATGCGCCTCATTCTTCTATATATCCACATCTCAAGAGCCTCAATTATTTCTTCCAATTGCTTATTCATTGTCCATGTTTCTACACCATACAGTAATGAAGAATATATATATAACACTTGATGATTCTCAGTTTCAATTTGTGTTAACTGTTTCGATGTCAGTATTTGTCTGATGTTGTTGAATGTGGTTTTGGCCATTCCTATTCTCTTCTTGATTTCTGTTTCACATCTGCCATCTTCTGTTAATATATGACCAAGATATGAGAAGCTCTCGCCTTGTTCTAGGGTTTTTTCCCATTTATGCTGATCTTTAATGTGGGTTTATCGGTTGTTTTGCTAATTATCATAGTTCTAGTTTTCTCAATGTTAATGTCTAGTCCATATTCATGACTTATTTTGTTCACATGCGTCACTAGTTCTTGTAAATCATGTTCACTTTCAGCCAACAACAAGTCTCATCTGCATATCTAAGGTTGTTTATTGACCTTCCACCAATGTTCAGTCCTGGCATTTCCTGTATCTGTTTGAAAATTGTTTCGGTGTATAAATGAAATAGGCAGGGGGACAGCACTGTTGAAGGACTTTCGTGTGTGGTTATTGGTTGTGTTGCTTGAATTCTGATCGTGCTAATATTCGTACGCGAATGGGGTGAACCTCACCTTTGGGTTGTCGTAATGCCTGAACTTGGCATCAAGATGTAAACAACTGTTCATCTTATTAACTCAGCAACTTGATATAAAATACATAATTCATAATGGTTGAATGGTGTAACGTGATTCAACGAATAATGCCTCCGGTTCGAGTCCTTCACAATTTAATATGGATTACACACATACATAAACAGTTCAATTCACACATGAGGTACATGCATCAATCAATCAATAGCGTAGACTGCTGTTTTACATGTCAATGTCCGTTTAAGGATACAATGCAGTAATTGTCGTCAGAACATCACAGCTATATGCACGCGCAGATAGAATGGCTACCTGCCGACAGTGAGACTGTGAGTCTAATTACTTCGTATAAAGTAGACGATTATCTTTCTCCTTCCAAGGATTTAGTTAATCACTAACCTCCATAAGTTTCCTCTCATGTAGAGTTCTAGGACTGACCCTGGTCCATCATAATGCACATATAAATGGCTATATCATGCCATTGAATTGGAAGGTTAACAAAACGCAGCTATTCAGCTTGGCGGTCAAGTAACAAAGGGTCGCGTCTCCTAGTTACCGACTGTGTCCCAAACAACGCTAGACACGTCATAATCGATCGTGTATGGAGCGTTCAATAATTGAAACATCTATCGCAATATATTAAATGTCTTAACCTTTACATTTGCACGTCCGCTAACCTTTAGCAGACGGCGTTAATATCATATACCGTAACAATTCCCAGTACACCGGGGAAAAAAAAAATCGATAGATTTTTTTTCAAGATCTATCCGACTTAACAATTTTTCAAAAAAAAAAATTTAACACAATCGTGACATATGGCCGACGATGTTCTGAGTAGAACCGTGTCGCGGTCATGTCAACTAACTATTTGTCATAGTCATCTAACATTAATCACATTATATATCAATATTATACATATTATTATATCAACTAAATAAAATGTCCAATGTTAATAGTGAATGATAGAATTAAATTAAAGTAAGGTCTGTCGTATTAGTATGTCATATAGGAATTAATTTGACTAATTAAAATTAAATTAATTAATTAAACTAAGAGTTAAATTATTAAGATTCTAATGTAACGCGATGTTATGAGAGAAGAAAAGACAAAATAAGTGAGAAGAAATAGAAAGAAATTCGAATATAAGTTTTAACTTAATTGTGTGTGTTAAGTGTTAGTGAATAATAACTATCTAATTTAACTAACTAAATAACGTATAGGTACATTTAAAAAAAAAAATTAATCTAATACTTTGTTAAAATTTATTTTCTCTTTTCTTATTTTCTTCTTTTTTTTTTTTTTCTCTTTTTTTTGTTCTTTCATTTCATTTTTTTCTCACATTTCATTTTATTGATAATAATTCAATTAAGAAGTTAAGTTAACTAATTAATTAGTATAGGATATGATGATCCATCCGTAGTCTTGATCCTGATGAATTCTTTTAGGCAAAAATGTTCAAACGTTTACGTTGGAAAGAAATGTCATTTATCCCAGCATCCAAGAATTAAGTGCACATAGGATAATAAGTTCGACTTGTCGTCAGATATTGTTCCATGATTGTTCAACGAATATTCATATATTGTGTATGGACGTTAGACGAAGTTTCAATGTCAATATGTATACCTTGATTGTCTTTAGTTCAATTCTGTGATGCATATAGTGTTTATAAATATTAAATTGAAGGCAAGGTTAGTTCCCTTATAGTTGATACTTCGTTATATCCAATGTAGTGATGATTGACGTGTTTTAGGAATGTCAATGTTGATCATTCGTCGTCAATAGGATTACGTGACAACGCATCCGCCACAATATTTTCAGTGCCAGGAATATGTTCAATGGAGAATTCAAATGGCTGTAGGATGATTGCATATCTGACGAGTTTTGGGCTCTTGTGGTTAGATCGACGCAAAGATGCTACAGCACGTTGGTCGGTTTGTATGGTGAATGGAGCACCAAGCAAAAACTTTTCAAGTTTAGTTATTGCCCATATAACAGATAAAAGTTCCTTGTCCACTGTGGAATACTTTGTTTCTGCCGGCTTTAGCTTTCTTGAAATATATAAGGTAGGATGTAGAACGCCATCATGGTTCTGGAGCAGGCATGCACCAATGCCGTAGTTACTAGCATCTGTTCGTAAGAAAAATCTTTTGGAAGCATCGGGAAGTCTTAAAATTGGTTCATGCGAGAACAAATTTATAATTTTGTTGAAAGTTTCATTGCATATACCAGTCCATGTCACCTTCACCGGCATGTCTTTTTTTTAACAATGAAGACAATACAGCCGTGATGGATGACAAGTTTGGTATGAATCTACTGTAATATTGAACAAGTCCTAACAAACTCCTGACCTGTTTCTTCGTCTGAGGAACTGCTATGTTTAGAATTTTGGAGACTGTACTAGGTAACGTTCGGATATATCCCGATCCAATGATATGTCCCAAAAAGGTTATCTCATTACACGCGATTTGAACCTTTGTAGGTTTAGCACTTAGATGATAATTCCTTAGAGTGTCGAAAACATATCTAAGTCCCGAAACATGTTCCTCAAACGACGAACTGAACAAGCATATGTCGTCAATATATGTAATAACGTCTGGTCTACCTGATAAAATTTGTAGCATCAGGCGAATGAAGGTAGCTGGCGCATTAACAAGCCCAAAAGGCATCACATTCCACTGGTATAGACCTTGTGGAGTGGAAAATGCGGTGTAGTACTTAGCCTTTTCGGTCAGTGGTATCTGCCAATAACCTTTAGTTAAGTCTATCTTACTAAATATAGTTGCGTTGGATAGACGTGGCAGTAAGTCGTCGATAAGTGGATGTGGTTCGCTGTCAACTATAGTCTTAGCATTTAATTTTCTATAGTCAACACATAGTCTGATGTTATTGTCCTTCTTCCGGACAATCACTAATGGAGAAGAGAATGGCGAATTACTAGTCTCAATGATTCCCAGAGACAACATCTGTTCAAGTTCCTTAGTAGTTTTAGCAAGGAAATGTAAAGGAACCGAATAGGGATGTACACGAATAGGTGTATCATCATTGAGAGTAATGTCATGACTGATAGCCGATGTGCGACCCGGGACGTCGGTCAACACATCCGGATAAGATTGTAATAGATTAGCAATCTGTAGACGCTGTTGCGGTGTAACCGTTGAAGAGATGGTTACATCCCGCCAAGATTCAGTAGGTTGAACTACTGGTACCGGTAACGGTAAATGTACCTCAGGAAAAGAAGATTCTTCTTCCTGGATGACGGATAAGTTGGAATAATAACAAGTAGATACTGTGTTGTCATCTAGTTCATGAAAAATTGACTGTAAGTGTTCAGGACGTGTATGAAATTGCTTGAGCATGTTAATATGAAATATCTTTTTGTGTCCCTTGATATCTAAGACGTAACCAACGTCGGAAATTTTATCAATGACTTTGTAAGGACCATTCCAAGATATCAATAATTTATTGTTATTGTGAGGAAGTAACACATAAGCCTCATCGCCTGGGAATAATTGGCGTAATCGTCGAGACTTATTTTGTAGAGATCGAGCCTTAGCTTTTGCAGCCTCAGAAGAAGCTGTTGCCAACTGGCAAGACTCAATAATGTTCTTCCGAAGATTAACCACATACTCGTAAGATGACTGAGTGTCCTGAGTCATCTCCTCGTCAATTAATAAGTCTTTTATTAGTCCCATAGGACCTCTTGGGGGAGCACCAAAAACTAATTCAAAGGGAGAGAAGCCAGTTTGTTCATGCGGTACCTCCCGATAAGCAAATAGAACAGCTGGGAGTGCTCTGTCCCAGTCATGAGGGTGCTTAGCAGTAACCTTATGTAGTAGTTGTTTAAGTGTACGGTTAAGTCTTTCAACCGCACCATTACTCATAGGATGATAAATACTACTTAAATTCCTATCAATGTTCCAAGTTTTCATGACTTCCTTCATGGTGTCAGATATGAACTGTGACCCATGGTCTGATAAAAGTTTTCTAGGAAACCCTATTCTAGAAAAGATGAGATGTAGTGCATCAGCTACATCTGTGGTAGTGGTGGTTTTTAATGGGATAGCTTCTGGCCATCGTGTGCACAAATCAATGCACGTAAGGACGAATCTATGTCCTCTGGCCGATGGTAGCAATGGACCAATAATATCTATGGCCATCTTATCAAACGGTCTTACTGAGATATCGCAAGCCTGAATAGGCGCCGTGTGAAAAGCTCCACGTGCTTTCACTTCTTGGCATGTAGTACAGGAACGTACATACTGCGAAATATCTCTTGACACTCCTGGCCAAAAGAATGAAGACAGTACTCGAGATCGTGTTCGAGTATATCCCATATGTCCAGCACAATGTGAGTCATGTGCATGTTGAAGAATGTACCGTCTAAAAGTATACGGGACCATAACTTGTTGTTTCATTTGTGATTTGTCATGAAAACATCTAATCAATATGTCATTTTTAATAACAAACCAATGTTTGTTATTATTACCTGAGGATAGATTGTCAACTTTATCAACCAGCTTAAAAAATTTTTTTAAAGATTTATCCTCTTTTTGTTTGGTTGCAAATGTTTCCCTGTCAATAGGTGAATTGACTACAAACTCCTCTTGGTTGTCTGCATCCATCTTATTATCACTAAATTTCTCAATGAGTTGAGTCTACGCTCTAGTCGTCACGGCGTTTCCAGTGCATAGGTTATGTTTCTCCCATTCTATGATCTCATCTGGAGTACAATCTTTACTACCGTGTATACGACCAACCATCAGATCAGCTATAGGCTTTTTTAGCATACATACTTTTACATTCCCTGTGAAAAAGGGTGTTCTAATATGAACAATAGCTGTGGGGTAAAACTCAATAGTTCCACCAAATGTCATGCAGCGTACATATTCTCCTGTCGCACAGCTAGGGTGTACCAGCGACTGACGTATACCAATCGTCGTGGATCCTGAATCCCTCAGCACTGAGACGACGGATCCATTAACGATTCCCCTGTTAAAAATTAGTAAGCCTGTTCCATCGTTGACTGCAAGACCTACCTCTGGTGTAATATGTCCGCAGTTAAGCACTGTTTCTTTCGCCTTCTGAAAAATAAGATTGCATTGTTGGCAACTATTTGCCACATTATAATTAATAGCAAAACATGCAGCAGAAGACTGTGTTGTATTATTGTCAAGTGGGACCTGAGCTATAGGGGTAGTATTATTTGTAACTGCCGCCCCTGTATTATGGTTGTAATGAGATGATCCCCGAGAATGAGATCGATTCCGAGTATAATTGTTAGAATTATCTCGTCGTCCTCTATAGTAACTATTATCTCGATGTCTCGAGCCATGATTATTACCATTCCAGTTATTGTTATTATTGGGAGTATGTGATCGATTATAATTAGTGTTATGTTGACCATTGTGGTAGTTTGTTTGAGGTGAATAATTTCTATCTCGTGATCTACCTCTGTTGAACTCATTTTTATTGTTGAAATCATTATTATGTCCCTTCTGAAAGTTAACATTGTGATTTCTTTGGAACCTACTTCTGTCTACACTGTGATGTCTTTGTTTGTTATTATGATTGGAGGCCATATTAGACGCCACAGGTAGAGGTTCTCTTAATGAGGAGTTAGAAATGGTTGCATTCGGTTGTGCCGAACAGTAGTTTAAAGAAATTTTTTCTAACTCGTCGATAGTACCTGGTTTACGCTCCTGCAAATATGCAAAAAATGGCTGGCTAACCGAAGATAATACCTTATCCCGTAGTAGTAAATCAACTAATTTGTTGTATGATTTGTTGACTTCTGCCAGTTCAACCCATCTATTAAATGTATTGCGTATGTTCGCAATGAATCCTGCAAAATCTTTTGGAGATTCAGGTAAAATTCCCTTAAATTTCAACCTACAGTGTTCCTCGTCCAGGTGAAACCTTCGTAAAAGCAAGGACTTAATAGCACCGTAGTTATTTGCTATTGATGGGTCAGCATTTTGAGAAGCCGTCAATGGTTCTCCAAACAAGAATTCATTTAACTTGAGTACCCATGACTCTTCAGGCAAATGATTTGTTTTGCAAGTCTGTTCAAAACGTGACAGGAACGATGAAAGGTCGTCCACGTTTAAGTTGAGAGTGGGTAATTTAAAGTTGTAGAAATGTTTAGTTTGGCTGGATGACGATCCATTTTGTGCGTTATTATTCTGATTTGCATCAGCACCTTGTGCTTGTAATCTTGCTGTCTCCAATTTAATACGCGCCAATTCCATTTCTTGTTGTAAAATAATTTCCTCTCGTTTCAATTTATTCTCTTCTTCCTGTTTGGTAATTGCTCTTTGCTCTTCTCTTTCACGTTGAGCAATCTCTCTTAATCTATTTTCCTTGGCAATTTGCTTCATCTCACGTTCCTCCTCCTCTTTCTTTAATGCAGCCTTTTGTTCCTCTTCCTCTTTCTTTAATGCAGCCTTTTGTTCCTCTTCCTCTTTCTTTAATGCAGCCTTTTTCTCTGCTTCTTTTCTTTCACGTTCCTCCATTTCTGCTTTATGTTTTTCCAGTTCTGCCTCAGCAAACTGACGAAGTTCTTGAGATTTATAACCATATTCCTTACCAATTTTAACGAAATGGTCTATAGTAAGCATTTTGACTTTTATCTGGTAAGTAATTATTGGTAATTACTGATTAAAATAGTCAATAGTAGCTTCAGAGTAATTATTATACTTACTCAACTTAGGAATATTCAATATAAATAATCACAATAGTACTGAACTCTAATGTCTAAGTTCAACTAATAGACAATATTTTGTAACAATATTGTATCTAAGTACTAACTATATCATAAATAGTTATGATATCTGTTAACTATAATGTAATTACATCACACAATTAATCTCAATATCCAATGATGTTGGGTATGATTCCTAGTAATTATATTGTTCAATGTACTAAGTCACTCTCTTAGTACCAGAAAAGTATATTAAATAATATACAATGGGTCTATTACCTCAAAGGTAGACTATAAGATTATTTTATTTGGTCAATATATATATTATATTATTATGCCCTAGGCATCTCTTATAAATTGCAGTGCTAATTTCTTGGACTATCACTGCATAATTATGCAATGTCCCATATTAACCTTAAATGTCAGAAAAAAATTAATTAAATTAAATTACAAGTGTATTATTGAATATAATGTTATATTATTAATGTAGCATTTAATATATATCATGAGGACAAACAAAACAATGATGCAACTAAAGGGTACAAACAATGTCAAGACGCAAACAAGACATTTTCACAATTAAAAATGAATTTATGAACTAAATAAAACAAGCGGAAGTGTCACACGGAAAACGAAGGGTCAAAGATTGACCCGAGGTCAACTTAATATGCAAAGTACACAAAAAAAAATGACTGCAAAAAATGATGACATCACAGGACTCATAACGGACGAACATTTAACAATCATAAAATAAATTGATAGTAAGAGTAGACTGGACGAAATAGTTAACGAACATGATACAAAACTGAATAAAATTGTGAACTGAGTACGAATAAAATACACCAGTTATCTACGGAACGGTACAGCTAACACAAATCGTCAAACGACAGCAGATTTGGACAGACAGTCCAATGGCAAACCTCAATGGGGCTTCCAAAAGTGCAATCGTTTAACTGCCCTAAGAAACGACCGAAATCAATTCAGGCATCGTGAGAGCCACATAATCTAATTTCGGTTCATCCTCCCTACCACCCACTAATTAACAACACATTAAGACAACAAAAAGTACATTAAACATAGGTAAAAACATGCCGATGTAGGCAGAGGGCATGGACTCAGTTAGCACTGTCACGTTAACGACAATAGTTATTGAGCTAAACTTATCTTTATTTGCTGCTTCACTTGATGCTCGTTGTCGTCGACGGCTAGGCCTGTGCCTTTGACTGTCTGCTCCTGTAGTCCATATCGTGTGTTTGCTTCAATGGCTCATGTTTCCCCTGGTTAGACTTAGAAACGGCTTTGGTTTTTCTCCGACAGTTCACCTACACGACTTTCGGTGACGTCACGTTGTTAGGCATTATAATGAGTACTGCGTCATCTTCGACTGGATCATGTGATCGAAAATTGATCGTAAATATTTGTGGTTAACATGTGCGTAAGGAACAGAAGTTTGTTTCTTTTTTTCTGTCGTTCCCCGCATTCGGCCGCCACTTTTGTTGAAGGACTTTCGTGTGTGGTTACTGGTTGTGTTGCTTGAATTCTGATCGTGCTAATATTCGTACGCGAATGGGGTGAACCTCACCTTTGGGTTGTCGTAATGCCTGAACTTGGCATCAAGATGTAAACAACTGTTCATCTTATTAACTCAGCAACTTGATATAAAATACATAATTCATAATGGTTGAATGGTGTAACGTGATTCAACGAATAATGCCTCCGGTTCGAGTCCTTCACAATTTAATATGGATTACACACATACATAAACAGTTCAATTCACACATGAGGTACATGCATCAATCAATCAATAGCGTAGACTGCTGTTTTACATGTCAATGTCCGTTTAAGGATACAATGCAGTAATTGTCGTCAGAACATCACAGCTATATGCACGCGCAGATAGAATGGCTACCTGCCGACTGTGAGACTGTGAGTCTAATTACTTCGTATAAAGTAGACGATTATCTTTCTCCTTCCAAGGATTTAGTTAATCACTAACCTCCATAAGTTTCCTCTCATGTAGAGTTCTAGGACTGACCCTGGTCCATCATAATGCACATATAAATGGCTATATCATGCCATTGAATTGGAAGGTTAACAAAACGCAGCTATTCAGCTTGGCGGTCAAGTAACAAAGGGTCGCGTCTCCTAGTTACCGACTGTGTCCCAAACAACGCTAGACACGTCATAATCGATCGTGTATGGAGCGTTCAATAATTGAAACATCTATCGCAATATATTAAATGTCTTAACCTTTACATTTGCACGTCCGCTAACCTTTAGCAGACGGCGTTAATATCATATACCGTAACAAGCACACAACCTTGTCTGACACCTCTTTTTATGTCTATATACGGTGAATAATTTCTTCCAGATCTTACTGTGGCAATTTGCTCCCAATAAAGGTTACTGAGTATTCTTATATCTTTTCCATCAATACCTATGTCTTCGAAGCATTCAATTATTTTCTCGTGATGGACTCTGTCAAAAGCCTTCCTATCTCTTACAAGTAAACAAACCAGAACATACAATAATGCTACTCTCACAGGTGAACCCTTCTTTTATGTCGTGTTTGAGTTAGAGTGTAGAGTATTTGTCGAGTTGGACAATAGTAGTGAAATCGACAAGGGATAGTGGACTGACAGAGTTATAGCTTTGTGGCGAGAGGTTTTATTTGGCTCTAAGATCAGTATAGTACTGACAATTACAGAAATAGAATTTCTGCAGAAAATGGTGAAGTCCCAGTGTCTGAGAGAACTACTGGTATCACAAATTAGTTACGGCTGTGAATGATCTGATCTCGAAACAATAGTAGAGAGGAGACCGACATAAAGTGCCACCTCCGCTGTGTAACTAACTGTGATATTAAAAAAACAAGGAAACAGATTTCACTTAACAATTTTAAAAAATTTGACAAGTCGTTCAAATACAATTTCCTTATTATTTATTTAGTATATACACTATCTACTCTTGTGCTGAAGGGTGAATGTTGAAGAATGGAATGTAATGGAT
Organism: Oreohelix idahoensis; assembly: GCA_024509875.1. Classification (NCBI taxonomy): domain Eukaryota; kingdom Metazoa; phylum Mollusca; class Gastropoda; order Stylommatophora; family Oreohelicidae; genus Oreohelix; species Oreohelix idahoensis. The sequence continues at coordinate 326,242 of JAMPIV010010999.1, forward strand.
TTGTAAGTTTACATATGATTCACATATATTTATATATATATATATTACAAGGCTTCCAATTATAGGAAACAAATTTATATCAGCTGTGCTGTTAATCACTTATAGTAAATGTATCAGCTGTGCTGATTATTAAGTATATAACATTTATCAGCTATGCTGTTATTATTGTCTCTTTCTACGCTAAATCACTTTCTCGTCACTGACACTAATTTTTGCTCACAATGCTGACAGAAATGGTACTAATGTGTACTCATCTCTTAGAAGTTCTTGGTTTGGTTGACACAAAACCGGCTGAAGATCGTTCCTTTAGCCCACCCAAGATTGAGGGGGACTAAAGATGTAGATTCTGTGCAATCTCTATGCTCCTGCGGAGTTCCAGGCAGCTGGACTGACGACCCACGATCTCAGTTTTTATGACACGAATAAAACCTGTAACAAGGAAAAATAGGGGCTAATTTCTGTCCTCAAGCCCACCTATTTCTATTGTATATGATATGAGCGTGTCTCAGTGTCTGAATGTAGGATGAATGACAACATGGCTCAGTATGATTTAGCAATAGCGAGACAAGACAGGTGTCTACTTGCAAAACATTCTTTCTGATAAACTAATACATGGATATATTCAATAATATAAATTCAATACATGAATACATTCAATAATATAAATTCAATACATGAATACATTCAATACATGAATACATCCCATAATATGTACACCTAGGTGTGATACAACCATTTTCTTCCCCCTATAATATACCAGGCCCTCTCTGACAAGTGCTATACTAGCTGGTAACATATATCCTAACAATATTGTTATGTTCTTATGATAGGAGTATATGAGACGAGGACTGTTTGGTGATATATCAGGTGGGAGTTATATGGGACAATAGATTGGAGTTAGATGAGACAATAGATTGAGTCATAACAAGGACTGTTTTGGTTATATTTCAGTTGGTTTTATCTGAGATAACACTGAAGTTATAGGAGACAATAGATTCAGTTATAGGAGACAATAGATTGAGTTATAGGAGACAATAGATTGAGCCTAACAAGGACTGTTTTGGTTATATTGCAGTTGGTCTGAGATAATAGATTGAAGTAATAGGAGGCAATAGGTTGAGTCCTAACAAGGACTGTTTTGGTTATATTTCAGTTTGGAGTTATCTGAGACAATAGACTGAAGTTATAGGAGACAATAGATTGAAGTATGAGTCCTATTAGTCTTCGTCTATTCAATCATATTAGGAAATAAAATCATTATACCTAATTCCCCCAAGATACAATCAGTAAACTGATACGTTCATATTAAAACAATATATGTTAAATATATATATATATATATATATATATATATATATATATATATATATATATATATATATATATATATATATATATATATATATATATATATATATATATATATATATATATATATATATATATATATATATATATATATATGGTTGTTCGTCCATCACGGGTGATGAAGACCACTCTGTTCATCCAATTATTTAAGAATATGTTAGGTTAGTCTATGGGTACGAAGGTGACTGAAGAGCCCGATGCGGGCCTGGAAAGATCTTGGACAGTGTGGGCAGGGAATGTTTGCTTCATGTGAAGGTTTTATTTCACGGTCCTTTCTAGCTTGTCTCCGCTGTTCTGCTGCTGCTCTTCTGGATGATTCGCATGCTGCTGCACCTTTACGAAGAGATGTGCGCCAAGCAGTTCGGTCTTGCGCAGCAGCTTCCCATGTGTCTGGGTTTATGTCAAAGGTTTTCAATGACGTCTTTAACGTGTCTTTGAAGCGCTTCTTTTGGCCACCATGGGAGCGTTTACCCTTCTGCATCTCACCATAAAAGAGTATCTTTGGCAGTCGATGGTCTGGCATGCGGACTACATGACCTGCCCAGCGAATTTGTTACTGCATCAGAATAGTATCAATACTAGGGATACCAGCTCTGTCAAGAACGGCGGTATCCGGGATCTTGTCTTGCCATTTGATGTTCATTATCTTCCTGAGACAGACTGTATGGAAGTGGTTTAGCTTCTTTACGTGGCGCCTGTATACAGTCCATGTTTCACATGCATATAGCAGCACTGGAAGCACCGCAGCTCTGTACACCTTCAGCTTTGTCTGTAGACTAATGCCACTTCGATGCCAAACGTTGGTGTATAGTCTGCCAAATGTGCTGCTGGCTTTGGAGATCCTGGTGTTCACCTCATCATCAATGACAATGTTCTGGGATAGTGTGCTACCAAGGTATGTGAATCTGTTCACAACATTCAGTTTCTCACCATTAACCTTGATGACTGGCTCAGTATAAACTGTGCCAAGAGCTGGTTGGTACATGATTTCTGTTTTCTTCGTGTTGATGGTAAGCCCAAAGTTGGCGCAGGCTTCGGAGAATCTATCCACACTATGCTGCAGATCAGCCTCTGAGCCAGCATTGAGGGCACAATCATCAGCAAACAGAAGATCTCTGATGGTGTGTGATTTGACCTTGGTTTTTGCTTGAAGCCTCCTAAGGTTAAACAATTTTCCATCAATGCGATAACTAATGTCGATTCCTGTGTCCCCGTCTCTAAAAGCATCAGTCAGCATAGCAGAAAACATGATACTGAACAGAGTCGGTGCAAGTACGCACCCTTGTTTAACTCCATTTGAGACGGGGAAAGGCTCTGATAGCTCACAGTTTTCCTGAACTCTAGCCTGCATTCCATCATGCAGTTGCTGCACTATTGTGATAAATTTCTTTGGGCAGCCGTATTTTGCCATGATCTTCCATAGACCCTCTCTACTGACCGTGTCGAACGCCTTTGTCAAGTCGATGAAAGCTGTGTACAGGTCACAGTGCTGTTCTTGGCATTTTTCTTGTAGCTGTCTTGCAGCGAACACCATATCTGTGGTTCCACGTTCTTTCCGGAATCCACACTGACTTTCAGGTAAAAGACCTTTGTCAAGATGAGCTGTAAGGCGATTCAAAAGGATTCTGGCGAATATCTTCCCAGCGATTGATAAAAGAGAGATGCCTCGATGATTGTTGCAGTCTTGGCGATTACCTTTACGTTTATATAGATGTATAATTGAGGCATCTTTGAGATCGTGTGGGATGGTTTCACTCTGCCACATTTGCTGGAAGATCATATGAAGTTTCTCTATCAGAACTGCACCGCCATCTTTATAAACCTCAACAGGAATTGAATCGGAGCCAGGGGCCTTTCCACTAGACAGTTGACGAATCGCTTTTTTAGTTTCTTCCAGAGTTGGTACATCATCTAATTCTTCATTTATAGGAATTTGGGGCAGGCGGATGATGGCTTCGTCGTTAATAGATGATGGCTGGTTCAAGATATTATTAAAATGTTCAGCCCAGCGTTGGAGAATTTTTTCCTTGTCTGTAATTAGTGTTTTTCCATCTGCATTAAGGAGGGGAAATGATCCTGATGATGTTGGACCATAGACCGCTTTGAGTGCAAGGTAAAAGTTTTTCAAGTCATGGCTGTCAGCAAAGCCTTGGATCTCATCTGCTTTATTACTCAGCCATGAATCCCGCATCTGGCGTAGTTTATGTTGGACGATTCTACGCATGTTGTTGAAAGCGTCTTTCTTGGATGTAGATTTTGGATCATTTAAATATGCTTTATGGAGATGGTGTTTCTCAGCCAACATCTGCTTTATATCATCTGAGTTCTCATCAAACCAGTCATTTTGTTTCTTGATGGAAGGACCCAGGACCTCTGTAGCAGTGTTGTAGATCTGCTCACTTAGGGCTGCCCAATTTGTTTCTACACTTTGGCCGTCTAGCGAGATAGATTTGAGACGGTCTTCTAAGGTGTCAGTAAATGACTGTTTGATTTTTGTCTTCTTTAGTTTGGTGACATCCAGCCTCTTTTGAGTTTTCTTCCCCTGAGGGCGCCTGGCTGGTTGGATACGAATTTTAAGTTTAGATACAATGAGGCGATGATCAGTCCAGCATTCGGCACCACACATGGACTTGGTCACCCGGACATCTTGCCTGTCCTTCTTCCTAACAATTACATAGTCAATTAGGTGCCAATGCTTTGAGCGAGGGTGCATCCAGGAGGTCCTGTTGCGGGTAGGAAGTCGAAAAATGGTGTTGGTGACAAGGAGGTCATGTTCTGCGCAAGTCTGGAGGAGACGAAGTCCATTACTGTTACAGCGACCCACGCCGTACCTACCAATAGTGCCATTCCAGGAGATGTTATCTGAGCCTACTCTTGCATTAAAGTCACCAAGAATGATGAGCTTATCTGCTTTAGGAACTGATGCAATGACTGCATGTAGTTCTTCGTAAAACTTATCCTTGACATCATCCTGGTTTGTCATAGTTGGTGCATACGCGCTAATGATGGTAGCATGTTTTCTTCCATAGAACAGAGGGATCTTGACCGTCATGAGTCGGTCATTTATTCCCTTTGGGGGCCCCGCTAACTTGCTGACAATTGCTGTTTTGATTGCAAATCCAACCCCTGCTTCTCGTCTTTCTTCAGTTCCTCTTCCGCTCCAAAAGAATGTATAACCTGCACCCTTTTCGCAAAGTTGGCCCTCGCCTGCAAGTCGAGTTTCACTCAGTGCTGCTATGTCAATGTTGTACCTGGCCAGTTCTCTCCCAATCAGGGCAGTTCGTCTCTCAGGTCTGTTTGCGTTAAAGTCTTTGTCAAGTAAAGTGCGCACATTCCATGCGCCTAGAATGAGGGGGAAAAATCTGTCCTTTCTTTTTCTTATATGTCGACCGCCGAAGTAGGGTACCCACCAACCGCGGTAAGCTGGTTAGGTAATGGTGAAGCAGGCAATGTTTAGGGCACCTTTTCTAGCCCCTTCCTCATGCCATGGAGGTGAGCAGTGCTTTCCTAAAGAGGGCTGCTCAGACACTCAGGGGGCTGCCGAATCCCACTGCTGCTCCGATCAGTGGAAGACGACCATATGGCCTGAGCCGCCTGTGTGTAGGTCTGCGACTACGACTGCCAGCGTACCCACGGCTGCCGCTTCGCCGCTCACCCATCGCCACAGGACTTGTTGTGAGTGGATGGATGAATGGATGAATGGATGAAAGAGTGACTTGCGCGGTGATTTGGATTAAAGTGAGGAAGAGTTGCGCAATTCGTCGACCTCACTCTCTCGCCTGGGTCCATCTCAATCCAGTGGCAAGACAAGTCAAGACGACTGGAGATGAAGTCAGGTGCAGTGGATGATCAGGGCTTTCTACGTGCCTCGCCGTGCTCCTTACGCTCCACAGCGCGTTGCTGGTAATCGCCGTCATGCCCGTTGAACCAACAGGTGGTTTCTTCCGCGCAGTCTATCGAATCCAGTCTTCGCATGCATGGGTAGGCAGACCCTAACTCACCGAAGGTTTATAACCATTCGGCTACCCTCACCTAGTTTAGCCGGCCTGTCAAAGCCGTTGTCCGGGGGTGGCCGCTGTCGCATGCTGACAGCTACGAGGAGCCACAGGTGAGAGCTGGATGCCAGGTTTGGACCAAAGGTGGCTGAGCTGCCCTAAAAAGGGCATGACAGCTCCTTCACCAGAGGTACTACCAATACCTGACTTCCCAACACCCCCAATATATATATATATACAGGTGTATCTGCTGTAGGCCTATTTTCCTACCAGTTTATAGTAAATTTATATTTACCCTCCAAGATTTAAACAGGCCAGATTTTGACTTGACTTAGCGAAGCAGGCTGCAGGTCAATGCTCTCAGGCAAGCAATAAATCAGGTTGACAGCTCCTCTCACACAGTCGGTCGTCTCTGGCTTCGTGTTCGGTGTTGCGTGCCTTTGCATAAAATCTCGCCCGATTATATAGGTAGGTGAATGCTTAAGCAAAGCTTTTGGTTGGTTCCTGGCGGAGCAAGCTGATTGGTTTCCTGCAGTTTCGTCTTTTGCTCGTACAGCCTAATTTTATTCAGTTTTCTTCCGCCATCTTGCGTGAACAAGATGGCCACGACCCACATCCGAAAAAACAGGGCTTAAGTTTTTTTCCTGGCGTAACTTCTTGTAATTTATTCCGGCTCAGCAACTGTGCGTTGATTGGCTGGGCTCTCGACATAGGGATTTAACAAAGTAGTGGGGTTACACACAACTCGTTTTCACGACAAGCTTACACATAGATAAAGTGTAATAGGAGATGGACTTGAGACAAACCTGGAGAAGAGTTATTAAAGTTATTACTCTCACCAAGCCCTCAACACACTTATACTGTCTAAGCACCTCCTGCTCTCACTCTTTTCTCTTATCAAACATAGAGATTATAGTAAAGAGCTAAAACAAGTTAATTATGGATGGAAGGGTCGTGAACAGCACATTAATAAATGTATAAACTTTATTAAAGAAGAAAAGCATGGAATATAATGCATCTCATCATACACAGCATAATACTCATCAATAATCATCAATAATCAAAATATGCCAAATACACCAACAACACACACACACAACCGATCATAAAACCTGTAGAACACAGAGAAATGAATAAACTGAGTGTCAGTCCGTCCGCTTTCGTGGGACCAAATGTAATAGTTCCAGAAAAGTGTCTTACAAGTAGATCCTTCAAGGCGAGGGAATAAGCCTACAAAACTTTCCTTGTTGGTGCTATCATTGGTGACCTCTAATTGCGCGAGATGGGCTGGAAGACTCTATTTACCTCTGGTTTACCAAATGAATAAAACTGCGTGTCAGTCTGTCCGCTTTCGTGGGACCAAATGTGCCAGCTCCAGAAAAGTGTCTTACATGTAGATCCTTCATGGTGAGGGAATAAGCCTACAAAACTTTCCTTGTTGGTGCTAAACGTTGGTGACCTCTAATTGCGTGAGGGGCTGGAAGACGCTGTGTATCTTCTGCTGACCAAATAAACAAACTGTGCGACAGCCTGTCCGCTTTCGTGGGACCAAAGGTGCTAGCTCCAGAAAAGTGTCTTACATGTAGATCCTTCAAGGCGAGGGAATAAGCCTACAAAACTTTCCTTGTTGGTGCTAAACGTTGGTGACCTCTAATGGCGTGAGTGGCTGGAAGACGCTGTTTATCTCCTGCTGATCAAATAAACAAACTGAGCGACAGCCTGTCCGCTTTCGTGGGACCAAAGGTGCTAGCTCCAGAAAATTGTCGTACATGTAGATCCTTCAAGGTGAGGGAATAAGCCCACAAAACTTTCCTTGTTGGTGCTAAACGTTGGTGACCTCTAATTGCGTGAGGGGGCTGGAACTCTGTCTATTTCTCTTGCTGGCCGCTCCTAAGTGCGAGGTTTTTATAACCTAGAACTACACCAGACGAAGTTATTTGGCGACGAAGAGAACCAGGCGCTCTTATCCGGCGCTATTGCTTGCTTGGCATTAAATCCGGTTTAAACTGGTTTGGCTGAGTGCCCCCGTTTAGGCTCACAAAGGCGGGTGATATCAGATTTTGCTATAGACATGCTGGGCGGTTTTGATATTCTGGAAGCCGCAATGCTCTGACTGGTAATCCAATAGGCGAGTAGAGAACTACTACTGCCTGAGATGATTTCAGATTTAGCGTTGGCTCGTTGCACTGCGTGAGCTTAACTTGGCGTTGACAAAGGGTTTTCTGGGTCAGGAATAGGGTTGATGACTCGTGATTGCTAGCTGTATTCAGAATCCCTCTAGAACGAAGAGTATATGACATTTCTTCGCCTGACTGGAGACTAGCAATTCGGTATCCTTGAAACTGAGACCCAAAAAAGACACCCTTTACATCAAGCAACAACAAAATCACTCTAATGTTTTATAACCAGTTATGCTCCGCTCCTTCCACTCTATCAATTATAGCATGTGCCCGCATAGGCTTAATATCTTTTGTACACCCATGTACCTGTCAGTAATCGTTCTGACAACAACAATCTACTCCTCTTCTTCCAACTAAACATACAGGAAACCTAACCTTGTAGTTACAGTTGAATGAATATGCTTATTCATCTTACAACATTAAATGAATTTACATAAACAGATTACAGCATGTGACATTACAACATTAAATCATATGCCCCTTGGGGGAAAAATATGATCCCACAAATGAATACATAGAAAACTGCAATGTTCCTGCTATAATAATACAGCTGTGGCTGAATCATAAGATATAATTATATCTATGCCTGGTGACTGCTTTCTGTGAAAGTTATAGACTAGTGCCTAGCCACACAAGTAAGCATAAAATGATTCTCCCTTGCCTTTTGAAATATCTATCAAAAAGGAATAAGTGACTTTCTCCTATAATTCAGTGTTAAGTGAATGATCCACACCTCTGACCTTATCTTGCAGAAATGACAGTTAATTTTGCTGACTCTTAACCCAATGGTAAGCATTGTATGAACTGATTCTACGCCTAGTATCTGTTATTGTAAGTTTATCATTTCCCATTATAAACCGTAACAGTTTAAGCACCACTTAACTAAGGCCGTAGACAGCGCTACCTTATCACTGAATTAAATTTTCCGGGAGAAATCCTCAAAAATGAAGTAAGTCACCTTCCTATCAGATATATAAAAAGCTAACATCAATATTTATATATTAATAAGACATGTCAACTCACCCCGAAAAATGACTAGAGATAAGCCTTAACATTTAGTTCTGTGTTAAAGTCTGCCTTATCTCATGATGGTCCATCTCGGGCCAGGAAAATATTCACGAGTGTGTTAGTCTATTAAGACTAACCAGATTTGTAGCTTACAACCAACGCTACCCTGGGACACCTGCATAGCCTGATTCTACAGATGTATCGGCGTAATGCGTAATTAGGAGTAAGACACGGTTATTCTAGAGACATCAGAAGTCAACAACCGCAAGAAAATTCCTTCAGGTAGAGAAATGCATAATATTATGAGAGCTCTAACTCGTCTAAGGGGCAGAACTCAGAGACTGACCGCGATTGTTATCTCCCCCTTGTTTCGAAGATCAAACTATTTTTACCGACCGTAAAAAGTTCCACTGCCGTTAGCGAGCCGGTTCTACACAGAAACCGTCTCGCTCGTTCAAACGCTTTAGGCGTAACAGAAATGTTTCTCTGGTCAAACGAACCACAGGTGCGTTTAGATAACATTACGCTACGCTGACCGTTGAAGGAATCAGTACTGAAAGCCAGCCAGAACGTAAACAACCGTCGAATGGGGTTTGAGAAGGTGAAAAATGAAAGAAAAGAAGAATACAAATGGCGAGGAAACCTGGTCATTAAAAAAGTAATAACATATGGAACGGAATGGTAAAATAAATTAACAGTCACTGTGACATTTAAAAAAAATTATTCTGTGACCTCGGAGATTAACACGCTGTGCAACGGTAACTTTTGATCATAAAATATAATGTGATGGGGCCGTGAAGACGCCCCCTTCATGTTCAAGGCATATTTATCGCCCATATATTTTTGATGTGCGCGCAGCACGCTGGGATGTGAAAAGTGATAGAAGATATATTAGTTTAGGCCACAATAAAGCCTAAACTATAATTGTGTTATATTTGATAGTCGTGTGTTATATTTGATAGTTGTGGGCCATATTTGTGTTTTCATGCCTAATAGAGCAATAAAGGCGAGGGTTATTTGCGTGGCGCAATTACTGCGCGCGCGGACTAAGTTGAGTGATTCGCTCGAGGGCTTATATAAAGACAACAAGGTAAAACAAAAGGGCAACAACTCAAAATGAACAAATACTAATATAAATTAAAATCAAGCGTAAAGGACAATTTTTTTTTTTTTTTTTTTTTTTTTTTTTTTTCCTTAACCAGCGGCACTTGGGCTTTCAGCCCTTCGGCCCAATGACATGTCATTGCGAGGCTGGGGAACCCGAGGACTTTCCTTCCAACCCGGTCAGGAGCTTCGCTCCTTCCCATCCACAGAGGGTTTATCGCAGGAGCCGTTCAGGCTATTCAGTCAAATTTCCGGCCGTAAACATTTCTTCAAACGCTGACGCCCGGGTTTGAACCATGAACACCTGGTCGCCAGTACAACGCCGAAGCCATTACACCAGCGCGGCTCCCGTAAAGGACAATAGTTATCTATAAACAATACAAAAAAGTAAATAAAATTGACAAATACTAATATAAATAAAAATCAGCAACTGCAAAAGACAATAGTTAATTAAATTGAATACAAATTAGTAAATAAAATGACACTAAATACCCCAATTATAACCAACTTTCAGGTTGAACAGGGTAGACCAAGATGGAACGAGAAGAGGCAATAACGGCCAGATGTTAAGTGCCAATCTATACCCATCAACCCATCAAGACGACAACAACAAACAGGCCAATTTGAAGATTCAGACGAGACGAGAGAGAAACGAAGTTATGCTAGCCCTGTGTCGGTAGAAGAGGAACAAAGACATGACACGTGAGTTTGATTTAAAAGCACATTATATTATTTCCTAGTGAAATTACGAGTACCATTATTTCCCGGTGTAGTAAAATCTGCGAGAATAATCGCTCATTTTAGTAAGATTTTAGTCATAAAATGCTAATATATAACCTAGCCCGCATGTATCTGACGGTTGGCATCTTCGACGCCAGCAACACTGCCTTTTGTGCAGTGCTAAAGCCTATAGAACGATCCCACGGTAAAAATCTAACACGCGTTTTAGTTTCGGTTTCGAAAACGTACTACTAATATTTAACATTTTGCCAGATCTGCTGCATACACAATGCAGCCTAGCCTTATAATTAACGATTTGTTAGAAATGTAACGCCAAACTGCTGTCTGAAGTAACGTAATCTGTCAACAGTAACGCAAAATTTGGTAGTCTTTTGGACTTTTTCTAAGTAGCTATAACGAGACGACTGTAATACATTAACGCAAAATGCTACCAACGCATGCCAAAACCCGCGTCGTTCTGCACGCGAGACTAATAGTATATACACGATGTGGCAAAGCCAACAGAGGCAAACACGCAGACAATTTTATTTCCTCCTCGCGGTAGTATTTCTGACGTCACTAAAACAAGTAGTTATTTGAAAAATACATGCTAGCGAGAGATGAGAAAGGGGGGAAAGATGGCCGTCTTGTGTAAACATTTTATTTGACGATTGCCGGTGACAAAATTGAAAATCTAAACCATAATGAAATTGACCATAAAAATCATATGGTAGTATAGCTTAAAGTCCACTGAGCAAGAATATGTTTTAAATAATATGATAGTACAGGTATTAGCCAAGTTATTGAGAAAATACTAAATGTCTACGGACGCGCGACCAGACAGACTGTTGTTCCTGCTTGTTTTTTTCATAACGTTAGTGGGGACGGCAGCTTAGAAAAGAGGCATTGAGGTACATTCAAATTCGCTTGGGTAAAAAGAGTATAGGAGGAGAGGGGAGCGGTAGAAAAATTGTTACCCAAAACTAACATCTTTTTGTATTGGCATAACTAAAGCAGGCTGGCCAATCGACTACCAGACACCGAGTTTGTTTGGAATTATTTTTGTTTCTCAAAAACTACATTTGAATTCTGGTAGTCGCCAGCTTTCGATTGGCCAGTGCTAATAAATATTAGAAAAGGCTTTCACTATTCATTGCCAGTTGAACAAAACCTTTCATTCAAATACGCTGAGATCAGCTGTGTTAATTGTAAAATTAAATAAAGAAGTATTCACAGTCTGTGCAGTGCAGAGGAAACTGAGGCCACGTCTTTGCAAGTCAGCGTCATTTGTTTATATTTCTTGAAATTTTGTGGTAAGAATGTTTTATAAATTCATATGTTTAATCCCACTGCCAAAGTTAGATACTGCTATTGGGAATAGTGAAGGACGTGCCGGGAGCAGACATTGTTGAGTCCTCACATTGAACTGTATCTAACTGATGTATGTTGTCATGATTGTGTTTTAATATTATTGCATTAGAATATTAGTAAGCCTCCGTGTTCCATGAACACTGTTCAACATGCCTGAAGCATTTATATTTAAAAAAGAAAAGAAGAGAAAATCATACAAAAGGAAATGTAGTTACTCCACATTATTTTATTGAGGAAAACTATGTAAACGTACAGTGGCGTATCTGCCATAGGGACCTGAGGTGTGGTCACAGCAAGGTGTGAGTCATGTAAAATTAGGGGCGAGTGCACCTGTAATGCACGCGAGGCTGACCCCATAGCACCATAGGAAAATAATAAATATAATAAGTGATCAGATATAAAAGGCCAGGGTGTCATTTTGTTGCAGAGGTTTTATTTCCTGTTGCCAGCCGGTAACAGGAAACCTGCTGAGTGAGAATAAAGCCATCAAGTCTCCGACTATTCGTTTATGCTGTCAAAAGATAACGGGAGGAGCTTGGGCCTTTTGAGAGATCGAGGTTTTCTGCAACTTCATACTGTATTATCATTCTACAAGGAATCCCAGGGGATGTGTTAAGCATCTGGGTATATCTGACACTTTCGCTTACTAAACACTGGTATTTCAAATCATACTCAGGAAGTTTATGGGGTATGATGAAACTACAGCCCCTCATACACAGTGACTCTCCCTCTTAGATGAATAAAGTGTAAGCTGTGAACATTCCAACAGGAAAGATATATATTGACTGTATAGTTAGTGGACAAAGAGTGCCGGTATTTTAGTTGATCTTTTCTGTAAACTATCTTGTCCTCATTTTCAAAGACCTGTCCAAAAGATATGGCTGGACAGGCAGATTAAATTGTACAGAAAAAATATTCCTTTTAAAGAAAAACTTAACCACTGGTTTTATTCACTTCCTCATAGAAAATTAAAGTGTTTTTGTGTTGTGTACCATCATTTCATTTCTCAACTAGACACTAGGCACATCATACACCAGACACTAGAGCCAAAATAGTGACCGTATGAGATCTAGGGAGGTAGCGTTAGGATCCCTGCACATAATTCATCATCATCATTTATAGAGTCAGGGGCCTACATGTGCTTGACCTCACACGGTTAATACAGACACGGATTTCATTCTTTTAGGATACCATTATAACCTCCCCAGCAAATCAAACTTTGCTACATAAATTGTGGGCTCGTTTGGGATTTGAATTTCTCCTAGTACTACATACATTGGGGTCTGGGTCTTAGCATTAACAACATTCTATTTTTCCCAGGGAATCCCCATATATTATTACCCAAGATTTGGGAAGTGAGGAAAGTGTCAGAACCCAGAATTAATTAAATAAATTTGTATTTAGTTAGAAACTTAGTTAGTACATTTTGTATTTATCAGGATGGCAGATCTGGCCAAGTTTCGCTGTGCGGCTGTGCAGACTGCCAGGGAAATGAATATGGAGGGACAAATCTTGATTGACTATGTCACCTCAGAATGTGATAAATTTATTGCTAGGGAAGAACATAGGTTAGCTGAGGAAAGGAAAATGCAGTTAGATAGAGAGGCGCAGAAAGAAATTAAAAGGTTACAGATTGAGGCTGAGAAGGAGGCTAGGGCCTTAGAGGCTGATAGAGAGGCTGAAATCAAGAGGCTCCAATTTGAGGAGAGAAAATTAGAGGCAGAAGAAAAACGACTGCAAAGGGAGGCAGAAGAAAATCGACTGCAAAGGGAGGCAGAAGCAGAAGATAAAAGATTACAGAGGGAGCATGAGTTGCGACTAAGAGAGTTAGAGTTGCAAGGCCTTGCTCCGGACAATGGTCACAGCCCCTCTACCTCTGATGCTACTGCTAGTCAGGGGCCTCCAACTCAGCTATGGGGTTCCATTTAGACTATTTTGTAGAAAAGGATGATGACATTGAGTCATATTTGAGCAGATATGAAGTATTAGCCACTACTTATGGGTTAGAAAGAGAAAGATGGGGGAGTAAAGTTGTCTCAGGGTCTTCGGGGAACAGCTTATGAAGTGTTTTCCAAAATGAGCAGGGATGACTAAGACAACTATGACATGTTGAAGCAGGCTCTTCTGTTAAGATACGAAAAGAACGGAGAGTTTTATAGAAAGAAATTTAGGAATGCCAGGCTACTGTCGGGTGAGACCTATCACCAGTTCTCCGCCCGGTTAGAAACGTATATGGAGAAATGGGCTTCTTTGGGGAAAATCCAAGATCTCAAAGAGATGATACTTATAGAACATATGAGAGAGTCCATGGCTCCAGACATGAGAAAGTTTCTCATGGAACAAGGTGCGGAGAGGCTGGGTGAGATAATTAATGTCGCTGAAAGGTATCAGGCAGCCCAGGCAGAGGTAGCTGGCATCAAGAAGAAACCAGTAGATCAGTATAAGGCTCCTCAAAACTATAATAGATTTGACAACAGAGGTAAGCAGAACTTTGATAGGCCTCGAAATGATTTTAAAAATAAAACCTCACATTTCAATGACAGAAAGAATGATGAAAGAAAACCTTTTCATCAAGGTAGGTCATATTGCCAATATTGTAAGAAGGAGGGACATGACATTAAGTTTTGTAAAAGTAAACCTGTTGGATTGGCTGCTATGAAAAGGGGGAAACAGGAAGCAAAGGACAAACCTGCTGGACAGCAGGAACCTTATCACCCCCCAGTTTGTGAGGATGTTGTATGCAATGATGTCACCATTAGGTGCCTCTATGATACAGGTTTAGATTTTGATGCTGTCGTGAACTCGCACTTGGTGAACCCAGATCAGTATACCACAGAAACAGTGGAGATACAAGGGGCGACCAAGGACCTACCACTCATGAAACTTTCCATTGCAAGGATAACAGTGAAAACTCGCTATGTGGAAGGGATAATCAGAGCAGCAGTGTCAGACGCACCCATCTACCCTCTGATATTGGGGTGTCGTTATGTCTACTTGGGGAATCCCAAGAGACCTGTGGTCTTGGCAGCAGTCCAGACCCGATCACAATCCAGAAAGGAAGAAGATGAACCTATAAATACTCATCCAGAGAAGATGAGGAAGGCACAGGCTCAAGATAGGTCACTGAAGCCGTGCTTTAAAAAATTGCGTAACTTCCATACACCTCCCAGAAAAGGAGAATTTTATATGAGAAATAAATTGTTATATAGGAAGGCCGGCACTGGTTCAGCTGGTCATGGACAGCTGGTTCTTCCTAAAATGTATAGGGCAGACTTAATACGGAGTTTACATGTTGGAAAAGATGGGGACCACGAGAAAGTAGGTACCATCTGCCAAAAAGTAGCTCAAAAATATTATTGGCCAGATATGATGGTCATCGTTGAGAATTTTGTAGAAGCATGTGGCGTATTTCATGAGGGAACACCCATAAGTGGGAAGATTGAACAGGACCTAGACATGCCTCGGGGCAAACTTAGGCCTGGAACTAAAAATAATTGTAATAAAGTAGACAACGTGGAATGGGAGCCCCCTTTTCACACACAGTCTTCACTGGAATGTATTAGAATGGCCATCATGCGACGAGCGCCAAGAGTAGTTTTACCCCAGACTATGCTGACAATCCCTCGGTCAGACTTATATAAACTGGAGGAAACAAAAAAGAGAGCGAAGATCTCTCACAATGAACTTAAAGTGGGGAGAAAACCCCAAGAAAAGAATTGGTAGTGGACGATTTGTGAGTGATGATTCTAGGAAGAAAAGTCCTCACTATAAGGCTTCTAGAGTAAAGGACCTGACGGGTGCCATGAAAAATAAGTATGAAAAATTAAAAGTCCATATGTAATTTGTTAAGGACCTGGACAGATAAGAAGGCAGAGGAGACTGTTACCTCATCATATCAATATGTGAACGAACTGACCACTCGTTTAAAAACTAGTTGGAAACTGGCAAATGATAATTTGAGACAAGCCAGGAAAAAGCATGCTGCTTATTATAATAAGAAAGCTAAGGATAGGGAGCTTGCTGTAGGGGAGAAGGTACTTCTTCTATTGCCCGGCAGCAACAATAAACTTCAGATCGGATGGCAAGGGCCATACACAGTTTTGGAAAAGGTATCCAGAACAAATTATAAGATACACAAAAAGGGAAAGGAAAAAGTCTATCATGTGAACCTTTTGAAGAAATATCTGGACAGACAAATCCAGGAAGGAACACACCTATTGGCCTTGTCTATCGCAACCGAAATGAAAAATGACCCTCTCTCCTCATTCGAATATGAACTGAAAACCAGTAAAACGTTTGCACAGGTGAAGATCAGTAATCACCTGACAAAAGGACAGAAGGAGAAGGTTCAACAGGTCCTTGAGAAACATACAGATGTGTTAACGGATAAACCGGGGCACACAAACTTGTTGGAATATGATATGAAACTACTAGACCCAGCACCTATCTGTATGAGGCCCTATTCTATTCCTTTCGCTAAGGAAAAAGCTTTGAAAGAGGAGATAGATTATTTGTTACAAGAAATGATTATTTCTCACAGTGAGTCTCCTTATAGTTCCTGTGTGGTTTTGTTGCGGAAACCATCGGGAGAACATAGACTGTGCATAGATTACAGGAAACTGAATGCTGTCACAGAAGGTCAGGTGGATCCATTACCTGATACTACTCAACTATTTGCCAGGCTGAACAAGGCAAAATATTTTTCTAAGGTGGATCTTAGCAAAGGCTATTATCAAATTCCAGTAAAGCCTGAGGTTCGACCTTATTTAGCCTTTAGCACCTCGGAAGGTCATTATGAGTTCAACATGTTACCGTTTGGGTTGAAAAATGCCCCGAGTGTGTTTTCTAGGATGATGCGAAAATTATTGGATCCCCTGAAAAATCCATGTATTTCGAATTTTATGGACGATATCCTCATTGCTACAGAAACATTTGAGGAACACGTTACCTCTTTGAATATGCTGTTTGATAGACTCAGAGAGGCTAACTTAACCGCTAGGCCAACAAAATGTTGTATTGGTTGTAAAGAGTTGGAATTCTTGGGACATACTGTACATCAGGGTAGCATGACCCCTGATCCCAAGAATCTGGAAAAATTGAAAAGAGCACCTAGGCCACAAACAAAGAAAGATGTGCGATCTTTCGTGTCGTTGTGTGGTTTCTACCAAAAGTACATTAAACATTTTAACTCTATATGTGCTCCTCTGACGGATTTAACTCGCAAAGGTCAACCTGATACAATAAATTGGTCTGCACAGTGTGAATTGGCTTACCAGGAGTTAAAAGAAAAACTCACAAGCAGGCCAGTGTTGCAATTGCCTGACTTGAATCAAGAATTTATCGTGAGAAGTGACGCAAGCAATGTGGGCTTAGGCGATACATTGTTGCAAAGGTCCTCCTCACAAGATGGGGAATTGAACCCAGTTGCTTATGCAAGCCGCAAGTTGAACAAGGCGGAAAAAATTTATTCAACAAGTGAAAAGGAATGTCTCGCTTTGATATGGGCTATAAAAAAATTCCAGATTTATTTATATGGCAGGACATTTGTGGTCCAAACGGATCACCCACCACTCGTATTCCTGTCACAAGCCAAGCATGAAAATTCCAGATTATTGAGATGGTCTTTATTATTGCAGCCATACTCATTTCTGATTGAATATATTCCCGGCCCTCAGAACGTAGGTGCAGACTATTTGAGTAGACATCCTTATGACGAAGATCAGAAAAACGCGTAAGACTTCATTGAGCTAAGTTATCTCGCAGATTATAACCTGCAAATGAATGCATGTTTTAGGATGGGAGGTGTGTAGTAAAATCTGCGAGAATAATCGCTCATTTTAGTAAGATTTTAGTCATAAAATGCTAATATATAACCTAGCCCGCATGTGTCTGACGGTTGGCATCTTCGACGCCAGCAACACTGCCTTTTGTGCAGTGCTAAAGCCTATAGAACGATCCCACGGTAAAAATCTAACACGCGTTTTAGTTTCGGTTTCGAAAACGTACTACTAATATTTAACATTTTGCCAGATCTGCTGCATACACAATGCAGCCTAGCCTTATAATTAACGATTTGTTAGAAATGTAACGCCAAACTGCTGTCTGAAGTAACGTAATCTGTCAACAGTAACGCAAAATGTGGTAGTCTTTTGGACTTTTTCTAAGTAGCAATAACGAGACGACTGTAATACATTAACGCAAAATGCTACCAACGCATGCCAAAACCCGCGTCGTTCTGCACGCGAGACTAATAGTATATACACGATGTGGCAAAGCCAACAGAGGCAAACACGCAGACAATTTTATTTCCTCCTCGCGGTAGTATTTCTGACGTCACTAAAACAAGTACTGTAGTTATTTGAAAAATACATGGAAGCGAGAGATGAGAAAGGGGCGAAAGATGGCCGTCTTGTGTAAACATTTTATTTGACGATTGCCGGTGACAAAATTGAAAATCTAAACCATAATGAAATTGACCATAAAAATCATATGGTAGTATAGCTTAAAGTCCACTGAGCAAGAATATGTTTTAAATAATATGATAGTACAGGTATTAGCCAAGTTATTGAGAAAATACTAAATGTCTACGGACGCGCGACCAGACAGACTGTTGTTCCTGCTTGTTTTTTTCATAACGTTAGTGGGGACGGCAGCTTAGAAAAGAGGCATTGAGGTACATTCAAATTCGCTTGGGTAAAAAGAGTATAGGAGGAGAGGGGAGCGGTAGGAAAATTGTTACCTAAAACTAACATCTTTTTGTATTGGCATAACTAAAGCAGGCTGGCCAATCGACTACCAGACACCGAGTTTGTTTGGAATTATTATTGTTTTTCAAAAACTACATTTGAATTCTGGTAGTCACCAGCTTTCGATTGGCCAGTGCTAATAAATATTAGCAAAAGGCTTTCACTTTCCATTGCCAGTTGAACAAAACTTTTCATTCAAATACGCTGAGATCAGCTGTGTTAATTGTAAAATTAAATAAAGAAGTATTCACAGTCTGGGCAGTGCAGAGGAAACTGAGGCTACTTCTTTGCAAGTCAGCGTCATTTGTTTATATTTCTTGAAATTTTGTGGTAAGAATGCTTTATGAATTCACATGTTTAATCCCACTGCCAAAGTTAGATACTGCTATTGGGAAAAGTGAAGGACGAGCCGGGAGCAGACATTGTTGAGTCCTCACATTGAACTGTATCTAACTGATGTATGTTGTCATGATTGTGTTTTAATATTATTGCATTAGAGTATTAGTAAGCCTCCGTGTTCCATGAACACTGTTCAACATGCCTGAAGCATTTATATTTAAAAAAGAAAAGAAGAGAAAATCATACAAAATGAAATGTGGTTACTCCACATTATTTTATTGAGGAAAACTATGTAAACGTACAGTGGCGTATCTGCCATAGGGACCTGAGGTGTGGTCACAGCAAGGTGTGAGTCATGTAAAATTAGGGGCGAGTGCACCTGTAATGCACGCGAGGCTGACCCCATAGCACCGTAGGAAAATAATAAATATAATAAGTGATCAGATATAAAAGGCCAGGGTGTCATTTTGTTGCAGAGGTTTTATTTCCTGTTGCCAGCCGGTAACAGGAAACCTGCTGTGTGAGAATAAAGCCATCAAGTCTCCGACCATTCGTTTATGCTGTCACAAGATAACGGGAGGAGCTTGGACCTTTTGAGAGATCGAGATTTTCTGCAACTTCATACTGTATTATCATTCTACAAGGAATCCCAGGGGATGTGTTAAGCATCTGGGTATATCTGACACTTTCGCTTACTAAACACTGGTATTTCAAATCATACTCAGGAAGTTTATGGGGTATGATGAAACTACAGCCCCTCATACACAGTGACTCTCCCTCTTAGATGAATAAAGTGTAAGCTGTGAACATTCCAACAGGAAAGATATATATTGACTGTATAGTTAGTGGACAAAGAGTCCAGATATTTTAGTTGATCTTTTCTGTAAACTATCTTGTCCTCATTTTCAAAGACATGTCCAAAAGATATGGCTGGACAGGCAGATTAAATTGTACAGAAAAAATATTCCTTTTAAAGAAAAACTTAACCACTGGTTTTATTCACTTCCTCATAGAAAATTAAAGTGTTTTTGTGTTGTGTACCATCATTTCATTTCTCCCCTAGACACCAGACACTAGAGCCAAAATAGTGACCGTATGAGATCTAGGGAGGTAGCGTTAGGATCCCTGCACATAATTCATCATCATCATTTATAGAGTCAGGGGCCTACATGTGCTTGACCTCACACGGTTAATACAGACACGGATTTCATTCTTTTAGGATACCATCATAACCTCCCCAGCAAATCAAACTTTGCTACACTCGGTAGCTTTAGAATTATATTGAGCGTGTCTGTTCTAATGTTTAATGAAATAAATAGATTGATGTGTTTCCAGGACCTGATAATTTAGTCTTGAAATATAAATGAGTGAAAATAATATGCGTGGATTGATTTTAATAGTGTAAGTCCAAATCACAGATGTGAGAGTTTTAGTAGCAATTATTTCATCCATCAGACCAGGCAAATATACGAGGGACGGTAAAAATGTAATGCCTCGTAATTTTTAATTTATTCAATAGGCAAGAAAACAGATAAAATTCACATTGAAATGTAGCCCCAAGTCTGAACTTCAACAATTTATTTTTCAATGTAGTCTCCGTTATTTGTTACAGTTTTTGTCCATCTTCTCACAAGGGCATGGATCCCCGCACGGTAAAAATGTGTGTCCTTTTTCCTAAACCACTGGCGTACGGCGCGTTTAAGGGACTCGATGTCCTCAAAGTGATGTCCGCGAAGATCTTCTTTCAGTGGTCCAAAACGATGGAAGTCAGAAGGTGCAAGATCGGGACTGTAAGGGGGATGTTGTAATAATGTCCAGCCAAATTCTGCAATCGCATCAATGGTGCGTTTAGCAGTGTGTGGCGTGGCATTATCGTGCAACAGTAGTGCAGTTCTCTGATCTTTTAATGGGTAAAGTCGCCGAAGACGACCTCTAAGCTTCTTCAAAGTTTCAATGTAACGGTCTGCATTCGCCGTGTTTCCCTGTTCCAAGAAGTCGAGGAGAATCACACCCTTCTCATCCCAAAACACGGAGGCCATAACTTTCCCTACAGATGGTGAACTTTTGAACTTCTTTCTTGTTGGCGATGTTGTGTGATGCCATTCCATTGACTGCCTCTTGGATTCTGGCTACAAAAAAAATGAACCCAAGTCTCATGTACCCAACGTCGGACACTGTTGAATCTCCATAAACATTCTTCAAACGTTCGTGGTTGCGAATTGGGGTCTCGCCTACAGCATTGAGGAATTCTATGACATAACGTTGTTTTAACCGAACGTCTTTGGCAGCCATTTTTAAACTGTTACAGTGGTGCCACCTGTTACTGAAACAGGTTGGTAATGCTATACAGTGCAGAAGAGTGTTTGATGAATCCTGCTAAATTTACAAATTGCACACCGATGCAGTATTTACATACGAGGTGTGTTCAAACGAAACCCGTCCCAGTGGCTTTATAACAAATATATGTAAGGTACATCAGCAGGAGTAGTAGAATTAAATACAGCAATTGTTATGAAGCAAGTACCCACTGGGGTTCTTTAGAAATAGTCACCATAGGCATTCAGACACGCATCTTACTGCTTGGGTAGATGGCCGATGCCGTCCGAGAAAAATGACTTTGGTTGCTTATTGAACCATTTGGTCACCGAGGCCCTGACGTCTGCATCGGAGTCGAATTGTTGTCCCTTTAGAGTTTTTTTTTAAGGGTCCGAAAAAATGAAAGTCACATGGTGACCGATCGGGGCTGTAGGCTGGGTGTGGCAGAACTTCCCACCTTTTCCTTGCTAACGCTTCCTGCACAATGTTCGCAACATGTGGACGAGCATTGTTGTGCAACAGAATCACACCACGCGAAAGCGTGCCGGGTCGTTTATTCTTAATGGCTGTAGTCTTAGACACACTTTTGTCACCATACATTGCTTTCATTTGGCGATGAATGTCAACTGGTCGACATCCTTCGGCTGTTAGGAACTGAATCACCACTCGTTGATCGACCTTGGACGGATTCCTTATCACACCGGCCATTATTTTAACGGTCTGCTGCACAACCAATGAATACCAGGAGAATGAACACTTACACACTTGTACATTCGTATGTGCTTGTTACGTCAGATGTGACGTCATCATGCTCCTCCTACGAATGTCCACTTGGCGCAGCACGGTCGGGTGTCATTTGAACACGCCTCGTACATAGAAAATGGGAGGCATTACTTTTTGACCTTCCCTCATAGTATGAAAGTATTTCATACATGAAACCAGGCAAAGAAGCGATCTATTACTTGAATTTAGATAATATTGACTTGTTAGCAAAATAGCAAGATGGCAGCCACGTGGTGATGACTGAATAAAAGCGGCGCGAGGAGTCTGCAGTAATACTCTTAGTTATCAAGCCTATAATGTTACGCAGTTTTATATCGTGCGAATTGACACGTGGGTGAAAGTAGGTTAAATGTAATTTTCCCCAGTAATAGAAGAGAGAGTTTTCGTGGTAAATTTCCTTTATGTGATGACTTTAGTTCTAGTGTTAAGTCAAGAGTAA
Source organism: Oreohelix idahoensis (assembly GCA_024509875.1). NCBI lineage: Eukaryota > Metazoa > Mollusca > Gastropoda > Stylommatophora > Oreohelicidae > Oreohelix > Oreohelix idahoensis. The sequence continues at coordinate 348,611 of JAMPIV010010999.1, forward strand.
TTTTATTTTGTTCTTTAATGTCAGAGTAATGAAGTGTATTTTACAATAATTGATCATAATGCTACAGTAGTGGATTACTTTGAGGTGAGAATAGTCAATTAGATTTCTGGAGAGCGCGAGGCCACTCCTTGCGCATAAAGCACATTTGAGACATAAACGTTCCTGTTTGCTCCTTGCGGAGCAGGGCGACACCAGTGCGGCTGAATCCAACAGAAGCCTACATGAAGCATTTATATGCTATGGCAGTGGTTTGTTTCGGTAACGATGTGTTTCATGTGATGAGTTCCCAATCTCATCAGTCGGCATATATGACATGCTTCAGAGTGCAGGGATGAATATTGAGATGGATCAGTTGTGAGGTGGTGGTTTATTCTCATTATTGAGAGTATTTGTTGTACATATAAGTGAATGTTATTTTATGTCCATTGGATAATTATTTAATTATGGTTATGTGTAGAATGGTTTGTGAGAGCACGTGGGCTCACTTGGAGATATATATTTCTCTTCTCCGCTCCTGAGGGAGCATGGGGCCACCAGTGTGGTTTGCCTCCGCTTGAAGTATTCATATGCTCGTGCAGTAGTGGCTTCGGTAGCAATCTGTGTTACATGGTGAGATTGCCAGCCTCATGCACAACACCATACTAGTCTCATTGGACGACATGCATGAGTGTGTGTGTGATAGCTGAGTGTGCTCTTGCAGTAGTGGTTTCGGTAGCAACCGACGTTACACGGTGAGATTGCCAGCCTCATGCACACCTTACTAGTCGCATTGGACGACACGCATGAGTGTGTGATAGTTGAGTTTGGCGGGTGAGAGTATCGTTATTTAACTAGATTTTAACTAGCCCGTGCTTTGTTTGCGTTTCAGGATTAGCAACTGAGCACTAGCTGGGTGTTAGTTTGGTGATTGGTTTATTTGTTTAATGTTTGCTTCAGTGTGCTCTTGGTCACTGATAGGGTTGTAGAAATAAATACAGCGCCTTCCTTAAGAATCAGAGTTTTATTGTTAAATCGGGTCGGTTGCGAGTGTGAAAGAGAGTGATCAAATATCACAACATCAACATCATCATCTCGCCCACCCTATCACAATAAGAACAACAAAACTTCGCTATATCATTTTATTATTGCGGTTTGTTTTTGTTTTCAAATAAAGAGAATAAGACCACATACCGTACTAAAAAGAACAAAGATCAACACATTTCAACTGGTAAATTGCAATTTTTAATCAGAATCAAACTCCAGTTAGAATGCTCAACACGAAAAGGAAATACTCAACTTGTAATATTTTAAAATATTGTAAAAAAATAATCATCATCATCTCATCTCAACCCATAACCCGTCATGGGTCGTAGGGGTGCCATGGTGGAAGCATCAGCAGACAGGGTCCTCCACTGCTCTCTATTCTCAGCAATGCGTACAAGTGTGGAGAAACCGTGTCCTGCCCATTCTTTGATGTTATCAGCCCAGGATTTTCTTTGCCTTCCTCTTCTCCGTTTACCTTCGACTGTTCCCTGGAGGATCGTTTTCGAAAGGGAGTCATGACGAGTTACATGCCCAAACCAGGCAAGCTTTCGACGTTTCACTATTGACAAAAGTGGTTCTTGATGGCCTGCATAGGTGTTTATCTTCTCTCTAACATAGACATTTGTTTTGTGCTCTTTATAGCAAATGCGCAAAATTTTTCTATAACATTTATGCTCGAAAGCCTGAATCCTTCGCTCCGTATCTGCAGTGAGTGTCCAGCCCTCACACCCATACAAGAGAATAGATAATACAAGTGATTTGTATAATTTGATCTTCACAGGAAAACTGATGTTACTTTTCCAGATCACATTCAACCTTGTCATGGCAGCTGAGGCCATCTCAAGTCTTGTCTTGATTTCTTTATTTGATCTTCCATCACTACATATAGTGGACCCGAGATATTTAAAGGTGTTAACTTCTTCTAACGTTTGCCCATTTAACGTAATGTTGGTCGGAACATGTTTCTTATGGCTATTCACCAATATCTTGCTTTTTTCTATATTAATTTCCATCCCATATGTTATTGTTACTTTCTCCAGTCTAGAGGTAAGGTCTTGAAGTTCTGATTCTGTTCCAGCTATCAGATCAATATCATCAAAAAAATAATCACTCATTACTATAATACACCTGCAATATAGCTCTACATTTATCAATGAAAAAAAAAAAAACAAACAACAACAAATATTTTTTACACTTTCGCTTTTTTTTAAAAGTACCGGTAGCATAGAAACATACTCCATTTTACAGTGCAATATAAGCTCATAATCGACTTGCAAGGTCTGTTGCAGCTAGGCTCTTCGCGGAGACGCACCCAGGTCTGTCATGTGAAGAGTAAGCATGCTAACCAACAACATCAGCAAATGAATCAAGTCAATGAAAACTCAACTAGCTGACTGTCTATTGTTTCTTCTTAATAGAAACTAACCAAATAAAACTACAGCAAATAATCTACTGCTGCAAAACTGAAACTAAATGCAACATAAAAGGTCAAGGTAGTCACATAGCAAATACTGCCGTGGGGGAGTGAAGTGTTAGAGACCACTGTATTTGGCCTCAGCTTTGACACGGGGTGTCCTGCTCCCTTTCTTTGTCTCCCCTAAATCATGAGCAGTCAGGTACCCATTTTCAGCTGGGTAGACTACAGCATGACGCTATCAAGTTTTGAACCTTGAACCCCGGTAACTCTGCCACAACAGGCAAGCACCTATCCGCTCTGCCAATCAGACTATAGCTTGAACAAAACCTACTGCTTTATACTGGCACAAACAAAACTGTGTGAATAGTTACACTTCACTGGAAACATAATAGCTGTTTTGTAGTGATGATTATCAACCTCTACTTTTGATTTCAGACGTTTCAGGTTATGTTAGAGATCCGTCACTCACGCCCTGTCCTCGGATGTTTAGACTTAATGTTAGAAAAATAATAATTGACATCTCTTCTTTCAGATGTTTTTGGTTGTTTGTTTTAAAGAAAAGTCATCGACATCTCTGCATCAGATGTTTCTGGTTATTTTTAGAAGAATCATCATTGACACCTCTGCTATAAAATGTTTCTGGTTATTTTTAGAAGAATCATCACTGACACCTCTGCCATCAGATGTTTCTGGTTATTTTTAGAAGAATCATCACTGACACCTCTGCCATCAGATGTTTCTAGTTATTTTTAGAAGAACCATCACTGACACCTCTGCCATCAGATATGTCTGGTTATTATTAGAAGAATCATCACTGACACCTCTGCCATCAGATATGTCTGGTTATTTTTAGAAGAATCGTCACTGACACCTCTGCCATCAGATGTTTCTGGTTATTTTTAGAAAAATCATCACTGACACCTTTGCCATCAGATGTTTCTGGTTATTTTTAGAAGAATCATCACTGACACCTCTGCTATCAGATGTTTCTGGTTATTTTTAGAAGAACCATCACTGACACCTCTGCCATAAGATATTTCTGGTTACATTGTTGACATCACCCAACTCACCTGTAGAGTATTGGCCTTCAACAAATTCACCTCAAACCTTCCTGTCCTGTGCCATCTATTCAAGGTCTCTTCACACCTTTTTCTCTTTCACATTTGTCTCCATTTCCCTTCTTCATGTTTTTTTAATTCTTTTACCATGATTATTCCAGAACAAAGACTGCCTTATGTAAAGCAGTTGCAAAAAATGTGTTCACCCTCTACTTTACCCTCCTGCTCTCTCAAGAGCTGAGGTCTTCAATCAACTCATGTCAATGTCCTAAGAACTAAGTTGTCTCTGGGGTCCATCTGTGGTGAAGTGGGATGTTATAAATATTTATAGGGGACTTAGTGTACTGACTGAGATCAGCTGTGAAGGTATCTATATCTATTAAGAGTAGTGTATTATAGATAACCTTACTTGCTACCACATATCTATATATCTCAGTCAGAATTATTCTGGAATAGTGTGATGACTACGTTATGTGTCTAGGGTATGTGTATGATGAAGTGTAAGTCACAACAACAGACAGATAAACAATTTAATTTAATCCACTACTCTTGACAACACTGTGACACTCACATACATATAACACTCTATGAGAATATCTTAAGGAGTCACTGATAACTTTTCAAATAACAATATGTATTCATTGTCATCATAAAGGTATATGTGTCCTGATTCAAATACAAAGGAACCAGGAATCACAATCAATTTTAATTACAAGTATATGTACAGACTTTATCAATGTGAATATTGTAGTGACATATATTATTAAAAATATCCTATGTGTGTCAGTTGTGTAGTGGTAATATGAGGTAATACTGGTTTTGTTTTGTTCAAGCTCTGTTGGTATTTGTCATCATGACTTCAATAGTTTGTCTTTTGGGACTATTATTGGAGATGTTCTCAGTTCCTGATATTAAGACAATTAAATTCCCCTCTGAATGTTATTTTTACAAAGTCATATCAAGATGAGGGGACATAATGTTGAGCTCAGCTGGCCAAATCAGCTTATCTTGCGTGATGGCGGCAGGGAAGGACTCCTCTGCTCGAATTCTCCTCTGGGCTCTGGAGACACCTCACTGATAGCTAAATGGACCAAGGAGTATGCTGTCCGACTCTGGATTCAGCAAAGCTCTGACCAGACGCTGCTCAGTACCATCAAGACCACGGTCCCTGAAAACAAGAAGGATGTACCTTCTACTTCATAACTAATTGATACTCTAGTTCTACACTGAGCACAATACAACACAAACATTGAGTTCAGAGCGTTAGGCCAACTGTCAGCTTCATCTGAAATACTTTATACCAGTATTTACCTCCTTAATGGTCACTACGCCTCTGCACTTCCAGCATTATTTCTGTCTAATCAATCATCCAGGTGTCAGTGTACTATTTGGCCATTCCATGCCGTTTTACTTCCCTCCGACACCCTCTGTTCAGGCTGGAGCATTATAGGCTTTATCTCCTGTTTGCCACTGAACTACACATATATATACAGGCATAAATTAACAATTTACATTCAATTTTCATTAAAAGATACTGAATGGTTCAAGCTTACCACAATTTCATGGAAATAAACACAGATACGTTGATTAGCAATGAATTCTGGCACAATTACTGGCACAAATTCCCATCTGCTTATGTTCCAGGCTTTTATTTAACACAAATATGAGCTGGCTTCAACGCACTGTTGCTTTATCAAGATTATTTGCACTAGTGGTCTCGAACTAACGCTCCTAAGTGAGTATATCAGCGAGTCTAGCCAATGAGGCCACGTTTCGACAAGTGTTTGAAAAAATGTTACCTTTTCACGTCTCCCCTAACAACGAAAGATAGTATTTATAGCCCGACCAATCGTGGTTAGTCTTTCATTTGTTGCGCTCCAATCAATTTGGAGTTTACATGGTAGGCTAATTCTGTAACGTAAGATTTTTTTCAAACACGTTATAAAAAAATTTTATGAGCAGAAATGATTTTATGTTGTCAGGCATCCCCACTATTTTATTTTGGTTATAATTTATTAATTCCGGGACTATTTGCGTAACGTTTTACATATTCTTTGTCAGCAAGCCCTAAGGAACCCAAATATACAAATTTAAAAGAGCTACGTGGCTGCGTTCAAAATATGTATTTTCTACCTCCTGTTTCGAAGATGTGCTGTCTGGGTACTGTTATGTTTTCAACCGTAAACCCATCTAATGTTATCTTTTCTAATAAGAGTTTTTCAGGATTTATAAACCTAACTCTGGGATGGGTAATGTATTTTATCACTGTCCGTCTGAAAAAAAGTTAGTGCATGTAGTCTTACACGCGTGATGGCAGCATTTGTGTATCGCGCGAAGCGTGTTTAGTGTTCGGCTTTCTGCCTCTCCCTTCTCGCTATCCTTTTGTCCATCTGTCTTTTGATCTTGGTAACATAGTGTAGAAAAAGACATGAATGGAATTTAAAATTTAGGTCAACTTGCATATTTCAAGGTTTTTCTTAGAAAGGCAGCACATTTTATTGTGTGTTTGGGAAACGCGTGTATGTTGCAGAAGGCCTTTAATATCAACGTGAAACGTTACAATTTGCATACGCAGTAGAAAACAAGGGGATTTCGAGTACAGTCATTGTGACAGCACTGTTCTTTACCATTCTTCTTCCTTTATTTATTATATGTATTTATTAGGCTTTATATTTACCTAATAATTTATATATGTGGATTAGAATATTCCACGACACCATCTTGTGTCATCTTGTCTCTGGACATATTTTTAGTCAAAGCCTTTTTTTAAATCCCTTCTTCTGAGAACTGATCCTTTAAGGATACTCTTGGTAAACCCATTTTTTTGAAATTTTTGCACTATTAATTGATTCCGTACGTAATTATTTTCAGCTCTGGACGGAATTATTTTTAAGCCCCAAAAATTTACACATATATAATTTACGTTTACTGACAATGTGTGTCTAATCATGAGTTAAGTATAACATATTATACATCAAATTAAAGTACATTGGATGAACAATATAAATCCATATGCCTTTCTAGCTAATTTTATGTTATGTTTATGTTATAACAGATAACATGTACACGGAAAAAAGAAAACTTGAAATTTTGAACAAAAATTTTCGACTTACGTAAGGCTTGTAACATAAATTGTTATCACAATACAGTTTCACTGCTCTCTTTGTGCAGGTACTCCATTTAGAAACACAGAAAAAGTAAGAAAGTTATGGTTGATCACACAGTTTGTTCACTGTTCACATATTAGTAACATATCCTGTGTGTTTTTCGGCCATTATGGCGATACGACAAAACACGATTAAAGATGAAGATAAATGTGAAAAAATCCGTTCAAACGCAAATAAAAGACGTTAAAGCTTGTTGAAATTTGACCAGTTTTGTGTTTACTTCCGTTCGAGATAAATTCCGGGCAGTATAAAATATCAGAATCGAAAGAAACAATGAAATAAATCAGCGTCTTTTAAAAGATCTTACGTCTACAGCGTTCGGCCTTTGCGTCTATTATTAGATCTTACGTACGGAATCAGTTAAAGTTCAAAGTTTTTATTATTGTTAGTAAATCTTTAGCTTATTACTCATGTTAGAAGCAAGCAATTTCTTTGGACTTACTGTGAGGTGAAAAGAAAGCTGAAATACATTTAGACAACATGAAAGACTGTAATATAGATAAAGAGAGAAGACACTGGGTAGTCTGACATCAAGGCATGGAAAGAAGTCAGCAACAGAATTGATAAACTGCCAAGGGGACAGGAGGTTGTAAAGAGACATGATCACCTATACCTGTTGTCATGGTACCTGAAGGAGTCAGTTCATGTTGTAAATGCTTTTTTTTTAAAATTTCGCTCAAAGTGCCCACAAGATGGTGTAGCTGGTCCCATGCAAGCGCTCCTTAGTTGCCTGCTTTGACATGCCTGCTAGGGTACAATGTTATTCTCTCGCTTCTCTCTTGGGCAGCAGTAACACCTGAAGTTTCACAAACTTTACTACATTGCTAAAGAGTTATATTTTTGTTCATTTTTGTCTATATTTTGAAAGCTTGTGCAATCTTTATATTTATCAAAGTTATAGCACATCTTCACCCTTCTTTATGAGGATTCCAAGATGTGTGAAAATAATGTCATCTGACATTATTTGCTGTCAACCAACCACAGTACAGGATACTTTTTCTATCCTGAAATAATGTAAGGTGCTACAAGCGTCACAGTAAACATCTGAAGGCAGATATGTCCATAATGATGTTTCCAAAATAACCAGAAACAGCTGATGGTAGCAATGGCAATCATAATTTTTTTAAAATAAAAATAACGAGAAACATCTGATGACAATGAAGTCAATTATTATTTTTCTAAAAATAGCCAGCAGCATCTAACGCAGATATATCAATGATTCATTCATTACCCTCAGTTCCCCAAGCAGCATAGGCCTTCAACAAACACATGCCAAGTTCTTTCTATGTTCTCCTCATCATTTTTACCTGTCTCCAGCTCTCTTCTCCATATGCTTCTTGGTCTACCTCTGCTTCTCTTGCCCTGGGGGTTCCTCCAGAATCAGGACTGCCTTGTAATGCTATCAACAGGTTTCCTCAGTGTGTGTCTTATCCATCGCCATCATCTTCTTCTCATCTCTCATTCCACTGGCACCTGTCTGGTTCTTGTCATCAGTTCCACATTGGTGACTTTGTCATACCATTTCAGTCCTTCTATTCTACGTAAGCACCCATTTATGAACGTCTGTAGCTTTTTGGTTGTTGTTTTTGTTGTTCTGCATGTTTCAAAGCCATACAATAGGATTCACTTGACATTTGAGTTGAAGATTCTTATTTTCGTGTTGGATCCGATTTCTCTTGATCTCCATGTATATCCTTATGCAATGAAAGCTCCTCATGTTTTTGTATTCTTATTTTGATATCGTTGTCTGTCCCTCCCAACTTTGTCTACATTGCTGCCAAGATATGTGTACAATTCTACATCTTGTAGTGGTGTTTCTTCAAGTTCAACCCTGTTATCATTTCCTGCATTTATTCTTATTATTTTTGTCTTTTCCTGTGTATTTTCAGACCCAACTGCTGTGACCTCTCATCAAATACTTTCATTTTGTCTTGCATCTGATTACGGTTATGGGACAGAAGAGCCAAGTCATCTGCATATCTAGATCATTTTTCTGTTTAGTCAGATTCCACTGGATTCCATTTCTATTGTGTGTCGTCAATGTTTTCATCTCAGTCTATTATCTAAGATAAGAAATGGAGACAAGAGGCATCCCTGTCACACTCCAGTTCTTATCCCAAATGATTCTGTAGGCTGTCCTTCATGAAGAACTGCTGGTCATGTCTTCAGAAGTTTTCTTTATTAAATTAATGATCTTAAAGGGAACTCCATAATGCCTCATCAATTTCCAAACTGATTCTGTCTAAACTGTTAAATGCCTTTTCTTAGTCCACAAATCCAATGTAAAGAGGTGAGTTTCATTCTAGACTTTGTTCCACTTTTATTCTTAGTGTGGCTATCTGGTCTGTACAGGATTTGTTTTGTCGAAAACCTGCTTCTTCATATATTTGTTGCTTGTCTATGGACTTTTAATCTCTCCAGGATGATCCTGTTTAATACTTTTCCTGGCACTGATAGTAACATTATTCCTCTTTAATTTGTGCACTTCTTAGGCAGCTTAACCAAATATCCTTCTTTCCATTCTGCTGGTATTTCTTCCCTCTCCCCGACTTTACCACATAATTTATATAAAATCTCTGTAGAAGTGTCAATATCTGTTTTGATGGCCTCTGCTGGAATGTCATCTGGACCAGCCACTTTTCTTAGAAATTTTAAGCCTTTCTTTATTTCTGTCTTAGTTGGTCTTTCACCATTGACTCGTAACTCTTCTTTTGCTGGCTGGATGTCTGGGGGATTTTGTGTACCTGGTCTATTGAGAAGGTCCTCAAAATATTCCGTCAACCTCTTCATTTGCTCTTGTATATTGCTAAGCAGTTTTCTATTGTCTTTAACTCTTAGTATACGAGCTAATTTCATGACTACCATTACAGATTTTGCAATAAATAATTTATTTATAAAGATAACATAAAGTGTTATATATCAAAATGTGAAGAAATGAAACTCCTATATCATGCATGTAACTAAATTGTTCAGGGTTTTAAACATGCATTCACCTATACATTTTCGCTATTGACGGGGATCAATCATCAGCCTTTCTAAGAGGCCGCTCGTATACTAAGAGTTAATGAGGCAATTTGCTTGCTTGTATTTCTCCATTAGCTTCTTTGCACTGTTATAGTTCTCTCGCATTTCATTTGGCTGCAGCATCTTCTGCCTCTCTTGCCAACTCCTCAATATATTTCCTCTTGTCTATTTTGATACTTCTTTTGCTTCCTTATGTGTGCAACTTCTTGAGCCTAGGCTTTGGAACTTCTGGTTTTGCTTCTGTTTAGTTCTTTCTTGTTTTTTTTTATAAATCTTATAGATGGTTTCTGTTGTAATCCATGCTGTTTGTTGTCATTCTCTTTTCCCCAGTATTTCTTCACATGTCTCATTCTATACCGTTTTGATTTGCTGCCAATGGTCTTCTGTATTCTCTACATCTTCCAGCTGCTGGAACACTTGGTATTTGTTGGATATTGTGACCATAAATTTGTCTCTTCTTTCTTAGATGTCCTACATTAAATTGTTGTCTGTAGCTATATACTGTTATATATCTCTTGAGTTTCATCTCTACTTTGGCTATCAGAAGATCGTGATCTGATGCCACATCTGCTGTTCTTTATACCTTTACATCATACAATGATGATCTAAACTTCCAGTTTATGCATATATGATCACTCTGATTTTCTGTTCTATGGTCTGGTGATATCCATGTTGCCTTGTGTATTCTCTTATGTGGAAACATACTTCCTCCTACAGCCAGCTGATTTGAAGCACAGAAGTTCGTGAATAGTTCCCCATTTTCATTCAATATTCCTAGCCCGCATTTTCATTCAATATTCCTAGCCCATGTTTTCTTCAAAGCGGGTATTGTCTGTACCTATTGTTGCATTTATGTCACTCATCAAAATTGTGATGTCTTTATCCATAATATCTTGTAGTCTGGTGTAAAATGCTTCTTTCACAGACTCTTCCTCGTCACTGGTTGGTGTATACCATTGGGTGATGTTTACCTTTATTTTCTTTTTAGCTGTTTTGCAAGTTGCTGTTATGATTCTGGGTCCCATTGCTTCCCATTCAATTAGTGCTTTCTGTGCTTCTTTAGATAATATTAGAGCTACCCCCTCACTGTAGTGTGAACTTTCTTCTTCATGTCCCGAGGACAACACCATTTCCCCTGTGCTGAGTTTCCTCCTGTCTACCTCCTTCCACTTTATTTCGCAGTCCCAGGACGTAGGTCTTATATTCCCTCATTTCTGCTGCTACCTGTGCCATTTTCCCTTGTTCGTTCAATGTCTGAACATTTCAGGTGCCAAATCTGGAGGTTCTCCTAGAAGAATGAAGGTTAGTCAGCAACGCAGACTCCTTTCTCTCTGTTACATCGTACACCTCCCTACGAGAGGACCTTCTCCTGTCTTGGATGGCTGAGTTTTATTTTCCTTAGTTGACCTGTCCATGTTTGTTGATGTTTTTGTGGTTTAACATTTTGTACTTCTTCTTCTTCTTCGTTCGCCCTGAAAAGGACGGTGGTTGCGTTGTGTCTGTTTACGCCTAAGCTGTGATATCTGCACCTTTCGGTCGACACATCCGACTTCAGCTCGGCATTTTTTAGGGACCGGGTTTGCCTTCCCATTGCGATCCACACTCGCTCAGCCAGACTGCACTGCTGCAGGCTGTTTCCAGGACCACCACGTGGAGGTGGAGTGCGGTCTTGACCAGCTCTACATTTTGTACAGGATGGAGTAACCTGTCCCATGCCTAACCTTCCTTAGTCACTTTCTACGACAAGCTTGGTAGCAAAGTGTTACTATTCTTTGCTTCCCTCACGGGCCCTGGTAATACATGGGTGAGATATCTATGATGATTATTCTAATATTACCAGGAACATTTGATGGTAGAAATGTCAATGATGACTTTTCTTTACAAAAATTTACCAGAAACATCTGAAAGAAGAGATGTCAATGATTACTTTTTTAACCAAATGCTAAACTATTGAGACTTCAGTGATGATTTCTCTAACATAACCTGAAACATTTTAATCCAAAAGTAGAAGCTAATAAACATAAATTTAAATGGGACCAGAACACAAAAAATAATGACTGTGTAAAATCTGTGCATGTATTATTTATTTTATCTGTCATCTTTCTCCATGTCTCTGAGCAAAGAAAGAAATAAAACAGCCAATGGCCCAAAGAGGAATGTTATGAGAAGAGACCAAGATACAGCTCTGTGCAGGAGTGGCAATTTCAATACGTCAAACAAATTGTCACAGAAACAAGCAACATTATGAAATACTTTGGTGCAGATTTTCTGCTGGGGTGGGGTGGTATCTGCTACAGCAGTGGCCCATGCTCTTTACTAGGTAAGCATAGTCTCATGAACTTTTAAAAAAACTAAACATATATTATGTTCTGTTCATATTATGAACAAACATATATTAAAATATTACAAATATTGACAAATGTAGTAAATGAATGCTATCAACAATGAAAATAATAATTGTGAAACAGAAATCTTGAATTAGTATGGCACCAAACATAATGTTACTTACTTACTTAGTCGTTCCCCTTCTACCGTGAGGTGTAGAGGTTTGGAAGAGAGAGTGCCAGACTATCCTATCGGCTGTCTTCCTCCTGGCCTCGTTCCATTCTAGTCCTCTGTCCTTCAAAGATTGTATAATGGTGTCCTCCCAGCGGACTCTGGGTCATCCTGGGGGTCTGGATCCCTGGCTCTTTGTTTCCCATAATTGTCGTGGTAGCCGATCTTCTCCCATTCTGCAGACATGGCCAAACCATCTTAGACTGTTCTACTTGGGTCTGCAGGGGGTGGGATTTTAGGCCTTGATGTATTGTCTGGTTGTGCACCATGTCTCTTCTTGTTACTTCAACCATCTTCCTCAGATACCTCATTTCTGAGGTTTGGATCTGGCTTTTGTGGGTTGTAGTCATTGCCCATGACTCGCATCCATATGTCAAGACTGGGACATAGGTGGAGCGGTATACTTGTACAGCCATCTTTGTTTTCTTACCAACGTCTCTCTTGCTGAGGAATCCTCGATTTATGCAAACATAATGTTAACATTTGCAAAACAAAGCTAACAACATTAACTTGGCCTGAGTAAATGCCTGTTACTCATTAACATACATGATTTCTGTACAGGCTTTTTTTTCCACCTAATTAATAAATATATATAAATCAATCGTCTTGCGCTACACCGATGTTTGCGTCGTGAGATTCGGCAAGATGTTAGGCCACGTGAATAAAAATATCAACCAATAAAATCAAGCTGCCTATTTTTCAATTGATGCGGGATTTGCGAGGGTCTGCTTGGTGTGTCGTTCATGTATCATTTTTCGCTAATGCTGATGGCAGCCAGCACATTACTGATTATTTTAATGATTACGTACGTTGCATTGAGCATAATTTATTATTTACGGCTGCTTATAAAGCAAAAAAAAAAAAAAAAAAAGGATAACACTACATATTACTTAATTTCACTAAAACTTGCAGAATCTGCGTAAGAAATGTACATTTTAATAATAATATAAAAAGAACTGGATCAGAGCCCCTGGAAACGTGTTTTTGGAGTTACTTCTCTTCTAAGTTTTAATTTCCTTTCTTTAAAATCATTCTGATTTTCCTTTGGTGGATATATCATTATTTTGATCATCCAGTGAGTTATGTTATTAAATAATTAATTACTATCACTGGTTGTCGTATTGACGGTTGAAACTAGTCATATGTGGGTATTTTAAACTGCCAATTAGGCTAAAACGGCTATTTTCATTTTTGAAGTTCAGTAGAGAATAAATTACGCTAGCACCAGTTTATATTTTCAAAGCAAATTATGAGCTTTTTATTTTCTTTTTAAATTTATATGATAACGTGATTTTATTATTTTAAAATTACATCAAATATTTATTGAACTAATTCTAAACCGCCCTAGAAACTTCCCCATTCCATTTCATATAACAGGATAATATAGTTCAGTTCAATTTTTCTCTTTGCAATAATAATAATAACGAAGTAGTAAAATTAGTTGTGAGAACAGTGGAACATCTTCTTTGATGTCAGCCTTGAACGTCGTTAGGGTTAAGGTTTGGGTTCAGGGTTAGATTTAGGATTTCTAACCCACACCCCTTATTACTGTGTCTCAGAATTCTTTTATAAGGTCCTATCAAACACAGGATTTCCTGGTCTGTTAGTGATAATTAAGCGCAGAAATAGACTAAATGATGACACGATCACATCATTTTTACAGTGTAAAATAAACTCAGACATTTATTGTTTGAGTTTTAAAATAAGTGAAGACTTGATTTAACTCTTTCCGTACGTAATTATTTTCAGCTCTGGACGGAATTATTTTTAAGCCCCAAAAATTTACACATACATAATTTACGTTTATTGACAATGTGTATCTAATCATGAGTTAAGTATAACATATTATATATCAAATTAAAGTACATTGGATGAACAATATAAATCCATATGCCTTTCTAGCTAATTTTATGTTATGTTTATGTTATAACAGATAACATGTACACGGAAAAAAGATAACTTGAAATTTTGAACAAAAATTTTCGACTTACGTAAGGCTTGTAACATAAATTGTTATCACAATACAATTTCACTGCTCTCTTTGTGCAAGTAATCCATTTAGAAACACAGAAAAAGTAAGAAAGTTATGGTTGATCACACAGTTTGTTCACTGTTCACATATTAGTAACATATCCTGTGTGTTTTTCGGCCATTATGGCGATACGACAAAACATGATTAAAGATGAAGATAAATGTGAAAAATTCCCTTCAAACGCAAATAAAAGACGTTGAAGCTTGTTGAAATTTACCCAGTTTTGTGTTTACTTCCGTTCGAGATAAATTCCGGGCAGTATAAAATATCAGAATAGAAAGAAACAACGAAATAAATCAGCGTCTTTTAAAAGATCTTACGTCTACAGCGTTCGGCCTTTGCATCTATTATTAGATCTTGCGTACGGAATCAGTTAAAAGACAAAGTCTCCATGCCTCAATTATAATGCAGCTGTAATTGAAAATTTTTTTACACGAATTAACTCTTTTGATACTTTTTTCAGTCTGTTTTTGTATAGGTTTTGCGGGTCTTTGTACAGAGTTTTTGAATTTTTTTTGTACAGGTTTTTCATTTCCGAGGTGTGGCATGTATGCATCAACTACAGTTACTTGTAATATGACTGCAACATCTGTGAGCTTTGTAAAATTACCGTAACACTGTTACGGAGAAGTTATATAAAATGTAGCAACAAAAGAAGGTGGAGTAAACAAAAATAAGCAATTTATGCCTTACTAGGACAAAAGATAACAACACTGCCAACATTATGACAACAAGGCTTTCATCAGGGACAAATTAAGAAAAAGACAGCAAGAACTAGGCTAAACACATTTTTTTTAAGTTAAAATGCAATGGTCATCCTTGCAGGCTTCCTGCACCAAGTATTCACATGCTCGTACTTCTTCTTCTTCTTTGATCCTTAGCCGCCGACCGTCAAAGCAGTCAGTGGCCATCACGCCTAGTGGCGTCTTGTAGGGCAACAACAAATTGATTCCACTTTGCTCGGTCGGTGGCCATCCTTCGTACAGTGCCCCAACTCTGGTTCATTCTTTGCATCTCAGCCTCCACAGTCCTCCGCCAGGTTGTTTTTGGTCAGCCTCTTTTTCGTTTTCCTTCAAGGGTCCAAACATGCTCGTACAGTGGTGGTTTATGTATCAATTAGTTTGACATGATGAGGTTGCCAGGCTCACATGAGGTCACCTTGTGTGACATGCCTGAGGGAGCAGTAGTCATATTCTTTCATTGTCTCATTAGAGACCCCCCCCAGAACTACAAGAGGCAGTCATGATGTATGAAGTTATGAAATTCTGTATTTTAAGGAATTTCAATGTTTCTTAGAAATACGTCTGTTAACATTATGTTTAAGGAACACTGTTAACATGTTTAAGGAACACTTGTATTTATCACAGTAATTTAGATAATAACAACTAATATATAACAATAGTTTTAAATATTAACAATATAGTTTAAGATATTAACAACTAATATATAACAACATAATTATCCACGTGCAATATTCCAAATGCACATAAGAAACATTTTTCATATTAAGCTAAAAAAAATAAAAAATGGGATCTCTTTCCCATGACCAAAGAAAATAATATTTTAAGCACTTTTTTTTGTGTGTGACATGAACAACTGGAACCAATTACTGAGATCTTAAGAACTTTGCACTAGAAATTTCTTTCAGGTTCTGGGATTCACATTCCGTACAACATAACAGATCCATTAGGAACACCTGCTTTGGGTGGAGTAAGCATTTCTTGCGAATACGGCCTGTCAGAGTTTTCCCACATGACCTACAAAGAATGAGCTGAGGAGACCTTTGGCAGTAGCAGATCAAAGAAGCTGGGTATAACTCTTCGTCCCCTTGAATATACATACTATCCAGAGCTGACTTTTGAGAAATGGCTGGACTGGGTGAAACCGGTGAAGTATGTGGCAAGGTATTTGCCAAGTTTCTGCCCTGACTAAGAAGACGTGAGTTACTGAAAGCAGGTGTGCCAGGATTTTGAAGTGCAGTGCTTGTCTTCGTGGCAGGTTTTGCCTCACAAATAATACTAGATGGGTGTGATAAATATGAATTTGCAGCATCTGTGTTTGCTGACTCCAAGCCTGTGAGTGGATCATTTTCTGTGACATAATTCTGATTATGGACTGATACACTGGGAGGTCTCACAGAAACTTTAGAAGCCTTGCTAGTTGGTAATGGTGTATCTGACCATCCTCTCGTCCAGGTATACATACTATTTGGCCGGACAAAATGATATAATGGAGTACAAGTAGTTTTCCTCTGGCATATGCATGGTGACAGCATCTTTTGTTCTTCAGTATGTGATAAGCCAGACTTTGTGCTGCTGCTGAACTATGGAAAAGGGGACAATCAATGAAAAACAATTTATCTGCACTTTAATAAACAAGTAATCATAATTTTGTTAACATATACAGATGAATTGTGAGCGTATAAATGGCAGAGTGGTTAAAACATTTGCTTCTAAATGCAAGGGAACTGGATTTGAAACCAAGCTGTGTCAAGCTCCAGTCTACCTAGCTGTAAAATTGGGTAATTAACTCTGCTCTAGAGGTAAGGAATGCAAAGGCAGCAAGGAAGGGAATTAGTCACATCACCTCACAAAGCTGAGACCTAGTACAGGTGAAGTCTCTAACACTTCACTCCCCAAGGGCAGTATCTGCTATGGGATTACCTTTACTCTTCACTTTAAGCAGTAGGATAGAAAACTATGCAGTTAGTTTCCTGCAAGTGAAATGTCAGAATGTAGGGAAAACTGTCAGTCAGTTCCCTTCATGTAGCTGATGGTCTGTGATTTATTTATGCTTCTGTTTATTTGTTTAGAGAAAAGTGACATGCCCAGATCAGATTATTAGTGTTGAAGTAGACGAAACACTCAAGGAGACAATTAGAAAACAGTGTGCTGACATGCCCAGATGATATTATTAGTGTTCAAGTAGACAAAACACTGAAGGAGGAAAATTAGAGAAAAGTGTACTGACATGCCCTGATCAGATTATCAATGTTGAAGTAGACAAAACACTCAAGTAGGACAATTAGGGAAAAGTGACATGCCCAGATCAGATTATCAGTGTTGAAGTAGATGAAACACTCAAGTAGGACAATTAGAGAAAAGTGACATGCCCAGATCAGATTATCAGTGTTGAAGTAGATGATACACTCAAGTAGGACAATTAGAGAAAAGTGACATGCCCAGATCAGATTATCAGTGTTGAAGTAGATGAAACACTCAAGTAGGACAATTAGAGAAAAGTGACATGCCCATTTCAGATTATCAGTGCTGAAGTAGATGAAACACTCAAGTAGGACAATTAGAGAAAAGTGACATGCCCAGATCAGATTATCAGTGTTGAAGTAGATGAAACACTCAAGTAGGACAATTAGAGAAAAGTGACATGCCCAGATCAGATTATCAGTGTTGAAGTAGATGAAACACTCAAGTAGGACAATTAGAGAAAAGTGACATGCCCAGATCAGATTATCAGTGTTGAAGTAGATGATACACTCAAGTAGGACAATTAGAGAAAAGTGACATGCCCAGATCAGATTATCAGTGTTGAAGTAGATGATACACTCAAGTAGGACAATTAGAGAAAAGTGACATGCCCAGATCAGATTATCAGTGTTGAAGTAGATGATACACTCAAGTAGGACAATTGAGAAAAATGACATGCCCAGATCATATTATCAGTGTTGAAGTAGATGAAACACTCAAGTAGGACATAGAGAAAAGTGACATGCCCAGGTCAGATTATCAGTGTTGAAGTAGATGAAACATTCAAGTAGGACAATTAGAGAAAAGTGACATGCCCAGGTCCGATTATCAGTGTTGAAGTAGATGAAACACTCAAGTAGGACAATTAGAGAAAAGTGACATGCCCAGGTCAGATTATCAGTGTTGAAGTAGATGAAACACTCAAGTAGGACAATTAGAGAAAAGTGACATGCCCAGGTCAGATTATCAGTGTTGAAGTAGATGAAACACTCAAGTAGGACAATTAGAGAAAAGTGACATGCCCAGATCAGATTATCAATGTTGAAGTTGATGAAACACTCAAGTAGGACAATTAGAGAAAAGTGACATGCCCAGATCAGATTATCAATGTTGAAGTAGATGAAACACTCTAGGAGCACAATCATCATTTTCACTCTGAGCTCATTACAGAACATACATCCACCACTGTAGCTGGTCCCCTTACAAGAAGCCTACAACAAGTATTGACATACTCTAACAGTGGGTGGTTGCTGTTGTCATTTGTTTTACTTGATGATGTTGCCAGCCCCATGCACAACCTGATATTGGTATGACATACCTGAGGGTACAGTAGTCAAATTATCTCTTCAGAGATCACCGAGAACTACACAGGGCAACGAGGACAATGAACAATGAAATACAAAAATTACATGATCTCATCGTCATTGTTTTTTGTGCTTCTAACGCTGCATGGAACAACCACTACAGCTGGTCCCCTTACAGGAAGCCTGCACCAAACATTGACATGATCTTGTAGCAGGGGTTTCTGTGCCTATTTGTTTGACATAATTAGGTTGCCTGCCCCATGCATAACTCTCCAACTTAAATACAAGGGAAGACAGATAGAAAAAATAACATGGATATGCATGTACTTAATTCATTTAAAATAACAATTAGTTACAGGGAAAGAAAGTTTTATGACCACTTTTACTGCTGTTACATAGTCACTAAAAAGCAGAAAATAAGTTAGTACATTGTATTGCACAGAATAAAAGTGGACATCAGATATTATTAATCAGTTACTCTTCATATCTTTCACAATAAATATACAGTAGAACTGCATTTTACGCGAACTCAAATCACACGGTTTCAAGTATATGCGATTGGCGATCGATGAAAAAAAAAAGGTAGAAAAATACGAAAATATACATTTTAAATTGAGCGCCCTATCTGTTCCATTTCCAAAGTGCCGTTAAAGTCTCGCACCACTTCGTACCATGACGGTATTTCTCGCTCTGGGTAGTGTCATTGTGAGTCATTCCACTGTTTACGCCAGTATCTCAAATCCTGCTGCATTCCCTGTCCGGAGTTCTCGCTTGTAACAAGTGTTTTTGTGAAAGCATTTTTCCTTTGTTTCATTATTAACGCTATTTTCCGAGTAATAATGGCCTCAAAGTGCAAGAATAGTGATGCTGGTAGCTCTGAAAAGCCTAAGAAAAGTGCCTACTATAGAGGAAAAAAATCACAATTTTAGATTTAGTGAGAAAGGAAAAAAGTCTACATCGGAAGTTGCCAGGATGCTAGGCAAGGACAAATCTTCGATACGTTCGATATTGGATAGAGAAAAGTAAATTCGTGCTAGTTTTGCTGTAGCACCTCAAACTGCTAAAGTTGCAGCGTTTGTGCGTGATAAAGCATTAGTGAAAATGGAAAAGGCATTGAATTTGTGGATAGAAGACTTCATGAGAAAACGTGTGCCAATCGACGGCAACGTGCTGCGGGAGAGGGCCAAGATGCTATATGAACAATTTAGCAAAGATGATCCTGATGCAAAGCCATTCAATGCAAGTAAAGGTTGGTTGTACAGGTTTAGGAATAGGTTTGGACTGAAAAATATAATAATTACAGGCGAGGCAGCATCTGCTGACAAAGCTGCTGCTGCCACTTTTCCACAAGAATTGAAGAGAATAATTCGGGAAGGGGGATACGATCCAAGGCAAGTGTTCAACTGTGACGAGATTGGCCTTTTTGGGTAAAAAATGTCCAGTAGAACGTACATTCACAAAAGTGCAAAGCAGGCACCAGGACATAAAGCATGGAAAGACAGGCTGACTTTGGTACTATGTGGCAACGCTGCAGGTGACATGATCAAGACAGGCGTGGTGTATAGAAAAACAATGTGTGAAAGGTATTAACATATAGTAAATACACGTATACTGTTATGGGGTGCACTATTATACGCGATTTTCAGTTTACGCGAGGGGTCTTGGAACGTATTGGTCGAGAAAAAAGGGGGGAATACTGTATATTTGCTACCACAAAAGGGGTACTACTGAATTTATCTTTCTAGAATGTTCTCTGAAGGAATGCGTAAAAATGGACTAAAAGGAAAATATATAACATGTTTACAAAGAAACTACTTAAATATTTCCTTTTTCAGCTCTTCAAGAAAATGAAAACTCTTTATTTATTAATAATCTGTTTAGACAGTTTGTAAATAATGATGTTGCCTTGTGTTGGCGAGATGTGTCACATTCAACCTAGGCACAGGGTATATTGGTTTTATTGCAGCACATGTGCAAATATAACAGACCTTGTGGTCTGGTCATTAGTTTATTTGTACAGACAGATAAAACAGCTCTGACAGATAAGCACATTTAACATGAACCAACAGAAATGCACACATTGTGATATTTACTTTGTGCCAACATTTGACCAGTTCACCATCAGCTGACCTTACAGCAGAACTAAACAAAGGACCTGACTTTGAAGTTGACACAACTAGACTGCCATCCATGACATTCCCATGTGAGGGACTTTCAGGTTCAGAAGTAATCAGCCCCTCTTCGTCCAGCTTGAAGTCCTCCAGCTGCTGTGCTAAAGCTTCAGTCTTTGTTGGATGTGCCATTGGATGCATCTGCATAAATTAATGTCACAGATCAGCTATCTGAGGTGTAGAAGCATTGGTATCAGAACTGATTAACTACTACAACAAGTGACAGCAAGTGAAAGCTGAGGCAGAAACTCATCAACAAACACGCACCATGACAAACTTTGTATGAAGTCCCAGAAAACACACAACATGTTTCAAAGATAAAGGCAGTTCCATAGCAGATACTACCATAGGGGAGTGAAGTGTTACATGACTTCACCATACTAGGTCCAGCTTTTCTTAAGGTGGGGTGACCAGTTTCCTTCCTTGATGCCTTTGCCTTCATTAACTCAAGAGCAGAGTCAGATACCCATTTACAGCTGGGTATACTGCAGCAGGAAGCTGCCAGGTTTTGATCCCAGAACCATGTAACTGTGCCATAAGAGGTAAGCACTTAGCCTATCAGACTGTCAGAGAACAGAGAAAAAACAAACAATTTAACTTGTCCCAAAAATCTAAGCAGTCAATAGTGACGAATCTGACCTATCTGAAGAAGAGTGGCCTTCTACTTATCTCTTCATGCTCTTTATGAAACATGAACCACTATTGCAGCTGGTCCCTTTGCAGGAAGCCTGCAAATACGCATTCATTAGCAACTGCCGAGGTAACTTCTGTAAAAATGCATTTTATGTGAGGATGGCCGCCCCGTGCACATCACATTACACGTCTGTGCACAACATCACATTACACGTCTGTGCACATCACTTTACACGTCTGTTACAATGTCTGAGTAAGTAGTAGTCCTATTCTTTCTTTGGCTTCTCACTGACACCCCCCCCCCCCCAACCACCATAATGTGAAATGATTCTTGATTAAATCTTGGTATCCTACACAAATCATAGATTATCAGTGAAGATATCTCACTTTTTCTGCTGCAGGATGTTGTTTCCAGTTCTCCCCACGAAATCCCCAATCACTGCTCTTTCTTTTGTCTATTTTCTCTAAATGTTCTGGAGCTATTTTCCCTCACACACTGCTGCTCAGGGCAGAAACACCACACCAACAATGAACAAGCAGTTAGAAGAAAGACCTGAGGCCCTTTAAATGTGGATTCTGGAGACGAAATGAGCACACCTCAAGAGAAAATAATTTTTTTTTAAAGTGAAGACATCCTAGAAAAACTAGGAAGGAAAAGTGAAATTAATGAATGAGATAACGATAAGGCAGATAAAATATTCTGGACATAAATGACACATGACACCTCGCTGAAAACAACAACAAAAGATTAAGAAAATGCTAAAAGCAGGAATATAACATCAAGAGATGGACAGGAAAGAACCTGCCAGTTACCATCAAGGAAGATGTATGAAATTCATGACAGCTTATCTAATGTATGTCTATCAGTATGTCTGCCTCAGTGCATTTGCTGAACACTTTTGTTTCCACCTACCTCAGCCTGATGCAAGTATAACTTATGAGGAGGCAAAGAGTTTTATCAGAATCAGGTATAGAAACAAATGGGATGTAGAGCATACAGGTCACACACAAAATGATGCATGCTACCAGCTCAACAGAAGAGAACAAGTTATAATAATTCAGACTCCGCATGGGCAACAACAGACTGGAATTCCATCTATTCAACAAGCTAAAGATAGGAACTACGAGTGTAACTGTGGCACTGATAAAATAACTGCTGAACATCTGCTTCAAAGATGCCCAACATATGCAGAACAGAGAAAGCGCATATGGCTAACACCAGTACGATTCGTGGAAAAGCTCTATGAAGATTCATATAGCCTCAAGCTGACTATTGCTTTCTTTGAAAACATTCAAGTTGACGCCAGAGAGTGTACAAAGAAGACCCCTCTTTCAATACATCAGTATCCACCCAATTGTCTATATCTCTGCAGACATATTATACAAAATACAGTGCAGTCCAGAGAAGCTCGCTTAAAATGAATTTCACTTTAAGTAGAAGCATTTCTGAATGTCCCGGCCAAACGCTCTGGGTTAAGTCGAATTCTGATAACTAGAATTTATGGATAAGACGGAGTGATTTTTC
Organism: Oreohelix idahoensis; assembly: GCA_024509875.1. Classification (NCBI taxonomy): domain Eukaryota; kingdom Metazoa; phylum Mollusca; class Gastropoda; order Stylommatophora; family Oreohelicidae; genus Oreohelix; species Oreohelix idahoensis. Next base: position 371,505 of record JAMPIV010010999.1, read on the forward strand.
TGTCCCAACTCAAATTAGGACTCGCATAAACAGAAGTCTAAGATATAGTATTACATGGCCATACATAATTTTTTTGGTGAACAGGCAATAACAGGTTAATAAATGTCCGATCTTCCATCAGTACACTACAATGCTAATATTCAATTGACTATCAAGCACGTAATCATCAGGTTTAGTGAATGAACACTGGTTCACCTCGATTTGCAAGAAATGGGCTTGCGTTAAACTCTGACAGCAACGGGATTTCGCAATGGAGATCTGAAGATAAACAAAGAAACCCGAGGCCGTGACTAGTAAATAAATAACATAATTAAGTATTTGGCAGGCACTCGTAATAAAGAACAAAGGAATACACTTAGCTACAGAAAATTCCATGGGTCACAGCAGTAACTTACAGTAGGCTTACTTATCCTGCAATAGTTATAGCTCAAGGAATCGGTGTAGGAACCACTAACACAGCACGCTAAACAATACTAAGCCAAAACATGATTCAAATGTTTTGACACTTGCTACTAGCAATTACAGTGTCCGATTGAGTGGTTAGAGTGCTGGTCTCTCACAGCAAAGGTGCCAAGTTCAAATCATACTACCGAAACGCTCCAGTCTACCCAGCTGTAAATGACCTGACTCTTTGAGTTAAGGAAGGAAAAGGCAGCAAGGAAGGGAACTGGTCACCCCACCTCTTGATGCTGGACCTAGTATGGTGGTCTCTAACATTTCACTCCCCTGTGGTAGTATCTTCTATGGGACTACCTTTACCTTTCTTTTACTAGCAATAAACTTGACATTAGGCTACACTTTAGGCTTTGCTAAATTGCTTTTGGAAACTTTAAAAGAAGCAAAAATGAAAATTTAAAATCAAAATACCTGTTTCTGAATGGTTAAAATAATTGCTTTGTGTTTTACCTCTTATTCTGATGTAAATGTCCATCTTTAGCAAAATTATGGTAAGCAGAATTTAGGATAAGTATTTTAGATGGTCCCAGCGACTTCTACTTATCTGGAATGTACTGTACTTGGTAAAGTCTGGGTGACAGAAGAAATACCAGTACACAGGAAGATAGGGTATCTGGACGAGTTGCCAAAGATATTTACTAGAGTGCAAAAATTACACAGAATAATGCTACTATCAGTGCCAGGGAAAGTACTAAGCCAGATCATTCGTGAGAGATTAAATAAAGCCAAAGACATGCAAATGAGATAAGAGCAAGAGGATTTTCAACGAAACTGACCCTGCACAGACCTGATAGCTACACTATGCATACTAATAAAATGGAGCTTGAAACTGTATCCACCACTTTACTTTGGATGTGTGGACCTTAACTGAGTGGTGCGGCTTCCTATTCATGCCCTGAAAGCAGCACTGTTACGGCAATATTTAGCTTTCTATTTTTCTATTCTGTCACCCCATTTTGTAGTCTAGGCTTGTCAATTTTCTCTTTTGGGTCATTTCTGTTGCCACATAAGCAGTCCTGCTTTGTTCTATTAGTGTTCAATGTTCCAAGTGCCCAATCTGGAGGTTCTCCAAGGTGAAAGAAGGCTTGTCGACAGTTTAGATGCCTTTTGGCTTCTTCCACATTGCGTCCATATTCCAAACCTGGATAGCGGGGTTTAATTACTTCCTCTGGTTAACTTGTTCATGTGTCTGCTCAAATGTGTGTGGCTTGTTTTTTTTTTTTTACAGAATTGGGCTGCCAGCCCCATGTCTAAGCCTCCTTTGTCTCCCTTCACGATTTGCGTGGTATCTGGTATGATACCGTGTCCAACTTGTCCTTGTAACGCCTGGTACAATTCCACCAAGTCATCATCATGTGACGTATTCTTTCCAGAACGTTGTCTCCATTACAGCTGCTCTGAACGCATCCCGATTCTGGGCAAGTCGACCTGCATCAGCCAAAGACAAGTTCAGACTCTCTGTGATGTCCTGGGTCCACCGTCGTCTAGGTCGACCCCTTCCCCTTTTCCTGGGACCAAGTGGCAAGGTAAATTTAAAGCACAAGAAAATGTTAACTGAAGCGCCAGCGGTCGGAAGTGTCACATGGCCTTTCAACTACAGTATATTAATGTTACCGTTTTTCCCCCTCAATTTAACTAAGAGAGTTTTTTAAAAGCCTGACAAGACTCACAGATTTGCTGCTTAATAACTTGGCGGTTTTTCAAGACACTACTTCGAATATAACCGGAAATAACGTTTACATGTTCAAAACTATCTTTTATAACTGAAGATGAAATATCCATAGAGATTCCAAGTCGACTTTCTATTTCTGTTGCAACAATGCACTGCTTTCGAAGATTGTTCTTTTTAAATCGTTATAAATTTGTTTTACCTTTCGGCTCACTAAGAAGCATAGATCTTCAACAAATTCACGTCAAGTCCCCCAGTTCAAGATCTTTCCGTGATTTTTTTATTTATTTATTTATTATTATTTTTTTTTGGGGGGGGGGGGGGGAATTCTTTCTTAATTACTTAACTTAATCGTTCCTCTTCTACCGTGAGGTGTAGAGGTTTGGAAGAGAGAGTGCCATACTATCCTATCGGCTGTTTCCCTCCTGGCCTGGTTCCATTCTAGTCCTCGGTCCTTTAGAGATTGTCTAATGTTGTCCTCCCTGCTGACTCTGGGTCGTCCTGAAGGTCGGGATCCCTGGCTCTTAGTTTTCCATACCTATCGTGGTAGCCGATCTTCTCCCATTCTGCAGACATGGCCAAACCATCTTAATTGTGACTGTTCTACTTGAATCTGCAGGGGTTGGGTTAGGCCATGACGTATTGTCTGGTTGCGGACCATGTCTCTTCTTGTTACTTCAACCACCTTCCCCAGATACCTCATATCTGAGGTTTGGATCTGGCTTTTGTGGGTTGTAGTCACTGCCCATGACTCGCATCCAAACGTCAAGACTGGGATATAGGTACAGCGGTATACAGCCATCTTTGTCTTCTTGCCAAATTCTCGTTTGCTGACGAATCCTCGATTTATGGCCTGAAACGGTCTCCCAGCTCCTGCTCTTCGGGTACGGTAGCCAAATCTTCTGGGAGGAGGGGGAGGGGGCGAAAGAGGGGGGGGGGGGGAATTCCAGAGCAATAATGCAATGAACATGTTCTCTCGTGTGCCATCTAACGCCACTATTCCACAGGCACTTGTCTGGTTCTTATAATCAGTCACACAACGGTGATCTTGTTCATCATCATCATCAGTTGCCATCTCCACAACGAAAGTTGGCTGTAATGGATCTCCAACGTCTTCTGTCTCTTGTCTTGGTGGTGCACTCTGATAGACTCTTTCCTGTCCATCTCTTGATGTTATCTTCCCACTTATAGCGCTGTCTTCCCCTTGCACGTTTGCCTTCAACTCTCCCTTCTGTTATGGTCTTCTGCAAGGTGTTATGCCTTTTTATGTGGCCAAAGTATTTTAGCTGCCGAACTTTGACCTCCCTCATTAGTTCTCTTTTCATACCTAGATTTTCTAGGACCTCCTTATTTGTTTTCATCTCTTTCCATGAGATACGCCCCATTTTTCTATATATCCACATTTCAAGACCCTCAATTCTTTCTTCCAAATGCTTATTCATCGTCCATGTTTCTGCACCATACAGAAATGCAGAATATATATAACACTTTATGATTCTCAGTTTTAATTTGTGAGATAACTGTTTGGATGTCAGTATATGTTTCATGTTGTTGAATGTAGCTTTGGCCATTCCTATTCTCTTCTTGATTTCTGTTTCACATCTGCCATCTTCTGTTATTATATGACCAAGATATATGTAGCTCTTGACTTGTTCCAGGATTTTCCCATTTACGCTTATCTTTAATGTGGGTTTATCGTCTGTTTTGCTAATTATCATAGTTTTTGTTTTCTCAATATTAATGTCGAGTCCATATTCATGACTTATACTGTTCACTTGCTTCACTAGTTTTGTAGCTCCTGTTCGCTTTCAGCTAACAACACGGTATCATCTGCATATCTAAGGTTGTTTATTGACTTTCCACTGATGTTCAGTCCTGGTATTTCCTGTATCTGTTTGAAAATTTTTTCGGTATATAAATTAAATAGGCAGGGGGACAGCACACAACCTTGTCTGACACCTCTTTTTATGTCTATGTATGGTGAATAATTCCTTCCCGATCTTACTGTGGCAGTTTGCTCTCAATAAAGGTTACTGAGTATTCTTATATCTTTTCCATCAATACCAATGTCTTTGAGGCATTCAATTATTTTCTCATGATGGACTCTGTCAAAAGCCTTCTTATAGTCAATGAAGCACATATACATACTTTGTTGGACCTCTGTATATTTTTCTGCTAATATTCTTAGGCAAAATATTGCCTCTCTTGTTCCACTGTTCCGTCTAAAACCAAACTGTTCTTCTTGGATTTCGCTGTCTACTTTACTTTTTATTCTTTCCTGTATGATTTTGAGCAGTATCTTAATTGCATGATTCATCAGGCTGATTGTTCTGAAGTCTGAACATTCTGTTGCATTTGGTTTTTTGGGCAATGTTATGAAAACTGATGTCTTCATGTCGTGTGGTATATATCCTGTATTGTATATATCGTTGCATATTTCTGTGATTGTATCTATACCAAAGCTCTCCAGAGCTTCTATCATTTCAATTTTTATGTTATTGTTGAAGTTGAAAATATGGATTGATAGGGGTGGCTCCAGGAAGAATGTAAATGTTATTATGTGCGCTGATAAAGGCGATCAGCATACGTCGGGCTTACAGGTGGCCGACAGGTGTGTGGGTGTATAGACATCAATGAACGCGAATGCATGTAGTCCTAAAGTAAGTCAATAATAATCACACACACCAAAAGCACATATAATAGTCAGGAAATGTTGCAACTCTAAGGAACGTTATACACAGTTTATTATTCCACAGTCACAAGGACATCACCAAAATACACTGTCAATAAGTCACAGTTCAGAACACATCATGGAAATCACAATAGTTCAATACATCCGTATATAGCATAACTGGCACATATATATCTATAAAAGCATATTCCCAGCTTTGAAGTAATGTCAATATTCTCTCTACCTTCTTTGGCAAAATAAGCCGTATAAGTTCCTGGCTTCAAAGTAATGTAAATATTCTCTTTATCTTCTCTGGCAATATTAGAAATAAGCCGTATAAGTTCCTGGCTTCAAAGTAATGTAAATATTCTCTTTATCTTCTCTGGCAATATTAGAAATAAGCCGTATAAGTTCCTGGTTTCAAAGTAATGTAAATATTCTCTTTATCTTCTCTGGCAATATTAGAAATAAGCCGTATAAGTTCCTGGCTTCAAAGTAATGTAAATATTCTCTTTATCTTCTCTGGCAATATTAGAAATAAGCCGTATAAGTTCCTGGCTTCAAAGTAATGTAAATATTCTCTTTATCTTCTCTGGCAATATTAGAAATAAGATACATTGCAGTATAAGTAGAAGCCATCATATCCTTGGCTTTAGAAATATATCAGGGAGTCTCCAACATTTCTATCACACAAAAATATCTCCCCGTACACACAGTCAAAAAACATGGCTGAACACCTTCCCGGCAAAACGCCCAGGAACGTACTGTCACGGGATTACCGTATCTCCGTCCAGCTCAGACAATCACGCATGCGCGGCTAACCGCGAGAGACATAAGCTGAACTCATCTAGAAGATTCGCGAAAATTCTCGATCAAATCTTTTTTAAACAAACTAGTAGCTACACAAGGGAGATAACAAAAATCTGGCCTGTACATACAAGTATATTAATGTTTAATTCCCCTTGATTAAAATTTGACTTAACAGTTATCCATGCCTGCTGATTTTCCTTTTTGTATCATATGAATGGCATTCTCTACTTTTACAGATCTTGTTACAGCATTTCAATCCTATTCTGCGAAAGTACCCATTTATGAAAGGGTCTACTGATTGTCGTTTATTCGAGTGTTTTCTTGTTGATCTATCCACGTTTTTGTTGTTTTCTTCTCCCTAAAGTTTCTATGGGACGGAGAGCCGATCATATGTCCAACCTTTCTTATTCGCTACGACATGCGTGTAGGGTGAAGTGTTGCTATTCTTTGCGTCCCTTTCAGGCCCCTGTAACACAAGAGCGGCTACTTTCATAACTATCACATATTGTAAGATGTGACATATTTGGCGAGTTTTTTTATTATTATTTATTTATGTATACATTTTTTTGGGTCAAATGTATATACTGTAGAACGACAGTTCATCAATGTTTACAGAGCCAATTCCGGCATATGAAAGTAGTCACTGACAATTATTACACAAGCGGAACCGTCCCTGAAGACCACAGGGATGTGGTGATTCTTTCCTTTTCTTTTTCTTATTTTTTAGAAGAGTGCTATGAAAACTATGAACAGCTGAAAAGATTAATGAAGATGTCCAGAAAGAAGCCAGTGCGGATTCATATTAAAAAGAAGCAATCCACTTTCTTTGGGCGTTTTATGAGAAAAGGAAAGCTATGATGAGAAACTCCATACTGAGCGTTCCAAAGAGAAGGCAATTTGATAAGCAGACGTGTTCTCCGTTAGACATGTGTTTTGGCCCTTTACACTCAAACAGCGCTGGCTTCTCGGCGGCAAAGTTAACAGGTAGCGTCACACTCCATTTATTAATGCTGCAAACTTGAAACAGATGTCACAGTAACAGTTTTATTGTTCCAATTGTGATTGTTTCACAGCCAGCAAGAGGCCAGGCCTCTTAAGTACCTTAGTTCTCGACTATTCCTTTAGGCCCAAACAGTCTTCACTAGACTACCCGATATCAACTCGCATTTCGCGCGCAATCATCAAACGCAAAACATCGCAGTATAGTACAAATGGTGCGATCCAAACCAAACGCCAAGAACAGGAAAGTGTATAGCAGTCCACCAGCGCTGAACAAGAACCATGAGTTTAACAAAACCAGAAACAGCCACCCAGAGAGAACAGCCGACCCATCTTCAAATACTAAGGAGTGGAAGACACAGCTCTACAACACAGACATGTACACGCACAAGAGGAAGACAGAAGGGCAGAAAAGCCAGACATCACCTCCCAGCATGCGGCGGATGAGAGGACAATAACATCAGAACTTGATGAGTTAGACCCAGAAGATATCATTATCGAAGCACTACGCAGAATTCGTGAAGACAGAGACGAGTTCCTTAGTCATTCTCCACAATTACAAGAAGCAGTATTAGAAGTAACTCCTGATATACCAATAGCAGACATAGAGATACTCCGGGACTTAATGGAGAACAACCAAGTGTCCCACGGTGATCAGGAGAGTCCGTCCCACAGACCGCACGCTCAAACTGAGACGGAAGTCGGAGCGTGCCAACTTCACAAGCCAAGAAATGCCGTTTCTCACGAGGCACTACAGGAGAGGATCACTCAGATGTCTGGAGGTGAGGCCTCGCTAAGGGCCCTACCCGACAATAAAGTTATCGGTATCCTCGAGGCAATAACGGGCAGGAGTTACAAGACACGAAAAAGGAGTTATAATAGCTCTAAATAACACAGAGAAGACAAACGAACTGATGGTCGAACTAGAGTCCAGACACAAAGAAGTCCAGCTGCCCCACCAGATTAAAGTTACTGTGGAGATCTACAAGAAAACTAAAAAGATAGTTGTAAGAGGGGTCGACAACAATTGGTCTACACAAGAAGTCCACAGCCACCTGCAAACAGAAAACAAGAATGTCAAAATAACACAGGTTGAAAGACTGAAGACATGGGACAAGAAGGACACAAACCTAGTTATCCTAACTATTGAAGGGACTTCAAGACCAAGTCATCTAAACCTGCACGATAGATGTCGAAAAACAGAAGAGTACATCCTTCCTGTTATGCAGTGCTCAAACTGCCAGCAATTTTCGCACACTAAGAAAACCTGCAAGAGAGAGCGACAGTTTGCCGGTACTGTGCGGGAAGTCACTCTTACAATGAATGTCCTCACGCGAATGGGGATACCAACTATACAGTACGCAATTCCAACAGAACCTGCGCAAACTGTCTCGGGAACCACGGGTCAAGATACCGTGGCTGTCCGATCTTCCATGAGACAAAGGCCATACTGAAGGAATCTGTAACCAAACACGTCTCCTTCAGAGAAGCAAGACACCGAGTGGCTTCAGGTTGCACTGCTAAACAGGAACAGCACACAAGAACCAAACTAATAAAACTTACCACAGAGGTGCGAGACATAAAACAAAAACTCAAAGTCGAGAAGAACAGGCAGCACAACGAAGACACAGATACCATAAGAGACGAAACAATAGGAGCCTTACAGAGCGCCCAGGCAATGTTCATCATCATAACCCTCCACTCCCAAAGGAGCATAGACCTTCAACAAACACATGCCAAGTCCTCCTGTCACGTGCCATCATCTCAAGTTCTTTCCACGTTCTCCTCATCATTTTCACCTCTGTTTCCAGCTCTCTTCTCCATGTGCTTCTTGATCTACCTCTGCCTCTCTTGCCCTGGGGGTTCCAGATCAAGGACTGCCTTGTAATGCTATCAACAGGTTTCCGCAGTGTGTGTCCTATCCATCGCCATCGTCTTCTTCTCATCTCTTGTTCCACTGGCACTTGTCTAGTTCTTGTCATCAGTTCCACATTGGTAACCTTGTCATACCATTTTAATCCCTCTATTCTACGCAAGCACCCATTTATGAAAGTCTGTAGCTTTTTGGTTGTTGTCTTTGTTGTTCTCCGTGTCTCAGAGCCATACAATAGGACTGACTTCACATTTGAGTTGAAGATTCTTATTTTCGTGTTGGATCCGATTTCTCTTGATCTCCATATATTTCCCAATGCAATGAAAGCTCCTCTTGCTTTTTGTATTCTTATTTTGATATCGCTGTCTGTCCCTCCAACGTTGTCTATATTACTGCCAAGATATGTGTATGATTCTACATCTTGTATTGGTGTATCTTCAAGTTCAACCCTGTTATCATTACCTGATTTATTCTCATTATTCTTGTCCTTTCCCTGTGTACCCTCAGACCCAATTGCTGTGACCTCTCATCGAGTGTTTTCAATTTGTCCCGCATCTGATTACGGCCATGGGACAGAAGAGCCAAGTCATCAGCAAAATCCAGATCATCCAACTGCTCAGTCAGAGTCCACTGGATCCCATTTCCGTTGTGCGCTGTCGATGATCTCATAACCCAGTCCACCGCCAGCAAGAAAAGAAATGGAGACAAGACGCATCCCTGTCGCACTCCTGCCCCCATCCCAAACGGTTCTGTAAGCTGTCCTTCATGAAGAACTCTGCATGTCATGTCTTCATATGTTTTCTTTATTAAATTAATGATCTTCAGGGGAACTCCATAATGCCTCATCAATTTCCAAAGTGATTCTCTGTCTACACTGTCAAATGCCTTTTCGTAGTCCACAAATCCGATGTATAGTGGTGAATTCCATTCCAGACTTTGTTCAACTATTATTCTCAAAGTGGCTATGTGGTCTGTACATGATCTGTTTTGTCGAAAACCTGCTTGTTCATCTCTCAGTTGCTTGTCTATGGACTCTGTTAATCTCTCAAGGATAATCCTGTTTAATACTTTTCCTGGCACTGATAGTAACATTATTCCTCTATAATTTGTGCACTCTTGTAAATTTCCCTTCTTAGGCAACTTAACCAGATATCCTTCCTTCCATTCTGCTGGTATCTCTTCCTTTTCCCAGACTTTACCAAGTAATTTATATAACATCTCTGTAGCCGTGTCGATATCTGCTTTTATGGTCTCTGCTGGAATGCCATCAGGTCCAGCCGCTTTTCCATCTCTTAGAAGCTTTATGGCTTTCTTTATTTCTTCCTTCGTTGGTCTTTCACCGTTAATTTGTAGCTCTTCTTCTGCTGGCTGGATGTCTGGGGGGTTTTGTGGAGCTGGTCTATTGAGAAGGTCACCAAAATATTCTGTCCACCTCTTCATTTGCTCTTGTATATTGCTGAGCAGTTTCCCATTCTTGTCTTTTATGAGGCAACTTGTTTGCTTGTATTTCCCTGTTAGCTTCTTTGTGCTGCTATACAGTTCTCTCATATTTCCTTTGGCTGCAGCATCTTCTGCCTCTCTTGCCAACTCCTCAATATACTTCCTCTTGTCTCTTTTGATACTTCTTTTTACTTCTTTGTTTGCTTCTGTGTACACTTCTTGAGCCTTGGCTTTGGAACTTCTGGTTTTGCTTGTGTTTAAATCTGCTTTCTTGTTTTTTTTTTTCTGTCTTTTATCTTATTGATGGTTTCTGTTGTTATCCATGCTTTTTGTTGTCTTTCCCTTTTCCCCAGTATTTCTTCACATGTCTCATTCCATACAGTTTTGACCTGCTGCCAATAGTCTTCTGTATTCTCTACATCTTCCAGCTGTTGGAGCACTTGGAATTTGTTGGATACTGTGACCGCAAATTTGTCTCTTGTTTCTTGATTTCTTAGATGTCCTACATTAAATTGTTGTCTATAATTTTGCATTGTTGCATATCTCTTGAGTTACATTTTTACTTTGGCTATCAGAAGGTGGTGATCTGATGCCACATCTGCTCCTCTGTATACCTTTACATCCTGCAATGATGATCTAAACTTCTTGTTTATGCATATATGATCAATCTGGTTTTCTGTTCTATGGTCTGGTGATATCCATGTTGCCTTGTGTATTCTCTTATGTGGAAACATGCTTCCTCCTATAGCCAGTTGATTTGAAGCACAGAAGTTTGAGAATAGTTCCCCATTTTCATTCATTCTTCCTAGCCCATGTTTTCCCATGACTTCTTCAAATCCGGTATTGACTGTACCTATCTTTGCATTCATGTCACCCATCAAAATTGTGATGTCTCTTCTTTTTACTTTATCCATAATTTCCTGTAGTCTAGTATAAAATGCTTCTTTCACCGACTCTTCTTTGTCATTAGTTCGTGCATAACATTGGATGACATTTACTTGTATTTTCTTTTTAGCTGTTTTAAAAGTGGCTGTTATTATTCTAGGTCCAACAGCTTCCCATTCTTACTTACTTACTTAGTCGTTCCCCTTCTACCGTGAGGTGTAGAGGTTTGGAAGAGAGAGCGCCAGACTATTCCATCGGCCGTCCTCCTCCCGGCCTGGCCCCACTCCAGCCCTCGGTCCCTCAAAGATTGTCCAATGTTGTCCTCCCAGCGGACTCTGGGTCGTCCTCGGGGCCTGGATCCTTGGCTCTCTGTCTCCCATGCTTGTCGTGGTATCCGATCTTCTCCCATTCTGCAGACATGGCCAAACCATCTTAATTGGGACTGTTCTATCTGGGTCTGCAGGGGGTAGGATTTAAGGCCCTGAAGTATCGTCTGGCCACGTACCACGTCTCCCCTTGCCACCCCAACCACCCCATTCTTCCCATTCAATGAGTGCTTTCTGTGCTTCTTTAGATAACATAAGAGCTACCCCTTCACTGTGGTGTGAACTTTCGTCTTCATGTCCTGAGGACAGCACCAATTCACCTGTGATGTGTTTCTTCCTGTCTACCCCGTTCCACTTTGTTTCACACATTCCCAGAACCTCGATTTTATATTCCCTCATTTCTGCTGCTACTTGTGCCACTTTCCCTTGTTCGTTTAATGTCCGAACATTCCAGGTGCCAAATCTGGAAGTTCTCCTAGAAGAAAGAAGGTTAGTCAGCAACACAAACTCCTTTCGGCTTTCTCTGTGTTGCATCATACGCCTCCCTGCGAGAGGACCTTCCCCTGTCTTGGATGGCTGTGTTTTATTTTCCTTATTTGACTTGTCCATATTTGTTGAATTTTTTTGTGGTTTAAATTTTTTACAGGGTGGGGTAACCAGCCCCATGCCCAATCCTCCTTAGTCGCTTTCTACGACATGCATGGAAGGGAAAAGTGTTACTATTCTTTGCTCCCCTTTCGGGCCCCGGTAACACACGGGTGCCCAGGCAATGTTACAGGACATGAAATCCATTCAGCACCAAATAGAAGTCGACATCGCCAAGCACGCAGAGCTAAAGGAAGAGAACGAAGAAGTCCTCAAAAGCATGCTAACATCGAAGAAGTTAACACCCTATACAACCCAAATATAACCGTTTTGGTTGAACAGGGAATAACGGCAAAATAATAGATGGAAAGGAAAAAGAAAATTCAGGCCCAAATGTTTCAGTAGATCATACATTGAGACAGCTTTTTGCACCTATCTCTACAGCAGCGACTTTTACTGTGAACCCCACGACACAACTCCGTGACCAGATCATTAAATTTGGTCATTTTGAATACGTGCTGCTAATCTTACTGGATCCATATGGCACTCTGTCTGGTCAATCCTTATAATCTGGAGTCTTCGAGACTTCCTAATGATTTCAGCTTGTGTCTCTCCCTCTGGTAGGTCTAATGCCATGTCCCTGTCATTCGCACCATCAGGATTAGTTGATAAGCTTCAGTCTACCTAGCTGTAAATGGGTACCTGACTGAGTTAGGGAAGGAAAAAGCCACGATGAAGGGAACTGGTCACCCCACCTCTCGATGCTGGACCTAGTATAGTGTAATCTTTAACACTTCACTCTTCTACGGCAATATCTGCTATGGGACTACCTTTACCTTATACTTTGTGACCTCGTCTTTGCGGACGACTGCGCCCTCAACACATGCACAGAATTGGACATGCAGAACAATATGAGGAGGCTTTCTGTAGCGTGTGATGACTTTGGGCTTATTATTAATACGAAGAAATCTGAAGTAATGTTGCAACCTGCTCCTGGGAAACCTTACTGCGAACCAAAGATGCGAATATCGACTCCGAGGTCAACAACAGAATTGCCAAGGCAAGTGCGGCTTTCGGAAGACTAAATGTCTGGGATCGACAGGGAATTAGTGCTGCCGCCAAGATAAAAGTATATCATGCAATAGTGCTTACTACCCTCCTGTATGCCTGTGAAACATGGACAATGTATAGCAGACATCCCATGAGCTGTCTCCGCAGGATTCTCAAGATCAAGTGGCAAGATAGTGTATCTAATTCTGAGGACATATCTCAAGCATCTACACATGGCTGCAGTGGGCCCAAATTAGATGGGCCGGACATGTTGTTCGCATGCCCGAAAAACTCCTCCCAAAGCAGTTGATGTACCGCGAACTCTCCATGGGTAAGCGAACAGTACGGGGACAAAAAAAAACGCTTCAAAGACACACTGAAAGCATCGTTGTGCAGCTTCAAAATTGATGTCTCCTCTTGGGAGAATATCGCACAGGATCGTTCTGCCTGGCGGACAAACATTACTCAAGGCGCTCGCATTGCAGAACAGAATTTAGCTGATAAGGCAGAAGGCAAGCGTGCTGCAAGTAAGGTCAGAATGAACAGCAACACTATTATCGACTCTAACCATGTGTGCCCCATATGTGGCAGGGCCTGTAGGGCCAAAATAGGACTAATTAGCCACATGAGATCACGGCACAGATGTGTCACAACTCAAGTCTGAAGCTGTCGCCATCTTCGCTTGCGAAGAGCAACTATTATTATTATTATACTTTGTGAAAAATAACAAGAAACACGAGGTGGCGGTAACTGTACAAGCAAATTTAGCTATAGCATCAACAACAAATTCAAATCTGCCCGGATGACTGATAGCCATTTTACGGAAATAGGTTTCAGTAACTGTAGCGACTCCAAATGTTGAGTGAAGTAATACGGTGTCTTAGGTCTGGTATGCGTGTGTGAAGTAGATCATGTACAGCCAGACAGGTACAGTTCCCACAGGAACGTCACACCAAATCACGACGAATGGAGTCAATGAATCGTATAACACCTCGTGACGTTTTGATTATTTATTGTAGACGCCACAATGACGAGGTGTGTAGACATAAACAAGCAAGTACATCATAGGTACGATCAAACAGTCATTATTACAGCAACATAGTCAGTACAGCAATGGACGGTAGACGGCATCATAATAGAGATGAATCATATGCATGTCAATACATTATAAGGCTGTAATGTAGTCGGGAAAATTATCCATCCCTTTCTATCTTAGCCAGGAGATAACAATATGTAGGAGATCAATCCACTCTCCTTGAACTGACTTCAGCAAGACGGGCACGTCTTCTGAAGTATCAATAATGTCCTCAAAAATCCTCTAGTTAACAAAGGTATCAAACCTAGATCATGTAGCAGGGCAGCAAGTAATAGTCCTTAGGACATGCATCAACCCGATGCGTTGCAACGTAGCGATACGTGAGCCGAGAAACATCTCATAATGAAGACTCTTCAATGACAGGCTACGAAACAAATGTCAATCTCGAAAGATGGCGTAAGATAAAGTTATTCAAAATGCAATTACCTTGTCTTCAGGAAATACACCACATAACTCACATGCCTCCAGGCGTATTAAATCACAAGAGAAATGTCATCTCAAATAAACGAGCAATCTATAAAGAGGACTCCATATTCCTGACAGAACAAAATAAGCATAGACGCTCTCACAGAGACGTCTTGCTCGCAAAACGAACCGTTCTCGACTGCAGGGCGGAAACCAGAACACAAAGACTTAAAACTTGGACATGCGCAGTAAAGAGCGCAATACGAATACTGTTCACACAATATATGAAGATAGAACCTCTTTCTATGAAAAACGTCGAAATCAATGCCTTATAAGGAGACCATTAGACAGCATAGCAAGTTGCCAACTATTTCTGAGAAAACCGGCCTGTCATATCCATACATGGACATGATTTAAGAGCGCTTAACAAACTTATCTGCCACCTTTTGCCAACAAGAACAGACAACTGCATACTATAAATAGTGACTATTAATTTCACAAGGTTATTTCCCTTGCATTAGAAAAAAATATATGTTGTACACAGAATACGAGAAATTCTTGTGCAACATATCACCACCACCTCCCGATTTAAAAAAAAAATGTGGAACATATTTTTTTTTTTTAATATCCAAGAGCAAGCGACAAGCGGCTCAAAACGCACGAATTATGCGCGGATAATTAATTAAATTGCCTAACATGAGGCTAAATTGACACATAGAGTGTCTGGTGAGAATATATCTCAACAGAAAAATAAATCTGTCTCAAAAAAATATTCATATCGGGGGGTGTCACCAACACACATCACGCTAGCATGTAAACACAATATACGTATGCAAGTTACTATAGTCATCATCAAATAGCATACTCTAATATTGTCTTAAAAATGGATGTACAAATTTGATAGAAAATATCAAATAGCACATTATTTGACATGTAATAACCTTAGTACATAATGAAATTAAAGTACATGACGATCCATGACATATCCTCTGACGTTCCGAAGGTAAGTACACAATCTAGAACTCGCCATTGCTTGACAATAGTAAGGTAGTCCTCAGATCATCAATGACATTCTGAGAAAGTACAAACAATATAATGCT
Source organism: Oreohelix idahoensis (assembly GCA_024509875.1). Classification (NCBI taxonomy): domain Eukaryota; kingdom Metazoa; phylum Mollusca; class Gastropoda; order Stylommatophora; family Oreohelicidae; genus Oreohelix; species Oreohelix idahoensis. The sequence continues at coordinate 386,870 of JAMPIV010010999.1, forward strand.
ATTTAACAACCAATATGCTTCATAAGATACTATACATTATTAACAATTGTGGCCGTTTAGTAAACTTTCGGCCCTTATATTAACTACCCAGTCTTCCTCTGTTATCTTAAAGACAGAAACAGAAGGAGATGACAACAATGCACAATAGTATGTGTTCACATAAAGTGAGAACAGATGTGCTAATGTATTGTAGTAATATCGGTGTGTTATGACTCTGTAATATATAGAAATATAGGACAGAAGTATTAGTTGGAGTCATGTGGGCATCTAGACAAAATGTCAGCCATCACATTATCCGCACCACGGATAGCTCGTACCGTGAAGTGAAAAGGTTGAAGAGCTATAGCATAGCGAGTGGATCTCGAACTCTTCAAATTCTTAGTCTGAATAGCTGTAAGAGCTTTCTGATCAGTCTCTAGAATGAAATGTGCGCCCAGGAGGAATCTTTGTAGCTTTAGAATTGACCAAACCATCGCTAACAACTCACGGTCTAAAACCGAGTAGTTCCTCTCTGCCGCATTTAGTTTCCTAGAAATGTACATAACAGGATGCAGAGTTTCTGAATACTCTTGCATAAGTGCTGCTCCAATCCCAGTGGATGAAGCATCACTTAGAAGAACAAAAGTCCTATCAAGAGTAGGTAATCTTAGGATGGGAGGAGATGAAAATATCTTCTTGATCTGGTCTAAGGAAGACTGGCATTCTGGAGACCAACGGACCAGATTAGGCAAACCTTTCTTCAACAATGTTGAGAGAGGTGCCATGATCGAAGATAAATTCGGAATAAATCTCCCATAAAATTGGATTAGACCTAAGAGACTACGAACTTGTTTCTTCGTTTTAGGTACAGAGATGTTCAGTATTTTGGAAGTATTGTGGTCCTCTGTCTTTAAGAGACCATGACCAACACGATGACCCAGGAAAGAAATTTCACCAAAACCAACAAAAGCTTTAGAAGGTTTTGCTGTCAAATTATACTCACGTAGAGTGGACAGTAAGTCATATAAACCCAAATAGTGATCTTCCCAGGAATCACTAAAGAGACAGATATCATCTAAGTATGCGATGACATCTGAACGATGTGAAAGAATTCGACGCATCATGCGAACGAAAGTAGCAGGGGCGTTCATAAGACCGAAAGGCATAACATTCCATTGGAATAGACCCCTAGGTGTAGAGAAAGCAGTAAGAGGTTTGGCATGCTCTGCTAAAGGCACTTGCCAATAACCTTTAGACAAGTCAAGTTTAGTGAAGAATCTAGAGTTAGAAAGTCTAATAAGTAGATCTTCTAGTAAAGGCATCGGTTCAGCATCGAACTTAGTGACTTGATTTAATTTGCGATAATCAACGCAAATTAGTATGTTCTTATCTTTCTTCCGGACAATAACCATGGAAGAAGAATATGGTGAAGTAGATGGTTCAATTATGTTCAATTGAATCATTTCATCCAATTCCTTTTCCACTTGCGACTGAAAGTGTATAGGGATAGGATAAGGCCTAACCCTAATAGGACTATTGTCGGTAAGAACTATGTCATGTTCAATGACATTTGTGTGTCCAGGGATGTCAGTGAGAACATCCTGAAATGTTTGTAACATCGACGAGACTTGACGATGTTCCTCAACAGAAAGATTAGGAGAAATAGAAACGTTCTTCCAAGATTCCGTGGAATGTAGCGGAACCACTGCAAGGGGAAGATTGACGTCACAGAAAATAGATTCCTCATCCTGTATGACAGACAGGGATGAGTAATGACCATGAGGTGCAGGAGAATCATCCGTTGCCTGGAAAATAGGCAGCAAATAGTCCGGACGTTCGTGAAATTCCGAAAGCATGTTTATGTGGAAAGTTTTATGCTTTCCATCAATATCGACCACATAGTCAACATCGGAAATTCGCAAGACTATTGCATACGGACCTTTCCATGCAATAAGAAGTCTATTTTCCCTACTGGGGAGTAGGACGAATGCTTTGTCACCTGGACAAAGTTATCGTAGACATCTATTCTTGTTAGCAAACTGCCTTGCCTTCTCTTTAGCAATTTCTGAAGAAGCAGTTGCTAGTTTGCATGCCTCAATGATCTTTTGCCTAAGAGCAATGACATACTCATATGAGGATTGAGTGTCATCACTAATATCATCGGCAGTGATGAGATCGTGTAATAAAGACATAGGGCCGCGCGGACGCGCGCCAAAGACAAGTTCAAAGGGAGAAAATCCTGTGTGCTTGTTTGGGACTTCTCTATAAGCAAAGAGAGCCGCGGGTAAAACCCTGTCCCAATCTTGAGGATGATCCTCAGTTATCTTACCAAGTAAAGTCTTGAGCGTTCTATTGAGACGCTCAACTAACCCATTAGACATAGGATGATAGATACTACTGAGAGATCTTTTAATGTGTAGGGTAGACATTACTTGTGACATAGTGTCGGATATAAGTTGAGTGCCATGGTCTGACAATATTTCTCTGGGGAACCCCAAGCGAGAAAATATCAACCAAAGAGCATCTGCGATCTCTGGCCAACGTGTGCACATATCGAGACATGTAAGGATAAACTGATGTCCTCTGGCCGACTTGATCTTAAAAGGGCCAATAATATCTATGGCCATTTTTTGAAACGGCCGAATAGGGATGTCAGCAGCCTGGATAGGCGCAGCATGTCGTGGTCCTCTAGATTTGACCTCCTGACATACCTTGCATGATCGGCAGTAGATACGAATGTCCTTGTTGACAAAAGGCCAAAAGAAAGCCGCAAGGACTCTCGACGTCGTACGGGAAAAACCCATATGTCCAGCACATTGCGAGTCATGAGCATGTTGCAATATTTGCACTCTCATGCTCTTGGGAACAAGAATTTGCGAATGTGCCGATGTAGCCGAGTCTTGTACCATACGTACAAGTACGCCGTTTTTCATTGCTATCCAAGATTTTCTATTTGTATCCTGATTCGGATCACCTTTCTTCGCAAGAATGAAGAATTTTTTTAGAGAAGGATCTTCTTCATGCAATTTTATGAAAGAGTCACGAGTGATAACTAAGTGACTATCTTGGCTATGAACTTCATTATTACCATCCAATGAAGTTTGGGGGGTTTGTAGAGCTTGTGCTCTTGTAACGACTGCATTGGTAGCTTGCATATTATTATCTTCCCAAGCAGCAATCTGCTGTGGGGTACACTCCCTAACTCCGTGGAGGGAGCCGCGCTGGTGTAATGGCTACGACGTTGTACTGGCGACCAGGTGTTCATGGTTCAAACCCGGCCGTCGGCGTTTGAAGAAATGTTTACGACCGGAAATTTGACTGAATAACCTAAACGGCTCCTGCACATAAATCCCGTGTGGATGGGAAGGAGCGAAGCTCCTGACCGGGTTGGAAGGAAAGTCCACTCCCCCTCCCCCCTTAGCCTCGCAATGACATGTCATTGGGCCGAAAGAGCCGGAAAGCTCGAGTGCCGCTGGTTATAGAAAAAAAAAACTCCGTGGATACGACCAATAATAAGGTCCGCAATAGGATTAGGTAAGAGACAAGCGTGCACATCTCCAGTAAAGAAAGGAGTGGCAATGTGAATTACAGCAGTAGGATATTTCTCTAGAGTGCCACCAAATGTGACACATTTGATAACCTTTCCTGTAGCACAAGATGGATCTACAAGAGATTGTCTAACACCAATAGTGGTGCATCCGGAATCGAAAAGTAGTGAGACCGGAGTATTATTAACAAGACCCTTATGTAGGATTAAAGAACCCCTCCCGTCATGCGCAACTGCAGCAGGAAGAGCGGGAAGAGGGTGACCACAACTCAAAGTAGTTATAGTAGTCGGTTCGAATAAAGTACTGCATTGGGGGCACTTGTTTGCTCTCCCAAAGTCAAAAGCAGAACAAGTGACAGCGTCAGAGTTTTTTATTATCAACACCCTGATTACAGGATCCCTGAGTTTCCTGCTGTACAGAGTTAGCCTGCTGATATCTCTTTTTTTTGTGTTGAGATCTACCGCGACTATTATTACCTCTGAAGTTATCAGAGTTATTATTATCTCTGAAGTTATTGTTGTCTCTATTGTAACTGTTATCCTGGTTCGAATTGCAGTTTCCACGACTACCATCATGTCCACATTGATGCGAACATCTATTTGTTTGGTTCTGAGGTCTTCGCGAGGAATAACCTCTATTACCATATCCTCTTCTGAAATGCCTAAAATTATTAGGTTGATAGAATCGAGGATTGTCAACTTGTCTCCAATTCTTCGAAGAAGAATCACCATGAAATTGATTCCCATGATTTTGAAAATAATTACTGTACTCTTTCTATCAAAATTTTGTTGGAATTTACGACCAAAGTTTTGACCGTATGGTGCTGCCGAAGCAGATGGCAAACCTTCTTTCACTTTTGAGTTACTAATGGTTACGTGAGGATGCGCGGTTACATACTGGCAACAGAAATCTTCCATTTCTTTTATTGTTTTAGGTTTACGTTCATGAAGGAAAGCAAGGAAAGACTCATTGACAGAAGACATGACTTTGTCTCTAAGTATTAAGTCCATAAGTGCTTCATAAGTATGTTCCGTCTTAGACAGTTCAACCCAACGTGTAAAAGTAATGCGTATTCTTGCAATAAACTCGGAGAATTCAACTCCAGTTTCAGGCAACATGTTTTTAAATTGTAGACGATAGCCATCTTCGTTAAGCTGATATTTCTTTAACAAAGCGGCCCTGACAACCTCATAATTGTTCTTGTCAGGATCATCCACCATATTTAACATACTTAGAGCTTTACCTGTCAGTATCCCTGACAACTGATAAGCATATTGTGCTTTGTCTATGTTATGAGCTTTACATGCTTGTTCAAATCTGTCTAGATAGAACGTTATGTCATCATTGGAAGGACTAAATGCTGGTAGCTTAATCTTAAAAGTGTTAGCATTAGCCTTATCACCAGATGAACCTTTATTTGCATCATTAGCATTACTCATGCTCATCAATTTCAACTTTTCCAACTCTAAAGCTAAGAGTTTTTCTTCATGCTCCATTTTTGCTTTTCTCTCATCAGTCTCTCTTTGTAACCTTCTCTCTTCAGCCTCCCTTTGTAACTTTTTCTCTTCAGCCTCAGCCTGAAGTCTCCTATTTTCAATCTCTATTTCTAGTCTTTTATTTTCAGCCTCTTTTTCAAGTCTTTTATTTTCAGCCTCTTTTTCAAGTCTTTTATTTTCAGCCTCTTTTTCAAGTCTTTTATTTTCAGCCTCTATTTCTCTTTCAAGTTTTTTCTCTTGAGATTCTGCTTCTCTTTTTTGTTTTTCCATTTCCATTTGGAATCTTTTTTCATCCACCTGCATCTGCAGTTTTAAATTTTCAGCTTCTATTTTCTTTTGTTCAGTTTGTTCTTTCATTCTCTTCTCTTCCGACTTCAATGCCTTGGCATACTGAACAGTCGCAAATTCTTCTAATTTATCACCAGTCTTTCCAAGGGCTTAACCCTGCTCAATAAAGTACTCAAATGTAGACATGTTGTCTAAAATATGAGTCCAAAACCTGAAATAATTAAATAACTTATTTCAAACTCAGTGGTAACAAGTATTAAATTAAGCACTTGTATACTCAAAACTCATTAACCAAATCTCTGTGGTAAACAAGTCTATTATAAAGAACTTGTATGTCAACTGTATTGCAATATCAACAATCAACTCTTGATCCTAGGTGCACTTCCCATTCAATAGTGCACAACACTATTCATCATTTATTTATCATCAGTATAGTAGTGATAGTGCATCAGAATAATCCGTTAATTTATTACCGTAAGTGTAATCAATGACTATGTAAATACAATCACACTGTAAACATTAACAATGTAAACAATGTAAACAACAACAATGTAAACATAAACAATGTAAACAATAACAAAGATCAGAAACAATACAAAAACATTCGCAGTAATCAACTAAAAATAAAGCGGAAAGTAAAGAAATATCACAAAAAATGTGATGATATCTGCGATAGAATCAAACAAAATACATGACACTACAGTGTATAAACAAAAATGTTGTATAAAACTAAACAATAGAAAAGAGGAGACTAGCAAATACAAACAAATCAAAACAAAACTAAAGAGTGCGAAAAAATAACGAAAACAATAATAACACATGTCATCACAACTAACAAAAATAGCAACTAAAGTCGCTTTTCAAATTCCAGTATCGGAAATTTTTACACCCTACAGAAAACGCTTACGATAGACAACCTCTATGACGTGGTACAATCTAAGGGAGACACCACCCAACCGAAAACCCGCGAAATATAAACATATAAATACACAAATAACATATAAACATATAACATATAAACATATAACATATAACAAATGACAAAAGAATGAGATGAAACACAGAAGACTCAGTAGAAGTATAAGGGCAGGGTTTACGAACAAACAAGCCACTTAACTTATGGATATCCAATCGTAGAACAGCAGAAAAACAGATGTCAATCAACGTCCTAAAGAGTGAAGCTCCAACGATGATGGCACATCTGAACTGCTTCCACTGCTAACACGATGGTACTTGAGCTTCTGACATACTGTATGTTGAGTTGTTACGGCACTTGACCCTCTTATCCAATGGTAAATCAAACGGTACTTGGCCTTCTCAAGAACTCATAGCAACAACTTGTATTATCCAGCAATATCATTAACAACGCCGGGTACTGTCAAATTTCTTGCTTCAAGCAAAAAGTTGTAATTTCGATATTTTTACCGGGCAACGCCGCGTACTTTGAAAATTCTATATGTTGATGTCTTGAAGAATGTTGAAGTGTAGATTTTGTTGAAGTGGGTAAGGGACCCCGAGTCTGCTCACCAAATCAAATCAATGTTGAGACGTGGTGGGCTTATCGAAAACCTTTGGACTGGCCACCAAATATGTAGCGACTCCAAATGTTGAGTGAAGTAATATGGTGTCTTAGGTCTGGTATGCGTGTGTGAAGTAGATCATGTACAGCCAGACAGGTACAGTTCCCACAGGAACGTCACACCAAATCACGACGAATGGAGTCAATGAATCGTATAACACCTCGTGACGTTTTGATTATTTATTGTAGACGCCACAATGACGAGGTGTGTAGACATAAACAAGCAAGTACATCATAGGTACGATCAAACAGTCATTATTACAGCAACTTAGTCAGTACAGCAATGGACGGTAGACGGCATCATAATAGAGATGAATCATATGCATGTCAATACATTATAAGGCTGTAATGTAGTCGGGAAAATTCTCCATCCCTTTCTATCTTAGCCAGGAGATAACAATATGTAGGAGATCAATCCACTCTCCTTGAACTGACTTCAGCAAGACGGGCACGTCTTCTGAAGTATCAATAATGTCCTCAAAAATCCTCTAGTTAACAAAGGTATCAAACCTAGATCATGTAGCAGGGCAGCAAGTAATAGTCCTTAGGACATGCATCAACCCGATGCGTTACAACGTAGCAATACGTGAGACGAGAAACATCTCATAATGAAGACTCTTCAATGACAGGCTACGAAACAAATGTCAATCTCGAAAGATGGCGTAAGATAAAGTTATTCAAAATGCAATTACCTTGTCTTCAGAAAATACACCACATAACTCACATGCCTCCAGGCGTATTAAATCACAAGAGAAATGTCATCTCAAATAAACGAGCAATCTATAAAGAGGACTCCATATTCCTGACAGAACAAAATAAGCATAGACGCTCTCACAGAGACGTCTTGCTCGCAAAACGAACCGTTCTCGACTGCAGGGCGGAAACCAGAACACAAAGACTTAAAACTTGGATATGCGCAGTAAAGAGCGCAATACGAATACTGTTCACACAATATATGAAGATAGAACCTCTTTCTAAGAACAACGTCGAAATCAATGCCTTATAAGGAGACCATTAGACAGCATAGCAAGTTGCCAACTATTTCTGAGAAAACCGGCCTGTCATATCCATACATGGACATGATTTAAGAGCGCTTAACAAACTTATCTGCCACCTTTTGCCAACAAGAACAGACAACTGCATACTATAAAAAGTGACTATTAATTTCACAAGGTTATTTCCCTTGCATTAGAAAAATATATGTTGTACACAGAATACGAGAAATTCTTGTGCAACAGTAACGTATTTACGAGTACAATTAAATTTGAAAGGTTGAAATATGGGCTTATTTAAAAAAGCAATGAAGAAATCAATGACGTGCAGGGTGGAACAGAAAGCAAATAGTTTTGAGGCGAGTGAAGCAAGCGCTGTTAAAAATCATGGCCCCCATACTCCATACGAAGAAAAAGGTAATGATGATAAATTCTTCACAAGCTGATGACTTCGAAAAGAAATTTGATCAGCAGGAAAGACATCACCAGCTTCTGAAATTCATAAATCCAAAGATCATGCCTGCTTATAATTTTTTATGGTATGGTTTGAAAAAACGACTTTGGGTAAATGAGGTTAAAAGGTACGGGATATTTGATTGGTTGGATTTTAAAGGAAGGCGAAGTATGATTGGTTGACCTAAAACTAAAAATATATTTTAGATTTCAGGGCCAAGATGGAACACGGTGCGGAGATAGTAGTAGGTGTATTACGCCAGGTATCTAATACATTGGGTAAGCTGGACAAAAACAGCAAACTTACCAATGTTAAAGGCAATGTTGACACTTTTTCAGGTAAAGCTACTGAATGTAAGGCCTGGCTCTTACAATTAGAAAGAAATTCTTTATCGGTTCAGGTCTCAGACAGTGAAAAGAGATTGTTAGCTTTTCTTACTAGCACACATTTAGTGGCCGAATTCATTAGAAGAAGGTTAGACACAGTGCTAGAGGAATCATGGCAAGAGTTCAAACAGGAATTGGTGAAGAGATACGGAGAATTACAGGATGTAACCTAGGATGACAAGAACTTAGGAAGATAAAGCAAAGCAAAGAGGAAACGATACAAATGTATACTGATAGAATGTTTAACATCATTGAAGATGTATTTCCAGCTGAAACGATAGACAGACAAGGAATAGATAGCCAATTGATCGGTATCTTCGTAGACGGATTGTATAGTGATGCCATCAAACTCCAACTAATAAGGAAGGATCATAAGACGTTAAAAGACACTATGGCTTCTGCCATTGTAGAAGAAAACATAAGAAGAAGGTTTGAGTTGAGAGTAGAACAGGCAAGGGTTGAAGAGGAGAAACCAATGGAAATAGATAACATAGGTCGAAGAAACAATGGTGGAAGAAGACAACAGGTAGCAGATTTGTGCAGGACATTGAATGCTACAATTGCCATCAGCGGGGACACAGAGCTAGCATGTGTGCATGGAGACCACCACGCATGTATCAAAACAGTAGGTCTGCACATTTAGCTAGTTATCATAGTCCGCGACATACTATGTGTAGGGACAAGGATGACACCTGGTGTCATCCTCAATATTACACCCACACACAAGGGGCACACTCATGCACGCACCACACGAGGGCTTTCGGGACGCCTCGGTACGGTAGATACAGTAGTCAGGGAAAAGGCAGACCTACTCACATGAGGGAGACTGACAAGAGTTGGGTGACTAATAGGTCTCAGAATAATAGGCAGGTACCTATGGGAGGAAAACCAAGGATGTGGAAACAGAATTGAGATATACCAACAGTGAATGGTACATACAACAACAGATTCGTGCAACAGAGGGACAGAGTTCAACAAAGGATAATTGTAGTAAGATCCCTGATATCCCGATCAAATAGATAACATATTATAGATTAATATAAAAATCCAAATACTATAGAGATAAAGTAGGGAAGTTGTGCTTTACGTCTTCGCCATCGCCCGCAGTCACGCAGGTTTTGAGAAAACCTTAACGCAAAGTGAATGATACCATCTCTCAATATTACAAGCTTTTTCATACTCCGTCCTTGAAATTAACTATAACATTTTGACAGCCTAGGCGTGTTCGTTCCAAGAAAGAGTGAGAGACAAACGGAGGAGTGACGGAGGGAGAGAAATTATTAATAGTACGACAGGCGACAGTGGTTCTAGGCATCGCTTACTGTAACGAAAATGCGTGACTTTGCTACTAGCAGATTTGGAAAATCGGTGCAAATCCACTACTAACCGCGTGCCCACCCCGTTCATTAGTAGCGCAGTTTGAATGTATAACCTTTTAGATAGGGAGACGTTAGTATAAACACACAGACAAGCTCGCATTTCCTGTATACAGTGGTAGTATTTTCTGATGAAATCCTAACTCGTCGCTTCATTTTGAAACGAACGAGAGAGAGTGGGAAAACGGTGGTGGGATTAAAGAAAAGAAAAAGTACGGCTAACTTGGAAATTTGAAAATACCCACTAATGTGTAGGGCTGGAGATGGCGAAAATGAAACTTAGAAGAATAAAATAGACGAAAGGACAGTTAACAAATAACATGATAATATTTGTTTATCAGAAGACAATGCTACCCCTAATGTTATACTATCTTACAGTAAAAACGCTTTGATAATAACAGAAATATTGTAAAGAAAAGACATAGAAACAGACGCATTGATGTTCTCACTCAACTTTGCCAGTCTGGGGGAAGAGGGGGGACGTTACATTTTTGAAAGTGTAATTTATTTTTGAAAAAAAGAGGCTAGTGGGCAAAACATAATTCGATAGGCTGTGGTAGAATAGACTAACAGTAGTAATAAAAACGATTTGAAACCAGCGTTAGTTGCCACTCGAAGATAAAAATCTCACAAGTAGTGTTAGCATCAGACGCAAGGAATAAATGACCAGTGCCTTTGCTGTTCTGCACCAGTGGCGATCTGAATGTGCCCATTGATCGCCGGTTAACCTACAAATTGTGTATTATTTCATTGATGCGGTTGTGACGGAATTCTAAATACAATATCTAAATTATAATATAACAAGATAGTGCGTAAAGTCAAAATAAGATAGAAAATAAAAATTGAGTCCATCGTCTTGTTCGCCCACGCCAGTTAATATGCGGGTTTTGCTAAGCCTTATAGCCGAATGGAGGGTACTGTATTTTTCAAATTTGACCTTGGATAAAACCTAACACTTTTTCCCAAGGTTCAAACAATAATTGCCTCGGTGATAGAATATATAGTAAAAGGGGGAGAGAGAGGGTGATAAATGGCCTCAAATGCTAATCGCGACTAACATCGTTTCTAAAAATAAAACCAACGCGCAAAAGCCTTGCCTAGGGCGATTCCCAAAATACGAAGAAAAAGTTAGAACATGTAGACAACTCGTGTCACAAAAACAACCTTAGCTCTTATTTCTTACTTACTTACTTACTTAGTCGTTCCCCTTCTACCGTGAGGTGTAGAGGTTTGGAAGAGAGAGCGCCAGACCATTCTATCAGCTGTCTTCTTCCTGGCATGGTTCCATTCTAGTCCTCGGTCCTTCAAAGATTGTCTAATGTTGTCCTCCCTGCTGACTCTGGGTCGTCCTGGAGGTCTGGATCCCTGGCTCTTTGTTTCCCATGCTTGTCGTGGTAGCCGATCTTCTCCCATTCTGCAGACATGGCTAAACCATCTTAGTTGGGACTGTTCTATTTGGGTCTGCAGCGGATGGGATTTTAGGCCTTGACGGATCGTCTGGTTGCGGACCATGTCTCTTCTTGTTACTTCAACCACTTTCCTCAGATACCTCATTTCTGAGGTTTGGATCTGGCTTTTGTGGGTTGTAGTCATTGCCCACGACTCGCATCCATATGTCAAGACTGGGACATAGGTGGAGCGGTATACAGCCATCTTCGTTTTCTTACCAACCTCTTTCTTGCTGAGGAATCCACGATTTATGGCCTGAAAAAGTCTCCCAGCCGCTGCTTTTCGAGTGGCCAACTCTTCTTTGATGCCTCCCTTTCGGTCTATAATAGCTCCGAGATATTTAAAGTGGTCGACCTGCTCCAGGACCTGTTCTCCCAACTTAATCTGATGTTTTCTTTCTTCTCGTGATATCACCATGGATTTTGTTTTAGAGCTGCTTATGACCATCCCTCTCTTCTCCAGCTCTTCCTTCCAGACTTGCAGGTTGGATTGGAGATGTGCCTCTGATTTAGCAATCAGGGCAACATCATCAGCAAATGCCAGCTCCGAAATATAGACCTGTCTCATCTTCCAGTACCCCACTGAATACTTTCTTGTTCTCTCCTTACATGCCTTGATGACATCGTCCATAAGGAGTATGAAGAGGTAAGGTGATAGGATATCACCTTGTCTTACACCAGTGGTGGTTCTGAACTCTTCTGACTTATGGTTTGCTGTCCTCACATAATTTCTGCAAGACTTGTAGAAGCTCTGTATAGCATGAATCAGAGGTGCTGGAATATTCTTCCTTGCCAAACAGTCCCAAAGTTTGCTCCAGGGGACCCTGTCAAACGCCTTTTCCAGATCTATGAAACAAAGATGGATCTCACTCTTATACTCAAGGGCCTTTTCACTCAGCTGTCTGAGTGTGAAGATTAGGTCTTGAAGCTCTTATTTCAAAGGACGTAATTATCACGTAAATAGAGAGGACAGCACATGGAAAAGAGTTGAACGTGTAGTAGACTAAAAATAAAAAACTAACATGGAAAAAAAAATTGTGTACTTCTGAACCAAGCCAACTAGTCCCATATAAATTATATATTCGTGTACATTAGGACTTGCTGACAAAGAATATGCTAGTAGTTACGCAAATAGTCCATTAATTAACTAATTATAGCCATAATACTATAGTGGATCTGACCAGACTGTCAGGAAAGATCATGCCTGCTTATAATTTTTTATGGCATGTTTTGAAAAAAACGACTTTGGGTAAATGAGGTTAAAAGGTACGGGATATTTGATTGGTTGGATTTTAAAGGAAGGCGAAGTATGATTGGTTGACCTAAAACTAAAAATATATTTGCCTTGGAAACATATTGGGAGTTGTTATTTGAAACGATAGATTCAAAAATAAATGTAAACATGGTCTCATTGGACAAAGCAGTAGATATTGGCACGAAACGGGGACTGTTCACTGCCATTTCAAGAAAATTTTGTGTAAAGCAAGATCGATGAGAGCAGGCGGAGAATTTTCTAACATAGGAAAAGCCTGGACATAGGGCAGATCGAAAATGTGCCATATTCTATTGCCTAGTCATCGTTTACTTGTGTTATTTCCTTGCATCTGTGAGGTTTTTGGTGGCTGTCAATAACTGGTGCCAGACTACAGTGGGCCGATATATTCATGCCACAGTCTTGCCTTTTTCGGAGACAACTGTAAACCACCATCATTCTTGAAGAAGTGGGAGCTGAAGGTTGTCGTTCAGCGAAGTGCAGGAAGATTCCTACATCATATTACAAAGATAGGTGCATGTTCGGCACCTGATCGCTCAACTAACATTATATTAAAAATAAGAGACTGGGACTAGTGATATAAACATTCCATCAGTGTCCACATAAACTTACAAACAACATGCAGAGATGATGATAATAAACAATCTACCAGTGTATATGTAAAGTTTCTTTTCTTCTTTCCACTCTGTAAAGTGTCAGTCTGTATGCTCTGTAAGGAAGAGTGGTGTGTTGTTGAGATCAGGCATGCTCCAGTCTACCCAGCTGTAAATGGGTAACTCACCCTAGTCCTGAGTTAGGGAAGGCAAAGGCTCCAGGGGAAGCAGGCCCTAAACTTGGTCACTTCAACCGACGCAGGATGGTGTATGTATGAAGTAGAAGTGTAGAGTGTGATTACCGCGAATGGTGTACTGTTCGTGTGCTGACCAATATAACCACTCATACACTTGTGTCTACAATGCACCAATGCAGACTGCTGGAATCTTTGTTTACTCAATTTATTCAGACGTACACACTGGGACATACGAGTACATCATGGTATGTTGACATATCAATTTGTAGGTATACATAGCAGATCTGAAGTCATGACACATTCAGAAATAATGGGCAGTACATCAAAAGTTCAATGTCATGATATATTATGGCCGCATCCCCCTATCTGACTAAACGCGTCAGTGAAGGCAGATCGGTAAATAACTAAAGTTACTTGACGTCCATAGTTTGTAGCATATCTTATGAAACCACGAAAGGGGGTTTCTAGCAAGATTGAGATCTCCCTGTCACTGTCCGATAATAGGATAAATAATCTGTTCTCTTGGCAGTGATCAAAACATATGATGACCGAAATCTAACATGGCCGCCTCCCTGAGTTGTCGTTCACTCATTCATAGGAAGGAGAATATAAGCCAGAGTTAATTTATAATGGGTATATAAATGATTTCATAAATGTTCCCATACAGCTCTACGGTGATCAGGTTAATTCACGTAGCCATAACCGCTGTAGGAAAGTCTGTCATCTTTGTCGATACAAAACACGACCCTAGCGATACGAAGCACAATGTTCCATCTAGGTCGAATCGACATGAGATCATCAAAATAGGGTCTGGCAATACATGGAGTCCGAATTATACATTGTACCGTACCTTAGGAGAGTAATAATAATAATAATAAATTCTTTAAGCACCAAACACGGCGCATAAGGCAGAAACCAGTGCTCTCCAGGTTGTTCGTTGTGACGCCACTCCTCTTAGCTCTTGCACATTATTTAGGCCCAACGTTCTTCCTTCTCTTATTATTGTTCTTTTGAGTGTTTCTTTTGGTCTTCCTTTTTTCCTCTTACCCTCAGGAACCCAAGTGAGCGCCTGTAGTGGTATTCTGTTGTTTTGCATTCGTAGGACATGACCGATATATGACCATCGTCTTTTCCTTATATAGTCGGAGACATATTTCTGCCTAGAGTCTTCTCTTCTTTGTCGATTAGTCTTGAATTCTTTCCAACTGATGTTCATGAGTTTTCTAAGACATTTGTTCTCGAATGTATTCAGCTTGTTCTCCAATGATTTTGTTATTTTCCAACTCTCACAGCCGTATGTTAACACTGAGATAACATTTGAATTAAACAGACGAAGCTTGGTATGTATATTCAATGATCGTAATTTCCAAATGTTAGATAATCTATTGAAGGCGCTAGCTGCCAAATCAATTCTAGTATAAGATTTCTCTTGTTGTGTCACCATCCTGAGTCATTTTACTGCCTAAATAATTGAAACTTTCAACTTTCTGTAGTTTTTCCCCGTTCAAGATGATATCAAAGGTCTCGTTAGAAAAGTTCATAGCTTTAGTTTTAGAGTCATTTATTTGGAGACCTATTTTAACCGAGAGATGACACAAATTATTTATTGCTTCTTGGGATTGTCTTGGTGTTGAACTTAAGAATGCTACATCATCTGCGAAATCCAGGTCCCCCAGGAATTTTCCATTTGTCCATTTTATACCCAATTGTTCATTGTGGGTATAGTTTCTCATAACCCAATCAATAGCTATCCAAAAAGTAGTGGTGACATAATACAGCCTTGTTTCACCCCTGTTTCTACTGTAAACCATTCTGTATTCCCTTTATTTGTTCTAACACAACATCTTGCATTGTCATATAGCGCTTTGATTATATTCACATATTTTGTTGGAAAACCATAGATTGTAAGTATCTTCCACAATGATGGGCGGTGTAGACTATCAAAGGCTTTTTGAAAATCGACGAAGGTGATAATAAGTGGCGATTGCCTTTCCACTGATTCTTCTATAATTGTTCTTAGTGTGAATATTTGATCAATACATGATCGTTTCGGCCTGAAACCCGCTTGTTCTTCTCTGATCTTTTCGTCAGCATGCAATTTAAGTCTTTCTAACATCATGCAACATAATAATTTTCCAGGTACTGATAATAGAGATATACCACGCCAGTTATTACAGTCTGATAGATCACCTTTCTTCGGTAACTTTACAATAATACTGTCTTTCCATTGTTGTGGTGGTTGTTCTTCTCTCCATACTTCATTTATAATATCTAAAATTCTCAAGAGGTTGTTGTCATTAACTGCTTTAATCATTTCCCCTGAAATTTCGTCAACTCCAGCAGCTTTAAAATTTTTTAATCTTTTAACAATCTTAGGAGAGTCTCTAACATAAACTATAGTAGAGATACCATCTCCTTTAGAAGAAAACCACTTCATGAATCATATTTCCTTAAGAATCTACCAGCCCTTTGAAAAGTGCGTACCCGCCATTATCACGGTACATCGGAACTCATCACGACTTGTCAAGACAACTCATACTTCCGCTAGACCGGAATAACAAGAATCTAGTCCCGTCTACTCATCCAAAATATACAATATAGGACTGATTCTACTTGTACTAATAATATGTAATACATATGAATTCAGGCCATAAACATAATAAGCAAATTAATATATTTTCTGGCCCTAAAAATAAGTACAAACGTAAGAGCAATATCTGTACGCCGGATCAATATCAAGAACGATTACTCCTATAATCAAAAGTGTGAATCAAACATGGATTATCTCGCTTTTACCATAGACAGCATTTTCATACACAAATGAATGAATGTCTATATTTTTCCCATATTAAATAGCCATATCGATTTTTGTAATATGTGCGTCAAAATATGCACGCAACAGATTACCACACCCCTCGGGAAAAAAAAATGGTACATTTTTTTTTTTTTGAAACACATCTAGGAGCAACATACAATAGGCTCACAACGCACCAATAACAATGCGCAGATGATAAGCATAAGTTTTATGACCTTAGAGAAGGTACTTCTCTAAGTATAAATATTTCCAGAGAGGTGTCACCAACGCATACTACAATATTAGCAATGACACAATTTCCACATTAGTTTATACATAAATTTCATCTAAGATATCTTAACATCATGATCATCAAAGACGAAAAACATTGAAAGATCAGCGGTGAATAAATATCAATGAACCGCTAAGTAGTGTTACAATCAATATATGATATATTACATATGTGTACACATTTCAACATAGAAACAACTGTATCAAAGTTGTATAACAGTTATGAATCATGTGGGCATCTAGACAAAATATCTGCCATCACATTTTCTGACCCACGGATAGCTCGCACCGAAAAATGAAATGGCTGTAGAGCAATCGCGTATCGCGTTGATCTCGCTCTCTTCAGATTTTTACTCTGAATAGCCGTAAGAGCTTTCTGGTCAGTTTCCACAATGAAATGCGCGCCCAGAAGAAATCTTTGCAGTTTAAGGATTGACCAAACCATAGCCAATAATTCACGGTCTAGGACCGAGTAATTCTTCTCTGCGGCATTTAATTTCCGAGAAATATACATCACAGGATGCAGAGTTCCAGAGTACTCTTGCATTAGTGCCGCTCCAATCCCAGTGGATGAAGCGTCACTACGAAGAATAAATGTCTTATCCTTAGAAGGCAATACTAGGATAGGTGAAGTAGAAAACATAGTTTTAACCTTATCCAAAGAGGATTGACATTCTTGAGTCCAATGGACTACATTAGGAGACCCTTTCTTTAGCAAGGAAGAAAGAGGTGACATAATGGAGGACAGATTCGGGATGAATCGTCCATAAAATTGTATTAGACCTAAGAGACTTCGTACTTGCTTTTTAGTCTTAGGAATAGAAATGTTAAGTATCTTACTTGTATTATGGTCTTCTGTTTTTAGGAACCCATGACAAACACGGTGTCCTAAGAAAGATATTTCGCTAAAACCAATACATGCCTTCGATGGTTTCGCTGTCAGGTTATGCTCGCGTAAGATAGACAATAGTTCATTTATACCATTATAGTGATCGTTCCAAGTATCACTGAAAAGACAGATGTCATCAAGATACGCAATGACATCTGAGCGATGAAATAGGATTCGACGCATCATGCGTACAAATGTAGCAGGGGCGTTCATAAGACCGAAAGGCATGAAATTCCATTGGAATAGACCCCTAGGCGTCGAAAAAGCAGTAAACGGTTTGGCGTGTTCGGATAGTGGAACTTGCCAATATCCCTTAGACAAATCGAGTTTAGTAAAGAAGTGAGAATTCGATAGTCTCGTAAGTAGCTCTTCTAGTAAAGGCATAGGTTCCGCATCAAATTTAGTCACTTGATTCAATTTGCGATAATCCACGCAAAGACGTATGTTATTGTCTTTTTTTCGTACAATAACCATCGGCGAAGAATATGCTGATGTGGATGGTTCAATAATTTTTAACTCTATCATCTCATCTAACTCTTTCTCTACCTGTGCTTGAAAATGTATCGGGATAGGATACGGTCTGACTCTTATAGGACTATGGTCAGTAAGAATAATGTCATGTTGAATGACATCAGTTTGACCAGGAATGTCAGTAAGGACATCCTGAAATTGTTCTAACATAGTAGAAACTTGTTTCTGCTCTCCTGGAGATAATTCTGGAGAAATTGCAACATCTTTCCATGATTCATTAGAGTGAAGAGGAATCAGTGGAAAAGGTAAATTTACATCCGAGAAACTCGTTTCCTCATCCTGTATTACTGACAGAGATGAGTACTGTCCATGTTGGACTGGAAAATCGTCCGTTGCCTGGAAAACAGGTTGTAAATAATCAGGACGTTCATGGAATTCCGTGAGCATGTTGATGTGGAAGGTTTTACGCTTCCCGTCAATATCGACGATATAGTCAACATCGGAAACTTTTGATATTATATCGTACGGACCTTTCCAAGAAATGAGAAGTCTATTTTTCCTACAAGGTAGCAAGACAAATGCTTTGTCACCTGGACAAAGTTGTCGCAAACATCTCTTTTTATTGGCAAATTCCCTTGCCTTCTGTTTCGCAAATTCAGAAGAAGCAGTTGCCAACTTGCATGCTTCAATAATCTTGTGTCTAAGTGCGATGACATATTCATAAGAGGATTTTGTGTCATCGACAATATTATCAGCAGTTATAAGATCATGAAGTAAGGACATAGGACCTCGCGGTTTCGCGCCAAAGACAAGTTCAAAGGGAGAAAATCCTGTATGTTCGTTGGCGACCTCTCTATATGCAAAGAGAGCCGCGGGTAAAACCCTATCCCAATCCTGAGGATGATCTTCTGTTATCTTACCTAGTAGGTTTTTCAGAGTTCTATTTAAACGTTCCACCATCCCATTGGACATAGGATGATAAATACTACTCAGCGATCTCTCTATCTTCAGAGTCGACATTACTTGAGACATGGTATCCGATATGAGTTGGGTACCATGGTCGGATAATATTTCTGCTGGAAACCCCAGACGAGAAAATATTAACCAAAGAGCATCTGCGACATCAGCAGTAGTTATGCTCTTTAGAGGAACAGCCTCCGGCCAACGTGTGCACATATCAACACACGTCAAAATAAATTGGTGTCCTCTAGCAGACTTTATCTTAAATGGACCAATGATGTCTATCGCCATTTTTTTGAAATGGCCGAATTGGAATGTCTGCAGCCTGAATAGGTGCATCATGGCGTGGACCTCTGGATTTAATCTCTTGACATACTTTACAAGATCGACAATAGATTCGTATGTCCTTATTCACAGCAGGCCAAAAGAAAGATTGAAGAACTCTAGCTTTAGTACGGGAAAAACCCATATGTCCAGCACATTGCGAATCATGAGCGTGCTGTAAGATTTTAACTCTCATATTTTTAGGCACAAGGATTTGAGAATGAATGGACTTAGCGGAGTCTTGTACCATACGTACAAGTACGCCATTCTTCATCGTAATCCAAGATTTACGATTTGTATCCTTATTCGGATCACCTTTTGTTGCCAGAGTAAAGAATTTCTTTAGAGTAGGATCATCTTCCTGCTGTTTGATAAAGGAATCGTGGGAAATCTCCAAGGCATCATCTTGGATCTGCGCATCATTATCTTCAGAATGTGAAGATTGTGGCATATTAAGAGCTTGAGCCCTAGTGATTACTGCATTAGCAGATTGCATATTAACATTTTCCCAATTAGAAATTTGCTGTGGAGTGCATTCTTTCACTCCATGAATGCGACCGATGATAAGATCAGCGATCGGATTCGGCAAGAGACATGCTTGCACCTCTCCTGTAAAGAAAGGCGTAGCAATATTGATAATGGCAGTGGAGTACTTCTCCAATGTGCCACCAAATGTTACACATTTGACTATATTACCTGTAGCTCGAGAAGGATTTACGAGTGATTGCCTCACTCCAATGGTAGTGCACCCCGAGTCGAAAAGAATTGATACCGGAGTACCATCTATTAGGCCCCTATTAAAGACAAGAGCACCCCTTCCATTATGCGCGATTGACGCATGGAGAGCGGGAAGCGGGTGACCGCAGCTTAAAGTAGACACTGTGGTTGGATCGAATAATGTTTTGCATTGTGAACACTCAGATGCTCTAGCAAAATCGAAAGCGGAATTTGCTACACTGTTGGAGTCTTTTTTATCATTATTCTGATTATCGGTGTCGTGGAACTCCTGTTGTGCAGAGTTAGCCTGGTAATAAGATTTACCATGTCTTTTGTGTTGTGATCTACCTCGGTTATAATTGTCTCTATAATTATTATTGCCTCTGTTATAACCCCTATTTGGGTTTGAATCATAATATTCATGATCATAATCATCACGCTCATTATATTGAGTATCCCTGTAATATTGTTTCTGTTGTCTCCATGAAGCACTTGGGTAGTTCCTATAGCTACTCCCTTTTCGAGAATTTCTAACATTATGGGTACCCCTCGCGTGTCGAGGACTATCAGCCCGATTCCAGTTCTTCGAAGAAGAACCCTGATTTGAGTGGTTATCTTGGTTTTGATACTTATTCCCATTAACCTTTTTATCAAATTTATTTTTAGCTCCTTGGAATTTGTGTGAGTAATTCTGATTATATTCTGTTGCCGAAGCAACTGGCATACTCTCTTTAATGTTAGAGTTACCAAGAATCATGTCAGGGTGTGCCGTGGCATACTGGTCACAATATTCTTCCATTTGCTTTATTGTACCAGGTTTACGCTCATGTAAGAACTCTAGGAATGATTTATTTACAGAAGACATGACCTTGTCTCTTAGCAATAAATCCGTAAGACCATCAAATGTTTTCTCTGTTTTGGATAATTCAATCCATCGTGAAAGTGTAATTCGTGCTTTTGAGATGAAATCTGAGAATTCTACACCTACCTCAGGTCTCATTGTTTTAAACAAAAGACGGTAACCTTCCTCAGACAGCTGATATCTCTTTATCAAAGCTGCCCTAACAGCATCATAATTATCTTTGTCGGCCTCTTCAACAAAATATAACTTACTTAGGGACTCCCCTTTTAGATTTTCAGACAACTGATTCACATACTGTGATTTGTCAACATTATGAGATCGACAAGTCCGTTCAAATCTAGAAAGCCAAAATGTTATGTCATCACTGGTAGGGTTAAACGCTGGTACCTTGACCTTGTACACAAAGGGTTTACCATTACCACCAGATGCCTGATTAACATTACTCATACATGTCAATTTTAATTTCTCTAATTCAAACTCATGTTCTCTTATTGCTTTTCTCTCTTCTGCAGCAGCAGCAGCTTCTAATTTTTTCTGTTCTGCAGCAGCAGCAACTTCTAATTTTTTCTGTTCTGCAGCAGCAGCAACTTCTAATTTTTTCTGTTCTGCAGCAGCAGCAACTTCTAATTTTTTTCTGTTCTGCATCAGCTTCTAATTTCTTCTGTTCTGCCTCAAATCTCCTTTCCTCCACTTGCATCTGCAATTTCTTAAGTTCAGCAGCAGTATCAGCTTCTTTTTCTAATCTTTTTTCTTCAGCTAGAGCTTTCCTTTCTTCTGCAGCAGCTTTTTTTTCTTCTATTTGAAGTTTTCTCTCCTCAGCCGCAGCTTTACAGTGGCGAACCAGATTCCTGGGTCCAGCTTACGCAGTTTTGTGTTGAGAATCACAGTTTACAGCTGAAAGAACATTTGTTTGACCACATCAACACCAGTAGGACAGCTATACAGTCGATGTCAGCTTGACCTGTATTACCGATAGGATGCTGTATCTAGGTCAGCGCTTGTTGACAGTTTTTTCGCTGTACAGACAGTATTACACAGGACAGTGGTATCAAGTGTAGAAAATATCTGGAGCAGTATTGTTGACATTTCTCAACGTACAGAAGAATCACAGTGTTGTTGAACATAAAGTGCATAGTTCATCGTTGGATCTTCATATGCTCAACAGAGAAAAATTGACAGTGTAATAGTTTAAAATTAAATCTATTACTGAATAAAGTGGCAAGTTATTAGTATTAAAATAAACTGTGCCTGCTTTACAACACTATACCTGCAACACATTCCATTCATGACATAAATTATATTGTATGCTATATGCTATTTATGCTTACATGTTATTTGTTATGTATTAAATTAGTTTATGTTCTGTGTGACTAGTACAAGGTATGCCGAGTGACATTGGTCTGGTACTAGTATTCTATAGGTACACATTTTCTTAATTGGAAATTTGTTAGCAACAATTTGCTGCTATTTCTGTTAGTTGTGATGAGGTGTTCTTTTCTTCGTTGTTTTTGTTAATAATTTTGTGTTCCTTAGTTTTGTTTGATTTGTTTGTATAATTGTAGGTCTCATCTTTTCTATTTTTGATTTCTTTACACCCTTATGTTTATACACTGTGGCGTTATTTGTCTTGTTATCTTATTGCAGTTATCATCACGGATTCTGTGATCATTTTTTTCATTTCTCCTATTTAATTTAATTTGATCTCTGCAAATGTTTTCATATTGTCTTTTCTTGTCTGTCCTTTGTAATGTCTTTAGTTGACATATGACGTATAGTGGTATACACTGATAGTATAGTACAGATCAGTACTTTATGATTGTTATTGTTATAAAACAAAATGTACAAGACCTTTGTAAGGCTTGTCTCCCAAAGTGATTGGTAAAGGGAAATATTGTTTCCACATGTACTCAAGTGATCTTTGATTACATTGAGGTATACAAGACCTTTGTAAGGCTTGTCCCCACATTGGCCACCACTGTAAAGTTTCTTTTCTTCTTTCCACTCTGTAAAGTGTCAGTCTGTATGCTCTGTAAGGAAGAGTGGTGTGTTGTTGAGATCAGGCATGCTCCAGTCTACCCAGCTGTAAATGGGTAACTCACCCTAGTCCTGAGTTAGGGAAGGCAAAGGCTCCAGGGGAAGCAGGCCCTAAACTTGGTCACTTCAACCGACGCAGGATGGTGTATGTATGAAGTAGAAGTGTAGAGTGTGATTACCGCGAATGGTGTACTGTTCGTGTGCTGACCAATATAACCACTCATACACTTGTGTCTACAATGCACCAATGCAGACTGCTGGAATCTTTGTTTACTCAATTTATTCAGACGTACACACTGGGACATACGAGTACATCATGGTATGTTGACATATCAATTTGTAGGTATACATAGCAGATCTGAAGTCATGACACATTCAGAAATAATGGGCAGTACATTAAAAGTTCAATGTCATGATATATTATGGCCGCATCCCCCTATCTGACTAAACGCGTCAGTGAAGGCAGATCGGTAAATAACTAAAGTTACTTGACGTCCATAGTTTGTAGCATATCTTATGAAACCACGAAAGGGGGTTTCTAGCAAGATTGAGATCTCCCTGTCACTGTCCGATAATAGGATAAATAATCTGTTCTCTTGGCAGTGATCAAAACATATGATGACCGAAATCTAACATGGCCGCCTCCCTGAGTTGTCGTTCACTCATTCATAGGAAGGAGAATATAAGCCAGAGTTAATTTATAATGGGTATATAAATGATTTCATAAATGTTCCCATACAGCTCTACGGTGATCAGGTTAATTCACGTAGCCATAACCGCTGTAGGAAAGTCTGTCATCTTTGTCGATACAAAACACGACCCTAGCGATACAAAGCACAATGTTCCATCTAGGTCGAATCGACATGAGATCATCAAAATAGGGTCTGGCAATACATGGAGTCCGAATTATACATTGTACCGTACCTTAGGAGAGTCTCTAACATAAACTATAGTAGAGATACCATCTCCTTTAGAAGAAAACCACTTCATGAATCATATTTCCTTAAGAATCTACCAGCCCTTTGAAAAGTGCGTACCCGCCATTATCACGGTACATCGGAACTCATCACGACTTGTCAAGACAACTCATACTTCCGCTAGACCGGAATAACAAGAATCTAGTCCCGCCTACCCATCCAAAATATACAATATAGGACTGATTCTACTTGTACTAATAATATGTAATACATATGAATTCAGGCCATAAACATAATAAGCAAATTAATATATTTTTTGGCCCTAAAAATAAGTACAAACGTAAGAGCAATATCCGTAGGCCGGATCAATATCAAGAACGATTACTCCTATAATCAAAAGTGTGAATCAAACATGGATTATCTCGCTTTTACCATAGACAGCATTTTCATACACAAATGAATGAATGTC
Source organism: Oreohelix idahoensis (assembly GCA_024509875.1). NCBI lineage: Eukaryota > Metazoa > Mollusca > Gastropoda > Stylommatophora > Oreohelicidae > Oreohelix > Oreohelix idahoensis. The sequence continues at coordinate 411,207 of JAMPIV010010999.1, forward strand.
TATATTTTTCCCATATTAAACAGCCATATCGATTTTTGTAATATGTGCGTCAAAATATGCACGCAACAGTATACTAGAAGTCACCTCAGTTAGAAAATACACTACACCCTTATATAATAATAATATGTGTATTATGGACAGAAGATCCATTGTATAAATTGATTGATGTAATTCGCCGGTCAAGACGATAAGAGTGAAGCTTTCTTGTTATGGCGCCAACGCATAGATCTATATTCCAAGACCACTGGTCTGGAAGGACAAACCCTAACTCCATATATCCTAGAAGCATTGGACGATGAAGGTTTGAAAATCTACAACAGTTTTGCTACCGCCATGCCGGTTGAGTCGGCAACCGACCCCGTAGCCATATTGGACGAATTTGAAAAGCGTCTGATCATAAAGCACACAAACTTTAGAGCGGCAAGATTAGAGCTTCACCACCTGCGACAGAAACGTGGTGAAAGCCTAGATGATTTCTTCACTCGCATTAAGGAGAAAACAAGAGTATGTAAATTTAGCAACGAAGAAGAAAAAGAGCGAATTATTGAACAGATTCTTCTTAGCACACCAATGCCAGAATTCCAGAAATGGCTACTGAGCCAGAGTGATACGCTAACTTTACAACAACTTCTGGATGAAGGCAGGAAACACGAGGCACAAGCACTAAACATTAAACAAATTCAGCAAGGTACATTAGCAGCCCAGGTGGATGCAGTAAAAAGCTATAAACCTAGACACAACAAAGCAACTGGTTCGAAACAACAAGAAAAACACAACACAAGCAGAGGTGCTATGTGTAAATGTTGTGGCCTAAACCACATACAAAACCACTGTCCAGCTAAAGACTCTACATGTCATTACTGCAGAAAGAGGGGCCACTGGATAAAATTATGTTTCAAGAGGAAACAAGACAGTGCTCAACACAAACTTCACAGCAGAAAGTCGCCAAAACAAACACACTCTATGATGACTGAGGACCTTGACTCCAGTGAAGAAAGTGATCCTTCCACTTTTGATACTGTGAAGATACTAACTTTCAGTAATGAACCAAAGAGAACGCAGGCTTTTTGCAAGGTACAATTCCGAATACCAGGAATTAAAAGGCACAAAGAAAGATATATTCGGTTCAAGATAGACACAGGTGCCCAAGGTAACACTCTACCCTTAAGAATATTCAGACAGATCATGCCTGACAAGGTGGATAAGCAAGGATTTCCCACAAGGGATGTAAAAAGTAGGAGTGGCAGGACAAAGCTAAGAGCTTACAATGGAACAAGTATAGACTGTTTCGGAGCAGTAACACTTGAATGTTTATACAGAGACTCTGAATGGACATCGTCAACATTTTACTTGGTAGATGTTGAAGGACCTGCAATTTTGGGTTTACCAATGTGCGAAAAGCTGAGTGTGGTAACTATTAACAACATTAAAGCTGACAAAAAAGAACATCTTACTCTACACTTCACTGGAGTAGATGACCTTAAACAGCGATTCCCAGAACAGTTCGACAGAATAGGCAAACTTCCAGGAAAGGCAAGATTCTTTTTAAAAGACAACGCTGAGCCAAAGATAGACCCACCTAGAAAGTATCCTATACATGTTAAACAGAAACTTGCCACAGAACTAGAAAAGATGGTGCAGAATGATGTTATTAGAAAGGTTGAAGAGCATTCTGATTGGTGTAGTAGTATCACAACCGTTCTGAAGCAGGATGGTTCTCTTCGGGTTTGCCTTGACCCAAAACACTTAAACAACAGTCTAAAGCGCTGTCCACACAAAATGCATACAGTGGAAGAGATAACTCACAGATTCCACAATGCCAAATATTTTTCTAAACTAGATGCTGTACACGGATACTGGAGTGTTGAGATAGCAGAGGAAAGTCAACTCCTTACAACTTTTCGAACACCATTCGGCAGATATTGTTTCAAGAGACTCCCATTTGGTTTGAATGTATCACAAGACATCTTCCAACAGAAGATTGACAACATTGTTGAGCAATGTTCTGGTACAGTGGCTATTGCGGATGACATTTTAGTCTGCGGCAGGTCAGAACAAGAACACGACCGTAACTTGATTAACTTGATGCATGTAGCACAGGCCAATGGGCTAACATTCAACAGCAAAAAGTGTACAATTAAGGCAACGGAGATACAATTTTTTGGATTGCTGTACACCCAGAATGGTGTAAAACCAGACCCTAAAAAGGTTGAAGATATTCATGACATGCCAACACCAGCTACAAAGAAGGAACTGCAACAATTCTTAGGTGCTGTCAATTTCCTAGCACAATTCATACCAAATTTGTCAGCTGCTGCAGAACCTTTGCGATCTCTACTACAGAATGAAACTCCGTATGAATGGTCAGAAGACTACCAACACATATTCAACCACTTGAAGACCCTCATATCATCTGATGCATGCTTGAAATACTATGACAGGCAAGCACCCACTTTTCTCATGGTTGATTCCAGTCTGAAAGGCCTAGGAGCAGCACTTTTGCAACCAGACAAAAATCCAGAGGATATAGGTCTTGCAGATGCTCTCAGCAGATTACCAAACCCCAACAAGACAGCAGATCGTACCCCAAACATCAAAGTTGATTTTGTCAAGTTTAGCGATAATCGGCTTGAACACATCAGAGAAGACACAATGAGAGATCCTATCCTTAACTCTCTCAAAGAACTGATATACCATGGATGGCCAAGCTCTATCAGGGAAGTTCCAACACACATCCGTCCATACTACTCGATGAGGGACGAGTTAAGCATCGAAGATGGTCTGATCCTTAAAGGAGATCGCATTGTTGTACCAGAAACACAACGCGATATCATCCTTAAACAGCTCCATAATAGTCACCTTGGTATTGTGAAGACACAACTGAGAGCAAAGAAAGATGTTTACTGGCCACAGATAAACAAGGACATAGAAACACTATGTAAAAACTGTTCAATTTGCCAAGAACATGCAAATAGGCAGTGCAGAGAACCTCTCATACCATCAGACATACCATTGAGCCCTTGGAGCATTATAGGAACTGATATTTTCTCAATCGACAATAATGACTATCTTATTATTGCTGATTACTACAGCAAATTTCCCATCATTGAGAAACTTCCACAACCCTCACCATCAGCTGTTATTGCAGACATTACAAAGAAGTATTGCAGCATGTTTGGCATCCCAGATGAAATTAGATCAGACAACGGTCCACATTTCTCAGGTCAAGCATACAGAAACTTCACTAAGGACTGGAAGATCAAACACACAACATCATCACCTAGATACCCTAAATCTAATGGTTTCATTGAGAGACAGATACAAACTATCAAGTCAATCATGAAGAAAACAAGAACAGAGGATGTACACCTAGCACTTTTGAGATGGAGAACAACACCGGTAGACAGTAAGATCGACAGTCCAGCAGAACTTATGTTTGATAGAAGAATTAAAGACCTCCTACCATCTAAGGTCCACTTCCGTCCACAACATAGAGACAGCACATATGATCAATTTCAGCATCGTCAGCAAGTTCAGAAATCCAACTATGACAAATGTGCTAAAGACTTACCACCATTATATCCTGGTCAGCATGTGACTACCTACAACCACAACAATGACACATGGTCAAAAGCAACAATCATTTCCAGAAACCCTGAACCCAGGAGCTATACTTTAAGACCAGACAGCAGCAGCAACCTCCTGAGGCGAAACAGAGTGGACATAAGAGAAATCCCACAGAATACAACAGAACAGAGAATTCCCATGCTTTCAACAGACAATGCAGTAACTCCAGACTTTGGTGCCCCACAAAACCAACAAGCGCCAAGGCCGAAATCACAACCAACTCAAGCTAAACCAGGGACTTCCGCAGAACCACCAGCACTTTACACCACTCGTTCTGGCCGTACAGTGACACCTCCCAGCCGATACAGACAGTGACATATATATACTCACACTGAGCATTACACATACTTATCCTTTCTCACATGAAACATTTCGTTGGAAATGTTTACACACATTTTTTTTTCAAAAAAGGGGGGATGTAATATGAATACATTAAAGTACGAACCACACATTGTAATATAATGCGAATCTTGACATGTACGATATTCTGTAAATAAACATGGCTACGAATTGAACATGTTTTTACTGAGTCCCTTCTGAAACGTGTGTGCTTGTGTAGATGACGAGGTAATGATTATATACATACATCATAACATTACACGAATAAATTAGATTCAGGACAATAAATTGAAAAAACATTAACTTTACCAAACTTTCACCCACTGACTTACTAAAGATAGTCTTTTAAAGTGTAGTTCGTATGTGATTGTCGTGGTACTGTTGTGTTGTATTAGATAATAAAATAATTGTGTAATTGTTTATATGTTTAGTTGGTTAATGCAACCTTACACTAACATTTCATAACCCTAGACACCAAACGTAGTCATCTTACAGTCTATCTAGAATAAGTCTGAATGAGATCATAGTGGTGGTAGTAGAAAGATACCCTGGAAATTTACTCTAATATTTATTATATTCAGGGACCTTCACAGCTGACCTCATTCAGTACACTAAGATTTCTTAACAACAAACTGTATTAACATCAAACCCACCACAGCGGTAAGATAAACATTTATGTAAACCTTATTATTGATATGTATTTGTCCTATTGAATGTATACGCATTATTGATTGGGTAGAGGCATACCTAGAAAGGCGCCAACCTCAAAACTTTGTCATGCCACAAATGTTATTAGGAAAGATTATCACCTTGTATTAAAGCCAGACAGGCTTACTAAGACTTTGGGAGAAAGTAAAAATACATAAAAGGGGAAATTGATGTATATTATTATGATTCTTCTTCTTTGATCCATAACCGCCAACCGTCAAAGCAGTCAGCGGCCATCACGCCTGGTGGCGTCTTGTAGGGCAGCAACAAATTGATTCCACTTTGCTCGGTCGGCGGCCATCCTTCGTACAGTGCCCCAACTGTGGTTCATTCTTTGCATCTCAGCTTCCACAGTTCTCCGCCAAGTTGTTTTTGGTCGGCCTCTCTTTCGCTTTCCCTCGGGGGTCCATAGCATAGCTGTTCTTGCGATGGTATCAGGGTCCCTTCTGAGGACATGGCCAACCCAACTCCAGCGTCTGCCAGCTATGATGGTGTGCATGTCCTCCTGGTTACTCCGAATAAGTAGTTCTTGGTTGCTGATGGTGTTTGGCCAAAAGATTCGGAGAATTTTCCTTAGGCAGATTGTGTGGAAGGAGGACAGTAACATTATTATGATGTAAGACCAGAAAACCACTGGCCGTCTTCAGCAAGTCACAGTGTTTGCACATGACTTTATATAATTAACTTTAATTTCTTCTATGACAAGGAATGTATCAAACGGATGTTTGAAGATTACCTGATGATGAATAGGGCACCAAATCAGATAGGAACGATAGCTATTTATTTAGCAACTTCACTGATCTTGAAACTGTTGATAATGTTTAATTGTTTAGAGATGGAGATAGGTGTATGATGTACTGAGGAGGCCTTAATCCTCTCAATTTCAGGGTTCCATCGTGAAACAATCAGTGAGCCACATACCAAAATATACGTACTCCTGAAGCTGCAAGCTCGAGGCAAAAGTACCTGTGTGCCTTAAATCAAAAGAGTTTTGAAGCAGTCTTCAGACGTTGCAGACGTGAAGAAGGTGGTTGTGAGACGGACATCACAGCGTTCCAGAAAATAAAGTTAAGCCCAATTGTCCACGGGCGTGTGTTAGTTCATTTAACCATACTCTCCATCATTATTATATCAATCAGTATTCTTGACATGATGATACAAGTCGTTCCGCAGAAGCGTGTCCATTCATAGGAGTTATTGCTTCATCAGAACACTTCCAGTCAGAAACAATTTAGAGTAATATTAACAGACACAGTTGTTGTTTTAAATTACTTTGCTGTAAACAAATTTCATTATATTTTGAGTTTAAACAGTCCTGTATCCCAGCAATTGAGATACAGGAAAATAAAATTGTAAAAAATATTCTCATTCAAAATTTACCCAGTGACTTGTTTAATTACTTGTTCATTAAGTTATAGGTGTAGTTGTTGTCATTTTATTACCAATACATTGCATATTACCCTAGACACCTAGCCAGATAACATTCAGACACCATAACATATAATTAGGATCAAAATATGTAGCAGACAGGTACCCTGAGAACAACTTCATCAACAATTAGACGCAGGGACTTGCATTGCTGACCTCACATCTGTAGACAATTAATACTTAACTGTTTAACATCTAAACCCACCACAACAATACAACAAGACAAAATGCATGGGAGAGTGGCGGATACTAAGAGACAACACACAAATGAAAACATACTCCCAAGTTTTAACAAACAGAGATCAGGATATTGGAATAGCCTGACTAAGAGAAGGACAAGAATGGCAGTAAGGAATTTCATTGCCGAGATCAGAAACAGAAAGATATGGGAGATAAACAACGTGGCATTAGATAATGGACAAAGGTGTCTCATAACGACAGAAGACGGATGGAAGGCACACATAGGTCTAATAAGATCAGGAAGGAAAGTTAACAGATACCTTACTTACTTATTTACTTAGTCGTTCCCCTTCTACCGTGAGGTGTAGAGGTTTGGAAGAGAGAGTGCCAGACTATCCTATCGGCTGTCTTCCTCCTGGCCTGGTTCCATTCTAGGCCTCGGTCCTTCAAAGATTGTCTAATGTTGTCCTCCCAGCGGACTCTGGGTCGTCCTCGGGGTCTGGATCCTTGGCTTTTTGTTTCCCATGCTTGTCGTGGTATCCGATCTTCTCCCATTCTGCACACATGGCCAAACCATCTTAATTGGGACTGTTCTACTTCGGTCTGCAGGGGGTGGGATTTAAGGCCTTGACGTATCGTCTAGTTGCGTACCATGTCTCTTCTTGTTACTTCAACCACCTTCCTCAGATACCTCATTTCTGAGGTTTGGATCTGGCTTTTATGGGTTGTAGTCATTGCCCATGACTCGCATCCATATGTCAAGACTTGGACATAGGTGGAGCGGTATACAGCCATTAACAGATACCAAGAAGTAAATTTAGTGAATAGGGATAGGACACAGCACAACCCTGGGAATAACATGCAACCCAGACAGATAGAAAAACCAGAAGGAGAGTATAAAAAGATGGTTAGTATCGCTATACAAACAGAAACACCCATAAACATCGGAACACATATGTAGTAAAATCTGCGAGAATAATCGCTCATTTCAGTAAGATTTTAGTCATAAAATGATAATAAATAAACCCGCCCTATTGTGTCTGACGGTGATCCTCTCACACGCCAGCATAGCGCTGAATTCTGTGCAGTGCTAAAAGCCTATAGAACGATCCCACGGTAAAATTCTAACTCGCGTTTTAGTTTCGGTTTCGAAAACGTACTACCAATATTTAACATTTTACCAGATCTGCTGCATACATTCTGCAGCCTAGCCTTATAATTAACGATTTTGCGGAAGTGTGCCGCAAAAAAAAAACTATCTGAATTAACGTAAAATTTTGACTTTAACGCTGGTAATCAGTAGCAATCCTTACATCTTTTGGTAGTGTTACACGATACAATACAAATAATTAACGCAAAATGCTACCATCGCCTTGCCAAAACCCGCTTCGTTCTGCCCGCGAGACAAATAGTATATACACGCTGTGGCAAAGCTAACGGATATACACACACAGACAGTTTAAATTCTCGACGCGTAGTGTAGTTGTGACGTCACAAAAACAAGTTGGTTTATTTGAAAAATTAAAAAGTGAGACAGAAGGAGGGGGACAAGATGGTAGACTTATGTAAAAAGTTATAATTAACGACTGTCAGTGATAAAACTGAAAATCTAAACGCACATGAATATAGTCATAAAAATTATATATTCGTGTAGCTTAGTGTATTCTGAGCACAAATATGTTTTAATATTAATAGTAGTCAAATTATTAGCCAAGTTATTGAGAAAATACTATTTGACTGGAAACGCGTAGACGAACGGACTGTTGTCCTTGCTCGTTAACTGTAACGTTATTGGGAACGATAGTTTGAAAGGAGGCATAGGAGTAATTCGAATCTGATTGGAGGGTATAGGAGGGTAGACATAGAGTATTGGTTGGGCAGAAAAGATAAAATCTATATTTAGAAAAATCACTCCTAGAAGTGTGAAGTAGTGTTTTTCTTTTTAAATTTTTGAAAATTAAAATGCTAGACCCTCGCTGTGATTGGGCCGGTCTAGGCATATTGGCAAAAAGCGTTTACAGCTCAGCGCCAGTTGAAAAGAAATATGTTAGAAGCAAGCTGCGTTGTCCTCAGCAGTACCAAGTGTGTTATTAACCATTGGCAGTCTGAACAGAAGGCAAAGCTGAACTTAAACTACTATTTATGCTAAAGCCAGTCAACGTACGTTTGTGATATTTCTTTGAATTGTGAGGTTTTTGTTCTGGTAAAGTGTGGGTACCAGAACCCTAGTGGCGTTGTTGCAGTGTACTAAAGTAACCTATTGTTTGGACTCTGAGGTCTAGTTACTGCACCAGGAACCTTGTCAGCGTGGTCATACCAGAGAGCCTGTGAAAATGACAGCAACATCTATTTTCTAGATAAGTGCCATACATGTCGGCACTCAGTTTATCCACTAAAATACTATATTTCTGTATAGAAATAACATAAAATAAATTGTTGGCAAGAGACTTTCAAGATAATTTTAAAAGAGAGAGAGAGAGGGAATGATGACAGTACCCCACCCATACTATTAATTACCAGTGTCATTAACTTAGTGAACCTAGATACACATATTTTGATTGTCTTATTATAAATTGAATGGACAGAAGATCCATGGTAGTATTTAAAGTGTTATAAATACATTCATAATATCAATTTTTGGTTGTTGGACCTGATGCAGAAAATTCTGATAAGGCCAAATAAATTGTAAATAACCATTTTACCAAACTTTTAACACAGACTTCTATAAGATATGTTTCATAGAATGTCAGTGTGTTTGTGGTTGTAGTCTTGACTCAGTCATATATATATATATATATATATATATATATATATATATATATATATATATATATATATATATATATATATATATATATATATATATATGTGTGTGTGTGTGTGTGTGTGTGTTAGTAAATACATGTGTTTGTAGTACTTGTACTTACAATACATCATACACTCATAACCCTAGACATATAGACGTAGCTAACATACATATTAGTCAAGAATAAGTCTGATTGAGGTCGTAAGGTGGTAGCAGAAAGGTGTTCTGATAAATCAACCCAACATTTAGTATAATCAGGGACCTTCACAGCTGACCTAATTCAGTACAATAGGAAGAATTCAAGCCGGGAGACATAGTGTTCTAAAGAAAACTAGACCAGAACTGGATTCCGAATTGGCAGGTGTTACGACGCCTTTCAGAAACAACATACCAAATATGGAAACAAGATCAAAATAAAACCATCAAGGCGCATGTACAACATCTAAGGTTACAAATGCAGAAACTTATGGACATACCACCGCAGGAACAGAACAAGAGGAAGACCCATTATGTAGTGGTACCAGAGGACACAGATGATGGTACATCAGAAGAAAGTTCTCCAGAAGAGTCATACAGACCAAGAGCTGGTAGAAGTCGGAGAGTCACTAGAGCGGAAATTCATGCACAACCGAAAAACCCAAACCAAAGATCTGGATTTTCTAACGATTCACAAAACAAACATGAGAAACAGGAGAGATGAAGCGAGGAAGATAAGAAAAAAAAGGATACAGAGAGAAATAGACAGAGAATGCAGAGGTAGAAATAGAGGAAGAAGAGGAAGATGTACAGCGGGATCAGACGAGAACGTCAGAAAGAGAAAAAGTTGACAGAACAGTACAAGAAGAATTAAGGACTTTAAGAAATGTAAGAGATAACTCGGAAAGCGAAGAGGACATTCCGCTCATGGAATAGGTACAGAGGCTGCAAGAGAGGGAAAATAGATTAGCAGAGCAAGAGAAACAATTACGACAGTTGCAGGAAGCGGAGAGACAACAAAAAAACCAGCAGGGAGTAGAGGAAATGGAGGAAAATATACAAATAGACGAGCAGGAGGAAAGGGTAAGAGACATTAGACGTGGGAAGAAGAGATATTATACGTCATCCGACGAGTCGTTAAAATATAACATGCCACTCGCGAAGTTAAGAAATACAGCGCTAATGCAGGTACGCCCGAAGTGGAGGGACAGAAACAGGGAAACACAAGAAGAGGATAGACCGACAAGAAAAAAGGGACGGAAAACGATTAATGAGGTGGAAAACAGGAGCAGACGGAGAAGGACTCCAGAAGAGGTATCGATGTCAAGTGACTCAGACAGTATGTCGTCTGAGGAGAGTGACCAAGGTCACAGACATAGCAAACGGAGATTCCATAGAAGGGAGATAAAGGAAGGGAGTACACGAAAGGCGAAGAAATGTTGGTCGTCTACAGACAATTCATTAGATTACAGAAAGCGACTCGAAAAGTTGAGACAGGTAGAACAGGTGGATGTGAGATCTAAGAATAGAGATACTATGGAAGCAAGTAGGGAGACGGGTCGAAGAGAATACTGACCCAAGACTAGAAGCAGCAAGGAAAATAGGAGAGATAATAGTAGAGAAAGAAGGAGGAATACAGATCGAGGGGATTTCCGATCTAAGAGCCGATAACGGCTGAGACACAGAAGTGATGATAGAAGAAGAGATACGGATCGACGGGGTTACCGATCCAAGAGCAGGGAGGCTATAAAGGACGAAGAGAGAAGAAATACGGATCGAAGGGATTACCAATCCAAGAGCCGAGAAGCTAAGAAGGAGGAGACAAATAGAAGCAGTATTAGAAGTAGAGAAACTACTAAGGATCGAAGGAGATACCGATCTAGTAGTAGAGAGGAGTCAAAGACGAGAAATAAGGATGGAGAAGGTACAAGTAGAGGTCGAGGTAGCGACAAAGAACCTGAAAGAAACTCAGGAAGCAAACAAAAGGAAGAAATTGAACATAAAGTAAAATCAAGGCAAACGGTTGAAGGAGTAAGGAGTAGAGAGATTGAGAGAAATTATGGAGATACGAGACATAGAGAGGAAGAGAGGAAACAAAATATTGATGAAGTCAGAAGAGTAGAGGAGACTCAAGATGTAGATAAGCAACAAGAAGCCCTGGAGAGGCTTATAAACTTATGATGAAGTGAGATAGAGAGTGAGGAGGAGGAGGCGGCTATGTGAGGGAAGGCATAGCATATGTTATAGGGAACAAGATGGCGGCGGTTGCAGAGTCTTGAGGAGACTTTAAGTATAATTGGTCTATACCGCACACATACAGTAAACTGAGTACACCTGACCAATAGAGTATTGCAGTACAGGAGGAGATGAGTAAAGGAGAGTCGAGAAAACGTCGGGATGGGAGGCCACGATATTATGGCAGAAATTACGTGAAAAGCCGTGGTGACGACGGCAGGAATAATGGAGATAGAGGTTGCGAGAAGCTGTAGAGCAGGACGGCAGGGATACGGAGCAAAATGGAATAATGGAGATTGAGATTTTGAAAAGCCGTAGAGGAAGACGGAAATGATAGTGGGAAATATTTGAGATGAATAGAGAGTTATAATTGAGAAATTGGAGAGCACAGTTCCAAGGAGGGAACGAGAGGTAGAGGTGATAAGGGTGAAAGGGCAGAGTGATATGACGAATGGAAGAATAGAGAAGAAAGAGATTGAGATATACAAATACAGAAGGTAGAGAATAGAGAGATTGAAATAAAATAGGAGAAGAAAAGAGAAACATAGAAGGAAGAAATAGGAGGAAGAGAGAACAGGGACAATGGAAAATATGGGTAAAATGATATCAGGACAGCTTAGTGCAGAGGCACGTGACATAAGCGAAATAGAAAGAAGATTTAAGATGGTAGGAATAGAAAGACGATACGGAAACGCAAGTAGTTCGTATTAGGGGACCACATATTTTTTTTTTAGGTCCAAAGATAGGTGGAAGTTTAGCCAGTGTGGATAGCAGTAATAAAGAATCAGTGACACCATGATGTTTTAAATGGGTCACAAACGATTGTATATTTTTATAAATTAAGTGTAACAGGCAGTTACAGTACATTACGTGAAAAGGTGTTAACTACAGAAGAAGTAAATAACAAAGTGAGTACGAGTATGATGATGCTCGGTAGGTCATGATGGAATGACTTACAATGGTAGACAAACAGAGCTGGATATAACAGAATATTTAAAAAGGTTGAGTTCGGTGACAAAGTAGGAGATGGAGACGTAAATAGTGAAAAATGGAGTGTGAGAGGTATAATAAATTGTGGATGAAAGACGCGTGCAAGGTATATATAAGTCACAGTTAAAAGTGATTACAGATTATATTTTGTGGTCAGTATGATATAATTACAATATGATGAGGTAGTAGGAAGATGATGATGAACACATAAGGGATTAGTCCATGTGGGTAGAATGATGATGTATATTTGATTTATGTGTTTATGTATAGTATTATTGGTCAAGGAAGTATACATATTTGGTTTTGGGGTAGAGGAAGGTGTAGTAATCAAGGGGAGAGAAAAATTTGTCCTGAGGGACGAATCTTTTTTTAGGAAAGGGGGTGTAATGTGATAGGAAAAGGAGATAACTGAGATAAGAATAAGAAGGGATAATTATTGAGTAGCAGGACTTAGTCATACGTCATCAGTGACACGGGAGGTCTGTGCACTGACTGAAGAGTTCGAGTTCACTCTTCTCTCGTCGTTTCGCTGAGGCAGTCAGCTGAGAGCAGGTTAGCGTAGACTAACCGTAATGACCATCTATAAAGTAATGGCCAGCTCAGGTACCATGGTGTTTATGGTGCCGCTGCAGTTTGCAGAAAAGAAGACAGACAAAAGATGTTTCCACGACAAATAGTTTTCATGTCGAGCTGAGTCCAAGTATATCGCCAGTGGTTTATTCAAGAAAAACCTTGGTATGTAAACTCTCGTATAGTTAACCAAGTGCAGGTAGTCAAGGACAAGTGTTAGAAGCAGTAGTCCAGTGTCAGACGCATAGGGCAGACTTTATAAAGATCAGTTTCAGTGGCTAAGAATAAGTTTTCAGCACTGGTGGTGACCCAGCTAATACTTCGAAGCCAAATTGAATATATTGAGAACAGCCCATTAGTAAGTAGTGATTAGTAGACAGTATTACAGTAGTCAGCAGAGATCAAGAGTTAATCAACTAGTTCCTGACCAGTGAATTACATGGTGTATGAGTGTCAATGTAGAAGTCTCATATGTTCTATTACCTTTATAATCAGGCACGGAGATGGTCAATTGTGAATATGTTTATAGCCAACAATAAAAGAATTTTGTTGTCAGCTACGAGTCGATCAGTCATTGCAGTCATCATAGTTGTCTGATCACTAAATATCACTCAGCAGTCACATAAGCAAGGTAGGCCAAAAATGAACGGTGCATACAATTACAGACAGCGTACACAAAGACATGGACAGGTCATGATCATCATTAGTTTAATCGAGTAGATACACAAGGGTCAAGATGTAACGAATAACTTCACAAGCACAGAACCTGGGTTACAACTATCACACCATCAGCAACCAAGAACTGCTTATTCGGAGTAACCAGGAGGACATGCACACGATCATAGCTGGCAGATGCTGGAGTTGGGTTGGCCACGTCCTCAGAAGGGACCCTGATACCATTACAAGAACAGCTATGATATGGACCCCCGAAGGAAAGCAAAAGAGAGGCCGACCAAAAACAACCTGGCAGAGAACTGTGGAAGCCGAGATGCAAAGAATGAACCAGAGTTGGGGCACTGTACGAAGGATGGCTGCCGACCAAACAAAGTGGAATCAATTTGTTGCTGCCCTACAAGACGCCACCAGGCGTGATGGCCACTGACTGCTTTAACGGTCGGCGGCTATGGATCAAAGAAGAAGATATTTCCTCAGAACTTTGCTAATCCTGTCGATTCCCCTTCTATTGTGAGCATCCTCTTGCTATAAAGCCATATGTGCTACTGTTCCTTATTCTACACAGCGCAACATTCTTCTTCTGTTTTCTTTTGTTATTCCTTCCAGGCTTCACAAAAATTTTGATGGGTTTTAAAATACACTGTATTTCATAATGCTTACAGAGTACATGAATGACTGCATTCCATGGTTTTTAATATACACCATATCATCCAGGGTACAGGACCATCCAACTCATGGCATTGCATCACCCGCTAGTTAGTAGGTCTGGTATGTATTTCCAATGTTGAGCCCGCTGAGTTGGGGAAGCCCTCTGGGTTCGCAAGAAAGCCCTGAAACTCACACCCCAAATATAAACGGGTAAAGAGTGAAAAACTCAAATCACTGGGGAAGAAGAAACACTATATCGTGTGGGCGCTTCGATTTGTTTTGCTGCATCTTTTTCTTTCATTTGTTGTAATTAACATTGTTTTTATTATATCAATTTTTTTTATGTTTATCAATTTTTTGTTTGTTTTATGGTTAAAATTGTTTGCACTAAATTAGTGTTATGAATGTATTTGTTTATACTTAAATGTCTTCGTAGTTCATGTAGCTATGTTTATTCTTGTTTTGGTAATGCAGAATGTTACTATACTCTGTAGCTCTGTGAGCAGGTCAATTTTTATATACCAAAATTATAACCCACATGGGGTTGAACATGCTTGAGAAAAATAAATTAAGCAAGAAAATTATGATGTAAATATATCACACCATGTACTGTCATTTGAAAATAACTTTATGATGTAAAATGTAAAGCCTTGCAAAATGTTTAAAAATATTCAAAATGAATACCCCTATTTAGTGCACAGACTTTTCAGCTCGGCAATCCTGGTTCAATCCCCAGTTGAGGTGGGATTTTTTTAGACCACAAACGGCTTCAGGGTTGACCCAGCCTCATGAATTGGGTACCTGAGCAAGTCTGGAAAGGTTAAGGTGGCTGGTGTGATGCTGACCACATTACCCCTAGTGTGCTGATGGTCAAGAAAATATGGGCCTATCAGCATATTCCCTATATGCCTCGATGGGCGTGTATTGGGATCCTTTACCTTTACCGCTAATTATAACCAAAAATTAGGCTGAACAGGGAAAGGTCTCTCGCAGAAGTCGGCTGAGTGGAGCCAAATGAAGCTCATCTGATACTATTCCTCTCCAATTTCGTAAACATTAAAAAAAAACTGTCATATCAATGCAACTATGCTGGCACGCAGATAAGGGTGAATTACTGATCCTGTACATTCCTGCATTTCACAGTTTTTCTTCTTAACTCTTTAAGTCCCAATCGACTTTATAAAGGCTCAGGGGTTAGACGCGCTTGGCCCAATCGACTTTAAAAAGCCTTTAGTATATGTGCCTCTGTTTGAGACTGTTTCTAATTATAACTACCCACAAAGTCATTTCCGACTGCAAGTACATTCTTTTAAATACCGCACGTGTTTAAGAGTGAACGTGTTTCTGTTTTGAGATATTTATTTTAGATTTTTAAAACGATTTTTTTAAACGCATATCCTCCATTTTACCTTGAATAACTAATCATTTTTTTAAGCGCATATCCTCCATTTTACCTTGAATAACTAATCATTTTTCAATGAAAGCTTTTATACTTGTAGCACAAGAGTAAAGTACATCCAATTACCTTCAGTTTCATATACAACAACAAAGTTATTTATGCATATGAACATTTAAAAAAATTATTTCCAAACAACAACAATAAAAACGCACTGGGGTGGCCATTTTTGCTTGGGCCAAACCCACTTTTTTGCTTGGGACTGAAAGAGTTAAGCCAGGCAGTCCCATAGAAAGTTTTTAAAAAGCCTAATAAAGATGTTTTGAATACATAAAAGAAGTTATTAGATCAGATCAGTGGCCATCTTCGCATCAAATTTGACTGCGATGGATCTCCAACTTTCTCTTGATGGGACACTCTTTCTTGTCCCTCTCTTGATGTCTCCCTCTGTCTCGCTTGCCTTCAATCTTCAATCTTTTCTTCAATTATGATTTTCAGAAAGGTCTTGTCATAACATAATAATTGTCCCTTTAACTCCATATGGCACATGGAACCACTACTACAGCTGATTCCCGCCTGCAGAAAGCTTGTATCAAACATTCACATGCTCTTGTAGTGGTGGTTTCTGTAACTATTTGTTTTACATGATGAGGTAGCCAGCCCCCATACACAATCTCATATTACTCACCTCGTACAACATGCCTGTGGGAGTAGTAGTACTGTTCTTTCTTTGTCTCATAAGAGACCACATGGGAACTCCATGGGGCAGTTCTTATATGAGATGACCAAAATATTTGACCTAACTCTGATTTCATTCATTACTTTCTTTCATCCCCAGCTTTTTCCAGTACTTCTTTGTTTTCTTCTCTTTCCATAAGATATTTTCCATTCCACTGGGCTCAATTCCTTCTTTTAACTGCTTGTTCACTGAGCATGCTTCTGTGCCATACAATAATGAACAGCAGATATAACACATGACTCTCATTTTTAAATTGTGAGTTATCTGTTTAGACGTTACTGTCTGTCATGTCGTTGAATGCAGTTTTGGCTGTTCATATTCTCTTCTTGATTTGTTTCACATCTTCTGTTATTATGTGACCAAGATATGATAAACTTTTGACTTGTTCTAGCACATTCCAATTTATTCTGACATTTCAGGTTGGCTTTCTATTTTGTTAATTATTATAATTTTTGTTTTCTCAGTGTTAATTTCCATTCCATATTCATAAAATCAAACAAATAATCACATCTTAAAATTAAACAAATAATGAATATTCCAAAGTCAGATGAATAATGAATATTCCAAAGTCAAATGAATAATCAATATTCCAAACCAAACTGAAAGGGTTGGGGAATGTAGAAGTATAAAATTAATTGTGAGATAAAGAAAATGTGAGTAATAAATAATAATTAGAGAAACAATAAGCAGCTCAACTAAGCAATGACTCATGGCCATTTCCCTTTTTCACTCCTTGGAGAATGGAGCTAGTCAACCACTTCAGCTGGAAACTTTACATCAATGCATTCCTGTGCCTCTTGCAGTGGTAGTTTTCTGTTTACACGATGAGGTTGCCAGTCTCCTGTCCAAGCTATTATTAGTCGCCTCATTTGGCAACCTATATGACTTCAGGATAGAGACACATTATCACAAAATGTCGACCTAGAAGAGCTGAGATAGAAGGCTGATTAAGTTGCTATCAAGGACAGAAAAGGATGAAAATGGTCTGCATTTGCAACAAATAACGAAGGGGTTAAAAAGTAGGTAGTTGTCACATGATAATAATGATTGTGTGCATGATTGGTAACCGGTAAAGAATGGAGAGGTTTCTTGCATGAACAGTATATTGTTTTGTAGGCTTGTGTGTGTGTGTGTGTGCTAAGTGTGAATGAATACTGTTCAGGCTGGTTAACGCAAGGGACATAAATAGATAGTGAGCTTGTCTTGTTGTTATAAAAGTTGTCAGCAAAAATCACATCAGAATGGAGTTTCAGTGTTCAGTGGTTTTGGATCATAAATGTGTGAACTGAGGGTTGTTGCGAGCTGAATGCTCAGTGAGCTAGCTGTATCTGTAATTATTCTGAAGTGAAGAAATGGAATAGGATTACTAATTGCGATGTATTCAGTGACATGCTGTTTTCCTTGGATAATATTGATTTCATAACATTGCTAATTATACTGTGTATTTGGGACTGAACCCTTGAGATGTTATTTCATTCAGGAGGGAATATATGATCTACAATGACTTTTCCATATTCTTAGACAGTCATACATGCCATCACACAAGTCGTGTTTTCCCATCACATACAAAACACACACGCAGTCCCCGGGTTACGAACAAGTTTCGTTTTTACATCTGTCCGTAAGTCAAATTTGTATGTAAGTCGGAATAGTTACATATGGTTCGTATCTAGCAGCTGTTAGTCAAATGTTTGTCTTAGTATATATTTGATCTTTCTATGCATCACAGAACTTGTCTTTGGCTGATGCAGGTCGACTTGCCCAGAATGGTGATGCATTCAGAGCAGCTGTAATAGAGACAATGTTCTGGAAAGAATACATCACACGATGATGATGATGATGCATAAAAAAACATTAAAGAAACACTTATTAAACAGTTTAGATAGAAAAAAAAAAATAATGATTAAAAGTTAACACTTACTCTCATTCCTATTGAAGTCTTGCATACCGGAAGGGACATTCTTGATTAATAATTAAGATGACATTAATTGGATGATGCGGAGAAGAAGATGTGCGTTGAAAAGTACTGTAGTGCGCCCGTTCGTTATTAAGAACCATTGTATGTAACTCGAATTTTTAATATAATAGCCTTACGGAGGTCGGTTCGTAACTAGGGATGTTTGTAAGTCGGACGTTCGTAACCCGGGGGTTGCCTGGTTAACACAATAGTAACACCAATACTTCACAGTGTTACTAGAGAAGGGACAGCTTGTGTCAGTAATACACATCTTAATATGACAAAGGACAAAGGCATGGCTTAAGTTATGAACACAAACTCTCCATCAGGGACAAGTGAATGAAAACAATAGAGCAAAGAAAGTTGGAACTAAGCTAAATGCATGATTCTACAAATTGATGAACAATTTTTAAATAAAAAATGATAAAATACAACAATAGTTTCTAAAATTTAAATAAGAAAATGAACTAAACAATTAAATGAATGGACTTCTCAGAATGATTGTTTCATCATGGTTGTGTAAGACATATTTAATATATTAGAATTAAATGATCTTGTTCAATTTAACACGATGTCAAAAAATAGATTTATTTGAAGGGTACTGATAAAATGAAGTTGTAAATATAGTACTGAAAAATATCGATGTTCATGCGCATAACATTCAGGAAATTAAATATATTAACTCTTAACTGCTTCGTAGATACTGAGATATACAGGTAGCATTAACTGCTTCGTAGATACTGAGATATACAGGTAGCAGTAAAGGTAGACCCATAGCAGATACTGCCGTAGGAGAGTGAAGTGTTACAGACTTAATTTTACTAGGTCCAGCTTTATGAGGTGGGCTAACTGATTCCCTTCCTCGCTGCTTTTCCCTTCCCTAATTTAAGAGCAGAGTCAGGTACCGATTTACAGCTGGGTAGAATGGAACTTTAAGCTACCAGGATCCTGGAACCTTGGTAACTTTGCCATGAGAAGCATGTGCTCTAACCACTTAACCAGTCAGATGCTCACTAAGAAATCCAAGCTATGTTTAAATGGAATGGAGTAACATTACAATGTAGAAGTAGTTCATGAACAAAATGTTACTTCATGTTTTTGTTGAATTCCAGACATGTTTAAGACGTGTAACATTTTTGGTTTAGTAAATAATTACTTAGAATATGTAAATGGTACAAACTCAAAACAAAGGAAGGAAGGAGGGAGAGAGGAAGGAAGGACACTACACAGATAACACAGAAAAGATAGACACTCCAGGGACCATCAAAACTGTTCAATCTACTCACTGTGACAGTGAACCATGACAGGGCACATGATGAGCTAAGTGGTTCTCTCTCTTCTTCCCCACCCCCCCCCCCCCCCCCCCCCCCCCCCCCCCCCCCCCCCCCCCCCAAGTGCATCACAGCTGCTCTCACAACATTAAAAGCAACTATGGAATACATGACAAAACCCTCTTTTATTTTAAGGAGTCCGCCACCTTCATAAATTTCCTATTCACAAGTATAGACCAAATAACACACAAAGTTCATAATACGGTGTAATATCGCCATCTTCGCTTGCGATGGGCAACTATTATTATTATTATTATTACGTAATAAAGAATTGCATTTGTTGGTTTCAATAAGTTTTAGCTGTGTCTGGCTTTCGTTATCTATCACCATTGACAATCGCTATGGTATCTCCATGATAAACGAAATTTGCTGGGGTATCTCCATGATAAATGAAATTTGCTGGGGTATCTCCATGATAAATGAGACAACTCTGAAATATAAAACTGCTATACTGAGTAAAGATGTGGTGATGCAAATTTTGTTGACATATTAATTGTCTGTGCTAACTTGGCTCAACACACTTAGACAATAAAGAAAAAAGGAGTAATAGCAAAATTATCAAAACTCTGGTTAGTATCAAAGCAAAGCTGCTGTGAGGAACAGAGATCTGGCTAATAAGAAACAAAAATACACTAAAAAAAAAAAAAGGTATATGCTTGTAAGGCATGGTCTGAGGATAATACTATACCTAAAACTGCAGAAAAGGGCTAGCAACAAGAGATGATCTTTGCACCACAGGAAGTTGAGGTCAGAGCAGGGGAGGGACAGAGATGTGGAGCTATGAACACAAACATGTAAGCAGAGAAGTGAATTTTCTTGTCCAAGAAGTTATTAGCTTGAGAATCAGTAACAACTTCTGCCATGTTCTTGTCTTCAAAATTATTAACTTCAGAATCAGTGACAACTTCTAACATTTTCTTGTTTTCAAAATTATTGACCTGAGAATCAGTGGCAACTTCTATCATGTTCTTGTCTTCAAAATGATTAACTTTACAATCAGTGGCAACTTCTAACATGTTCTTAAAATTATTGGCTTGAGAATCTGTGGCAACTTCTAACATTTTCTTGGCCTCAAAATTATTAGCCTGAAAAACTATGACCATCTAAAATATTCTGTACTCAAAAAAATCATTAGCTTGCAAATCTACCACTATTTGAAAAACTTTCTCATCCTCAAAATTATTTGCTTGAAAATCAGTGACAATCTGAAAAATGTCTTCCTTCAAAATTGTTTGCTTGAATGATCAATCAAAATAATTCTGTTCTCAAAAATTTTTGCTTGGGATTTGTTGGCAACCTAAAACACTCAATATCTCCGGGATACTTTGTAATGCTAATCTTTTCCAAGACACGAATATCATTTCTTATAAAATTATGATTACACACAACTGTTATGGTTACGTTTATATATTTTAGTTATCTATAACATATGTTGAGTAATATAAAAGTAAGATAAAGCTCAGTTAAAAAACGGTGTAACAGAGTTCAGATACTGCTCCGTTTAAAAAACGTTATGCTTTTACTGCATCAACAATGCTGTTAGGGTCAGTGGCTGTCTGGTTTTATAATGCTGGGCTAAGTGCTTCCACTGCAGGCAAAACGTTACCTGAAAACGGAGGATACTTTGTCTTGAAAAGTCAAATAGGGTGACTCATCCAGGAAATAGTTATTTCTTATAAATGTGATCTGACTAAGAACTCTCATACACATATTTTCGATTCATTACTGTGTTCATATATCTTCCAAAATTATATTTTCACTTTTATTTTGGCCAGAGTCAGTGTGTTTGCTCAACAACAAGAAACAAAAACAGACAGAAAGCAAGAACTAAATTAAATACTTTAAAAAATAAAGATAAAAGGTAAAACCCATATACGGAAGAAGTTGAGGTTCAATTTAGCTTCCCAAGGAGCATTGGCCTTCAACAAACAAATGTCAAGTCTTCTTATCGCGTGCCTTCAACAAACACATGTCAAGTTTTCTTATCGCGTGCCTTCAACAAACACATGTCAAGTTTTCTTATCACGTGCCTTCAACAAACACATGTCAAGTCTTCTTATTGCGTGCCTTCAACAAACACATGTCAAGTCTTCTTATCGCGTGCCTTCAACAAACACATGTCAAGTCTTCTTATCACGTGCCTTCAACAAACACATGTCAAGTCTTCTTATCACATGCCTTCAACAAACACATGTCAAGTCTTCTTATCACGTGCCTTCAACAAACACATGTCAAGTCTTCTTATCGCATGCCTTCAACAAACACATGTCAAGTCTTCTTATTGCGTGCCTTCAACAAACACATGTCAAGTCTTCTTATTGCATGCCTTCAACAAACACATGTCAAGTCTTATCGCGTGCCTTCAACAAACACATGTCAAGTCTTCTTATCACATGCCTTCAACAAACACATGTCAAGTCTTCTTATTGCATGCCTTCAACAAACACATGTCAAGTCTTCTTATCGCATGCCTTCAACAAACACATGTCAAGTCTTCTTATCGCGTGCCTTTAACAAACACATGTCAAGTTTTCTTATCACGTGCCTTCAACAAACACATGTCAAGTCTTCTTATTGCATGCCTTCAACAAACACATGTCAAGTCTTCCTATCGCGTGCCTTCAACAAACACATGTCAAGTCTTCTTATCGCGTGCCTTCAACAAACACATGTCAAGTCTTCTTATTGCGTGCCTTCAACAAACACATGTCAAGTCTTCTTATCGCGTGCCTTCAACAAACACATGTCAAGTCTTCTTATCACGTGCCTTCAACAAACACATATCAAGTCTTCTTATCGCATGCCGTCTGCTCAAGTACTTTCCATGTCTTCATCATCATTTTCATTTGTCACCAGCTCTCTTCTCTGGACAATAAGGCTACTCTCATGAATGCCAATTGGGACAAAATGACCGCTTGAATAGATTCAGGCAAGAAACGTGATGGAATTAAAATAAAAAGTAGGAAAAACAAAATAGAGCAGCTAGTAGAGAGGCCAGTGGCAAAGAAACAAAATGGTTATAGAGATCAAGACATATCTTCTTCTTCTTTGATCCTTAGACGCCAACTGTCAAAGCAGTCAGTAGCCATCACACCTGATGGCATCTTGTAGGGCAACAACAAACTGCTTCCACTTTGCTCAGTCGGTGGCCATCCTTTGTGCAGTGTCCCAGTTCTTGTTCATTCTTTGCATCTCTGCCTCCACAGTTCTCTGCCAAGTTGTTTTTGGTCGGCCTCTCTTTCGCTTTCCTTCACAGTCCATAGCTGTTCTTGTTATGGTATCAGGGTCTCTTCTGAGGATGTGGTCAACCCAACTCCAGCATCTGCCAGCTATGATGGTGTTCATGTCCTCTTGGTTACTCCGAGTAAGCAGTACTTGGTTGGTGATGTTATTTGTGGTGGGTTTTGATGTTATGAATTGTTGTTATGTATTATTAGTGTATTAAATGAGATCAGCTATGAAGGTCTCTGAATTTAACAAATAGTATTGTAAACTTTTCAGAGTACCTTTCCGCTACCACCCTTTTGATCTCATTCAAAATTAATCTATATTATTATTAAAATGACTTCCTGTAGTGTCTAGGGTTATGAATGTAGAGTGTAATGTGCAATAACCAACTAACATACAAACAAATAGTTTATTATCCACAACAACCAACAGTATTACAACAATAACATACAAACGACACTTTAAAAGGCTATCTTATTTAAGACAGTGGTTGAAATTTTGTGTAAATAGAATTTTTTACAATTTATTATCCTGATTCTAATTTATTTTGAACCAGGACTGACAATCAAAAGTGAAATCAAAAGAATCATTTACAACAGTCCAATAACACAGTAGATCTTCTGTCCATACATACAATATTATTCTAATATAAGTGTGTTGTTGTATTCTTCTACTCTGAGGTAATACTGGTATCAAACAATAGGTTGTTGGTTATAATCACTTTTATTATCTCACATTCAATTTTTATTCTAGATACATGTTAATAAAGTCAATCTTACCACATTTATTCAATGAAATACACAAGTGAACGATGACTGGCACACTTTCGATCTGCCGTTCTGTCCAGGCTTTTGAGAAATATTGTTTACACAGCACAAGCCTGCTCTCATCGCTCCTTGGCAAAATTTTGTTATAAAATGGCGTCCTCACCTAATGCTTTTCCCCCAATATCAACTACTCTGGCCAATGATTATCCTTATTTCACTTGTAAACAAAGTCTTTCAAAAATACAATTCAACTTTCTACTACGTTACTCGGGTAATATATGTTTAGTACGAGGTCGGCCAATAATATTTCGCCTCACTTCAAATTCCACCCAATCCCCTTCATCGTACTATCTTAGCCTATCTTTCACCTAATTTTTTCCCGAAAAAATATGCTATCCAATCTAAGCAGACATGACTTGACCTGACAGTATCTCCGATTCTCTATGTATTATCCCCAATATTTGATTATCTAATGGACTATTTATGTAATTGATAACATATTCTTAGTCAGCAAATCTTCAGGTACACGAATATATGATTTTTATGGGGCTAAGCGGCTTGGTTCAAAATTCTATCTTTTTTTTCTACTTTAGTTGTTGATTTTTAAACTACCTCCTGTTCAATTCTTTTCTCATGTACTTACGAGAGTCTCTCGTAATACACGAGAATTACGTCATTCGCAACAAGAGCTAAGCGTGTTTTCCTGATCGTAGTGTCCACATTTTCTAACTTTTTCATCGTAATTTGAAAAACACGCCTAAGGCAATACTAGCAAGTAGTTTTATTTTTAGAACAATGTGAGACGTGATTTGCGTTGGGTTTTCTCCGTTTCCCCTCCCCTCTACAATGTATTTAGGCAAATACTTAGTTGACCTAGGGAAATGGAATGTTTGCTCAATGACGAATTTGAAAATTAGGGTACCCTTTTGGTTCGGCCATTGCATTATCAAATAATGCGCTGAAGGCATAGGTGACAACTTACGATTCTCACCAAAAATTTTTAGTACTTTCTTATCTTTGACTTTATGCACTATACTGTTATATCCTAATTTAGATATTGTATTTAGAAGATTACCACATATCTCCCCACTTAGAACAGACTATCATATATCAGTTCCTACTTTTAAATACAAATAGATAAATTTACTACCTATGCCTGGTGATTACTCTGATGTTCGTCGTACGGATGTCTGCTTAAAAAATCGGCACCTACATTGGTTTTGCCTGGAATATATTCTATGGTAAACTGGTATGGCTGTAAGAGCAACGACCAACGTAATAATCTAGCATTTTCATGCCTTGCTTGTGACAGACACACGAGTGGTTTATGATCTGTTTGGATCTTAAATGATTTACCATAGAGATAAATCTGGAACTTTTTTATAGCCCATATGACCGCCAAACATTCTTTTTCACTTGTTGAATATTTTTTTTCTGCTGAGTTCAACTTACGACTAGCATAAGCTACTGGGGTTAATTCCCCATCAAGTGAATTTGACCTTTGTAATAGAGTTGCACCCAAACCTATATTACTAGCATCCGTTCTCACAATGAATTCTTGACTCAAGTCAGGTAATTTCAAAATAGGCCTGCTTGTGAGTTTTTCCATCAACTCTTGGTAGGCTAATTCACACTGCGCTGACCAAGTAATTCTATCAGGATTTCCTTTGCGCGTTAAATCAGTCAATGGCGCACATATGGAGTTAAAGTTTTTAATATACTTTTGGTATAAACCACATAGTGAGACAAAAGATCGCACATCTTTCTTTGTCTGTGGTCTTGGTGCTTTTTTCAACTTCTCCAGATTCTTGGGGTCAGGGGTCATGTTTCCCTGATGTACTGTGTGTCCCAAGAATTCCAGCTCTTTACATCCAACACAGCATTTCGTCGGTCTAGCTGTCAAATTTGTCTCTCTAAGTCGATTAAACAACATATCCAGAGAGTTAATGTGTTCCTCAAATGTTTCAGTCGCTATGAGAATATCATCCATGAAGTTGGTGATGCATGGATTATTCAGGGGATCCAGTAACTTTCTCATCATCCTCGAAAACACACTCGGTGCATTTTTCAGCCCGAATGGCAACATGTTAAATTCATAATGTCCTTCCGAGGTGCTAAAGGCTAAATAAGGTCTAACCTCCAGCTTTACTGGAATCTGATAGTAGCCTTTGCTCAGATCCACTTTAGAGAAATATTTAGCTTTATTCAGCCTGGCAAACAGCTGATTTGTATCAGGTAATGGATCCACCTGACCTTCTGTGACAGCATTCAGTTTCCTGTAATCTATACACAGTCTGTGTTCTCCAGAGGGTTTTCTTAACAGAACCACACTGGAGCTGTAAGGAGATTCACTGTGCGAGATAATTCCTTCTCTCAACAGATAATCTATCTCCTCCTTCAAAGCTTTTTCCTTAGCGAACGGAATCGAATAGGCTCTCATACAGATTGGTGTTGGGTCTATGAGTTTCATATCATACTCTAATAAATTTGTATGCCTTGGTCGGTCTGTTAACACATCTGTATGACCATTCAGAACCTGTTGAACTCTCTCCCTCTGATTTTTCGTTAAGTGGTTACTGATTTTTACCTGCGCAGCGGTCTCACAGGGATGTAAAGGATATTCATGAGAGGTGAGTGGTTCCTTTTTCATTTCCATTGCAACAGACAAGGTCAGTAGGTGTGTCTCCTCCTGGTTTTCTCTTTCCAGATATTTTTTCAGGAGATTCACATGATAGATTTTCTCTTTCCCTTTCTTATCTATCATATAATTTGTTCTAGACACCTTCTCTAGAACTGTATATGGACCTTGCCATCCAATTTGCAATTTATTATGGCTGCTGGGCAGTAGAAGGAGCACCTTCTCTCCCACAGCTAATTCTCGATCCTTCGCTTTCTTATTGTAATAGGCAGCATGCTTTTTCCTGGCTTGTCTCAAATTTTCATTGGCAAGTTTCCAGCCAGTTTTAAGACGAGTGGTCAGCTCGTTCCCATATTGATATGATGAGGTAATATTTTCTTCTGCCTTTTCATCGGTCTATGTCCTTAACAATGTTTCTAATGGACCATTTATTGGCCTTCCAAATAACAAGGTTGCCGGGGCCATACCGGTTGAACTATGGGGTACCTCCCGATAGGCAAACAGGGCGGCGGGAAGGTACTGGTCCCATGTATCTGGTTTTTCATGTGCCAACTTTCTCAGGATCGACATGAGTGTCCCGTTAAATCTTTCCACTTGGCCATTTCCTTGGGGATGGTACGGGCTACAATGAAAGTGTTTGGCTTGAAAGATCCTGAATACTTCTTCAGTTAGTTTCCCTTTGAACTGAGAGCCATTATCAGTCAAAATTTGGTTGGGAAAGCCTAACCTGGTGAAGATTGTGAGTAATGCCTCTGCCACATGCTTCAAATCGATTGATAACAGGGCTACCGCCTCTCCCCACATAGAACAAGTGTCCACCAGAGTCAGAATGTAACTGTTCCTCCTCTTGGTCCGAGTGAGAGGTCCCACAATGTCCACTGCAACTCTTTCAAAGGGTGTTCCCACTATGGGCATTTCCCCTAAAGTTGCTGGAGCAGTCCAATGCTTTGGAGCTACCCGTTGGCATTCTGGACAGGAGTTTAAATATCTCTTTATGTCTTCAGTTATCCCTGGCCAGAAATAATGACAAGCTATACGCTGTCCTGTTGCGTTGATCCCCATATGACCACTGAAGGGAGTCGCATGCCCTAGTTCCAACACTTTAGTCCTATATGAAATGGGAAGGACCAGCTGTCCGTGACCATGGGATCCAGTTCCAGCCTTCCTATAAATCAATTTGTTCTTCATATAGAAGTCTCCCTTGCCTGGAGGTGTATGACATTTGGGCAATTTCTTAAAACAAGGCTTGAGGGTCTTATCCTCCGCCTGTGCCTTCCTGATCTCATCTGGATGGGTATTTATTGGATTATTCTCCTCCTTTTTAGACTGTGATCTGGTCTGCACAGTTGCCATGATCACAGGTCTCTTGGGATTCCCCAAGAAGACATATCTACACCCCAATATCAGAGGGTAGATTGGTTCATTTAGCACTGCTGCTTTGATGATTCCTTCCACATATCGCATTTTCACATTTATCCTGGCGATGGGAAGTGTCATGGTCGCTACGTCCTTGGTTGCAGCTTGAATCTCCACTGTTTCTGTGGTATATTGATCTGCCTGCACCAGGTGAGAACTCACAACTGAATCATAATCTAATCCAGTATCATACAAACACCTTATAGTGACTCCATTGCATGTTACATCTTCACACACTGGGGGGGTGGTAAGGTTCCTGTTGTTCAGTAGGGTTGACCTTTACTCCCTTTCTCCCCATTTTCATTGCAGCGAAATTTGGAGTTTTCCTTCTACAATTTTCGGTGGTATGGTTTCCCATCCGACATTTTTTACACCACCTCTTTCCTTGGTTAAAAGGTTTTCTTTCATCATATTTCCTTTCATTGAATTGTGGGGTTTTATTTTTATAGTCATTGCGTGGCCTAACAAACTGGTGCTTACCTTTGTTCTGTTCTCTATGGTCAAACTTATTAAAGTTTTGAGGTGCCTTAAAATTGTCTACCTGTTTCTTTTTATTACCAACTACCTCTGCCTGGGCTGCCTGATACCTCTCAGTGACATTGAGTAACTCACCCAGCCTCTCTGCACCTTGTTCCATGAGAAACTTTCTCAGGTCTGGAGCCATGGACTCTCTTAGCTGCTCAATAAGGATCATTTCCTTAAGATCTTGGGTTTTCCCCAGAGCAGTCCATTTCGCCAAGTAGGTCTCTAACCGTGCAGAGAACTGGTGATAAGTCTCACCCGACAGTAGTTTGGCATTCCTAAATTTTTTTTTATAAAATTCTCCGTTCTTTTCGTATCTTAATAAAAGAGCCTGCTTTAGCATGTCATAATTGTCTTGGTCATCTCTGCTCATCTTGGCAAAAACTTCATAAGCCGTTCCCCTAAGACCTTGGGATAACTTGAGGCTCCATCTCTCTCTCTCTCTCTAACCCATATGTAGTGGCTAAAAGTTCAAATCTACTTAAGTACCCTTCTATGTCATCGTCTTTCTCAACAAAATGGTCTACATGAAAACCCATAGCTGAGGTTGAGGCTCCCTGACTAGTAGTGGCATCTGAGGCAAATGGGCTGGCACCATTTTCAGGAGCATGGCCTTGAAATTCTAACTCCCTTAGTCGTAGCTCATGCTCCCTCTGTAATCTTTTCTCCTCCTTTTCTGCTTCTCTTTCAGCCTTTTTTTCTTCTCTTTCTGCAGCCAGTCTCTTTTCCTCTGCTTCCCTTTCAGCAGCCTGTCTTTTTTTCTTCTGCCTCTATCTGTAACTTCTTAGCCTCAGCCTCCAATGCCCTAGCCTCTTTTTCAGCCTCAATCTGCAACCTCTTAATTTCTTTGTCAGCCTCAATTTGTAACTGTAATTTTCTTTCTTCTGCTATCTTCCTATCCTCCCTTTCACATTCTGAAGTTACATATTGGATCAAAGCTTGACCCTCCATATTCATTTCTTTAGCAGTCTGCACAGCAGCAGATCAAAACTTTGCCAGATCAGCCATTCTGTACTATGCAACCTTTAAAATTTCTAACTATACAAATTTCTAATTATGGCTAACAATTTCTAATGATAACCAAGAACAACCACAGGCACTGATAGCTCAACCACTATTTCATTTCCACAAAAGGAATATTTTTAGTTTTATACTATCTGAGATTCCTAATATAATTGATAATATTTTATGAATTTAAAATCCCAGAAGCGAACTACCCAATATAGCTGGTGCTATGAGAAATTCAATCCCAGGAGCAAGACCCCAATATATGTGGTGGGTTTTGATGTTATGAATTGTTGTTATGTATTATTAGTGTATTAAATGAGATTGGAGGCCGACCTCTGTGCAACCTACGTTTTGCTGATGATATTGATCTGATAGCTGGATCAGAATCAGAACTTCAAGACCTTACCTCTAGACTGGAGAAAGTAACAAGAACGTATGGGATGGAAATTAATATAGAAAAAAGCAAGATATTGGTGAATAGCCATAAGAAACATGTTCCGACCAACATTACGTTAAATGGGCAAACGTTAGAAGAAGTTAACACCTTTAAATATCTCGGGTCCACTATATGCAGTGATGGAAGATCAATTAAAGAAATCAAGACAAGACTTGAGATGGCCTCAGCTGCCATGACAAGGTTGAATGTGATCTGGAAAAGTAACATCAGTTTTCCTGTGAAGATCAAATTATACAAATCACTTGTATTATCTATTCTCTTGTATGGGTGTGAGAGCTGGACACTCACTGCAGATACGGAGCGAAGGATTCAGGCTTTCGAGCATAAATGTTATAGAAGAATTTTGCGCATTTGCTATAAAGAGCACAAAACAAATGTCTATGTTAGAGAGAAGATAAACACCTATGCAGGCCACCAAGAACCACTTTTGTCAACAGTGAAACGTCGAAAGCTTGCCTGGTTTGGGCATGTAACTCGTCATGACTCCCTTTCGAAAACGATCCTTCAGGGAACAGTCGAAGGTAAATGGAGAAGAGGAAGGCAGAGAAAATCCTGGGCTGATAACATCAAAGAATGGGCAGGACACGGTTTTTCCACACTTGTACGCATTGCTGAGGATAGAGAGCAGTGGAGGACCCTGTCTGCTGATGCTTCCACCATGGCACCCCTACGACCCATGACCGGTTACGGGCTGAGATGAGATGAAATGAGATCAGCTATGAAAGTCTCCGAATTTAACAAATAGTATTGTAAACTTTTCAGAGTACCTTTCCGCTACCACCCTTTTGATCTCATTCAAAATTAATCTATATTATTATTAAAATGACTTCCTGTAGTGTCTAGGGTTATGAATGTAGAGTGTAATGTGCAATAACCAACTAACATACAAACAAATAGTTTATTATCCACAACAACCAACAGTATTACAACAATAACATACAAACGACACTTTAAAAGGCTATCTTATTTAAGACAGTGGTTGAAATTTTGTGTAAATAGAATTTTTTACAATTTATTATCCTGATTCTAATTTATTTTGAACCAGGACTGACAATCAAAAGTGAAATCAAAAGAATCATTTACAACAGTCCAATAACACAGTAGATCTTCTGTCCATACATACAATATTATTCTAATATAAGTGTGTTGTTGTATTCTTCTACTTTGAGGTAATACTGGTATCAAACAATAGGTTGTTGGTTATAATCACTCCCTTTAAGTTATGTCTGTTTTCGTTTGTCACTTGTGGAAATATTAATAACTATTCACAGTTTTCTTCACTATCACTTTCTAGTTCTTTTAAGTTGAGCTGCCAGGTGCCGAACAAGAACTTAACTTGGCAGGAGAATACAGGTAGATCGTTTCCTCTGCTCGCTTGACAATTTGTTCCACCTGTTTGATAGGCAATGGCCACTAGCATGGAATCAAAGTATACAGACAGAGTCCTGAATCGAGCAGTTCTCAAGCGTTTGGTACTACATTAACGTCAGTACCCAGGACCCTGAAATGTGAAGGTTATGCATCCTTCTTTATACCTAGTATACAATACTATTCCACATTTAAGTACAGGTACATTACAAACAAACGAAAAGGGTCATAGCTTTATACCAACCTATGCCACCATTATCTTTTGATGTGACAATGTACACCAGTATTCCTCTCCCCTAATAGTTACAACGCCACTGCAATTCCAGATGTAATCTTTTCCATACAATAGATAGGTGTTATGCTCCTTGATGACAATCATACGTATTTTCTTGTAGCCTAACACCTCTCTGATAGTCTACCACATGGTGGATCAATCTCTAGGCTCTGCCTAAGTTTGCTACAGACCCACTTACTTATAGTCATACATTATTATCTCACATTCAATTTTTATTCTAGATACATGTTAATAAAGTCAATCTTACCACATTTATTCAATGAAATACACAAGTGAACGATGACTGGCACACTTTCGATCTGCCGTTCTGTCCAGGCTTTTGAGAAATATTGTTTACACAGCACAAGCCTGCTCTCATCGCTCCTTGGCAAAATTTTGTTATAAAATGGCGTCCTCACCTAATGCTTTTCCCCTAATATCAACTACTCTGGCCAATGATTATCCTTATTTCACTTGTAAACAAAGTCTTTCAAAAATACAATTCAACTTTCTACTACGTTACTCGGGTAATATATGTTTAGTACGAGGTCGGCCAATAATATTTCGCCTCACTTCAAATTCCACCCAATCCCCTTCATCGTACTATCTTAGCCTATCTTTCACCTAATTTTTTCCCCCAAAAAATATGCTATCCAATCTAAGCAGACATGACTTGACCTGACAGTATCTCCGATTCTCTATGTATTATCCCCAATATTTGATTATCTAATGGACTATTTATGTAATTGATAACATATTCTTAGTCAGCAAATCTTCAGGTACACGAATATATGATTTTTATGGGGCTAAGCGGCTTGGTTCAAAATTCTATCTTTTTTTCTACTTTAGTTGTTGATTTTTAAACTACCTCCTGTTCAATTCTTTTCTCATGTACTTACGAGAGTCTCTCGTAATACACGAGAATTACGTCATTCGCAACAAGAGCTAAGCGTGTTTTCCTGATCGTAGTGTCCACATTTTCTAACTTTTTCATCGTAATTTGAAAAACACGCCTAAGGCAATACTAGCAAGTAGTTTTATTTTTAGAACAATGTGAGACGTGATTTGCGTTGGGTTTTCTCCGTTTCCCCTCCCCTCTACAATGTATTTAGGCAAATACTTAGTTGACCTAGGGAAATGGAATGTTTGCTCAATGACGAATTTGAAAATTAGGGTACCCTTTTGGTTCGGCCATTGCATTATCAAATAATGCGCTGAAGGCATAGGTGACAACTTACGATTCTCGCCAAAAATTTTTAGTACTTTCTTATCTTTGACTTTATGCACTATACTGTTATATCCTAATTTAGATATTGTATTTAGAAGATTACCACATATCTCCCCACTTAGAACAGACTATCATATATCAGTTCCTACTTTTAAATACAAATAGATAAATTTACTACCTATGCCTGGTGATTACTCTGATGTTCGTCGTACGGATGTCTGCTTAAAAAATCGGCACCTACATTGGTTTTGCCTGGAATATATTCTATGGTAAACTGGTATGGCTGTAAGAGCAACGACCAACGTAATAATCTAGCATTTTCATGCCTTGCTTGTGACAGACACACGAGTGGTTTATGATCTGTTTGGATCTTAAATGATTTACCATAGAGATAAATCTGGAACTTTTTTATAGCCCATATGACCGCCAAACATTCTTTTTCACTTGTTGAAATTTTTTGTTCTGCTGTGTTCAACTTACGACTAACATAAGCTACTGGTGTTAATTCCCCATCAAGTGAATTTGACCTTTGTAATAGAGTTGCACCCAAACCTATATTACTAGCATCCGTTCTCACAATGAATTCTTGACTCAAGTCAGGTAATTTCAAAATAGGCCTGCTTGTGAGTTTTTCCATCAACTCTTGGTAGGCTAATTCACACTGCGCTGACCAAGTAATTCTATCAGGATTTCCTTTGCGCGTTAAATCAGTCAATGGCGCACATATGGAGTTAAAGTTTTTAACATACTTTTGGTATAAACCACATAGTGAGACAAAAGATCGCACATCTTTCTTTGTCTGTGGTCTTGGTGCTTTTTTCAACTTCTCCAGATTCTTGGGGTCAGGGGTCATGTTTCCCTGATGTACTGTGTGTCCCAAGAATTCCAGCTCTTTACATCCAACACAGCATTTCGTCGGTCTAGCTGTCAAATTTGTCTCTCTAAGTCGATTAAACAACATATCCAGAGAGTTAATGTGTTCCTCAAATGTTTCAGTCGCTATGAGAATATCATCCATGAAGTTGGTGATGCATGGATTATTCAGGGGATCCAGTAACTTTCTCATCATCCTCGAAAACACACTCGGTGCATTTTTCAGCCCGAATGGCAACATGTTAAATTCATAATGTCCTTCCGAGGTGCTAAAGGCTAAAAAAGGTCTAACCTCCGGCTTTACTGGAATCTGATAGTAGCCTTTGCTCAGATCCACTTTAGAGAAATATTTAGCTTTATTCAGCCTGGCAAACAGCTGATTTGTATCAGGTAATGGATCCACCTGACCTTCTGTGACAGCATTCAGTTTCCTGTAATCTGTACACAGTCTGTGTTCTCCAGAGGGTTTTCTTAACAGAACCACACTGGAGCTGTAAGGAGATTCACTGTGCGAGATAATTCCTTCTCTCAACAGATAATCTATCTCCTCCTTCAAAGCTTTTTCCTTAGCGAACGGAATCGAATAGGCTCTCATACAGATTGGTGTTTGGTCTATGAGTTTCATATCATACTCTAATAAATTTGTATGCCTTGGTCGGTCCGTTAACACATCTGTATGACCATTCAGAACCTGTTGAACTCTCTCCCTCTGGTTTTTCGTTAAGTGGTTACTGATTTTTACCTGCGCAGCGGTCTCACAGGGATGTAAAGGATATTCATGAGAGGTGAGTGGTTCCGTTTTCATTTCCATTGCAACAGACAAGGTCAGTAGGTGTGTCTCCTCCTGGTTTTCTCTTTCCAGATATTTTTTCAGGAGATTCACATGATAGATTTTCTCTTTCCCTTTCTTATCTATCATATAATTTGTTCTAGACACCTTCTCTAGAACTGTATATGGACCTTGCCATCCAATTTGCAATTTATTATGGCTGCTGGGCAGTAGAAGGAGCACCTTCTCTCCCACAGCTAATTCTCGATCCTTCGCTTTCTTATTGTAATAGGCAGCATGCTTTTTCCTGGCTTGTCTCAAATTTTCATTGGCAAGTTTCCAGCCAGTTTTAAGACGAGTGGTCAGCTCGTTCCCATATTGATATGATGAGGTAATATTTTCTTCTGCCTTTTCATCGGTCTATGTCCTTAACAATGTTTCTAATGGACCATTTATTGGCCTTCCAAATAACAAGGTTGCCGGGGCCATACCGGTTGAACTATGGGGTACCTCCCGATAGGCAAACAGGGCGGCGAGAAGGTACTGGTCCCATGTATCTGGTTTTTCATGTGCCAACTTTCTCAGGATCGACATGAGTGTCCCGTTAAATCTTTCCACTTGGCCATTTCCTTGGGGATGGTACGGGCTACAATGAAAGTGTTTGGCTTGAAAGATCCTGAATACTTCTTCAGTTAGTTTCCCTTTGAACTGAGAGCCATTATCAGTCAAAATTTGGTTGGGAAAGCCTAACCTGGTGAAGATTGTGAGTAATGCCTCTGCCACATGCTTCAAATCGATTGATGACAGGGCTACCGCCTCTCCCCACATAGAACAAGTGTCCACCAGAGTCAGAATGTAACTGTTCCTCCTCTTGGTCCGAGTGAGAGGTCCCACAATGTCCACTGCAACTCTTTCAAAGGGTGTTCCCACTATGGGCATTTCCCCTAAAGTTGCTGGAGCAGTCCAATGCTTTGGAGCTACCCGTTGGCATTCTGGACAGGAGTTTACATATCTCTTTATGTCTTCAGTTATCCCTGGCCAGAAATAATGACAAGCTATACGCTGTCCTGTTGCGTTGATCCCCATATGACCACTGAAGGGAGTCGCATGCCCTAGTTCCAACACTTTAGTCCTATATGAAATGGGAAGGACCAGCTGTCCGTGACCATGGGATCCAGTTCCAGCCTTCCTATAAATCAATTTGTTCTTCATATAGAAGTCTCCCTTGCCTGGAGGTGTATGACATTTGGGCAATTTCTTAAAACAAGGCTTGAGGGTCTTATCCTCCGCCTGTGCCTTCCTGATCTCATCTGGATGGGTATTTATTGGATTATTCTCCTCCTTTTTAGACTGTGATCTGGTCTGTACTGTTGCCATGATCACAGGTCTCTTGGGATTCCCCAAGAAGACATATCTACACCCCAATATCAGAGGGTAGATTGGTTCATTTAGCACTGCTGCTTTGATGATTCCTTCCACATATCGCATTTTCACATTTATCCTGGCGATGGGAAGTGTCATGGTCGCTACGTCCTTGGTTGCAGCTTGAATCTCCACTGTTTCTGTGGTATATTGATCTGCCTGCACCAGGTGAGAACTCACAACTGAATCATAATCTAATCCAGTATCATACAAACACCTTATAGTGACTCCATTGCATGTTACATCTTCACACACTGGGGGGTGGTAAGGTTCCTGTTGTTCAGTAGGGTTGACCTTTACTCCCTTTCTCCCCATTTTCATTGCAGCGAAATTTGGAGTTTTCCTTCTACAATTTTCGGTGGTATGGTTTCCCATCCGACATTTTTTACACCACCTCTTTCCTTGGTTAAAAGGTTTTCTTTCATCATATTTCCTTTCATTGAATTGTGGGGTTTTATTTTTATAGTCATTGCGTGGCCTATCAAACTGGTGCTTACCTTTGTTCTGTTCTCTATGGTCAAACTTATTAAAGTTTTGAGGTGCCTTAAAATTGTCTACCTGTTTCTTTTTATTACCAACTACCTCTGCCTGGGCTGCCTGATACCTCTCAGTGACATTGAGTAACTCACCCAGCCTCTCTGCACCTTGTTCCATGAGAAACTTTCTCAGGTCTGGAGCCATGGACTCTCTTAGCTGCTCAATAAGGATCATTTCCTTAAGATCTTGGGTTTTCCCCAGAGCAGTCCATTTCGCCAAGTAGGTCTCTAACCGTGCAGAGAACTGGTGATAAGTCTCACCCGACAGTAGTTTGGCATTCCTAAATTTTTTTCTATAAAATTCTCCGTTCTTTTCGTATCTTAATAAAAGAGCCTGCTTTAGCATGTCATAATTGTCTTGGTCATCTCTGCTCATCTTGGCAAAAACTTCATAAGCCGTTCCCCTAAGACCTTGGGATAACTTGAGGCTCCACCTCTCTCTCTCTCTAACCCATATGTAGTGGCTAAAAGTTCAAATCTACTTAAGTACCCTTCTATGTCATCGTTTTTCTCAACAAAATGGTCTACATGAAAACCCATAGCTGAGGTTGAGGCTCCCTGACTAGTAGTGGCATCTGAGGCAAATGGGCTGGCACCATTTTCAGGAGCATGGCCTTGAAATTCTAACTCCCTTAGTCGTAGCTCATGCTCCCTCTGTAATCTTTTCTCCTCCTTTTCTGCTTCTCTTTCAGCCTTTTTTTCTTCTCTTTCTGCAGCCAGTCTCTTTTCCTCTGCTTCCCTTTCAGCAGCCTGTCTTTTTTTCTTCTGCCTCTATCTGTAACTTCTTAGCCTCAGCCTCCAATGCCCTAGCCTCTTTGTCAGCCTCAATCTGCAACCTCTTAATTTCTTTGTCAGCCTCAATTTGTAACTGTAATTTTCTTTCTTCTGCTATCTTCCTATCCTCCCTTTCACATTCTGAAGTTACATATTGGATCAAAGCTTGACCCTCCATATTCATTTCTTTAGCAGTCTGCACAGCAGCAGATCAAAACTTTGCCAGATCAGCCATTCTGTACTATGCAACCTTTAAAATTTCTAACTATACAAATTTCTAATTATGGCTAACAATTTCTAATGATAACCAAGGACAACCACAGGCACTGATAGCTCAACCACTATTTCATTTCCACAAAAAGAATACTTTTAGTTTTATACTATCTGAGATTCCTAATATAATTGATAATATTTTAAGAATTTAAAATCCCAGAAGCGAACTACCCAATATAGCTGGTGCTATGAGAAATTCAATCCCAGGAGCGAGACCCCAATATATGTGGTGGGTTTTGATGTTATGAATTGTTGTTATGTATTATTAGTGTATTAAATGAGATCAGCTATGAAAGTCTCTGAATTTAACAAATAGTATTGTAAACTTTTCAGAGTACCTTTCCGCTACCACCCTTTTGATCTCATTCAAAATTAACTCATTCATTCCAGAGTTATTTTGCACGCTGTGCCAGACTTTTTTTGTGGGCAGAATTTTATAGAGTGAAGTGTTCATCTTTCATCTAAATTTGTTTGTGAATTTTCCTTTGAACATGTACTTATTATATACCAAACTGTAGGGAAATGGATAGAGAATTCAAATATATAATGTCTGTGGTAGTATTAACACAAGTATGTTCGGTATAATTTAATCATTTTGCATGTAAAATTGAAAAACGCTAAAAAGTTGACTGTAGAATACGATCTTACCAAAGACAAATTACTGTCGTAGACAATAAAACTTTCTTTTTAGTCTTCAAACATCAAGTTAATCCATATACAAAGTAAAAAAAACATGCTTATGGCCAAAATTAGTACATTTAGTGTTATTCGCACCAGTTTTTCCGTGGTTCTTTGTAAGAAAAAAATAAATTATGCAATCGTGCATTACGTAATTTTCAAACAAATAAATAAGAATAACGTCATATAAATACTTTTTTACTCTTGTTTAATGTTTTAATAGTATCCCTAGCTTCATCTTCTAACAAGAACTAGTGATTAGATGTTACGGTAGGTCTAGTTTTGTTGCTTTTTGATCGGCCAGAATATGACTACGCCCACTCATCAACTAAATCTAGTGTGTCTATCTTTTCTGCATATATTCCGTATTTTGACAACAAACTGTGACTACCAAACAATCATCATCAATGTCAGCAATGTTTCAAAATAGTTTGACACAATTATTTGCTTAGGAGACTTAGAAAATGTAAATATAAAGCGTGACATATTTCTCTAGCAAAAACAACGAAAAATGTAAACACGCGAATCTTCACAAAAATTGTGATAATAACATCAAAACACGCACATGTGCTGAATAACTAAAGTCAAATTAGTTGTTTAAATAGTAGCGGAAGTCATTCTACGAGTTTTAATATATGAACTGCATTAAGCGGACGATTTTTAGGGTTTATTCGTGATAAACTAAAAACCACGCTCTGAGCGTTGCTCTGGCACGGCGTGTTGAATTTTGCAACGCTCAGAGCGTTGGTCTGGAGTCAAAGAGTTAATCTATATTATTATTAAAATGACTTCGTGTAGTGTCTAGGGTTATGAATGTAGAGTGTAATGTGCAATAACCAACTAACATACAAACAAATAGTTTATTATCCACAACAACCAACAGTATTACAACAATAACATACAAACGACACTTTAAAAGGCTATCTTATTTAAGACAGTGGTTGAAATTTTGTGTAAATAGAATTTTTTACAATTTATTATCCTGATTCTAATTTATTTTGAACCAGGACTGACAATCAAAAGTGAAATCAAAAGAATCATTTACAACAGTCCAATAACACAGTAGATCTTCTGTCCATACATACAATATTATTCTAATATAAGTGTGTTGTTGTATTCTTCTACTTTGAGGTAATACTGGTATCAAACAATAGATTGTTGGTTATAATCACTCCCTTTAAGTTATGTCTGTTTTCGTTTGTCACTTGTGGAAATATTAATAACTATTCACAGTTTTCTTCACTATCACTTTCTAGTTCTTTTAAGTTGAGCTGCCAGGTGCTGAACAAGAACTTAACTTGGCAGGAGAATACAGGTAGATCGTTTCCTCTGCTCGCTTGACAATTTGTTCCACCTGTTTGATAGGCAATGGCCACTAGCATGGGCTCAAAGTATACAGACAGAGTCCTGAATCGAGCAGTTCTCAAGCGTTTGGTACTACATTAACGTCAGTACCCAGGACCCTGAAATGTGAAGGTTATGCATCCTTCTTTATACCTAGTATACAATACTATTCCACATTTAAGTACAGGTACATTACAAACAAACGAAAAGGGTCATAGCTTTATACCAACCTATGCCACCATTATCTTTTGATGTGACAATGTACACCAGTATTCCTCTCCCCTAATAGTTACAACGCCACTGCAATTCCAGATGTAATCTTTTCCATACAATAGGATAGGTGTTATGCTCCTTGATGACAATCATACGTATTTTCTTGTAGCCTAACACCTCTCTGATAGTCTACCACATGGTGGATCAATCTCTAGGCTCTGCCTAAGTTTGCTACAGACCCACTTACTTATAGTCATACATTATTATCTCACATTCAATTTTTATTCTAGATACATGTTAATAAAGTCAATCTTACCACATTTATTCAATGAAATACACAAGTGAACGATGACTGGCACACTTTCGATCTGCCGTTCTGTCCAGGCTTTTGAGAAATATTGTTTACACAGCACAAGCCTGCTCTCATCGCTCCTTGGCAAAATTTTGTTATAAAATGGCGTCCTCACCTAATGCTTTTCCCCCAATATCAACTACTCTGGCCAATGATTATCCTTATTTCACTTGTAAACAAAGTCTTTCAAAAATACAATTCAACTTTCTACTACGTTACTCGGGTAATATATGTTTAGTACGAGGTCAGCCAATAATATTTCGCCTCACTTCAAATTCCACCCAATCCCCTTCATCGTACTATCTTAGCCTATCTTTCACCTAATTTTTTCCCCCAAAAAATATGCTATCCAATCTAAGCAGACATGACTTGACCTGACAGTATCTCCGATTCTCTATGTATTATCCCCAATATTTGATTATCTAATGGACTATTTATGTAATTGATAACATATTCTTAGTCAGCAAATCTTCAGGTACACGAATATATGATTTTTATGGGGCTAAGCGGCTTGGTTCAAAATTCTATCTTTTTTTCTACTTTAGTTGTTGATTTTTAAACTACCTCCTGTTCAATTCTTTTCTCATGTACTTACGAGAGTCTCTCGTAATACACGAGAATTACGTCATTCGCAACAAGAGCTAAGCGTGTTTTCCTGATCGTAGTGTCCACATTTTCTAACTTTTTCATCGTAATTTGAAAAACACGCCTAAGGCAATACTAGCAAGTAGTTTTATTTTTAGAACAATGTGAGACGTGATTTGCGTTGGGTTTTCTCCGTTTCCCCTCCCCTCTACAATGTATTTAGGCAAATACTTAGTTGACCTAGGGAAGTGGAACGTTTGTCTCAATGACGAATTTGAAAATTAGGGTACCCTTTTGGTTCGGCCATTGCGTTATCAAATAATACGCTGAAGGCGTAGGCGACAACTTACGATTCTCGCCGAAAATTTTTAGTACTTTCTTATCTTTGACTTTATGCACTATACTGTTATATCCTAATTTAGATATTGTATTTAGAAGATTACCACAGTATTATGAAGACATATCATCTCATCTCAACCCGTAACCCGTCATGGGTCGTAGGGGTGCCATGGTGGAAGCATCAGCAGACAGGGTCCTCCACCGCTCTCTATCCTCAGCAATGCATACAAGTGTGGAAAAACCATGCCCTGCCCATTCTTTGATGTTATCAGCCCAGGATTTTCTTTGCCTTCCTCTTCTCCATTTACCTTCGACTGTTCCCTGGAGGATCGTTTTCAAAAGGGAGTCATGACGAGTTACATGCCCAAACCAGGCGAGCTTTCGACGTTTCACTCTCTAACAGTGACATTTGTTTTGTACTCTTTATAGCAGATGCACAAAATTCTTCTATAACATTTATACTCGAAAGCATGAATCCTTCGCTCCGTATCTGCAGTGAGTGTCCAGCCCTCACACCCATACAAGATAATAGATAATACAAGCGATTTGTATAATTTGATCTTCACAGGAAAACTGATGTTACTTTTCCAGATCACATTCAGCCTTGTCATGGCAGCTGAGGCCATCTCAAGTCTTGTCTTGATTTCTTTACTTGATCTTCCATCACTACGTATAGTGGACCCCAGATATTTAAAGGTGTTAACTTCTTCTAACGTTTGCCCATTTAGCGTAATGTTGGTCGGAACATGTTTCTTATGGCTATTCACCAATATCTTGCTTATTTCTATATTAATTTCCATCCCATACGTTCTTGTTACTTTCTCCAGTCTAGAGGTAAGGT
Source organism: Oreohelix idahoensis (assembly GCA_024509875.1). Lineage (NCBI taxonomy): Eukaryota > Metazoa > Mollusca > Gastropoda > Stylommatophora > Oreohelicidae > Oreohelix > Oreohelix idahoensis. The sequence goes on from JAMPIV010010999.1 coordinate 452,717, forward strand.
CTTGAAGTTTTGATTCTGTTCCAGCTATAAGATCGATATCATCAGCAAAACGTAGATTGCAAAGAGGTCGGCCTCCAATCGGTACGGTTGTTTTATAATCGTAGAGAGCCTCCTGCATAATATGTTCTAGATATATATTAAAGAGCACTGGGGACAGGATACATCCCTGACGAACTCCTACAGTTGTTTTGAAAAATTCTCCAATGTCATTGCTTGCAAAAACAGCACTGCTTGCATCCTTGTATAGTGCTTCAATGATATCTATGATGTTGGTATCAAAATTGAATTTTCTCATTATTTGCCATAAGCCTTCATGCCAGACTCGATCGAAGGCTTTTGTGAAATCGATGAAGTTATGGTATAAATCGCATTGATGCTGGAGATGTTTTTCGATCAGTAATCTAATATTGAAGATTTGTTCTGAGGTACTTCTTTTTGGTCTAAAGCCAGCCTGTTCCTCGGACAAGATTTCTTCTGATTTCTGTTTTATTCTGTTCAAAAGTATCCTTAACATCACTTTACTTGGATGACTAATAAGGCTAATGGTTCTGTAATTCTTGCACATTTTTAGATTTCCTTTCTTTGGAAGCGGTATTACTAATGACTGCGCCCACTCTTTTGGCCATTTTTTAGTACTCCATATCTTCTGGCAAATTGTTGTCATGATTTTTACTATATCTGGTCCACCATATTTGAAGAGCTCTGCTGGGATATTATCCACACCCTGTGACTTCCCTCCTCTCATCGAACATACAGCCTCTTCCACTTCTTCCCGAAGAAGACATATAATACACACAAAATGAAGGTTGCTTCAGACATCGGAGTGATGGGTGTTTAGGCTGTCAGGCTTAAGGTATCCCATAAGGTAGATTAAATGTTGAAGATGAAATTGACTTTTATCATACCCAGAACAGGATCAGATCACAGTGTGTTTGTTCAAAAATTACCAATATGCTAGGTGCAAAGAAGTGTTATTTCAAGTTTTTCTTCATAAAGAAACGATATCAATTTGCCAAAATTTGCCAAAAGTCATAAACTATGAGAGTTACAAAAAGCACAATCTATGTTGTTCTCTACTGATATTCAAAAGACATACTAAGACCTAATGTGGTAACAACTGGTAAATTCAATTAGAAGATAGAAAAGGAAGGCAGAGAGAAATACCTCGATAAACTGACCACATGTATTGGAAAGAGACTGAAGCCACAGCTGTTTCAAGACACCAGAGACTGTAGGAAAGAAACAGGCAGGATGGCCAATGCCAACTGGCATGAAAGTCAGTAAATAAATGCAAGGACCAAAATGATATCATCTTACTGTCATCATTATTCCACAAAAATCAGAATCTTCAACTCAAATGTCAAGCCAGTTTTACTGTATGGCTGTGAAACATGAAGAGCAACAAATACAACAAGCAAGACGTTACAGACTTTTGTTTAAAATAGATGAAGGATTGAAATGGTGCATTCCTGTAGAACAGAAAATGAGATGATCGTCAATCCTTCTGTTTCATACAAGCACCCATTCTGAGCAGAATTTATATTATTTACTTTGGTTGACTTGTCCATATCTGATGAATTTTTTCTGGCTTGAATTTTATTTAGGATGGAGTAGCCAACCCCAAGCCCAACCCTCCTCATTTATCTTTTACGAATTGCTTAGTAGACATTACTATTTTTTTAATCCACTTTTGGGCCCCAATAGCACATTGAAGAAGTGCTGTTCCCACAACTATTTATCAATTCCATTGCTGACTTCTTTTCAAGCTATGTTGTTCAACGGTACTTTACCTTTAGTCTTTTTTATCCTCTATCTCTTTTCTTCCTTCAGTCTTTTTTATCATCTATCTCTTTTCTTCCTTCAATCTTTTTTATCCTCTATCTCTTTTCTTCCTTCAATCTTTTTTATCCTCTATCTCTTTTCTTCCTTCAATCTTTTTTATCCTCTATCTCTTTTCTTCCTTCAATCTTTTTTATCCTCTATCTCTTTTCTTCCTTCAATCTTTTTTATCCTCTATCTCTTTTCTTCCTTCAATCTTTCATTTTTTATTCCAGCTTTCCTATTCTTTCAACTTGTGCAAAAAATTTAAAAAAAATAATCTCCTTCTAATGTGAGTAAGCTCCCTTTGTCCACCAGAAATCACTGTCATCCTAATATCAAATATTGGATGCAGCAAATCTCCAACATTTTATACTTTTTGAATTAATGGTCCAATCCAACAAACTATTAATTCTTTGTTTTCTTTTCTTTGCCTCCTTTCAGGCCCCCAGGAATTACATGTGGAAATTGAAGCAGCATATGTAACAAAAAAAAAACAAGCACGAAATAAATCAAGGAGCCACTGAATAGACATAAAATATTTTTAAAAAAGTAATGTAAATTATGATAAAACAAGTAAGAAAGGCCCATAACAAATCAGTGATGAACAGATTAGCCACAAATGAAGTAACCAACCTTCTAACAACTCCAAACTGGCATTATCTCCAGTGCTTACATGACTGACTTTCTCCTCTGTATTAAATTTCTTGGCACATGATGCTGTGTCACCTCCACCTGATTAGACAGCCAAAAAGTAAAATAATTTTTTAAAATATCAAATCACAGACGAAACAGTCTTAATTTTTTATATCAATTACTGACAAGACAGTGCATGTTGTTTGTCAATCACTGACAAAACTGTTAATTTTGTGAATAAATCACTGACAAAACAGTGAAATTTGTATATCAATTACTTGTCACGAAGTGGATTTACGTTTATAGAGTTTGCCTGAGTATAGGCAAGACCCTAGTATGAGAAAGTCTATGAAGATAGAATTTAGATGAAAATGACAGTGACTGTGGACAGATGAGACTATTGGCTCAAGGGTAAGAACCTGGATTGACTCTCCCTTGCCACTTGTGACTAAAATTATGCTATAACCTCACCCCCCTCTAACTGCCTTTAAACACAAGGAGATAAGGTGTAAATAACGACCACAGACACCACTATACAGACAACATATAGGTACTGTATAGTATAGAAGCTGATCCAGTCTACAATATATAGATATTTTATTTACACAATAAAACATTAAATGTCATCATACAGCAAAGAAATAAATATCGTGCACTGTTGCACAGACCTGAAAAACCAAAGAACCAATTAAGTAGATAGACACATATAACCCACAACCACATTCACTCAGTCAGTCACCCTACTGGGGAAAAATAGAATGATAAGTGATTGTAACCACACTCTAACTGGTGAGGCCTCAACTTAAGCCTCCACTGTCTACTACTATATGATTTGCTACTGTCTCTGTCCTGCTGATTCTGCCTAAACAAATGTCTACACAGCTTCCAACTCGTTAGGCGATAAGCGCCGCTAACTAAAACACTGGACTGCTACCTAGTAGACTTTTTGTAACATCTATTACTCAAAGGCTATCCTCTAAGGATATATCATCAGACCATACTGGTCCCGGCTCTCTCCTCTCTCTCTTTACTTCAGTGTCTCTCTGACACTCTTGACATCTGCTGAGGTGGCGTCTCCATTACGCCTTCTCTCGTTGACTTGTCAGAACCTGGAATGGTCACCCTCTCTCCGGTGTTCTGACTCCTGCAATGATGACTTGATTATCAAGCACGAGGTACTTGACTAAAATATAGAAGCTCCTCTTCTGCTGAATAGCTTCTATGACTTGCCCCGATAACCCGCTCAGGATTTAGGGGAACACAGCATTGATTTCTGGCTGTATAACTCTAGACCAATCTCCCGGCCATGTGCCTTTGTTGGAGTGGTATAACGAGCTACTCACTCTGGATTTATTTAATGATGAACACGTTCCCGCCGAAGCAAGGGGCTTTGCGGCATGCGCACTGCTATCGTATTTCTTTCGCCTCTAGCGATATCTAGCTCTCAGCTCCTGCAATTGCCAACTTTGCTGTTGGAAATTTGTATAGGACAAACTCCACTCTTCCACTGTACCGTGAACCGCTGTGGACAAAAGAAATGCATCTAATATACAACAACTTCAACCATAACTCAATCTCTAACAAATAGCTCCCTTAATCCCTACTCTCCCCTTCTCCCGCTATGCACAATGACACCTAAAATTCCTAACCACGTGTCTCTCAATCTCACGCTCCTTCCCTTCCCCGCTTCAACGAAAATCTTTCGGGTACGTAAACAAACCTCCCAACACTGTTGGACCTTAATCTTTGGTTACGTGAATCTAACCTCGTGTCAAAAACATTCAAACTAGGGAAATCTCCTGTCCGAAATTCCTTGGTCCCCTTTTTAACATTACACATGAGGTTTCCCTGCTTAACCCAAAAATAAAATTACTCCTCTTACTGCATTACCAAATATTTAAGGCACAATAAAATAACATATGCACCATTAGATGCTCAATAAAATTACACTTGTACATATACAGAAATTAATGGTGGTTTACCCAACACTCTACATACTACAGAGCGCCCATGTATTAATAGCTAACCCTCACACAGTGAATATCTCAAAACTTCCCACACTCCTATACACTGCCAATTATCCTAGAAAGAATTAGGCACACTTAACCCTTACATCATTCTACAAAGATAGTAATGGATGGCACTACATTTATAACTTTAAGTTAACTTCCCGAAGAAAACTTTACTTAAATCAGACTACGACTCTATTAAAATATGAACACACCAGTTTATCGCGTTTTTTTCCGCGTGCAGCAGAAAGATAAATGCTAGATTCACGGTAGTGAATCTCATCAGACAAAGGGGGTCTGTTAACAGACCGCTGGGGTTTATATACAGGAAAATCCCCGCGGTCTATCAGCCTATGTCATAGCTATAGCGTCTTACTAACCCAATGGAATCGCTTACAAAATTATTAACGGGTTCTACACCAATATTTTTGAAAGCACGTCGTGACCTGTTTATCTCGACCGCGTGCGTTTCCCACTTACGTCATATTGCGTGAGCCAAACAACGGAAACTTTCCACCCGTGAATATCTCACGCGCTGTTAAACAAAGACTTGACCGCGATAATTCTTTAACAAAGAAACTGGGACTACGAGATCACGATTAATTTAACAAAGAAAGCCCTCGTGATCGCAAATTAACTTTAAAGAAAAGAAAACTGGTGCAAGTATAAACTAAACCTACCGTCATAAAACGCAATAAAATACCTACAGAAAAAGACCAAACACATAATAATTGAGAAAGAGAAGAAGACTGAGCCTGTTGAAAAGACAGAATTACAGTACAGCATCACATCACTGACAAATTAATGTAATTTCTCCACATCAATAACAGACAAATTAATTTAATTTCTCCATATCATTAACTCATAAACTAATATAATTTCTCCATATCAATAACTGAAACAATAACGTAACTTCTCCACATTACTCACTGCCAAATTAATACGATCTCTCCATATCAATAACTGAAACAAAATAATGTAATTTCCCCTTAGCATATACATATAAAATGATAAACTTGTCCTTATCACTCACTGATAAAAAAATAATATGACTTCCCCATACTACTCACCGATTCAAATGCCACTCCCTCAGCGTTGAGATGAATAAAATAAATATGAAGAGATAGAAAGCCAAGTAAAAACAGGTGAATAGAAGATGTTGAGCTTAATGAACCACAAAGTGAACTCTCTGGAATATATGATAAAAGTTAACAGAACAAAAAACTGGTAGTACATCAACTGCACAAGTGAACAAATAAAAAGAAAGAATATTTCAGCAAAATATATTCTTCATCCTACACAACAAAGTACTAATTACCTAAATTATTTCACAGAAAAGGTGGGAGAAAGAATGAAATTTATTTTCAAGGAGTTCAAAAGTGAGCAAACAGAGCCAGCAAATTTTCTGCTTGTCATAACGCTCTGTGTCATCTCTGAGAGTGAGAAGAGAGGCAGAAATCCAGAAATGAACACTGACCTAAGATGCTTACGGCTCCTCTCTGGGTGGCTCTGACTACTGCATCCATCATTTGCTTGGATCCAATGGAAAAATTATCGAACTCGAATACTCCAGGTGGACTGGGGAGAAGATTGGTAAATGGACATTTTATGTGGACTAATTGAAAAATGATTACATGACAAACTTAGGTGGACTGCGGAGAAGATTGGTAAATGGACATTTTAGGGGGACTGGATGAAAAATTATTACGTGACAAATTGGTGAACTGGTTAAAAGACGATTACGTGACAAACTTGGTGAACTGGTTATTGTTATTGTTGATCAGAATCAACGTCATTGCACTCTGGGCAAACCCATTGGTACTCACTCTCCTTTAGCACATGTTGAAGAGAATCTTCTTCTTCCTCACTCACCTTCTTCCACATTAATGGCTCAAATAAAGGCAGCAGTCAGCTCAAGGTTCATGATATCTCCAAAGTTTTTCATTGACAGAAGTGGGTTGTTGCCATATGCTTCTCCGTTCATTGCTGTAGGTTGGGCAGGACTGCAGCAGGTGTTTGACTGTCATCGGACTGGTGCCGCAGGTGCAGAGATCTGTTGCTCAAATTTTGTACTTGTGGTATAGATGGTATCTCAATCTGTTGTGTCCAGTGCGTAGCCGAAAAATGGTGACCTGTTCTCGCCTAGATAGCTGATGAATGGCCTGGGTGCTCTCTTTCGCATTTGGACTTGAATGTAGCTTTTATAGTAGTTTTTGCCATTTCATAAGTTGTCTCTGTATCATTCTGTTTTAAGGCTCCTCCTTTCTTAGCAAGTTTGTCTGCCTCTTCATTTCCTGGTATGCTGCAATGGGCTGGTATCCACTGGATTGTACACTTGTTGAAGCATTTGGCCAGTCTTTCAAGAGAGTTTATCAGATTTTTCAATCCTTTAGCATGGTGGCTCTTCATGGCTGTTATTACTGAGAGGGCATCTGTAAAGATTATGATTGTTAAGTGTTCCTGTTGCATGCTGGTAGTATACAAGCCAGATGCTTCCTCTCATACGTCCATCTCTGCTAGTCTTACGTTTGATGCCAAATTCCAGCAATCTTAGCCTTGATGATTCATCAATTGCAGTGTCATTCTCTAATTAGGCGATCATTAATTGCCTTCAATATCTCTCCCTTATCCATATCCAATGCACCTTCTATGTGTGTTCTTGAAGCTAGTCTGTCAGCTCTTTCATTGCCGTGTACCCATGCATAACCAGGATAGTAGATCCACACCAGTTCCTAAAGATCAAGGCTTCTATGGAGGTTTTCCTTTCATGCTGGAACCATCCACTTTGGACCTTCCGAAGCATGGATTGTGAGTCTGATACAATAACTGTTCTTGTTAACGAAGTTTCAGACAGCCACTTTAAGGCTGCAGTAGCTGTCTCTACCTCCATTCTCATGCTGGAGCTTGTTATCATGTAAGCCCCACTATGTTCAGTGACAATTCTGCCCTTTACTCTAGCAGAGAAGCCCCATCCAGATTTCTCACCATGGATTACAGATTCATCAGTGTTCACAATGGCATCATAATCCCCAGCATGATCATTTATCAGCTGATCAATTTCCAGTTCTGCCCTATCATTGGCTCAATTTCTACACTCTCTACCAAGGCTGATGATGACTTGCTGGTCGTTCGTCCAGTTCTCACCTGACTTAATCCACTATTCTCCCATGAATATATTTTCAACTGTAGTCATCTAATAGTTGTCTCTGTCTCCATGACATCCCCCTCTTTATTCTTGTTCCTTGATGTCAGTCACATTCCATGCAGGGGATGCCTTTTGTCTGTGCATATAAGATTTTGCCTGTTCATCAAAGCCCAGTTGGCTGAATGGTGGCTACTTTTGTTGTGTAGATGTTAATGAGCACCTGTGATAGTGGAGAACCCTGGGGTAGTCCCGGACAAATGCGCATTGGTTCTGATGTCCAAGTTCCCAAGCGAAATGCAGCTGATCTCTCGGTTAAGGCAGCCTCTATCCATCTTGTTAGCCAAGGGTTAACATAGGTCATTAAGGTTTGAGAGTTCACACTGTTATAAGCATCCTTTAGGTCCATTACTACAGCAACCATTTCTTGTTTACCCTGGAACCCCTCGTTCACATCATAAGCAAATGTTCCAGTGTTACCCCATTTTATTTTCATAGGCCTATAGCTTCCCTGGGTATCAGGGAGGATTTGTGCATTTTCAAGGAAGTTCTTTATTTTTCTCGCTATGGTCTTTTCTAGTAATCTACCGTAGGCATTCTGCAGTGTGATAATTCTATAGCTGCTGAGAAGTGTGGGGTCTTTATCAGGTTTAGGAAGTGGCTGTAGCTAACTATGTAGCCAGTCTTCCGGCACCTCAGCATTCTGTATGCTGGTGTTGAAATCACTCACCACATTCATAATGCCAGTGTCATCGAGCTGTTTTATGTGGTGATACTGTACACAATAAAGATCCGGGGCAGTGTGTCTACTGGTTTCTAAAGTGCACACAGCGCCTTCTTCGGATATGAGGTCGAAATATATGTTGCCTCTTCTGTCGCTTTCCAGGATTCAGTCTTTAATTTCTTGGTGGGCAGCTTTATCACCATTATCTGTCTGATTAATGCATGTCCCTTTTCGACATCGGTCTTCAGGTTCATTCCTGTCAAGCTTAGAATAATAGGAATTGGTTGGCTTGTACTGTTCCTATTCATCCTTCGATGTAAAGACCAGAATTTATGTAGAGTTAAAAGATGATTACCAACGGGCTGATCACCCGTTTGCCAGTCACTTCGATTACGGAAACAACAGCAAATGGATTGATTTGCCATTGCCCTAAAGACGCCAATAGGCGTGATGGGAAACAATGGCAAAGAAAACCTATCTGCTGTTGCCCTAAGACGCCACTAGGCGTAATGGCCACTGACTGCTTTGACGGTCGGTGGCTAAGGACGGAAGAAGAAGAAGAAGAAAAGATGATTATATAACAAACTTAGGTGGGCTTGTTAAATACTGTTTACACAAAAAACTTAGGTGGACTGGTTCAATGATGATTACATGATAACTTAGATAAATTTGTTAACAGCTGATTACATAATGGTGAACTGGTTAAAAGCTGATTACATGATAAACTTAGGTGGACAGGTCACAAACTGATTACATGACAAACTTAGATGGACTGGTTACAAACTGATTACATGAAAAACTCAGATGAACTTGTTAAAACATGATTACATGATAAACCTAGGTGGACTGGTGAAAAGCTGATTACATGATAAACTTAGATGAACTTGTTAAAAGCTGATTACATGATAAACTTAGATGAACTGGTTGGTGTGGCTCAGAGATATGGTGTCTGCCTCTAATTTGAAAGGTACTGAGTTCGCTCACCGCACAAGGAATATAATTGATGGAAATTTTTTTCAGAACTATTGGTTCCTAATGATTGCATATTCCTCACTGATCTCCTGGGTAGTGAGATCAAATGCCTAGCCTTCTTTGAAAAGGGCAAAAAAATAAGAAGTCCCGTGTGCAAGTTGAGCATGTACAAAATCCCTCTGCAGTTGGAAATCATAAAGAGTAGGCCATACAGCCACAGCCCTGGCAAATAAAAATTAGGAAACGTAGCCACCACCAAAATATTTTTAGAATGTGTGATTCCTGTATATGCAAACTGGGATCCTCACCAGTGCCATGGAGTTCATACACTGTGCTGAGATCCTCCTTGTGTGATCTAAGGAAGGAGATAGGAGCACTTTTGGAGTTGTCAGTGTGCAATGAAGATGGTCATTAAAACCAAATCAAACTTAGGTGGACTGGTTAAAAGATATGGTGGACTGGTTAAAAGATATGGTGGACTGGTTAAAAGATATGGCAGACACTTTTGTTAACATTAAAGAGAATAGTTAGTCAATTCTTATGTTTGTTTCTGTATTAGAAAGTGGGGATGGTAGCTATAGCAGAAAAAATATGAAAACAACAAATAATGACAAAATAGAAGAAATAGTATACAAGAAGTATACAAATGGTTACAGATTAAATGGACAGATAACTTTAAGACTCATTTTATGTGAGGAAGCTTGAATGTTTAATCATTTTTCATGGATAAGGGTATTGTTATATGAGTAAAATTCATAACATGTGTGTCGATATCATTAGATGGTTCGACAAGGCTGCTTGTTTGTTTATTATATGTAGTCCTTGGTAACTCAGGAAGTGACGTCATTGCCTCGGGGCGTAGATCGGCAGACGTCAAAGTTGCCATTGGCAGACGTGAGAGATCGGCTGCTAGTGACTTGGATATGTGTAGTTATGGCAAGTGGACGCATGTCTCTGAGCTCCTAATATATATTCATATTGTGTCAAATCCCTATGATGTTCCAGCACTAGATCATCAATATGCTTTTGTGAGATGCCTTCTAGTTATATTTTTACAAGGGAGAATGGATTCTGTTGAAAAAGTGAGTCTGAATTAAATAAACTTTGTAGTCGAACAAACGACAGTGTTTCGAGCTACGACAGCACAGAGACCCCTTTATGACTGCATAAAGAATGTCATAATATATTGGCTGGATGTGTAACATGCATATGGAGCAATGTCTCAAGTTATAATAAAGATGTATGTGTTCGTTCCACTGCGCCTTAATGACTTTACTACAACGTTTTATGTGGATTGTGTGCAGTGGTCTGGATGTCTAACCCTAGCAGTTTTCTTGGCCAAAGTAACCAGTGTGTTACCCCATAAGAACATTATATAAGAAATATAATAACGCAACAGGTATTTTCAACCTTTTTTTTAACCTTAATCTAATTATCCAAAATCTGTATTATCTGAACAACCCTCGTTATGAATTTATTTGGATAATTAGAGTTCTACTGCAGTAAAAGGCTTTGTGTGAATTTGTTCATGGCCTATTCTTTACAGCAAGCTGAAAGGTGACAAACGAATGATTAGCTATGACATTTTCTGCATTGTACAGGCCAATGTTTAATTGTAAGTTCATGTTCTATAATTTTAAGTCTATGTTCTATAGTTATAAGTCTATATTCTATTGTTGTTTGGTCTACGTTCTTTAGTTGTAAGTCTATATTCTATAGGTGTAGTCTATGTTCTATAGTTATATGTCTATGCTCTATAGTTGTAAGTTTATATTCTATAGTTGTATGTCTATGTTCTATAGTCATAAGTCTATGTTCTATAGCTGTATGTCTATGTTCTATAGTTGTAAGTCTATATTCTATAGTTGCACCTATGTTTTATAGTTGTATATCTATGTTTTAGTTGTATATCTATGTTCTATAGTTGTAAGCCTATGTTCTATAGTTGTAAGTCTATGTTCTATAGTTGTATGTCTATGTGCTATAGTTGTAAGTCTATGTTTTAGTCATATATCTATGTTCTATAGTTGTAAGTATATGGTATATAGTTGTAAGTCTATGTAATTCATGAAGATTTTGTACTATAGCTGTAAGTCTTTGTTCTATAGTTGTAAGTTCTAATGTGTGAAATGGTAGACAGAACTTTGTTTAGAGTGATAAGTTGGTCATCCTCCTCAGCACGTTGACTTCTAACAGAGAAGGCAATGGCATGTGGATAGATCTGGATCAAATCCCCAGCATGCTTACTGCATTCCTCACTTTTCTACTGCCTAGAGTACTCCTCTTTCTTTCTTTGTTGTCTTTCGTACAAGTGTCTATAATTTACTTTTTTCCACTATTAACTGTAAAAATGAGATAACAGATTACTTATTTTCATTCCTGATTGTGAACTCTGAAGCAGCTGTTTACTTACCCATTCCAACAAATGGTCTTGGCTCTTTCAATTACATTAGTAAATTCTTCATTGGTTTTGTAACCTACATCAAGACCCTGTGTAGAAAATAAAACAAATTATTTGATGATATTCTAACACAGATCAATTATCATCATTTTTCTTTTAGCTCCCAATGGTGCATGAACCCAAATCAGCAACTGGCTTTCTTGCAGGAACCTACACCAGACCTTCTTGCAGGAACCTACACCAGACCTTCTTGCAGGAACTTACACCAGACCTTCTTGCAGGAACTTACACCAGACCTTCTTGCAGGAACTTACACCAGACCTTCTTGCAGGAACTTACACCAGACCTTCTTGCAGGAACTTACACCAGACCTTCTTGCAGGAACCTACACCAGACCTTCTTGCAGGAACGTACACCAGGCCTTCTTGCAGGAACGTACACCAGGCCTTCTTGCAGGAACGTACACCAGGCCTTCTTGCAGGAACCTACAACAGACCTTCTTGCAGGAACCTACACCAGACCTTCTTGCAGGAACCTACACCAGGCCTTCTTGCAGGAACCTACACCAGACCTTCTTGCAGGAACCTACACCAGACCTTCTTGCAGGAACCTACACCAAAGTATTTATGTGCTATTGCAGAAATGGTTTCTGTAACAATTTGTTTTACAAGATCAGGATTCACTGATTATGGGTTTACAAAAAGACACACAAAAATTAAGATAATAGTTGTAAATATAAATATACACATATTTTTAAAATAAGTGATTGGCATTTAGGAAACATTAAGGTGTAAAATGCCTGTAACTGAAACCCATGCGGAAAAGGTGAGTTGGGCGTCCAAAGAGAACCTGCAGAAGAACAAAATAAGAGGAAGCTGAAGAAACAAGAACAGCTATGCTATGAATCCCTGAAGGAAAGCAAAAGAGAGGCCAACTAAAAAACAACCTAGTGGAGGACTGTAGAGGCCATGATGCAGAGAATGAACAAGAGCTGGGGAACTGCACGAAGGATGGCCGCCGACCAAGCATGGTGGAAGCAGTTTGTTGCTGCCCTACAAGACGCCACCATGCATGATGGCAACTATCTGCTTTGACATTCGGCGGCTAAGGATCAAAGAAGAAGCAACTAGGAAATTATCATTAGAGGTAAAAATTGAGAAAAAAAATTTATTTGGGATGGGTATGATAGGTGCAACATAAGGTCCAAGGGGGAGCAACTAGGATTATGGTGATGCTGCATGAGTTCCAAGGGAAGCAACAAAGATTATGGTGAAAACTAAGTTCCAGGGGAAGCCACTAGGATTATGGTGATGAATAAGCAGCTTAGGAGAAATGAGTAAAAGTGACTAAAAGCTAAGTATAAAAATCCTGACAGAAAAAAAGGGAGTGAATAATAGTTTCATTACACGGATATCACGGGAACTCCGCCAATGCCGGTCCCAAGCCCGGATGAAAAAGGAGGAGGGCGGCCTGCATGGAGGCCGTAAGGAGGCAGCCCCTCCACCATGCAAAGGCACAACAGGCCAATCACCTGTTTGCTTTAAATCATGATTACGCGAACTACAAGAGAGAAAACCGGACTGATTCTAAAGGCGACGAACTGGAACGGACTACGGACTACGACTTATGGAACTTGGAACACAAGAAGTATAAATGGGAAGGAAGAGGAGCTGGTGGAAGAGATGAGGAAAGCAAAACTAGAAATCCTGGCTATAACGGAAACGAAGAAAAAAGGACAAGGAGTCATGGATCTCGATGGCAACACGTTGCTCTACAGTGGTGTACCCATATCTGAAAGAGCTAAAGGGGGCGTGGGTTGCATTGTGGCCCAAAATCAAAAAGATAGTATCAAGGGATGGAACTTTGTCTCGGAGCGCATTATGGTTGTAAAACTAAAAGAAGGAGAAACCATAGTCAACCTGGTCATAGTGTATGGGCCAAATGAGGATGAGAGAGAGCAGAGGTCAAGGAGGAATTCTTCGAGCTGCTTCAAAGGACAGTGGATGACTGCCTAGATGAAGTTATTATGCTCGGAGATTTTAATGCCAGAGTTGGAAATGACCATGCTAGATGGGGTGGAGTTATCGGAAGATATGGAGAAGATACTCTCAATGACAATGGAAAGCGACTCCTTAGATTCTGCAGTGAGCAGAATCTGATCATTACAAACACAAAGTTCCCCCATAAGCGCATACATGCATACACTAGATGTGAACCAACCAAGAATGAGAAGTCAGTGATCGACTATGCCATTGTTCGGAGAAGCTCATTCAGATATGTCCGAGATGCAAGAGTCTGGAGGGGGCCAGAGATTGGAAGTGATCACTACCTGCTAACAATCAAATGAACAACTGAAAGAGTTGCTCAGCCTAGGAACTGCCCAACATCACGCAAGAAACCAAGTAAACAAGCAGGAGAAATGAGCATTAGGACCTACAAGCTGAGAGAGCCAGAAATTAAGACCAGATATCAGGGGCTTATTGCTACAGCAGTGAGCAACACAGAAGAACGACCTGATGACTTGGAAACCCTCTGGAATAAATTCAAGGATATCATAAAGACAGCTGCTGCAGAAGCATGCGGTGAAGTCCGACTTGGGAACAAGAGAAAGAGGACACCTTGGTGGACAGAGGAAGTCAAAGAGAAAATAAGAGAGAAGAAAATGGCATGGAAACAATACTTAGGAGCTAAAAACACAACAGGACAAATGGAAAAATATATAGAGAATATGTGACACTCAGAACAGAAGCAAAGAACAAAGTGCTAGCAGCAAAACAGAAGTCCTGGGAAGAATTTGGAGAAAAGCTAGAAAAAGATGCACAAGAAAACCAGAAATTGTTCTATAAGACCCTAAAGAACATGAGGAAAGAAAAACAATGCCCTCTCAAATTTATAAAGGACAAGCAAGGCAAATTGCTTACTGCCCCGAAGGAAGTAATGGAAAGATGGAAAGAATATTTCTCAGAACTCCTGGATGGTGAGCATGATGAAGCATCAGAAATGATAACCACTGACACAGAAGAAGAAACCAATGATGGTGAAGATGACATAAAGATGGAAGAACTGAGGGCAGCACTAGAGAAAATCAAGATGGGCAAAGCAGCAGGGCATGATGGTATAACACCAGAAATGGTTAAGTACATGGGAGCATCAGGCGACCTATTACTCTTAAAGGTCCTACAGGCAGCATGGTGCAACAAGACCATACCAAAGGATTGGGAGATTGCCATCATAACACCAATTTTCAAAAAGGGTGACAATCGACAATGTGGAAACCATAGAGGCATATCCCTTCTCAGTGTCCCTGGTAAAATCTACTCTAGAATCCTAGAGCAGAGACTCCGACGCCTAGCTGAGCCACAATTGGATGAGGTCCAGTGCGGATTCCGAGCAAACCGAAGTACTCAAGACCTAATCTTCACACTCAGACAGCTGAGTGAAAAGGCCCTTGAGTATAAGAGTGAGATCCATCTTTGTTTCATAGATCTGGAAAAGGCGTTTGACAGGGTCCCCTGGAGCAAACTTTGGGACTGTTTGGCAAGGAAGAATATTCCAGCACCTCTGATTCATGCTATACAGAGCTTCTACAAGTCTTGCAGAAATTATGTGAGGACAGCAAACCATAAGTCAGAAGAGTTCAGGACCACCACTGGTGTAAGACAAGGTGATATCCTATCACCTTACCTCTTCATACTCCTTATGGACGATGTCATCAAGGCATGTAAGGAGAGAACAAGAAAGTATTCAGTGAGGTACTGGAAGATGAGACAGGTCTATATTTCGGAGCTGGCATTTGCTGATGATGTTGCCCTGATTGCTAAATCAGAGGCACATCTCCAATCCAACCTGCAAGTCTGGAAGGAAGAGCTGGAGAAGAGAGGGATGCTCATAAGCAGCTCTAAAACAAAATCCATGGTGATATCACGAGAAGAAAGAAAACATCAGATTAAGTTGGGAGAACAGGTCCTGGAGCAGGTCGACCACTTTAAATATCTCGGAGCTATTATAGACCGAAAGGGAGGAATCAAAGAAGAGTTGGCCACTCGAAAAGCAGCGGCTGGGAGACTTTTTCAGGCCATAAATCGTGGATTCCTCAGCAAGAAAGAGGTTGGTAAGAAAACGAAGATGGCTGTATACCGTTCCACCTATGTCCCAGTCTTGACATATGGATGCGAGTCGTGGGCAATGACTACAACCCACAAAAGCCAGATCCAAACCTCAGAAATGAGGTATCTGAGGAAAGTGGTTGAAGTAACAAGAAGAGACATGGTCCACAACCAGACGATCCGTCAAGGCCTAAAATCCCATCCGCTGCAGACCCAAATAGAACAGTCCCAACTAAGATGGTTTGGCCATGTCTGCAGAATGGGAGAAGATCGGCTACCACAACAAGCATGGGAAACAAAGAGCCAGGGATCCAGACCTCCAGGACGACCCAGAGTCCGCTGGGAGGACAACATTAGACAATCTTTGAAGGACCGAGGACTAGAATGGAACCAGGCCAGGAAGAAGACAGCTGATAGAATGGTCTGGCGCTCTCTCTTCCAAACCTCTACACCTCACGGTAGAAGGGGAATGACTAAGTAAGTAAGGATATCACGGGATGGTGTATGTGTGTGTGTGTGTACTGTATACTTGAGCATGTTTTTTTTCTTTTTCCACATCTTCTACATTTCTACATCAATTTCAATTTTCAAAAGCATGAGGTGCAGTATCATGTTGTTTGATTGTGCCAGAGTTGCAAGTAGTAAACCATTTAAAAGTTGAAACATTATAATTGACTGATGTAAAATCATGTACTTCAGTGTCACATTATAACATGATTAATATAACGTGCATCACAAGAGATTCTGTACATTTTTACTACAAAAAGACCACACAAAAAAATAAAATAAACTTAAGAATTTGTATACCTCCAAACTCTTCCACATGACAGTTTGTTAGAATTCACTAGCCCTAATCTAGGTGCTTTACAAAGTTACTCTGATCTGATTTGCCCATACTAAAATAAGCTGTCTGATTTTGCTGTAAGCTCTGATCTTTATGATCTGAGACTGTTCTTTGTTTTCTGAGTGTGATCAACAATCTTAACTCACATCTGCATGTAATATGTTAGCATTGAAGTCTGTCTGATGTTTATTAAGATTTCATCGAGCCTGTCCACCAAAATACAGGGTGTCCATAAAGTCTCCATACAATTAAAAATATTGTTTTCACATAATTTAGTAGACTTCTACATGGGCACCATTTGTCATGCGACGCATATCAAGATGGTATTCAATTTTCATCCACGTTCACTCTAACATCGCTTCACCAACAGTGGCAATGGCATCAGTGATTCTTTCCTTAAGGTCGTTGAAGCTCCAAACCTTAGTCTTATAATGATTTATCTTTAACATATCCCCGTGGGAAGAAATCCAATGGAGTGATATTGAGAGAACAAGGTGGCTATGGAATCGGTTCTCCCATTCCAATCCACCTATCTGGAAATGTTTCATCAAGGAACTGGCAAATGCTTGTCCCCAGTGAGGTGGTGCACCATCCTGCTGGAACATGATAGTTGGTTACAAAATGTTCCAACTGTGGTACCATAAAATCCCTCAAAACATGAAGATAAACATCAGCAATGAATTGTTTTTTCTCTGAAGAAAAATAGCCCAATGATGTTATTGCACATGATGCCACACCACACATTCACCTTTGGACTATCTCACTGAAGCTCCCTGGTCTCCTGAGGGTGTTCTGATCCCCAAATGCTGACACTGTGTCTATTCAGCTTTCCTAAGACACACTTCAAGAAGTGTTCATCTCCACTAAAAAAACATATGTCAATTAAAAATGTGAAACTTTATTATGCAACAAATTGCACAGAGCTATATTTTCATTAGCATTTTAAATATTTTTTTAAATTGTATGGAGACTTTGTGAACACCTTGTATTACACAAGAGTAACCACCGATAAACGACACTCCCTGCATGAAAACATAGCTGACATTAAGGGAGCAAAAATATAGAGGACAGTGTCATGGATGGCACAGGCACAGATGACGATCAAGCAGGTAACCACAGTTGAAAATATATTCAAAGGGGAAGAGTGGAGTAAGTCAGATGAGTACTGGATTAACTACCAGCAAGTCATCATCAGCCTTGGCAGAGAGTGTAGAACTTGGGGCAATGGGAAAGCAGAACTGGAAATTAATCAGCTGATACATGATCATGCCGGGGATAATGACGCCATTGTATATACTGATGAGTGTGATCCGTGGTGAGAAATCCGGCTGAGGCTTTTCTGCTACGGTAAAGGACAGAACCGTCGCCAAACATAGCGGTGCTTACAAGATAACTTCCAGCATGAGAATGGAGGTAGAGGCAGCTACTGCAGCCTTAAGGTGGCTAATTGAAACTTCATTAACAAAGGCAGTCATTGTGTCAGACTCTCAGTCCATGCTTCAAAAAGTTCAAAATGGTGGGCTAAGGCATGAATGGAAAACACTCATAGAAGCTTCGAATCTGCAGGAGCTGGTGTTTATATACTGTCCAGTTCATGCAGAGGTGCACGGTAATGAGAGAGCTGACAGACTAGCATCAAGGGCACCCACAGTGGGGATGCTGGATATGGATAAGGGAGAGATATTGAGAACAATTAATCGCCTGTTAGAGAATGACACTGCTTTAGATGAATCATCAAGGTTAAGGCTGTTGGAATTAGGCATCAAACGTAAGGCTAGTAGAGATGGATGTATGAGAGTATGCATCCGTCGTGTATATAACCAGCGAGCTACAGGAACAGTTAGCATTCACACTCTTTGACATGTACTGAAGGAGTCTGAGCACCTATGGGTTTGCCTGGAGTGCAATGATGTTGATTCTGTTCAACAACAACAGCATATGGCCACAAATACTGCTGTGTGGTCTCCGTTAAATGTGGAAGCAGAACTTCTGCTTAACTGAGTCAAAATTAGTGTTGTGACAAGAACAATAATCAGAAATTATATTTAACAGTAGCAGATATTACTGGATTTTTTTTTAAAACAAAGACAAGACAATTGACTGGGACTGACAGAAATGCTGAGAGTTAAGCATGTTCAAAGATAAGTGGACTAAAGTGACTATTATGTACAATTAGACACCTTATATCCTAATTATAATCTATCACAGGTTATATACGATATTTTTTCCGTGAACTTAAAAACAAACAAAAACCAATAAAAAAGGACAAAGGGTTTATTGCTGCCCTAGATGCAAAAAATCTTCACGGGTTCTGTGAAAAAAAAACAAGTTGGAGCAGACGGTAAATAAATGGTAAAGATGTCAAAAGATGACTACAAATTCAAGGTGGTCTCCCCACTGAGTTTAAATGTCAACCTCAGGAAAAAAAATATTTTAAAAGAGCAAACTTTGTGCCAATAGATCAGCAACAAATCAATCAATCAATACCCCTTAGCTACCCAAGGAGCATAGGTTTCAACAAACACATGCCAAATCCTCCTGTCACGTGACATCATCTCAAGTTCTTTATACATCTTTTTCTTCTATTCTACGCAAGCAGCCATAGTTGAAAGTCAGTAACAAATAAATGTGGTAAAAAAGAATGATAACGTTTATATATTTTTATAAATAGGAAAGAGAAAACAAGACTCACCATCCAACCATCTGGAATGCCAGAAGTAACAGATGCTGTGGCAGTTTTAGCATCTTCTGCAAACTTGTTCCCAGTAATGAAGTCTGATGGGAGGTTCATCTGGACATTCTTCTGTTTAGCTTTGTCGAACAACTTAGGCACAATACTTGCTCCTTCCTCATCAAAGACAGAATCACCAATCTGGCAAGAAGTCATAAGCCCACTATTTTTTTTTTTAAATATGATACACAGCAATGTCTTTATGACATGAGGCAAGAATTTCTTTCAAAATTTTTCAGGTAGATTTTATGGTGGTTTTACCTTTACGGTTACTTTTGCACGACTACATTGTGTGACAAACTGTGATAAAGCTACCCAGGTACTGAAGGAAATTTAGCCATGTGGCCCCTGTAGCTATCTGTTATCTTTCCAATGAATATACGAGTTACTGACTGGAGTTTATGGGCAGCTGAGGTTCAAAGATGGAGACATAAAGGTACTGGACAACAATCTAGGAACATGAAGCTGTCACTCACATCAAGTGGCCATGTCCCATACAGTGTAACCTCACATTGGGCAAAAAGACGCTCTTACAACATCCAGAAGAGAAAAGAACATGCCAAAATGAATGCTAAGCACTAAAAAAAGGCAGCTGAGGTTTATCACATCAAGGGCGCATCATTCCCATAGTCAGTTATGATTGAAGGAGGTAAATATATATATGGGCTCATACTCCTGAATGCCTTAACCCTTTTTACAGTTTTTGACCACTTCTGCTTGTCAGGGGTTGCTGCACCACACCACATTATGGATGTGTCTGACCCATCAATAATCTCAATGGACATTGCCTGACACTTTCAACTATTTTCACCCTCTATCACTAAATAACCTCATCCACCTATAAATAGCTCTTTAACACAATGTCTCAGGACCCTAAATATGTATAAGACACACAAATAGCCCAAATATTTAAATAAAATGTGTTAGAGGGTTGTTTCAAGAAGGCCGACCTAAAATGTAATGTTAACTGCAAGGGAAAGTTTTTTTCGTTGTTGTTTTTTAAAATTTACTGGTAAAAGGGTTAAAATCTTCATTCATTTAAAATTTACTGGACAGAAATGAAAAGGGCTAGGAAGACATGGAAAGACCTTCAACTGATGGCACGTGACAGGAAGATTTGGAATTAATTTGTTGTTGGCCTATGCTCCTTTGGGAAGCTGTAGGGTTATGGACAAGTGAATAAATAACATTGAGGCTAGGGTCTGTGATCAGAAAGCAGCATGTGTGTTATCCAGCATGGTGCAAAATGAATGCTGTGATGATCTTTGTTGCAAATCTTCTTGTAGTTTTCCAGCACTTACTTCCATATAAGAACACAGATAACAAACTGTTCTTTAACACTTAAAGGAAGACGGCCAGTGTTTGGGATCGATTTTCCTCTTTAGTCCCGATCAATGTTATATCGGTTTTCCGTTTCGACCTGTTTGACCCGATCAACGTTATATCGTATTTCGTATCTTTTGCTCCTTTCTAGAGCTGTTTTCCAATTTTAACAACCCAAAACGTCATGTCTGACAGGAAGACCTTTCTAGTAAATACCTCGTGTGTTTAAGAGAGAACGTATTTTTGTGGTTTGATATTAATTTAAGATTTTTTAAGCACATATTTTATAAGATCAAATGGCCATGCCCACTGCTTCTAGTATAACCCTGAATTAACTTCAGAGCAAGCTAGAAAGTTATTTGAAGAAATTCTTGATAAGTGATAATAATTCAGATTGTGGTATTTATTCACAGGATAGCGAAGATAACTCAGATTTTCAACAGGAGCCTGATATCAAGTGATAATGGAAGGTCTGATGTTGATAATGAAGTTATGGATACAGGAGCATGTAATCAGACTGTAATAAGTTCATATAATATGTCATGATAAAGTAATGTTTATACATAGGCATAGCGTAAATATATTTGTGTGACCTTATGTGATTTCCTATGAATTACACATCATCTTGAGAAGAGCAGCTCAGCAAGGTAAGAATATATAATTTCCTCTTTTGTACAACCATGTGACCTGTTGTAATCTGTGACATTAACAATTTCCTGAGTGTTTATTGACTAAAAACTGATTGTACTTTGTTAAATACTTCTGTTTGTAATATTTTGAAACCTTACCCTTGGATATTCTCCTGGGGAACAATTTTAGAAGAGTTTGATTGAATACTTTTGCTCTAATTTTTCACCGGCTTATTCTTTCAGCCTCCATTTTACCTTGGATAACTAATAATATTTCAATGAATGCTTTTATACTTGTAGCACTAGAGTAAAGTACATCCATTTACCTTCAGTTTCATATACAACAACAAAGTTATTTATGCATATGAACATTTTAAAAAATTTGTTCGAAACAACAACAATAAAAATACACTGGGGTGGCCATTTTTGTTTGGGCCAAACCCACTTTTTTGCTTGGGACTGAAAGAGCTAGGCTGTCATGATGGTAAGCCAGCTATCTGGGCTGATACATTTGAACTAAGTTTTAGTTTTGTTTTGTCCCCATGTTCTATTTTATTTTAATCCTTATTCAGTTTCATTTACAGCTACATATAACATTACCATTAAAAAAATTTGAAAAAAACACTGACCCTAAAGTTTAACACATTGTGAAAACTCAAAGCCACAAAACATTCCTTACATCAAACATGGGAAAAACCTTTGCATCCTTTAAGATTTAATAAATCAATACCCTTTAGCTCCCCAAGGAGCATAGGCCTTCAACAAACACATGCCAAGTCCTCCTGTCCCGTGCCATCCGTCTCAAGTTCTCTCCATGTTTTCCTCATCATCTTCACCTCTGTATCCAGTTCTCTTCTCCATGTGTTTTTTGGTCTACCTCTGCCTCTCTTTCCCTGTGGATTCCAGAACAAGGACTGCCTTGTAATGCTATCAACAGGTTTCCTCAATGTGTGTCCTATCCATCGCCAGCATCTTCTTCTCAGCTCTTGTTTCACTGGCACTTGTCTGGTTCTTGTCATCAATTCCATATTTGTGACTTTGTCATACCATTTCAGTCCTTCTATTCTTCGCAAGCACCGATTTATAAAAGTCTGTAGCTTTTTAGTTGTTGTTTTTGTTGCTCTCCATGTCTCAGAGCCATACAATAGGACTGACTTGACATCTGAGTTGAAGATTCTTAGTTTCGTGTTGGACTTGATTTCTCTTGTTCTCTATATGTTTCCCAATGCAATGAAAGCGCCTTTTAAGAGTTAATAATATCAATTTAATTTTACCAGTTAGTTGGCTTGATATACTTTTTACATATTTCACAGCTACGATTTCACTGCTTCTATCAGAAATATCTGTGAAGCAGGAATTAACGTGAAGATGCCACCATTAGAGAGGATGAAACACTGAGGGATCCAGTCAATAGCCTCACAAGTCAGTCCTTGTTTTGGAACACCCAGGGTAAGAGAAACAGAAGGAAATCTAACAACACATGGAGAAAGGAACTGGGACAGGCTTTAAAAGAATAAATAAGACGTGGTCACACTGAACTGATGGAAGACTTGATATAAACTTGTTGAAGACTTGATATGAACTTGTTGAAGACTTGATATGAACTTGTTGAAGACCAGCACTCCACAGGGAGCTGAATGAAAATTATAATGTTGATGATGATGAAGATGATGAGACAAGCATCAGTGAAAATGGTAAGTGGGAAGACAGAAAGAGATGTGGTGTAAAATGTGTTACCTGCCGACTTTCCTCTGACTCACCTCCATTTTGTAAAGAACTTTCAGGAATGTGAAAGCCATGATCCCACTAATGATCATCTCATCAACTTTTTCCAGAAGGTTCTCAATGAGCTGAAACTTCTCTGAGACCTTTTTCTCTCTGTAGAAGTTCAGTCAGACACTGTAGCTACTACATTTATAACTTCTCAGTTTTCTGAATCTTGTCTAGGACTATCTTTCCTCTATGAAAGTTCAATCAGGCATTATGGCTCCACATATGCAACAATGTCATTTATTGCTGGTGGCCAGTTTTCTTCAATAACGTCAGATTCAATTTCCTACCATACAAAATACTGCTTACTGTTTCTCAACCTTTCATTTACTCACTGATATTATCATGGGTTTAAAAAAAAAGAATCCTATTACATCAAATAAAATTCTCTGAGTTAAGTTCCCACTCATTTTTTCCCTCTGTTTTTTTTTTCTTCACATTATTGCTCTGAATGAATTTGCCAGATGCAATAACAAAGAAAGTCATGTGGAACAGAAACACATAACAACCAATAAAGCAAGGGATTCAAGCCAGAAGGTAGGGATGGAAAAGACTCACCCTCAGGAAATAACTAACCAGTAGAACTAAACATGTCTTTGACTGGAATCCACAGGGGATGAGAAAGTGGGGACATGAAAGAACCCAGAGCACAACTGTAAGAGACAAAGGGTAGGGTAACTGCAATCTCATTGGTGGAGATCTCTACCTAAAATAGAAATTGGAGGTATGGAACTGTTGCAGTTCCAGGTGGGACAAACAAAGAGTGATATATAGATAAAACAAACATGAGAAATTGTGAAACTTGATGCTGCAAGTTATAAGACAAATATAATAGCCCACATTCACTAAAGAAGTAGATTATCAGTACTCATAGGATGTAAAATATACTTAGACAACCCGTGATATCTCTACGGCACATTCCAAGTTTCAGAAACATCTTTATTCATAACCATTATTAGTGATAACACCACTCATGTAGGCATTAAACCTTCCATCACATAAGATCTCGCACTGGCCCATTTGTTTTCCAATGAACTCATTGTTTTCAACTACTTTCGCTGTTAAGGAGATTTTTTTTTTTCTAGTGAACTAACAAAAACATCAACCAAAAAACTACTTTCATAAAAAATCGTGCTTGCATAGAGGATTTAAATGGCACAACAAGATCACTAATGACAAGAACCAGGCGTATGCCAAGTAAACAAGACATAGGAAAAGGTTACTGGTCAGGGAAAGGACACACACACTGAGAAAACCCGCTGATAGCATTACAAGGCACTATTTATTCTGGAATCCCCAGGGTAATAATAATAATAATAAATTCTTTAAGCACCAAACACGGCGCATAAGGCAGAAACCAGTGCTCTCCAGGTTGTACGTTGTGACGCCACTCCTCTTAGCTCTTGCACAATTGTTTAATCCCAACGTTCTTCCTTCTCTTATTATTGTTCTTCTGAGTGTTTCTTTTGGTCTTCCTTTTTTCCTCTTACCCTCAGGAACCCAAGTGAGTGCCTGCAATGGTATTCTGTTGTTTTGCATTCGTAGGATATGACCGATATATCCCCAGGGTAAGAGACGTAAAAGTCTGTCGCTTTTTGGCTGTTGTTTTTCTCCACGCTTTACAGCCATACAATAAGACTGACTTGGTTTTTGAGTTGAATATTCTTATTTTTGTTTTGGACTGGATTTCTTTTGGTTTTCATAGATTTCCCAATGCAATAAAAGTGCCTGCTGCCTGTTGTACTCTTATGTTCATATCACTGTCCGTCCTTCAAACATTGTCTACAAGGTCACATATAAAAGTCACTTCATATTTTTTAATGTTTATATCCTCACTTGTATCCACTAGATAAACATATAAACAAATACCACAACAACAACAACAACAACGAGCTATTTGACAAATGTTTTATGTTTTTAATTTTCATTGCCAGAAACAAAATCAATCAAAATAAAATGTAAAATGGCCAAAAAACGAAGGTTACAAGAGAGCACAAAAATTGCTGATCACTATGAAATCATGGATTAAATAGACTGGATGTCTTGTTGTGCTGTAATGTTAATATTAAATTAGTTGGATGTGAATGAAGAAATAACAATATCAAAATTAGAAGTGGCTTTTCAATCAGCCCTGTATATAGTTAGGTCATCAGCAAAATGTAGAAAAATAAAAACTCACCCTCCAAGAATAGCTAGGAATGGTCTCGTTGGGTTGTCTAAAGCCTTAGTGTAGAAATCAAGCTCTTTTTTCATGAGAAAGCCGCAAGCTCTCACTGATAAATTTATACCAACCATTGAACTGGGATAATACAAGATTTTATGATTTACATTAACAAAACAGCCATCTTTACTAACATACATTTTATTAAATTTTCACTAAAATTTAACTTTACAATTTCTCTTCCAGATCTGGCCAATAAACTGAGGTTACAAGTGAGCTCAAAAATTGCTGATCGCTGCTAAATCATGCGTTGAGCTGTAATGTTAATGTAACCACTGAACTGGGACAAGAGAAGATTTTATGATTTATAATGACAATACAGTAATATTAGTTGTTTTTTTTTTTACATTTTTACTCAAATTTAACTTCACCATTTCTCTTCCAGACCTTGTTAATTTATATGTAACTGATAATGACTAGCGTTTAATACATAACTGCTAGCCAAAAATTCTGAATAAATCTGGTGGACTGAAACCATTTCTAGAAAAATTATGACTAAAATTATTTCTGGAAATATTCTGACTAAAACCTTTTTAGGAAAATTCTGACTAAAACTATCATAGGAAAAATTCTGAATAGAACTATTTCTGGAAATATTTTGACAAACTATGTCTGGAAATATTTTGACTAAAACTATTGTAGGAAAAATTCTGACTTAACCTTTTCATGAAAAACACCTGACCAAATACTGATGAAAAACTAGCATTTCCTTCCTGGGAACATCCCTCAAGTAATAGTTGGAACAGGGGCTGTAAGAGCAATGCATGATACATGATTGCTAAGATAATAAACGAAGAATGCTTTTGAAAAGTTAATAAAAAAATTAATATAATCATTACAATAGTAGGTATTCAGCCTTCATTAGCGTAGCATTAAGAGAGGGAGTATGTAACAAAAAAAAACAACCATCATAGTTATAAAAAAACATATAGAGAAATAGAAGAAGAAAAGCTGACAAAATGGGAAGGAACTGACAGTGACACTGACTGAAAACATCAAAGACTGAGCTTTGTGAGGAGACATGTTTGCCTACTATTTATAGCAATCTAAAGATGACTTATTAGTTAGTTATACAACACCATGTAGTGATACAAAAATAAGAATACAAAAGGCAAGAGGAGCTGTCACTGCATTAGGAAGTAAATGGAAATCAACAGAAATCAAGTCCAACACAAACATCAGAATATTCCACTCAAATGTCAAGGCCACTGTATGGCAGTGAAATGTGGAGAACAACAAAAACCAGCACCAAGAAGTTACAGACATTCATAAATGGGTGTTTGTGTACAAGAGAAGGATTGAAATGATACAACAAGATCACCATTGTGGAACTGATGACAAGAACCAGACAAGTGCAAGTGAGACAAGAAGAAGATGCTAGTTTCACCTGTGAGGTTGGTGTGATGTACCAAATGCATCATTCACAAAAACATCGCCAAGCCTGGAAAGAGAAGCCCGAAAAGCAGCTATCGACAGATCGTCCATTTTGATCTGAAAAAATTTAATATCACTAAGTTATAACCCTATGCATAAGACAAAAGTAAAAGATAAAATATGTGTCAGTTTTTTAGGTGAACAAGAATTTAAAAAAGTGGGTTTGGATAAATCTTTGTCAGCTTAAATAAAAACAAGAGCACAAGACAACATATAAGAAGTAATAGAGTAAAATTACGATTATGATATGACTGTGTTTCTCCAGCTGTGTCTATATTGCTGCCAAGATACATTTATGTGTTTACATATGCAGCCCTATTTCTTGAGTGAATGATTTTGATGATTAAAGAGAAATTGGGGGATACTCAGGACACAACTTTAAAACACAACCATAAGTGAACTTGACTAGCATCCAATAGGAAAAAGAAGAATTATTTTTTAAAAAAGACTTAACCAGAACCCCCAAGGGGAAAGAGAAGAAGGACCAAAGAAAACTTGCTTAGAACTTCCAAGGGGAAAGAATGAACAATGAAAAATTGCCTAGATCCCCCAAGGGTGAAGAAAAATAAGAGATCATAAGAATGACAAAAAGAAATTTGATTAGAACCCAAGGGATCATCAGAATGACCACACAACAAAAATTTGAATAGAACCCCCAAAAAAGGGGGTGGGGAGGAAGAATAAACAAAGAAAACTTACACTTGATGAAGAATGAATGGATGGATAATGATGACAAAGAAATTCTAAAAATGATGACGATAAACATGAAGAAAAAATAGACGAAGGTTAGTTAAAAAAAAGAAAATAAGGATGAAAATGGTAACGAAGATGTTGATATTATGCAAGAACATGCAGATTATAATATAAAAAGAATGAGTACAAAAATGACATAATGAACAAGGAACAGACTGAATGTAAGACTATCTGAGTGTGTGTCCCAAGATGAGGTGGTGTTATCTTTTCATTGGCACAGTGGAGAATCAAATACATGCAACTTTTGTTGTTGTTGTTGCTCTATTAGGAGCACTGAACCATCACTGCTGTTGACTCCCATGCTGGAGGCCTACATCAATGGACGCTTTTGTAGTGGTGGTCTCTGCAGCAATTAGTTTGACATGATGCAGTTCCTAGATCATGCACTTATCTTGCTGTTCACTACATCATCATCATCACCATTCAGCTCCCCAAAGAGCAAAGAACTTCAACAAAATTTATGCCCCCCCCCATCCTGTGCCATCGGCTCAAGGTCCTCCATGTCTTCTTTACCTTTTTCATTTATGTCTCCAGTTCTCCATGTCCTTGTCTCTCTGTACCTCCCTCACCCTGGGGACTACAGAAAAAAGTCTGCCCCACAGTCATCAAGAGATTTTGCCAATGTGGGCCCCATCCAGCTGTAAATATGGGTACGTGACTCTGCTCTTGAGTTAGGACAGACAAAAGCACCGAGTACAGGAACTGGTCACCCCACCTCATAGAGTGGGACCTAGTATAGTGAAGTCTCTAACATTTTGCTCCCCTGTGGAGTATCTGCAATGCAACTAACAACTATGAGCGTGAGAAAATAATGCCATTGACGCTGTGTTTCTATCATGTGTAGATCCAAAGTTCATTCACCTTTCAATTCCCCAAACAAATGTATGTCCAGTTTTCCTCTCTCATGTCATCACCTCTAGGTCTTTCCATGCCTTCTTCATGTCTGTCTCCAATTCTCTTCTCCATGTCTTCCTTGGTCTCCCTCTACCTCTCTTACCCTGGGAATTCCAGAACAAAGACTGCCTCATAATGCTATAAACATGTTTTGTCAATGTCTGTCATATCCGTCTGCAGCATCTTTTCATCTCTTGTTTTGCTGGTACGTCTGGTTCTTGTCATTAATTCCACATTAGCGATCTTGTCATACTACTTCAGTCCTTACATTCTATGCAAACACCCATTTATGATAGTCTGTAGCTTTTTGGCAGTTATTTTGTTGTTCTCAGTGGAGAGTCATACAAAAGGACTGACTTGACATCTGAATTGAAGATTTTTGTGTTGGACTTGATTTCTTTTTATCTCCATACATTTCCCAATGCAACGAAGGCTCTTCTTGCATCCTTATTTTGATATTCTTGTGTGTCCCACCAACAGTGTGTATATTACTCCCTAGATATAAGTATGATACTACATCTCGTGATGGTGTTTCTATCCAAAGTTATTCAAGTTGAAAGTTACACAAAGATTTTATAAACATCTTGTATTTTCTATTTCTTTCTACTTTAAATTTTGAACATGGATGAGCATTTATTTATTCAAACAATAATTATTCATCAGTTCCAATTAGTTTTAATAACTGACACTCTAGCACACTAATAAAAGCTTGACTACTGTGGAATGTGTCCCGTATGGACAGGCTGTCTACCTCTCCTGCCAATCCACACCTTGTTTCCTTGTGCGTCTTTTCCTCTGCCCTCTTCCTCCATATGAAAACTCAAGTTTTCCAGCAAAATAACACTTCCATGGGGAGGGTTAGCACAAGCCTCTTCAACTTTAGGTCCTACACAGTCTTCCAAAAATGTGACTTTCCTGGCAGAAACAGAAGAACAAAAAAAATGTCTTTACCTTAGGCACAAATATTAAAGCACTATAAAAGTTCTATACATCCAAAGCCTTCAACTAAAAATTGTCTATGTCTCAAATGATATTACAGAAGTATCATATAACACCCCCCCCCCCCCCCCCCCCCCCCCCCCCCCCTATGTTCCAGGTAATGGAATGTGCACATATTTTCAGTTGTTCTATGTCTCCATATGTTGTTCGTCCATCACAAGTGATGAAGACCACTGTGTTCATCCAATTATTAGGATGTTAGGATAGTCTATGAGTACGAAGGTGACTGATGAGCCCGATGCGGGCCTGGAAGGATCTCGGACAGTGTGGGCAGGGAATGTTTGCTTCATGTGAAGGTTTTATTTCACGATCTTTTCTAGCTTGTCTCCGCTGTTCCGCTGCTGCTCTTCTGGATGATTTGCATGCCGCTGCACCTTTACGAAGAGATGTGCGCCAGGCAGTTCGGTCTTGCGCAGCAGCTTCCCATGTGTCTGGGTTTATGTCAAAGGTTTTTAATGAAGCCTTAAGCGTGTCTTTGAAGCGCTTTTTCTGGCCACCATGGGAGCGTCTACCCTTCTGCATCTCACCATAAAAGAGTATCTTTGGCAGTCGATGGTCTGGCATGCGGACTACATGACCTGCCCAGCGAATCTGTGACTGCATCAGAATAGTATCGATGCTAGGGATACCAGCTTTGCCATGGTCTTCCATAGCCCCTCTCTACTGACCGTGTCGAACGCCTTTGTCAAGTCGATGAAAGCTGTGTACAGGTCACAGTGCTGTTCTTGGCATTTTTCTTGAAGCTGTCTTGCAGCGAACACCATATCGGTGGTTCCACGTTCTTTCCGGAATCCACACTGACTTTCAGGTAGAAGACCTTTGTCAAGATGAGCCGTAAGGCGATTAAGAAGGATTCTGGCAAATATCTTCCCAGCGATTGATAGTAGTGAGATGCCTCGATGATTGTTACAGTCTTGGCGATTACCTTTACGTTTATAAAGATGTATAATTGACGCATCCTTGAGATTGTGTGGGATGGTTTCACTCTGCCACATTTGCTGGAAGATCATGTGAAGTTTCTCTATCAGAACTGTACCGCCATCTTTATAGACCTCAACAGGAATTGAATCGGAGCCGGGGGCCTTTCCACTAGAAAGCTGACGAATCGCTTTTTGAGTCTCCTCCAAAGTCGGTATATCATCTAGTGCTTCATTTATAGGAATTTGGGGCAGTCGGTTGATGGCTTCATCGTTAATAGATGATGGCTGGTTCAGAATATTATTAAAGTGTTCGACCCAGCGTTGGAGAATTTTTTCCTTGTCTGTAATTAGTGTTTTTCCATCTGCATTAAGGAGGGAAAATGATCCTGATGATGTTGGACCATAGACCGCTTTGAGTGCATGGTAAAAATTTTTCAAGTCATGGCTGTCAGCAAAGCCTTGGAGCTCATCTGCTTTATTACTCAGCCATGAATCCCGCATCTGGCGTAGTTTATGTTGGACGATTCTACGCATGTTGTTGAAAGCGTCTTTCTTGGATGTAGATTTTGGATCATTTAAATATGCTTTATGGAGATGGTGTTTCTCAGCCAACATCTTCTTTATATCATCTGAGTTCTCATCAAACCAGTCATTTTGTTTCTTGATGGCGAGACCCAGGACCTCTGTAGCAGTGTTGTAGATCTGCTCGCTTAGGGCTGTCCAATTTGTTTCCGCACTTTGGCCGTCTAACGAGATAGATTTGAGACGGTCTTCTAGGGTGTCAGTGAATGACTGTTTAATTTTTGTCTTCTTTAGTTTGGTAATATCCAGCCTTTTTTGAGTTTTCTTTCCCTGAGGGCGCCTGGCAGGTTGGATATGAATTTTAAGTTTAGACACAATGAGGCGATGATCAGTCCAGCATTCGGCACCACACATGGACTTGGTCACCCGGACATCTTGCCTGTCCTTCTTCCTAACAATTACATAGTCAATTAGGTGCCAATGCTTCGAGCGAGGGTGCATCCAGGAGGTCCTGTTGCGGATAGGAAGTCGAAAAATGGTGTTGGTGACAAGGAGGTTATGTTCTGCGCAAGTCTGGAGGAGAAGGAGTCCATTGCTGTTACAGCGACCCACGCCGTACTTTCCGATAGTGCCATTCCAGGAGATGTTATCTGAGCCTACTCTTGCATTAAAGTCACCAAGAATAATAAGCTTATCTGCTTTGGGAACTGATGCAATGACTGCATGTAGTTCTTCGTAAAACTTATCCTTGACGTCATCCTGGTTTGTCATAGTTGGTGCATACGCGCTAATGATGGTGGCATGTTTCCTTCCATAAAGCAGCGGGATCTTGACCGTCATGAGTCGGTCATTTATTCCCTTTGGGGGCTCCGCTAGCTTGCCAATAATTGCTGTTTTGATTGCAAATCCAACCCTGCTTCTCGTCTTTCTTCAGTTCCTCTTCCGCTCCAATAGAATGTATAACCTGCACCCTTTTCGCAAAGTTGGCCCTCGCCTGCAAGTCGAGTTTCACTCAGTGCTGCTATGTCAATGTTGTATCTGGCCAGTTCTCTCCCAATCAGGGCAGTTCGCCTCTCTGGTCTGTTTGTGTTAAAGTCTTTGTCGAGTAGAGTGCGCACATTCCATGCGCCTAGAATGAGGGGGAAAAATCTGTCCTTTCTTTTTCTTATGTGTCGCCCGCTGAAGTAGGGTACCCACCAACCGCGGTAAGCTGGTTAGGTAATGGTGGAGCAGGCAATGTTTAGGGCACCTTTTCTAGCCCCTTCCTCATGCCATGGAGGTGAGCAGTGCTTTCCTAAAGAGGGCTGCTCAGTCACTCAGGGGGCTGCCGATTCCCACTGCTGCTCCGATCAGTGGAAGACGACCATATGGCCTGAGCCGCCTGTGTGTAGGTCTGCGACTACGACTGCCAGCGCACCCACGCCTGCCGCTTCGCCGCTCACCCATCGCCACAGGACTTGTTGTGAGTGGATGGATGAGTGGATGAAAGAGTGACTTGCGCAGTGATTTGGTTTAAAGTGAGGAAGAGTTGCGCAATTCGTCGACCTCACTCTCTCGCCTGGGTCCATCTTAATCCAGTGGCAAGACAAGTCAAGACGACTGGAGATGAAGTCAGGTGCAGTGGATGACCATGGCTTTCTACGTGCCTCGCCATGCTCCTTACACTCCACAGCGCGTTGCTGGTAATCGCCGTCATGCCCGTTGAACCAACAGGTGGTTTCTTCCGCGCAGTCTACCGAATCCAGTCTTCGCATGCATGGGTAGGCAGACCCTAACTCACCGAAGGTTTATAACCAGTCGGCTACCCTCACCTAGTTTAGCCGGCCTGTCAAAGCCGTTTCCCGGGGGGTGGCCGCTGTCGCATGCTGACAGCTACGAGGAGCCACAGGTGAGAGCTGAATGCCAGGTTTGGACCAAAGGTGGCCGAGCTGCCCTGAAAAGGGCATGACAGCTCCTTAACCAGAGGTACTACCAATACCTGACATCCCAAACCCCCCTGTGTAATTCCTTTGGGGTCTCTAAGTAGACCATGGAAGAACAGAACTACCATGTCGTAAGAGGCAACCAGTATGAGGATGTGCATGAACCTAGCAGCCTCATCATGTAAAACAAATTGATACAGAAACTACAGAATAGATGGGACACACACTGGGAAAATGTTGATGGCACTGTAGGGCAGACTGTATTCTGGAGTTCCCAGGGTGAGACAGGTAGAGGCAGAGTAAAAAGGGCATGGAGAAACTACAACATCAAGACCACATGATGCAAGCTTGCTCTCGTACAAGAGGATTAACCTGCAGTGGTGATTCCATGCTGTATAAGAAGTGAAAAAGGAAATGATGATAATGATGTCTGCCATCAATGGTACCTATACCTTGTAGCGGTATGGCAGCTTGTGTACCCTGACAACCCCCAGAGTTATGCCAGTGGGAGTTTTACTCCTGGTAGGTTCAACCAAGCTGGACTGGTCTGCATGGGAAGGGGTCAGACAAAAGCTGGTACCCTGGTCCTCCAGGTTGGGGGTTTTAACACAGGGCCGACACCCCTGTCTATGTAAAAAATTGCACATGTTACGGAAATGGCAACAAATGGAAAAACTTTGATGTGGGACAGACATCCGGAGTATTAGGCTCGTATGACTGTCAGTGGTGAAAGCCAAAAGGAAGCCCTTGGCATGAAAACTGATGCCCTGACCGCAAAACACGAAATCAGAATTGGATTTTGGAACGTCAGAACTATGAATGAGGCAGGAAAGCTGAGACAAATCACAGCAGAGATGAGGAACTACAAATTACATATCCTGGGAATAAGTGAGAGCAGATGGACCGGGACAGGGAGAATAAAAACAGCTACAAGGGAAACAGTACTTTATTTTGGTAGAAAGGATGGTCAGCACAACAAAGGTGTAGCCATTATCCTGAAGAAAGGAATGGAAAGGTCTTTACTGGAATGGAAACCCATCAACAACAGACTGATAAAAACAAGACTGAGAGAGAGATTCACCAACACCACAATTATACAATGCTATGCACCAACAAACGACAGTGATGAAGAGACCAAGGACGAGTTCTATCAACAGGTACAAAAGGAAATGGAAACTGCACCCAGGTACGATCTTATTATAGTAATGGGAGACCTCAATGCGAAAGTTAGAACTCACAATACTTATAACGAAAGAGTAATGGGGAAATGCGGCAGTGGAACAGTAAATGAGAATGGGGACAAATTAATAAGCTTCTGCAATATTAACAACCTGGTCATTGGAGGAACACTTTTTCCACACAAAGAAGTGCATAAGTTAATGTGGGAATCACCAAACGGACAGGACA
Source organism: Oreohelix idahoensis (assembly GCA_024509875.1). Lineage (NCBI taxonomy): Eukaryota > Metazoa > Mollusca > Gastropoda > Stylommatophora > Oreohelicidae > Oreohelix > Oreohelix idahoensis. The sequence goes on from JAMPIV010010999.1 coordinate 486,894, forward strand.
GAAACCAGATAGATCACATAATGATCAATGGCAGATGGAGACGCACTACAAGACGTGAAAGTAAAAAGAGGCGGAGATGTGGGAAGTGATCATCACCTAGTAGTAGCAAGACTGAAGGTGAAACTCAGAGCTGCTGGACCAGTTGCAGTCAAACAGAAAAGATATAACATCACAAAACTTAACGACACCCTCACGAGAAAAGCTTTCGTGGTCGACATAAAGAGATGATATCAGATTGCCAAAAGCCAGGAAAGAACAGAGACCGATGATGTCAACCAGAAATTCAACACCATCTCAACAATATACAAGGAAAGAAGCGGGTCATGCTTGGGATTCCAGGAAAGAAAGAGACCTTGCAAGAGGCAGCACTGAGAAATGAACAAAGCACAGTTTATAAAATAACTAAAACTATCAGTGGAAAACGAGCTGCAAACAACATAACGTTAGTAAGAGACAAGCAAGGAAATCTCATCACTACAGCACAGGGCAGGAAACAAGATGGTGTTGCCGTCATTTTGGACTGTGGAAAAAACGCAAACCTAATGTATGTTTGGTTTAATGGGGTCAAAGAGAGATAAATGTGTATTATCTTTCTGTGACAGATTTGACTGGTGATTATCTTCTCCTGTCTTATGTTGTCCTGTCTCAGTAATGTCTTATAGTTGACATGTCTTAAGTCTATTTATAGGATCATATACGGAGTTTCTTTATCTCCCGTTTGGTCGGAAACGCCTGGGCTGAGTTTGCCTCGATCTGGTCCATGCTCTTTGGGCATGCGCGGGTCTTGGCGGCAAAAGCCGGGAGACTGATTCAGAGAGAGAGTGTACCGAGGCTTAGAGCGGATGTACCGATCCGTAGATTTCTCTCTGCCTAGTTTTCGATAGAGATTGGAAATTCTGGGAATGACTGTTTGTCATTCTTCCGTCCCTGAGTGTTTCTTTATGCCAGTATTGGCTGTGTAGTGTTACCTTAAAGTGTAAGGATTCTTTGAGAAGGTAACTGAAACATTATTCGATCTTTCGTCTCGTTTAGATCTTACAGGTACATTTATCGCTGATGGCGACATAGTGAGCGAAGCTCACAAGGAGTGATTATACTGTACTCCAGTATGGTTTCATATTGAAAAGTCTAGGTCTAAGTTGACCTGTTACATACATAAGCCTAAGAATCATCTTTATGGATCCGCAATGCAGGCGGAATATGGTTTGGCAGAAAATATATATTTAATCTCAGAAGATTGTGTAAACTGAGAGTGACCTGATTATCGAGGCCCGCGACCTGCGACCTGATTTCGTTGTCATCATATTGGCAATATGCTTCACCAGAATGGAGTATCTGGCATGTGAGGCCAGTCTGAAGTCTTCTGCTAATTGTAGGACAATGGCATTGACTTTGTCTGAATAATTGATATCGCCCATACTAAGCAATATATTTGCTAGGGCTTACCTGACGGGGCTCAGTCAGGGATTAGAGCTATTGCATAAACAGTAAACATTTGGTCAAGACATTGTTACATGTCTGGGATCTGTGATGCCTGAAGCTGACCTTTGTAACTACACACATTATGTACTCGATCTTATACTATTGACTGTTTTCATCCATCATCATCGTATTATTGTACGTCATGAATAAATATTGTAAATGTCAGCAGCATTCACTACTTCACTGACTTCTACTTGTGGTTGTGTGAGTTAATGTGAAGACGTCCAAGAGCCTATACGGCCTTCGTGTATCAGCACTGTTATCTACACACTTACACAATCAACCACATTGTCATACAAGTACTTCACGTCTGAATCTGCAGGAATACTGACATTATGTATGTGTCTACTATACCCTGGCGGCGCCTCACGCTAGTGACCTAATTCCTCGCTACTACTTGGTACTGTCCAGGACAACATGACACGCTCAACGTACTAACATTCATAACACACCAAACAGTACGTTACATCTGGGCATTTACACTGAACAACCATTTACATCTCCGTACAAATCAAACTTTTACAGACTTTTACATCTGGTGGACCAGATTCGTGGGTTTTTGTCAACGACACGGATTTTCCTGCCCACATCTGGATTTATACATCTGGAAGACAAGATTGACGTTTAGTTGTCAGCTACGCAGTAGGAAATAGGTCAACGTCTGCTGACCGACGTATACATTTATGGATGATACAGAATTGCTACATGGACCACAGCTGCTGCAGAATTGCTACAAGACCACAGCTGCTACAATAGTGCTACATAGACCACAATTGCTAACGAAGTTATTTAACACTGTGACAGTCGTCGAAGGACATATGTGTCAAAAGTTCACGTCACAATTTTCGCGCAAGCTCGAATTGTAAACATAGAGCAGTTCATCCTGTTGTTTACTACGACAGCCTACAAACATTCTCAACTGAAGTCGAGTTTGGTTTGATAGCTTCACTTTGGAGACTACTACACCCGTTGTCAAGTTACGGTGACCTTCAACGGTGGAACGTCTACTAGTGTTTACAAGTGTACTGCAATGAACTGCATCTTTGCGGTTGTAGAGGATTACGCTTAAAAGATAAGTGGCCTGGGTTTACGTGTTAAACGTAGCCTTTATTTTATGTGCAAATAAGCTTTCCTCGATTATTCATTCATTATATGCATTCTTTTGTTTACTTGTTCTTTGTTTACTTGTTGAGTTAGTGTGTATTTTTTTTCAGCGGGTTCAGGTTGGAGGGTCTTACAGTAAATATCCCACTCAACCGAGGGTACTGTAAGCATTCTTTAGGCATTGTGCATATTTCTCACAGTGGAAATTGCAAGCAACTTTTGTTGCTATTTATTTTTTCTTTTTCTTAGCTGTGACGAGATGTGTTAGTATTGTTTTCGTTATTTTTTCTCCGTACTTTAGTTTTGATTCATTTTTGGTTTGTATTTGTCTGCCTTCTCTTTTCTATTGTTAATTTCTTTACACCTTTTTGTTTATACACTGTGTTGTCATTGTAATTTTGTGATTGGCAAGACTGATGAGAAATTGGAGGAGTTTGCGCTTGCTCAATATGCCAAAGCACAAAAGGCTGAAGAGAAAAAGATTCAAGCGCAGCTAGACAGAGAAGCTGACGAAAGGAAGATTCTTGGCTTTGGAAATAGAGAAGTTGAAAGTGACTAATACAGGGAGTTTTCAAGCGACTTCTTCGAGCACAAAAAGTCATGATTATAAGTTCAAACTTCCTCATTTTAATCCTACGAAAGATGACATAACGTTCTATCTAGATAGACTAGAACTTAATTGTGTAACATATAAAGTAGATAAGGCACAATATGTTAGACAACTGTTGAATTCACTTACAGGTGAACCATTAAATATTATAATGGCAATAGAAGAACATGGTAGGACTAACTATGAAGTTGTCAGAGCAGCCTTATTGAAAAGATATCAGCTTAAAGAAGATGATTACCGTCTTCGTTTTAAGACTATGTTACCAGAATCTGGTGTAGAGTTCTCGGACTTTATAGGAAAGATACGCCTTACTTTCACTAGATGGATAGAGTTGTCTAAGACTGAACATACCTATGAGGCACTTATGGACTTGTTGCTTAGAGACAAAGTAATGTCATCTGTTAATGAGTCTTTTCTTGCCTTTATACACGAACGTAAACCTAAGGACATAAAAGAAATGGAACAATATTGTTGCCAATATGTCACTGCTCATCCACAACAAACGATTAGCAATAGTAAGATTAAAGAAGGTTTACCCGTGGCTTCTGCGACTCCATACAATTCTAATTTCGGAGGTAAAGTTAAAGGTACTCAGCGCAACTTCGATAAGAAAAGTAAGCGTAACTTTGGACAGGATCAAAGTGATTCATGCCAAAGAGGCTCGTCTTCTAGGAATTGGAGGCAATCTGATAGCCCTCATAATTATGGTTCCAACAAATTTGGTAACTTTAAAAGGGGTAGCCACAATTAAAAACTATCCTCGCCATAATTCTTTAGGAAGACGGCAGTATCAGTCTGATAGATATTTTCATCAAGGTGTAAATCACAATCACAATTGTGAAAACTGCGGTTCAAACCAAAATAATAATAATAGCAATAGGGGTAATTACCGTAATTCCAAAGGAAATAGTAATCGAGGTAGATGGCAGCATAATAATAATAAACAGATCATGTCATCATACTAACTGTGCTGAACAAGAGTCACAAGGAGTTAGTAATGAACAAAACAATAGTAAACCTAGCGCTAGTGCTAGTTCTTGTTCTGCCTTTGATTTTGGGAGAGCATCTCAATGCCCTCAGTGCACCACTTTATTTGAACCTACTACTATATCCACCTTGAGTTGCGGTCATCCTCTGCCCGCTCTTCCTGCCGCAGCGGCTCATGACGGGAGAGGATCTCTTATTCTACATAGGGGTCTAATGAATAATGATCCAGTCTCAGTCCTCTTTGATTCTGGATGTACCACTATTGGGGTTAGACAATCTCTTGTAGATCCTTCATGTGCCACTGGAAGAGTGATCAAATGTGTAACATTTGGTGGCACAGTGGAAAAATACTCTACCGCTATTGTTCGTATAGCTACTCCCTTTTTTACGGGAGAGGTCCAAGCATGTCTGCTTCCGAATCCTATTGCGGATCTTATCGTCGGGCGTATACACAGCATTAAAGAGTGTACCCCACAGCAGATTATTGCTTGGGAAGAACATAATTTAGAAGCTGCTAATGCAGTTATCACGAGAGCTCAGGCTCAGAATATGCCTCAGACTACATCGATCGAAGGTGTTGAAGTACATGATCAAGATGATCATGATGTGATTTCACGGGACTCTTTTATCAAAAGTCAACAGGAAGACATTTCACTAAAAAAATTCTTCGTTCTTGAAAAAAAAGGTGACCCAAATAAGAACACAGATCACAAATCTTGGATCACTATGAAGAATGGTGTACTAGTGCGTATGGTACAGCACTCAGACATGTCTATACATTCACAAATTCTTGTTCCGAAAGACATGAGAGTTAGAATACTGCAACATGCTCACGACTCCCAATGCGCTGGTCATATGGGATTTTCACGTACGAAGTCGAGAGTTCTTGCGGCTTTCTTTTGGCCATTCGTCAACAGAGACATACGTCTTTATTGTCGCTCGTGTAGAGTTTGTCAAGAAGTAAAATCGAAAGGTCCTCGCCATGCAGCACCTATCCAGGCTGCGGACATTCCTATCCGTCCATTTCAGAAAATGGCGATAGATATCATTGGTCCTTTCAAAATAAAATCAGCCAGAGGACATCAATTTATTCTTACATGTGTTGACATGTGTTCACGATGGCCAGAGGCCATACCTCTGAAGAGCATTTCGACTGCCGATATTGCAGACGCTCTTTGGCTGATATTTTCGCGGTTGGGATTCCCTAGGGAAATCTTGTCAGACCATGGCACCCAACTGATATCTGAGACGATGTCGCAAGTGATGTCTACTCTTAATATCAAGAGATCACTGAGTAGTATTTATCATCCTATGTCTAATGGACTAGTCGAACGTCTCAATAGAACTCTCAAAAATTTACTTGGGAAAATAACTGAGGATCATCCTCAGGATTGGGACAGAGTCTTACCCGCTGCTCTCTTTGCTTATAGAGAGGTTCCTAATGAACATACCGGGTTTTCTCCTTTCGAGCTCGTCTTTGGCGCACGTCCACGCGGCCCAATGTCCTTGCTTCATGATCTGATAGCTGCCGATGATATTAGTGATGACACACAATCTTCTTATGAGTATGTCATTGCTCTCAGGCAGAAAATCATTGAAGCTTGCAAATTAGCAACTTCCGCATCTGAATTTGCTAAGGCAAAGGCAAGACAGTTTGCAAATAAAAATAGATGCCTACGTCAACTTTGTCCTGGAGACAAAGCATTTGTGTTACTTCCTTCCAGGGAAAATAGACTTCTTATTGGTTGGAAAGGTCCTTTTGAGATTGTATCTAAAATTTCTGATGTCGACTATGTCGTCAATATTGACGGAAAGCATAAAACTTTTCACATAAATATGCTTACAGAATTTTATGAACGTCCAGAGTACTTACAACCTATCTTTCAAGCGACGGACGACGCTACGGTCGCTTGTGGCCATTACTCATCGCTGTCTGTCATACAGGATGAGGAATCTACTTTCTCTGATGTTAATCTTCCTCTTCCAATGATTCCACTTCATTCTACGGAATCATGGAAGGATGTTGCAATTTCACCTAATTTATCAACTAGGGAACAGTCACAAATCTCTTCCATGTTACAAGCATTTCAGGATGTTCTCACGGACATTCCTGGACACACTACAGTCATTGAACATGACATTGTATTGACTGACCATACTCCTATCAGGGTCAGACCTTATCCTATTCCTATCCACTTCCAAACTCAAGTCGAGAAAGAGTTGGATGAAATGATAAAGTTAGGAATAATTGAACCATCCAGTTCGGCATACTCGTCGTCTATGGTTATTGTCCGAAAGAAAGACAATAACATACGCATTTGCGTCGATTACCGTAAACTAAATCAAGTAACGAAGTTCGATGCAGAACCTATGCCTCTGTTGGATGAGTTACTTACTAGACTTTCCAATTCTCGTTTCTTTACAAAGCTGGACTTGTCTAAAGGATACTGGCAAGTTCCTTTAACCGAACGAGCCAAAGCTTTTACTGCTTTCTCGACACCTAGGGGTTTGTTCCAATGGAACTTTATGCCTTTTGGCCTTATGAATGCCCCAGCTACATTCGTACGCATGATGCGTCGAATACAGCATATCGGTCTGATGTGATTGCATACTTAGACGATATCTGTCTTTTAAGCGATTCTTGGGAAGATCACTATCTGGGATTAGATGAACTGTTGTCTACTCTACGTGATCATAATTTGACAGCTAACCCTCTAAAGGTTATGTTGGGTTTAGTGAGATTTCTTTTCTTGGTCATCGTGTTGGTCATGGTCTCTTGAAGACAGAAGACCACAACACTTTGTAGAAAGAATTTAAAAATGTTGTTAATGATTGACCATTTGAATTTATGGTTATATACGCATTATACGTCGTGAGATTTCGATGTTGGTGTAATTTCTTAATGGAAATTGTCATTCACCATTTATATATAGTTATGAATTTTTGTTGTAACATTACCTGCATTCTTGAGTTGGTTGGTAACACTTCCCCGGATATATTTACTTTGAGAAAATAGTTTCTCCTATCTTGTGAGATTTTCTTTCTTCTCACCAGACGCTCTACTGTGCGTCGATTGGATCTGACATTATGATGTTATTCTATGGTGATCCTTTCATTGGCGCATTACTCATGCGTTATGAGCTTAATGCACCTGGCTCATAGATGTACTTCCAAAAAAAAATGTGCCATTTTTTTTTTTTCCCAGGGAGGTGTGGTAATGTTGCCGTCATTTTGGACGGTGGAAAAAACGCCAACCTAATGTATGTTTGGTTTAATGGGGTCAAAGAGAGATAAATGTATATTATCTTTCTGTGACAGATTTGACTGGTGATTATCTTCTCCTGTCTTATGTTGTCCTGTCTCAGGCAATGTCTTATAGTTGACATGTCTTAAGTCTATTTATAGGATCATATACGGAGTTTCTTTATCTCCCGTTTGGTCAGAAACGCCTGGGCTGAGTTTGCCTCGATCTGTTCCATGCTCTTTGGGCATGCGCGGGTCTTGGCGGCAAAAGCCGGGAGACTGATTCAGAGAGAGAGTGTACCAAGGCTTAGAGCGGATGTACCGATCCGTAGATTTCTCTCTGCCTAGTTTTCGATAGGGATTGGAAATTCTGGGAATGACTGTTTGTCATTCTTCCGTCCCTGAGTGTTTCTTTATGCCAGTATTGGCTGTGTAGTGTTACCTTAAAGTGTAAGGATTCTTTGAGAAGGTAACTGAAACATTATTCGATCTTTCGTCTCGTTAAGATCTTACAGGTACATTTATCGCTGATGGCGACATAGTGAGCGAAGCTCACAAGGAGTGATTATACTGTACTCCAGTATGGTTTCATATTGAAAAGTCTAGGTCTAAGTTGACCTGTTACATACATAAGCCTAAGAATCATCTTTATGGATCCGCAATGCAGGCGGAATATGGTTTGGCAGAAAATATATATTTAATCTCAGAAGATTGTGTAAACTGAGAGTGACCTGATTATCGAGGCCCGCGACCTGCGGCCTGATTTCGTTGTCATCATATTGGCAATATGCTTCACCAGAATGGAGTATCTGGCATGTGAGGCCAGTCTGAAGTCTTCTGCTAATTGTAGGACAATGGCATTGACTTTGTCTAAATAATTGATATCGCCCGTACTACGCAATATATTTGCTAGGGCTTACCTGACGGGGCTCAGTCAGGGATTAGAGCTATTGCATAAACAGTAAACATTTGGTCAAGACATTGTTACATGTCTGGGATCTGTGATGCCTGAAGCTGACCTTTGTAACTACACACATTATGTACTCGATCTTATACTATTGACTATTTTCGTCCATAATCATCATATTATCGTACGTCATGAATAAATATTGTAAACGTCAGCAGCATTCACTACTTCACTAACTTCTACTTGTGGTTGTGTGAGTTAATGTGAAGACGTCCAAGAGCCTATACGGCCTTCGTGTATCAGCACTGTTATCTACACACTTACACAATCAACCACATTGTCATACAAGTACTTCACGTCTGAATCTGCAGGAATACTGACATTATGTATGTGTCTACTATACCCTGGCGGCGCCTCACGCTAGTGACCTAATTCCTCGCTACTACTTGGTACTGTCCAGGACAACACAACACGCTCAACGTACTAACATTCATGAGGATGAACAACATTTTCTACACTGGAAGACCTGGAATATGCAGATGACATTGCACTACTCACGCATTCACATCAACACATCCAAGAAAAAACCAATAGACTGAATAAGTATGGCCAGCAGGTTGGTCTGAACATCAATTTGAAGAAGACAGAGGTCATAACACTAAATGTGAGCAATCCTGAGCCAATGACAATAAGGAACCAGAAGTTAGAACAGACAGACACATTTACTTACCTGGGATGCATAGTAACAAATGACGGCGGAACAAGCAAGGAAATTAACAACAGAATGAATAAAGCGAGAACAGCCTTTGCTAGTCTCAACAACATTTGGAAGTCTTCCCAGTACCGCACAAACACCAAATAAAGACTGTATGAGAGCTGTGTACTTTCTGTACTTATCTATAGTGCGGAATGCTGGAGAGTAACAGAGAAGGAAATGTCGAAACTGTCCTCCTTCCACACAATCTGCTTGAGGAAAATTCTGCAAATCTTTTGGCCGAATATTATCAGCAACCAAGAACTACTTATTCGGAGTAACCAGGAGGACATGAACACCATCATAGCTGGCAGACGCTGGAGTTGGGTTGGCCACATCCTCAGAAGGGAACCTGGTACCATCACAAGAACAGCTATGCTATGGACCCCCAAATGAAAGAGCGGCTGACCAAAAACAACTTGGCGGAGAACTGTGGAGGCCGAGATGCATAGAATGAACCAGAGTTGGGGCACTGTACGAAGGATGGCTGCCGACCGAGCAAAGCGGAATCAATTTGTTGCTGCCCTACAAGACGCCTCCAGGCTTGATGGCCACTGACTGCTTTGACCGCTGGCAGCTATGGATCAAAGAAGAAGAAAGAAGAAGATAATGATGTGTCTCCATACAGAGTTCAGTGGTCTTTGAATAGATAAATACAGAAGGGAATCATGCCTCCCACCAGGCATAGCATAAGAGGGGACCTCAAGACGCAGCAATAGAGACCACAGTCAGCGACTCATAGCTTGACTGCCTGCGTCAGGACCAGCGAACCAGAGCTGGTCAAGACCGCACTCCACCTCCACGTGGTGGTCCTGGAAACAGTCTGCAGCTGTGCAGTCTGGCTGAGCGAGTGTGGATCAAAATGGGAAGGCAAACCCGGTCCTAAAAAATGCCGTGCAGAAGTCGGATGTGTCGACCGAAAGGTGCAGATATCACAGCTTAGGCGTAAACAGACACAACGCAACCACCGTCCTTTTCAGGACGAATGAAGAAGAAGAAGAAGAATAGCATAAGAGGAGAGTAAGATAGGAGGGGCGTTCATAAAGTAATGCACCACATCGTTTTTCTCAGGAGCTGTTTATTCAAAAAGCATGAAATTTATACACAATATACATGGATATGTCATGTAAACATCGGTATTATTCAACATAATCCCCATCAACTTGTACGGCTTTATGCTAGCGCGAAACAAGTGCATGTATTCCTAGCCCGTACTAGATTTTGTCTTGATCATGTAGCCATTTCTTCGCTGCATGAATCACTCCTTCATCATCTTCAAACCTTGTCCCACGGAGTGCATCTTTAAGTGGACCAAATAGATGAAAATCAGAGGGTGCCAAATTGGGACAATAGGGTGGATGGGGTAGTACAGTCCAACCCAATTTGGTGATTGCTTCCCGTGTTGCCAGACTTGTGTGAGGGCGTGCATTGTCGTGAAGGAGAAGCAGGTCTGCTGGATTCTTGTGCGGCAGAACTCTGCGAAAACACTGATTGAGTTTTTTCAATGTCTTAATGTAAGCTTGCGAATTGATTGTCTCTCTTCTTGGCATAACGTCCACAAGAATCACACCTTCAATGTCCCAAAAGACAGTGATCATGACCTTTCCAGCTGAAGGAATTGTCTTGAATTTCTTTCTTCTTGGTGATTGCGGATGATGCCACTCCATTGACTGTCTTTTTGTCTCAGGTTCAAAATGATGTGCCCAGGTTTCGTCACCTGTAACGATCTTAGCAAAACGTTCTCTCCATCAGCATTGAAACGCTCCAACAATTCAGAAGAAATTGCTTTCCTTTGCAATCAGTGGTCATTTGTGAGACTTCGAGGAACCCATCTTGCGCAAACCTTAGAAAATCCAAGAGTTTTTATAACTGCATTTGCACTACCAATGCTGACTGACAGCTGTAAGGCCAATTGTTGAGTAGTGATTTGCCTATCAGTAAGAATAATGCCCTCAGCGCATTTCAACATTTCTGCGTTGGTGGCTGTGGCAGGACGTCCACAGCGTGGCCGATCAAGCTGCTCCGTATCTCCACTTCCTGATTCTTTGATTCTCTGAACCCAGCGACTGACTGTACTCCTGTCGACTGCAAAACTTCCATACACATCACATAGATGCTTGTGAATGTTCACAACAGTTTCCTTCTCTGCAATGAGAAATTCTATCACAATTCGCTGTTTATAACGCAAGTTGCTAACACGCTCCATTTCAACGGTTTAGGGCAGCCGTATTATTTGGCCGGTTGCAGTGCAATTTGGTGCACACAATTGGCACATGCCATATTTGAAGTGTGCAAAATTTCATGCTTCTATCTTCATTATTAGCTGAGAAAAACAATGTGGTGCATTACTTTCTGAACGCCCCTCGTAAAATGTTATCTAGGGCTAGCAATCTCATCATGTGGTACAAAAACTTATGTTGCAAGAACATGTGAAGTGTTCTGGTGTATGCCTCCTGCCATGGATGGGGGGGGGGGCATCTACCATGAACATGCCAGCAGCAAAAAAAAAACTGATGAATTATGGAAGGTCCCAATTTACTGCCCTTTAACATTCTGACCAACAATCTTATAACATGCTCTGAATATCCCCAGTAGTTGTAAACATATATTACTTTTGTTGTTTAATGAGTATTGCTGAGCTTCTCCAACACCAAGTTAAAGACTCCTTAGTATTATTTACACTGTAGATCTAGGCTTTTCCAGGGGCTTTTCTGCCACTCTGAAACATGTAGAGTTGAAGTCAAGAGCTCCAGTTTCTCAAGCTCGGCTTGTATTTAAAGGATCATCACCTCTGGTCCCAAGCTAGGAGGAGAAACGCATGGCATACTGTGCATTCCCCACCATCCAAGGGGCTCTCCAAATATGCAAAGCTAAAATACTGTGCTCTGGTTTCTCCCAAGAAATTGTCACGTCCTACATAGAGCCACCTCTCAGCTTCCCCTGCCCATTATGGACCCATAGTGAGATCCTCCTGCATGCAGCCAGCCAGATAAAAATCCAGTTATGTCTGGATTCAAATGACCCCTCCAAGCGAAGCTTGTTTTCTCAACATGTTTCCCACAGGAGGAATCCCTGGAAGTTTGTGGATGATTTCAAGAGTCAACGAGGGTGTAATTAGCCTCACAGACAGGTTCACTTCCACATTTGAATACTGTAGCATTGTGCTTAGCTGGTGGTCATATAAGGATGACTCCAGATATGCCTCCATGCATGTAAACATATATAAACCATGATATTCCAATCTTACCTTCCCAGCAACGTCTACAACTCAGCTACTACTGCCTTCATGCTAGCTTTTGGGTCTGGACGTCCTTCAGGTTTGCCAAGGTGAGACATAAGAACCAATGACCTTGCCCCCTTCTCCAAAGCAAACCTGATGGTCGGCAGGGCAGCCACAATTCTGGTCAGACAGAAGAAGTCAACTATTGTAAGTCTGTACTTGTGAAATAAAAAAAAAATATTATTTATTCGTCCATTATCCTTCAAGCTCCCCAAGCAGCATAGGTCTTCAACAAGGTCATGCAAAGTTCTTCTGTCCAATGTCATCAGGTTAAGGTCTTCCTCATCCTTTTCATTTCTGACTCCAATTCTCTTCTCTGTGTGTGTACCTCTTATGCTGGGGATTCCAGAACAATGTCTGCCTTGTAATGCTATCAACAGGTTCCCTTAATGTTTTTCTCATACATCACTGGCATCTTGTTCTTATCTCTTGTTGCACTGGCAACTTGTCATCAGTTCCACATTGATGATCACGTTGTACCATTGCTACTTGTATATTGTATGCTAGCGTCTACGGGATGGCACTGACACAATTCGACACAGGGGTGAAAATGAAGTGGTCTCTTTAATCTTCCGCTATGGTAAAATTCCTTCAATGCGTGATGGTAGTAACTGACCGGTAAGTTTATTAATCCAGTGAGGAAAGACTTAAGCCGTCACAGTTCAGGAAAATATTTACTCTCTCACAGTAGAGCAGTAAATCAAGTATCGCTACTGGCATGGTTCAACTTCCAGTTTATCTTACCGATTTGTAATTTTAATATGATGATTGTTCTTGAAATAGTCTTGGGTAGGCTTTCTTTCATATAATTATGATAGCTAGGTCGCATCGAACCGCCACAAGATTAAATTTAAAAAATGTTTCATCAATATGTCTGGAAGTGTTTTAAGATGATTTCTTTATTGCTTTCTTAATGCTGGGATCGCACAGGTTACGATCACTCTGTATGAAAGAAAAAAGACGTATTATACCGAAAAACAAATAACCTTCTAAAGCGCGATGAATTTCCCGTTAAGACTATTTATAAATATATATATATATTCGCGTATTTAATTATGTATTTAATAAAACACTGCGTGAGTTCTAATGGTTAAAACACACATCTATAAATATAGGACTTAACTAAATTTATTAATTATAAATTCCTTCGCGACTTTAAAAGTTAATTAAAGCATTTCAGCCTCTATTATCTTTTTTGGAAATAATATAGCAGATATATCATTACATTTACAACTGGAACTATTGAGATGGTTTAATTTAATAGATTTAAATTAACACAAAATCCAGTGAAATAGAATGAATGAACTAGACCACTGATCACTTTACACAATATATATTTTACCGTTTTGCACAGAATAGAATTCACTGCAAATATATATAAAAATCCAGGGGAAAATCTATAACAAGATTTCAAATATAGCTAGTGCTTCTGTTAAGTTCTGGCCAGCGAGTGATGAAGTGTATTTCTACGTGGTCTGTATATATCTAGAATGAAATGAAAGATGAGTGGGACATGAGAAAATTGACACCTTATTAGATCTCAGGACACTTTTGGGGATCTGACCGCCAGACTGAAGAAAGATGCCGCCCCTGGTCTCTCGTATCTTTGCTCGCTGCTTGTGTTCCGGCTTTCCCCGTTCGCTTTCACTGCGATCGGTTCTGCGTTTGGCACGGAGATGCGAAATACCGGCAAGAAACTTGCGTCGCTCGTTTCAGGGACCACTACTGTCTTTGATCGTGGCGCTAGTCTTTCCTGAAATCTCTCAGTGCCTGTTTGATTGTGTGCCGCTACATTCTGTTTGATGCTGGCAACGCCCCCACCGGCCGGCACTCTGGCCAAGTTAATGAAAATAACTGCATATGATTGCTCAAGAGATGTCCATGGGCGTGATTTAGCCTCTCCTTAAATCAATGCGATGACCAGAATGGACGGTAGATAAGCTGTCCACATATTAATCAGCAAGCGTGTTGCCAATCTGCGTGGAAAGGTTGCATAGCTAATGAGTCCAGGTGAAAAGAAAAATCCCGTTTGACGAAAAGTTACAATATTCGGGGGCACTGATGTTATCCAAGGGGTTGCTACGAAGGATCGTACTATATCATCCAACACTTCAGGGGTACCGATGTTATGAGAGGGTTCTCACCATCATCCTAACAAGTTCAGGACGGATGAGTTCGTCTGTCACATATGCTAGCACCCATTTATGAAAGTCTGCAACTTCTTGGTTGTTGTTTTAATTGTTCACGATACAATAGAACTGACTTCACATTTGAGTTGAACATTCTGATTTTTGTGTTGGACTTGATTCTATATATTTCTCAATGCAATGAAAGCTCCTCTTGTCTTTTCACTTCTTAATTTGACATCACCGTCTGTCCCTTCACTGCTGACTCATACAACTTCTGTTTTCTTGTTCACTCCATTCCTCTTCTCCATATTATTCATTGTACCACAAAACACTTACTTAGTAAATACATCATCATCATTTTCCTTTGCACTACTTACTGAGCATCAAGCCACCACTGTAGTTGATGCCCCTGCAGGAAGCCTGCACCAAGTATCTCTGTGCAGCAGGGAGCCACCCCCCATGTAGCTGGCCCCCCCTTGCAAGAAGGCTTGTAGTGGTGGCTTCTGTAGCAAATTGTTTTACACGACGAGGTTGCCAGCTCCATGTACAACCTCATATTAGTCATCTTGTACAACATGTACGAGGTTGCCAGCTCCATGTACAACCTCATATTTGTCACCGTGTACAACATGTATGAGGGAGTAGTCATCCTGTTCTTTATTTGTCTCTTCAGAGATCAATGGGAACTAAACAGGGCTGAGTAAATATTTAAAATACATACTACTGTTATGCAGTTTTATTTTATAGCTATATGCAAATGTTAATTTGTTTAACTTAGAGTTCTTGTGCTGGCTACCTGCCAGGGGGACAGCTGTTGTGGTGACTTCCTGCTTCATATTGACAAAAAAGGAAAATGGTGAATGATGAAGAGTTGTTGTTGTTGAAAGTTCACTGACATTTTAATTATGAAATAAAAATAAACACAACTTCCCTTTCAAGGCAGCCATTTTGGCTTCTAGCACATCAGCTGTCTAATCAATAGTTGAAATTCTGCACAAAATGAACTGTAATTTGGAATTATATGACACCTTTACCCTGGATTTTGGTGCTGCTAATAGATCCCTGAAGCTTTGGCCAGGCAATGTTAGAACCATGAGAGCTTGCCTGTTTTTAAGATGCACCACACAGAGGTGCTTCAGGGTTTTGGTTATGTTTTTACCCAATGCTTCTTAAACTGGTGAATGGTTCACCAGTGGATGAATGAAATTACTTTGGGGGTGAATGAAAGGTGAATAAAACATGAAGGGTGAATGATTTAATTGACTCAGTTTTTTTTTCTTCTAGAATTAAAAAAGGTATTGCCATTAAAGTGGTTAGTAAGCTATTATTGATTTCTATTGGCAGTAGAGCTGGAAATTTGATGTTTTTTCTCTCTACCTATGGTTTTCTAATCTCAAAGTAGCAGGATATTGCCCAAATTTACTATAATATAACCTTTTAGGGGAGACCAGACGAGCTAGGTGGATCATAAATTTATCAAAGGCAACACTGGAGGATCACTGTTGGTAACTGTTGAACTGTAACGTTACTTCATGTTGCTATTTTTCTGCTAGAACTAGAATTCTATATTACTGTACTTCAATCTACCAGCACTTACTGACATCAAGTAACATGAATTCTAGCAATATTGTTGAGATTTAAGCCCGTTTTTAGGCAATCTAAAGTTAAATTGTGCCATTTTCTCAGTGATATTCTACATATTCTATTCTAGAGACTTCAGTATTTTATGAGTTTGATTTAGTAACCCTGGTTACATTACCACTGCTGCAGACATGGCCAGTGTAGAAGTATACTACTTTTCATTTTTTTTGTGGTAAACATACACAATAAGAAAACACTGTTTCTAAGAATCTAATTCTAAGACTGTTGTTTACTAACTTTACTTTATGTAAACTATAAAAATTATAATAATTTTACCATGTTAATTTTTTTTTTGGTCACTTCTAGTTTTCTTTACATATTTAGGATGTTCAAAAACTTGAATAAAATAACCACTTTTGGAATGAGTTAATTTATGTTTTTTGCTCATGTGACAAAATGAACTATTTATAAAATTATACACAAGGGAGAGTAAGGCAAAAATTACCAAAAACATCATAAAATTTAGTCGCTGGTGAATGAAATTTTATGATAAAGACACAAGGGTGAACGACACTGAAATAATGAAAGGAGCACTGGTCTAACCTTGGAATTCACGCTCAAGCAATGTGAATTTCTTTGCATCCCATGAAGTACCAATAAAATAACTGAAACTATGTATTGCTAAAACATGCAGTTATAATAAAGTGTATTGCAATTCAAAACAGTTTTCAAACATCTGGACTAGAAAGTTGTCACCAGAAGTGTGCGGTCTGAAAATTTAGGGCCTACATAAAGGTTGGCACAAATATAATCCTGTCTATAAACTACAGACCTTTGGTTGTTCACGATTTTTCCATCTTTCAAAGGCACATTGAAGTCAACCCTGCATAAAATGGACAACAAAAAAAATTTAATAAATGACATATTGAATATGTGGAGTTAACTGTACATGACT
Organism: Oreohelix idahoensis; assembly: GCA_024509875.1. Taxonomy (NCBI): domain Eukaryota; kingdom Metazoa; phylum Mollusca; class Gastropoda; order Stylommatophora; family Oreohelicidae; genus Oreohelix; species Oreohelix idahoensis. The sequence continues at coordinate 503,926 of JAMPIV010010999.1, forward strand.
AAATGCTTCATTATTATCTGCTTCATTATTATCTGCTTCATTATTATCTGCTTCATTATTATCTAAGATTATTATTACCATTTAGCTCCCCATGGAGCATAGGCCTTTATCCAGACCAACCTTTCCTGTTCTGGGCTGTCTATTCAAAGTCTCTCCACGTCTTCTTCATCCTTTCTAAGTGTGGTTCCAATATCTCCCTCAAGGAGGTTGTGGTTGGCCATGATGTCAGTGTGCTTCTCTCATGGAGTCGACGGTCGCTGATGACATGTTCTGCTGTGTGCTTGTCTTCCCCACACAGACATAAGTCTGCCTGCCTGATTTTCAATTTGTTAAACAGAAAGTATTAGAGTCTGCAGTGATTGGTTCACAGTCTGAACATTATCACCTGATCTCTTCTTGATATGGAGTAGTACTGCTTCTGCTAGATCTGAGTCTGAGTGTTCTCTATACCATTTTTCTTTGAAGTTATTTTTTCATTTGTTGGATTCTGCTTCCTCCTTCTTTGATAAGCTTTCTCATTTTCATATATTTTTCACTAGGCAGGGATCCACTGTACTTTTGCTTGGTTGAATTTTCAGCTGGTTTCCATTAGTGCTTCCGACAGATTGTCTTATTTGTTGTTTTATGATTCCTTAGGGCAGTTATGACTATAAAACAAAACATATGATGACGTTCTAAAACAAAGGTACCCATCAATTGTTTACATATAGATATATATATATATATAGATATAGATATATAGATAGATAGATATATAGATAGATATATAGATATATATATATATATATATATATATATATATATATATATATATATATATATATATATATATATATATATATATATATATATATATATATATATATATATAGGTAATCATATAAAAAGACATAATAGTCTGGAAAAAACAGTGATGGAAGGCATTCTTTTTTCTTCTTCTTCCGTCCTTAGCCACCGACCGTCAAAGCAGTCAGTGGCCATTACGCCTAGTGGCGCCTTAGGGCAACAGCAGATAGGTTTTCTTTGCCACTGTTTCCCATCACGCCTATTGGCGTCTTTAGGGCAATGGCAAATCAATCCATTTGCTGTTGTTTCCGTAATCGAAGTGACTGGCAAACGGGTGATCAGCCCGTTGGTGATGGAAGGCATGGTCCCTGGAAAAAGGGGAAGGGGTCGACCTAGACGACGGTGGACCCAGGACACCACAGAGAGTCTGAACTTGTCTTTGGCTGATGCAGGTCGACTTGGCCAGAATCATGATGCGTTCAGAGCAGCTGTAATGGAGACAACGTTCTGGAAAGAATACGTCACATGATGATGATGATATAGGTAAAGGATCCCGTTACGCGCCCACTGAGGTATATTGGGAATATGGTGTTAGGCCCATATTTTCTTGACCATCGGCACACTAGGGGTGATGTGGTCAGCATCACGCTGATATATATAGTCCTAAAATAGATTATACACTCTTTAATTGGCTCTAATTTATTATTTTCTGTACTTTTCTGGAGATATTAAAAAAACTATTATAAGCAGACAATTCTCTATAACATTTTAATCACTTTCATAAGCCACTGATACATTTTATTTTTTTTTTTCCTTGTTGTTTAGATACCATAAATATGATACTACAAAGAGTGTATAGTCTTTTTCGAGCAACCCTGTACTTGACAAGCCTTCGCGATTCTTAATCAGGACATAATTTTTTTTTTATAGGATTAAAGGAACAGACAATTCTTAAATATTATTATAACAAACACTGGTTCTCTAAACATACCTGATTAAAACTCTCTTTTCACGGAGGTCTACTTGATCAATTATCAGCCTGTTAATGCTGGCAAATAAATTCTGTGAATGATGTATTTAAAAAACTAAGGTGAGAGTCTCTTGAAGATTTCACACTACCAAAGTGACAGGAAAAGAACTCTGAACAATTAAACAGTTACAGAGGGTCCTCGATATACGTCATGCCGATATGTGTCATTTTGCATAAAATTAATTAGGGACAGTAAACACAATATAGATCATATATATTCACGCTTACGTCGTTTGAACAGGAACGTATATGTATATTTCCCTCTAATCTTTTTTCTCCTTCTGTATTTAAATTCATAATTACATACTGTATATAAAATGTAAAAATATATACAGTAAGTATCAAAACATGAGTACAGTAAACATTTATCCTGAAGCTGTGCATGATTTCATTGGTTTTGGAGAGCCGGTGTCTTTGGCAAGGTAAGTTTTTGATAACGTTGAGGAGGAGAATGGTGAAGAGCTGCTTGAGTCACACCTCACAACCCTTAACTAATGAAGAATTGACTGAACTGAATAGGCAGGTATTTAATGAAGTGACTATGGAAGATGAAGACACAGGCCCAACAGAAAAAAAACAGCTCAACAACTAAGAATCTTAGGCATGTTTTTAACCTTGCTGATGAATTAACAGGCATTCTGCAGAGTTGTGATCACCTGCCTGATCATTCTGCTCAGATAACATGACTCATAAATGATTGTTTGTCTTGTTATCATGAAATTTATGACATAAAGATTTGTGGACAAATACCTTGGACAGAAAGAAAGACCAACAGAGAAGTACTGCACTCATTAAATGTAGAGGAAAATTGGCTCTTAAATACCATCGCAATAAGGAAGCTAAAATTTGTCGGTCATATAAAAAGACATAATAGTCTGGAAAAATTAGTAATGGAAGGCATGGTCCCTGGAAAAAGGGGAAGGGGACGACCTAGATGACGGTGGATCCAGGACATCACAGAGAGTCGAACTTGTCTTTGGATGATGCAGGTTGACTTGCCCAGAATCGTGATGCGTTCAGGGCAGCTGTAATGGAGATAACGTTCTGGAGAGAATACGTCACATGATGATGATGATGAAAGATTTGTGGTGGCTAGCAGATACAGTTCACGCAGACTCCTTCTTCAAGAAAAAAGTCAGAGAACCTCAACCTCAAAAGCTAGTCACCGAAGCAGCAGGAACTTAGCTACAGTTGCAGCAACTTCAAGTGCTGAGGAGGAGCAACTATAAAAAAAGAATAATAAAAAAAAATGTAAGTATTGTTAATAATTTCATTGTGTAGTTTCTAATTATTATTTAGCAATTACAATAAATTATACTGTATTACAGTTTAGAGTACAATAAAATAAGTATTCCCCATTTATATGCCTATACACTTCCATATAAATTCAAATTTTTTAGTTGGTCTGAAACGTATCTCCAACATAATACATTAGTTCAATGGGAAATCGATGTCCGATGCATGTCGTTTCGTTATAAGCTGTGCTTTTTAGGAACATAACTACAACGTATATCAAGGAACCCACTGTACATGAAAAAAAAAACTGAACAATTTAAAACTTACATGAAACATTAAACAATTAAAATGTGACACAAAACAAATTCTGAACAATCAAGTCACCTGCAGTACAAAATTACATACATGACATAGAACCTCATTACTTATTGTTCTTAGTGACAAGCTGATTGTTGTTTTGGTGTATAGCAGTTTGTTCAGTTAAGTGTAACTGTATTGACAATAGTTAAGTAATGATAGTATGAGTTTTAATAATAAGGTGGAATGGGTTCATTTCCCTTCACTAGCAGAAAAAAGTAACGAGGGTTTTAGAAGTCATGATACAAGGTCCTTGTCTGATGGGAGGACAACTTTGGTGATTATAAGATTATCTGCAGCTATGATGTTCTGTACAGAGTTCCCTATCATTATAAAAAACGACAGTATGAGTTTTAATTATAATAAAAATTGTGGTGGCTGTGGTGGTATTAGTAATGATAGTAGTAGTAGTAACATTATTACTAATAATAATAGTGTTAATTTTAATAGTAGTGTTGAAAGCAGTGGTGACAATAAGGGTAACTATATTAGCTATGAAACCAGTTGATAGCATTACATGGCAGTTCTTGCTCTAGAATTTCCAGAGTAAGAGAGAATAGAGAAAGACCAGAAAAACATGAAGTTAGACATTGACATGAAGGGGGCAGTGAAGACATGGAAGGACCTTGATTAAATGGTACAGGACAGGAAGGTCTGACATGCATTTGTTGAAGGTCTGAGCTCCTAAGGGAATTGAAGAAACATAATGAACTAATGAATGTGTTACCTGTCTTAGTAGTAATAGTGGTAGTAGTAGGGATAGTGGTAGTAGTGATAGTAGTAATTGTAGCAGGGCCATAGACAGGACTTAATAAACGGGGGGGGGGAAGGGTTATAAAAAAAATTTCGGCACAAAACATGTTTGGTACAGTATAATTTCCCCATAAATGTTTTTCACCGTGGGGGGGGGGGGGGGGGGGGGGGGGGGGGGGGGGGGGGGGGGGGGGGGTAGACCCCCATATCTACGGCCCTTAATAGTAGTAGTTGTGGTTATAGTAGTAGTGGTAGTAGTAATAGTAGCAGTAGTAGTTGTTGTTGTAGTAGTAGTAGTTGTAGTAGAACTAGTTTTAGTAGTAGTAGTGTTAGTAATAACAGTAGCAGTAGTAGTTGATACACTTTGATCTTAGCCAAACGACCGAGAAGCAAGGATTGCACAGATAAACTTTGATCTTAGCCAAAAGGCGAAGAAGCAATTATTGCAAAGATACACTTTGACCTTGGCCAAAAAGCAGAAAATCAACGATTACACAGATAAGAAAAAGGCAGTGAACGACTACAGCAAGTGTTTTGAGAAGATAAAATCTGAACACATGAATACAATGGGAAAGATTGTGGGAAGAGTGACAGAGATAGACAGACATAGAAAATATTATATGGACTGACAGTGTGGTGCGCTGTGTAGTTCCCAGGTGTCAATGAGTAAAAAAAAAAAAAAGAATAAGACTGCTATTCTCTACGGCATGTAATATGAGGCAACTAATATGAAGTTGTACATTAGGCTGGCAACCTCATCATGTCAAACACATTGTTACACTAACTATTGCTGCACGAGCACATGGATCATTTAGTACCAGCTTCCTGCAAGGGGGACAGCTACAGTCTTCATGCTCTATGGGAGATAAAAAAGTGAAATTAAGATGACGATGACAACGTAGCGTGGAAGGTAGATACCAAGAGAACTCATAAGCTACACCACAAGTAATGGGTTATGGTGAGCTCTGATTAGGAGTTGATATGAAATGATAATGGTCTGTCTTGTCATCTCTTGAGTTTGTTTGTTTTTTTTTTATTTTTTAAATTCCTTTTGAAGCACAGAGCCCCCAATGCAGATGACCCCCTTGAGGAAGACTACACCAAAGCACCAACAATTATAGTGTTTGTTTTTCACACGATAAGGCTGCTAGCCCTATGTACAATCTCATCACACGATAAGGCTGCTAGCCCTAAGTACAATCTCATCACACGATAAGGCTGCTAGCCCTACGTACAATCTCATCACACGATAAGGCTGCTAGCCCTACGTACAATCTCATCACACGATAAGGCTGCTAGCCCTATGTACAATCTCATCACACGATAAGGCTGCTAGCCCTACGTACAATCTCATCACATGATAAGGCTGCTAGCCCTACGTACAATCTCATCACATGATAAGGCTGCTAGCCCTACATACAATCTCATCACATGATAAGGCTGCTAGCCCTACATACAATCTCATCACACGATAAGGCCGCTAGCCCTATGTACAATCTCATATTAGTCACCTTTTGTGACATACCTGAGGGGGTAGTAGTCCTATTCTCTGATTGTCTCCTCAGAGATCCCTGAGAACTAGACAGGACAAAGATAATGATTTACTTACATCATAAACTTTTGTTGACCGTGGGACTGTAATTTCTGTAGGAACTGGTCTTAAGATGGTGGAACTCCCAGTTTTTGGATTCAACATTATCAAAGAAATGGAATGGCCAAATTAAATAATGAGCAACTCGCTATTTACTGCCCAAGTAAAATAATTATTGATAGCTAGTGTCTAGTTATAATCACCAGACGTTTAGGCTTAGTGTATGCTTGGCTAGACCCAAAAACAGTGTTTACAGCACACTGTGCAGGATGCCTGATAGTAGCTACATATTATCAAACTCTATAGTGCATAAAATATGGTAGATCTTTCCAATAGCTCGGTACTTTGTTTTAGTTTCTGCTCATTTGTTCTTGTTTAATAATACTTTAAGTGCTGTAAACGTTGATGGTTAAGGACGGTCTTTCACTGAAACTTCGACGACTGTTGAGCATGACAGCAACCACAGATGGGTCTTGGATTCTGATCTCTCAGCGTATTCCCTAAGCTGTGGAAAAACAGTAAGCATGAATGATAAAACCTACAGCACTCATTCGAAAGTCCTGCATGAATACGCATTTCAAAACCTGAACTATTTTTTTAACATAAATATTGAAGCTTTTTTTGTTTTAAAAAATACAAGGCAATAATATTTGTCAAAAACAAAGAGTTTTTTCAGAAACTTTCATAAAACGCAGGCCTAAGAAGGTTTCAAAAGTTTGGTGCAGAGAAGTCAGATATGAAGATCTTTAGGACAGATGTACAGTGGCTAACACAGCAACTTTTGTTCTTCACTTTCATCATGTTAGTTATACTTGGAATGCAGGGCTACATCTGCTCACCACCACATCTAACCTGAACCACCCTTTTTTTTTTTAGCTCCAACGTTTTAGCTTTTTTTGGTGTCATCTGTGTCAGCTTTCTATTGTATCTATTTCCAAGAATTCTGTTTGGCCTTCCTTGTTCTCTTCCCTTCAGGGTTCTAGTCGACTACAATATCTGGTGATATACTGGTTGATGATTTCCTGGAGATATGTCCTGTCCATTTCCACTTTCCGTCTTGACTATTGTGATGAATTTTTTACTGTCTGGTTTTCCTCCAAAATAAATATTTTGTGGACATATAAACAGTCATCTTGCTTTATTTCTTTGTGACCCAGGTAGTTATTAGCTATTATCCTGGCATCAAAGGGAATGCCGATTTTCTTTTTCAACAGGGGACGTTTTAAAACAGGCTGTAAGCAGATATATATCTTTATGAGAAAATATCTAATATATATCTTCATGTAATAATGTGCATAGAAAAAACATACATTGAATAAGTATAGCCAGCAGGTGGGTCTGAACATCAGTCTAAAGAAGACAGAGGTCAATGTGGGCAGTCCTGAGCCCATAACAATAAGGAACCAGAAGCTGGTTACATACCTAGGATGAATAGTAACACCAGACGGCGGAACATGCAAAGACATGAAGAACAGAATGAATAAAGCAAGAACAGCATTTGTTTGTCTCAACAACATCTGGGAATTTTCCCAGTACAGCACAAACACCAAATTAAGATTATATGAGAGCTGTGTACTTTCTGTGCTTCTCTATGGTGCGGAATGCTGGAGAATAACAGAAAAGGAAATGTCGAAACTGTTCTTCCACACAATCTGCCTACGGAAAATTCTCTGAATCTTCTGGCCGAATACTATCACTAACCAAGAAATACTTACACGGAGTAACCAAGAGGACATGCACACCATCATAGCTGGAGTTGGGTTGGCCATGTCCTCAGAAGAGGCCCCGATGTCATCACAAGAACAGCTATGCTGTGGACCCCCAAACGAAAGCGAAAGAGAGGCTGACCAAAAACAACTTGGCGGAGAACTGTGGAGGCCGAGATGCAAAGAATGAACCAGAGCTGGTGTACTGTACGATGGATGGCTACCGACCGAATAGAGTGTAAGCAGTTTGTTGCTGCCGTACAAAAGACGCCACCAGGCGTGATGGCCACTGACTGATTTGACAGTCGGCGTCTAAGGATCAAAGAAGAAGAATAATATGCTTCGAATGTCTACAAGTAACGAATACAATACAGACTGACGGAGGCAGTCGTTAAAATACTGATGATTTTTTTTTTTAAACCATAAAAGTGGTGTTTTTGTAGTAAGAGTTTCTGTTTTTGATTGTGGTGAGTTTTTTTTATATATTTATTTATGTAATTCAGTCAACTGTATTCAGGTTTTATAAGTGTGTTTTTGTTAGTTACATTTTGCACATGTCTACATGTGTTGGCGAGCTTACTAGCTACATGTGTTGATGGGCTTAGTTGCTACGTGTGTTGACGAGCTTACTTGCTACATGTGTTGACAGGCTTACTTACTATGTGTGTTGACGGGCTTACTTGCTATGTGTGATGACGGACTTACTTGCTCAGTGAGTGGAGGCAGAGAACAGTGGAGGCAGAGAACAGTGGAGGCAGAGAACAGTGGAGGCAGAAATGCAAAGCATGAACCAGAGGTGGGGCACCACAAGATGGATGGCTGCCAACCAAGCAAAGTGGAGACAGTTTGTTGCTGCCCTACAAGACACCGCCAGGCATGATGGTCATTGATTGCTTTGTCAGTCTGCGGCCAAGGACCAACGAAGAAGACATATATAAAAATCTTTGTAAATCAAGAAAAATATCCTGTTCAAACTGTGATGGGTTATAACTAGGATATATTGTTTCTATAACGTTTGACAGTAGGCCCTATGTGAAATTGTGGTTAGGTTATTTGTTCATGGCATTATCACTCCTGACCAGTTAATTCATATAGGGTAAATGACAATTTATATGTTGTGTGTGTTTTTTCTTGGTTCTAGAATGGCAGGCTCTTTATACTTGTGTTGCAAAAAAAAAAAATTTTAAGAGCGGGGGAAGGTTTGGATGCTTGTGGTATCATCGTTAACATTAGCACGAAACACAGCTAAAGGGAAATAACTCCAAGAGAATATTCTGTACGGAACGATTGGCAACGCTCTTTTGGAGATTACCAGGTACCCTGAAATTTCAAGAACACTAAAGCATACACCATGACAAGTGTTAACCATAATACTAACCCTAACTGCTACGAAACAACACCTAACTACATATATTCACTGCGGACCAAAAAGGTATGAAAGATAGGACATTACCAGTTTGACCTTGAAAGACGAGCGTTAGCTTAATATACATACACTGACATAATTAATTTGTGAGGTTGTATGGTCCTATCTCACAAAGCGTTTGTGGTACCTGATGTTAATTATAAAAGACGTCTGGGGCCGGATGTGGATTGGTGTTTAACTCACATAGACTGCGCATCGGATTTACTTTGCAGAAGTACAGTTTGGTGCGTCATTTTTTTTAGGTCAAAATGTTTTCAAATTTGAGTAGGCCTACTGTACTGAATAATCATGTGTCTGAATTTTTTTCTGCGTCTATAAAAAATAATATAGAGCATTTCCTACTAAAATGTAGGAGGTATGAACTACAGAGAAAACCAATATTAGATTATTTACAGGCTTGCAATTCATCCATAACTATGGAACAGGTAGGGCCTATTGAGAATAGACAGACCTAGAGAATTGCACAATATTGTAAAAAGACACCCCCTACCTGAGAACGTAGCTGACATCAAAGGAGCAAAAATAAAGGGGGGGGGGGGATGGCACTGGCAGAGGCTACGATTGGTCTGGTACCAGAGTTTAAAATATATCAAAAGGGGAAGAGTGGAATAAGTCATGGGAGAACTAGATAAACTACCAGCAGGTCATCATTAGCCTTGGCAGATCTTGGGGCAAGGGTAAAGCAGAGCTGGAGATTAATTAGCTGATAAGTGATCTTGCTGTGGATGATGATGACATTGTGTACACTGATGGGTCTGTAGTGCGTGGTGAGAAATCAGGATGGGACTTCTCTGCAAGAATAAAGGGCAGGGTCGTTGCTGAACAGAGTGAAGCCTTCATGACAACAACCTCCGGAAGAGGCAGTTACTGCAGCACTGAAATGGCTGTCTGAAACTCCATCAACCAGGGCAGTTATATTGTCAGACTCTGAGGCCATGGTTCGGAAAGTTCAGAACGGATGGCTGCGACAGGAATAGAAATCATCAATAGAATCTTAAAGTCTTCCAGAACTGGTGTGGATCTACTGCCCTGGTCATGCAGGGGTACGTGGCAATGACTGTGGCAGTGCCACTGGTTATTTGTTTGTTGATGGTTTCAATTTTCAATTGTTCAAGAATGTTTCTTCGTACTGTTTAATGGCGAGGTACGTGCTTTGATCGTATAATGGAATCTCTAGCGCTGTGTGTTATGCGACAGCCCAGCAGGTTTGTTCTTCCGGATGAGAATGCTGCTACGTGTTGGTGATGATTGGCGTTTTTTGGCACTTGATGTTGGAGAAGAATTAAATTTTTGATTGACAAGTTTATTCTTTGGTATTTATGTCTTTTCTTTGTTAAGTTCTGGTCTCTCCTAATTCACCAGCTGTTTCTATTGAGTTAGTTTTTGTGGTCGTGTATCTTTTCTTTATTGACAGGCAATAAAAGTCTTTATATCAGGCACACGCTCATAAGCACGACTGTTTAACATCACAAATCACCAAGATGAAAACTTCAACGATCACAGGCACATCTACTGTTACGACTGATAACAACTGAAGCGTAGACGACTGTCGTAGATTAGTGATAAGGGAATTAAGACTTGGGTTGGTCCCTTCTGAATAGAATAGAACAGGTGAGAGCTCAGTGGGAGATAATATAAGAAATAAATTTTCACGAGTGAGATGGTAGAAACTAGGTAATTCTGTCACTGAGACTCGAGGAGATCCTCTCGCTCAGCCTATCTCTACAACAGAAAGTATGTCAGACAGATTACTCAGTTATATAGATGTACTATATAGCAACCACTCACCGACACACACACATACGTGACGACAGTTTGACGTACAAACGTGAAAACTATATCAATGGAATATAGATATTTTTTGACGAGCTGACCGACACACTTGAGTAAGTTTATGTAAATCTTATTTATCATAAGAAAATTCACCACAACCAAAAATTTGAATATCTATCACATATAAATACACGTACACATAAGTTAATGAATTACTAAAAAGAATAGACCCATAGGTGTAATCCTTTCCCCCTCTGTTGAGCCCACGATCCCGTTAGCAGAAAAGTTATAGCCCCCAAAGAGTCACAGATTTATACGCTATGGTCTAGGATTTCCCTCTACAGTTAAGAACAGAGTTGATATATTAATCTATTCTAAGAGGAAAACATCATTAGCAACAAACTTGCATAAAGAAATTACAACGTGGGTGCATAAATTATACCATAAGGGAATCACTCAGTTCTGCTTTCTCTCTGTTCATTCACCAAACGTGATGTCTTGCACCTTCAGGCGCAAACTTTAGGACAAACACACACACTGAATCCGTGTTCTTTTTGATAAAGAGAACCCCAGCTCTGCAGATACAGGTTTCATCCAATGTTCCAGGGAGCGTTCACTTTACAACTATAATTTAGGATTACTGTTTATGTCACTTGCATCAGTTCAGGTAAGAAATTTTAAATGGGCTCACAATGTCCAAATCTCGAGGTTTCCAGTACTTAGGAAAAGACAGGTTGGTAATTTCTCTCAATGTAAAATTATTAGTCACACCACAATTGGTCAAAAGTCGGAAAATGTTACTGTTTGTAATTTTTCTCGCCACAGCGGCTGAATGTACATGAGATTTAGGGAAGAAATATAATCTGGCTCAATAGGCCCAGTTACTGCATTTAGTCTTAGTTCGTGAGATGGGTACTCTGTCTCCTTCTGGATGCAAACACAATGCTGGACAGGTTGTAACTTGGACCCCGACGTATTTAAGTATAAAATGTTTCTTCTAGGTTATTCTCAAATATACTGAAAAACCACTGGTAGGTTTAGGGTTTGACCCAGATACTGTATAAGGAAAAGAAAAACATAAATACTCAACCCTAATAGTATACACAATCCTGCGCGTAAATAGAATATGTTCACTTCGGTCATTTAACTTAAAATTATAAACCGCAAACTTAGAGCTTGTCTTATCGTTTAAAACTCCCGTGAAATAAATTCTAGTCATTAAAAAAATCAATCATCATGAATTAGAAATAAATACATATCTCGTCAACACTCATGATGAATCAGTGCATTTACTTAGATGGTTAAACTATTCTCTGACTGGTTACTAGCAGTAATAAAATTTATATTATAGTTTAGCTAGAAATTATTATTTATTCTGCTATCCACTGTAACACAGTAAAACTTAGAGAATTATCAAATGACGATTAAACTAGTAAAACACTCTGCACAAAATCTAGTGAAGATATAATTCGAACTAACAATTCTATCACTCGACAATACTAGTCATATATATATATTTTACCTTCACACAAACTTCTAAGATTTTCTCCACGAGAAACTAAGACTCTACTATTACAGTGATTCTAGAACTCGCACTAGCTGTCTCTCTAAAGCTGTGGCAGTACTGAATGAATTAAGTCTAAACTGCGGGGGTTATATATATTAAAAGATGAAAGAAGATAGTTAATTATCCCTCCAAAACCCAGACCTCTCACCTACGGGAATTTCTACGTTCAGTTTTCGGCTTATGAGTAATTCAAAGCCGAAAACCCAGGATCTTTGTTCACGCTTAGACCAGACATCGGCAATGCGCTAATACGTGTGAGTTACCTTCGTCTTTCTGCTCGTATTCAAGCGGGCAATGTCTTAGATCTCCCGATTCGTCGTGTTAATTACTTATCACGAACGGATTCAGGGAAAAGGTAATAACGATTTCTCACTACGGTTTCACGCTATCTACTCAAATTTATTCAAATCTGGTCTCGGTCTGATCTCTACAACGATTGATCTCTGGCGCTGGTGTTAAAATTACAGCTCACGTTACTAATGGGTCTCTGGTAGACTCTCATCAAAGAAATATAGCGACCAGCATTAAATGCGTGCTAAAATGAGAAGAGATGGACAGATTACTGCGTCATAGAGATTAGGTTAACCCAACAGGCGCAGGCGAAGTCGGGCAAAAAGAAAGATGAAGATAAAAATTCTAGATATTTGAAATCAATTATCACAATCTGCCGCAGACGTCCCCGCTTAAGATTTGGAACCATTCCATGTCCACTTTATGGAAAGAGATTTCCTATATCCGTAGCTTCTGGGTGACTGTTATCTTCACTCTCCTCTTCCCCCTCCGTCTCTGTCCAATTACTGCTCATGAAATCTGCTCCCAAAGTTTTCTTTCTCTGGAATGTCTTCCATGTGCGCTTGAAAGAGTGTCGCCGCTTTTGACATTTTTGAAAGATTCCGCGTGTTTGCAGTGAAATTTCCCACATTTTTGTTCCCGGTGGGGTAGTAACAACGCCAGATGTTCGGAGGTTTGCACTGGTCTTTCCAAGTATTTCTTTAACATCTTTACATGGTAGACCTTCTCCTTTCCTTTAATAGAGATCTGGTAGTTAGCCTTTGAAATCTTTTTAATGTACGGCAAACGGCCCTTGCCATCCGATACATTGTTGTTCCCGGTGGGGAGTAACAACAAAACTTTCTCGCCTGCTTGCAATTCTCTTTCTTTTGCGGCTTTCCTGTATCGCTTAGCGTGCTTGGCGCGTGCTCGCTTAAAGTTGGTCGTTGCTGGGTGCCATCCTAGTTTTAACCTTTCCTTTAAATCCGACACATATTTACTGGCTGAGACAACTGTCTCATCCGCCTTCTGGTCTGTCAGCGACTGAAGTAAGGCTTCAAGCGGCCCCTTAATAGGTCTGCCGAATAAAAGAGTGGCTGGGGGAAATCCTGTGGAAGTATGTGGGGATTCTCTGTAACCAAATAAAGCTGCAGGAATACAAAGATCCCAATCTACAGGTTTCGCTTGTCCCAGTTTACTTAACATCATGTTGAGGTTTCCGTTGACACGTTCTACTAACCCACTTCCGGCCGGATTATAAGGCTTTATGTAGATGTGCTGGTTCCTCAAGATCTTAACGATCCCATCCATTAACAGGTTTCGGTATGGGGATCCGTTATCCGTCAACACTTGTTGAGGGAATCCCAACCGAGTAAAAATCTGCACTATGGCTTCTGCGACATGCTTGGCATCCGCGCATGTAAGCGGTATAGCTTCTGCCCATAAAGTGCATGTGTCGACTAAGGTCAGGACAAACCTGTTCCTTCTTTTAGTCCTTTCTAAGGGTCCTAAAATGTCGATCACAACCCGTTCAAATGGTGTTCCCATTATTGGCATTTCACCCATGGAAACTGGGGGTGTACGTTGCTTGGGTGGCACACGTTGGCACTGGGCACAGGATTTCACAACTTGATAATATCAGTGTTTATTCCTGGCAACCAATAATGAGTAGATATACGCTGATTTGTGGCGTTCTGTCCCATATGTCCGCTAAAGGGAAGAGAGTGCCCCATTTCTAAGATTCGGCATCTGTACTGTTTTGGCACTAGGAGCTGATTGTAACCTTGTTCAGGCTTGCCTGTTCTGCGATAAAGTACGCCATCTTTAGAAAAAATGTCCCCGTGTTGTCTGGGGTCCTTAGCCATGGGCAGTTTCCTAAAGCAGGGTACCAAGGTAGGGTGCTTTTGTTGCGCCTCTTTAAGTTCCTTAGGTATCAAATTTTGCGCAGGCTCCCGTTCCTTCTTGGTTTGCCCTCTTGTAGTTACTGCTGCCACAATCGGCTCTTCCGGTTTCCCAATAAACACATATCTACCGCCAAGTATGACTGGGTAGATTGGGTCATCCATAACAGCCGCTTTGATCACACCTCTGACAAAATCAGAGTGGATCTCAACCAATGCGATGGGAAGCGCTGTAGGTGCATTACTCTTAGAAACTCCACAAAGTTGGACGGTTTCTCCTGTCTCTTGACCGGGTTTGACCAGGTGCCTGGCGACAATGCAATCATAAGAAAGCCCCGTGTCAAATAAACAAAAAGTTGAAGAACCGTTCAAAATAACAGTACCTCGCGTTGAGGGTCTATCCCCCACAGGTTGAGAATCACTGACATTAATTCCACCTTGTGAGACTGTTAGCAAGCATCCAATGCGTTTAGGCTCAGTGTGCTCGCTCTGATCATATGTCCCGTGCGCAGGGGTTTTCCCTTTGTCACCCTGTCCTTTCTGACCGTGCTGCCGTGTAGGGCGGTTGGGTTGATCAGTCTGTTTGTTATTGGTGGGGTACTTGTTTTTGTAGAACTTAGACTTTTCAGGAGGGGGGTTTTGGGGTCCTGTTTCTCTGTGGTTATTTTGGTGAGAAGCATGAGAAGATTGGTCTAGATCAGCGGTGGCCAAACTACGGCCCGCGGGCCAGATCCGGCCCGCCAACCTGTTTTTACCAGCCCGCCAACCTGTTTTGGTCGGCCTCTTATTGTTGATTGAAGCCACACTCTTCACAATGAAATAACACACAAATGTATGTTTGAAATAAATAATTACGTGTCAAATTACAAATTACAAAACAAATTAAAACATCAGATTCATTATTTTTTTTAAACAGTAATTTCAGTTCGAAGACTGGTATACATGTCTTGGCAGATGTGCAGTACAGTAGTTTGCCGTTGCTTTCTGTACGTGGTTCATTATATATATATATATATATATATATATATATATATATATATATATATATATATATATATATATATATATATATATATATATATATATATATAACTAAATATCAGAACGTTATTTTTTAAGGATTTTATAGGTCTGGCCCTCGGGTGTTACCCTTTACCATAATCTGGCCCTCGGCCAACCTTAGCTTGGCCACCACTGGTCTAGATTATTCTTTCAAAAAGGCTCTTCTGTCGGTTTACGTTTTGTGGCCGGCAGTTCGGCCAGCGACTTTTCCAAAATGTCTTCAAGCTTGTCTGCCCCCTGCTCAGCTAGAAATCTCCGGGTGTCAATTGACAACGTGTTTTTTATTTGTTCAGTTAAAACAAATTCCTCAAATCCTTCATAGGTAGAGGCGAGCTGTGAAAGCTCGAGACACTTTGTCAAGTACCCCTTCAGACGAGAAAGAACTGCTGAAAAGTTTCAGAATTCTCCTTCCTGCTGTTGCGAAACAGTTGCAAAAATTTGCGAACGTTCATTTCAAATCATTCAAGCAAAGCTTTCTTCAACACGTCGTAGTTGTC
The DNA here is from genome assembly GCA_024509875.1 of Oreohelix idahoensis. Lineage (NCBI taxonomy): Eukaryota > Metazoa > Mollusca > Gastropoda > Stylommatophora > Oreohelicidae > Oreohelix > Oreohelix idahoensis. Next base: position 519,881 of record JAMPIV010010999.1, read on the forward strand.
TTGTTGGCTGCTTTCCAGTTTAGAGTACACATCATACGCACTACTTTTTAAAGCCTGGGAAAGCTTCATACACCAACGCGACCTCTCTAAACCGTACAGAGTTGCCATTTTTCAAATTTCTCTAGATACGTGTCAATCTTCTCATTAGCACAAGGAAAAGATTCTAGAGCAAACGACATAGCGGTGAGTTGAGGAGATTGAGTGTTAGAAGGATTTGTTAAAGAAGAATGAGGAGAAGACTCTCCATTGCTGGAGATAGAGGCACCCCCGCGGCTTTGGACTTCTAGAGCTTTGAGCGCCAACTCATGCTGTCTCTCCTTCTCTCTTTCCTCCCTCTCCTTCTCTCTTTCCTCCTGTTGTCTCTCCTTATCTCTTTCGTTCGCCCTGCGAATTTCCATTTCCTCATCCATCTTCTTCTGCTCCCTAGCTTCGTCTGCTTTCCTCTCCACATCATATCTGTCAAGTTCTTCGTTGACAAACGCTTTCGCTTCTTCTCCCTGTAATTCCTCTTCCTTTGCTTCCTCTCTGAGCATCTGCCTAAGCTTTGCCCGCTCTGCCATTGTAAATAGGTGACTGAGACTTAGTCGAGCAAGAAGTAAGAAAAAGGATACACTGGTTCTCTACCACTTACGAGAAAATACACAAAATATTATTATTTAACTGGGATACCTCCTCCTATAATATTAATTATCTAACTATCGCTGCTATTAATGGCTCTAAAGGCTCTAAATGCAAGCGACTATGCCAAATAAATGGTAGTTAAGATTAATCACTAACAAAAATAAGTTGCTACAGTGGAAACAAAACAATTATTGCAAAAAGTTTAGGAGAAAAAAATTCTCTTAATTTAAGTCCACTATCAAGTTCACCCCTGAAGTCAGTTAGTGTAAGCGAGGCAATTAACTGGACGAAAAAACAGTCCGAACGCACTCCTTAACTTAGTTCAAAACACCTTCTGCTTCAAAACCCTGTGATTGTTACACAGTCACAAATTCTTCCAGCGGTTTAGTATTACAAACTCAATACATAACATATCTTCCGACAAGATCAACCTGTAAATCAAAATGTATAATACTCAATAATACTGTGGAAAAAACAATTACTATTAGTGTGGTCAGCAAGCCCATAAACAGATCGTTAGTCTAGGGGATAGTTATTTTTAAAGATACTAAAACTCACGAGACATCACACTCTTACTCTATTTCAGAATAAAGAAAATTAATCCTGCAGACGAGCTGATATTTGTCGTCTCGTCTTCCAATTCTACGTTCAAAAATCCCTCGGACAAGTCCACATTTGTCGTAGATTAGTGAGAAGGGAATTAAGACTTGGGTTGGTCCCTTCTGAATAGAAAAGAGCAGGTGAAAGCTCAGTGGGAGATAATATAAGAAATAGATTTTCACGAGTGAGATGGTGGAAACTAGGTAATTCTGTCCCTGGGACGAGGAGATCCTCTCGCTCAGCCTATCTCTACAACATAAAGTATTTGGAGTTTTTTCCCGCTTTACTGCAATTTTTCGTAAGTGATTGACTTGGTACGAGCCATTGGGTTCATGTGAGGAGACTTCCCCCATGTTTTGTGCTACATGCAATGTCTGCATGTTGCGTATATACCTGAATGAGGGCATGATTTTGGAATGTTCAGCTAACGACACTGTCAGCCATCTTGTCATGTCAGAAAATTCTGTTCACAAAAAGATTATGTGTACTTTCTTCACATGCTTTACTATAATGGCGTCATCAACAAATGTCTTCACTTCGTATAAAGCATGTAGTCTTGGTTGACAATCCACCTAAGAGAAGGACAACTTCACACAAACCCAGGTAGGAAAGACTCGTTAGTCCAGAAAGATAGCTCTCATAGGAGAGACAACTCTGATGTAAAACAACTGCTGCCTTGTAGGAAGGTCACGGAAAACCGGAGGCTAGGGAAGCAGTCCCGAACAAATGCATGCTGAAGACGGATGCACTGGGCCGCAAGGCGCACAACATAGTGCAACGCAAACCGCCATGAGATGACAGACACAGATATGACTCAACGAGATAGTGCTCGACCCAAGGAGTCCCGCCAGGTGGGAAGATTGCCGGACTCCCTGCCTCGAAGGGGTCCACCCAAGGCTACTGGTGGTCACTTATCTCTGCATCGTGCAGCCAGGGCGCAGAATATTAGAGAAAATGAGACTGGACAAAACACCCAGGAAAGAACACTAAATATACTCCAATGGAATGCAGAAGGTGTCCTAAGGAAGAAACTACCGCTCACAAAAAAAACTACATGATGAGCAAATTGATATAGCCTGCATACAGGAAACACACCTAAATACAAACCACAGATTTTCTGTAAGAGGATATGAAACCCTCCGGCTTGATAGAGAGGGACACAAGGGAGGAGTACTCATGTTAATCAGAAATTCCTTGCCTAGCAGAGAACTTTCTGTTGCTACAAACGGTCAGGCGGAAATTATAGGAGCTGATATCACGATAGATGATCAGACCGTTAGAGTATACAACCTATATGCCCCCCCCCCCCCCCCCAGATAAAGATCTTTCATTAGCCACAATGGAGATTAAGCGCAACAACTGCCTAGTTGTTGGTGATTTCAACAGCCATTCAGAAAGGTGGGGTTACACAAAGGCTGATACCCGTGGCATTGAGGTAGAGGACTGGGAGATTGACTCAAATCTACAACTCATCAATAGAGCAGATGATACACCCAGCTTCTACTCAAGAAGATGGCAATCGACCTCGACACCCGACCTTGCCTTCTCAACAGGAGACATCAACCATAAGATCGAACGCTTTGTGCTCAACCAATTGGCGGGCAGTGACCACAAACCGATCAAATTAACGATCAATATGGAACATACACTCCACCTCCATAAACCATTACCCCGCTGGAACTACAAAAAGGCCAACTGGAACAAGTTCTCAGCACTGACTGATGAATACTGTGGTTCCATAAACACCCAAAACAAAAGAATTGGAGAAATAGTTGACGGATTTAACAAAGCAGTTCTGAAAGCTGCCCTGGAATCAATACCAAGAGGGGCGAGGAAAGATTATAAGCCGTACTGGACAGAAGAACTCAATGAACTGGAAGAACAGGTAACAGAGGCCAGAGATGTAGCAGAACAGGTCAAAACAGTTGAGGCAAACATCGCCTACAAAGCTATCTCTGCAAAATACAGGAAAATGTTAAACTGTTCAGCCAAAAATAGTTGGATCAAAACAACAGAAAGTCTTAACCTCGATAAAGATGGAAGAAAATTATGGAGGCTCGCCAAAGTCTTAAATAATGAGGAATGCAAAAATAAGGAAATAGCCCTACAACAAAATGAAAAAATACTCACAAAGAAAGAGGCAGCTAATGTTTTTGCTCAAAAATTCTCACTTGAGAGCCAGATAAATATTCCACTGGACATAAAACAGGAAATTTCCAAAGAGCAAGAAATTTACCAAAATATACCAACTGTTCCAGAAGAGCATATGACAACAAACCTCACCATGAGAGAGCTAGAGGCAGCCATCGTATCCCTTAAGCAAAGAAAGTCACCTGGAAAAGACAGGGTAACAAATGACATGCTTAAAGAGCTAGGGCCTAAGGCCAAGAAAGTACTCCTCAAGATTATGAACTATAGCTGGAAGCGTGGAATAGTACCACAAGCCTGGAAAGAAGCAATACTAGTTCCAATCCCCAAAAAGGACAAAGACCGAATGGACCCCAACAGCTACAGACCCATCAGCCTTCTAAGCTGCACGGGAAAGCTTATGGAGAGAATGATCAATACCAGATTAAGCTGGCACCTCGAAGAAAAACAAATTTTACTGCACCAACAGGCAGGTTTCAGGCAACATAGGTCTACAGAGGACCAAGTCACCTACATTGCACAGGAAATCGAAGATGCTTTCCAAGAAAGAAAGCACACTTTAGCAGTCTGGGTAGATATGGAGAAAGCATTTGATAAAGTTTGGAAAGATGGGCTAAGAGTTAAAATGCTTAAATATGGAGTCTGTGGAAGAATGTATAACTGGATCAGCAACTATCTAACAAACAGAACAGCTAGAGTGCAGGTGCACGGGCAGTTAAGCAAAAAGACTACAATGGAACATGGAGTTCCACAGGGTGGGGTCATTTCCCCAACACTCTTCCTCATATATATAAATGATATAACAGAAAACATCCACAAGAATGTCCACAACTCCCTCTACGCTGATGACCTGGCCATGTGGACTTCAGAACAATACATCTCCACAGCAAGAGTGCGCATGCAGGATTCACTGCTAGCCCTTGAAAGTTGGTCCAAAAAGTGGTTGCTCAAAATAAATGAACAAAAAACTACACACACTATTTTTACCTTGTCAAATAAACCACAGCAAGCAAAGCTGCAATTAAATGGACAGGCAGTACGAGGAGACGAAACACCAACATACTTAGGAATCACACTAGACCGCCGAATGACATGGAAATCACAGATTAACAAAATACAGCTAAGGGCAAAACTTCGCATGGCCATCATGAAAAAGTTAGCAGGTACCACATGGGGTGCTGATGAGAATATCCTCAAAAAGCTGTACACAGGCAGAGTCAGACCTGCTATGGAATATGGCATCACAGCTTGGTCGACGGCAGCAAAGTCAAATTTTGACAGAGTAAACAGACTCCAAAACCAAGCAGCACGTATTATAACAGGGGCCCTAAAGTCTACACAAATCAACCATATGGAAAACATCACAGGGCTACAGTCAATGGAGGATAGACGTGACAGCAGAGTCTTAAAACAAGCTGAAAAATTTAAGAGGCTCGAAGGACACCCCATGTACCAAAGAATGAATAGGCTAGGAAGAGGCAGGCTCAAGCGAACTAACTTTGTCGCCCAAGCAAAAGAAAAAATTAACAATAATACCATACTAGCTAGCTCAGTTGCAAAGAAAATCCCAACAAGCTCAACTATCCCACTGTGGAAAATAAGATGCTTTCCTGAGTTAAAATCTGATATTCCAGGCATTGAAGGTAAGGGAACACAGACAGAAACACAAAGAAAGTGTATAGCAACCAAGTATATTGACCAAAGATTTCCAGCGAAGCTTTGGACACATGCATATACTGATGGTTCGGCAACAAATGCAGTTGAAAATGGGGGTGCCGGCATCCTCATAAAATTAAAGAATAGAATTCACTCTATGGCAATTGCCACTGGAAAATACTGCAACAACTTCTGTGCTGAAGCAGAAGCCCTGAAACAGGCAGCTGAAACTCTTATTGAATGCAAAGCACAGGCAGAAAAACAGATAGTAATCTTTTCAGATGCCCTCTCAATAATATCAGCGCTGAAGAGCCACCAAACTAAAGGATTGAAAGATCTGATAATCTCCCTTGAAAGACTGGCCGAATGCTTCAAGAAGTGCACTATCCAGTGGATACCAGCCCATTGCAACATACCAGGAAATGAAGAGGCAGATAGACTTGCTAAAGAAGGAGGTGCCTTACAGCAAAATGATATAGAGACAACTTACGCAACGGCAAAGACCACTATAAAGGCTACATTCAAGTCCAAATGGGAAAGAGAGCACCCGGGACATTTGAAAAATGACGCATATCATCAACTATCCAGAAAAGAACAGGTCATCATTTTTCGACTGCGCACTGGGCACAACAGATTGAGATACCATCTGTACCACAAATACAAAATTGGTGCAACAGATCTCTGCACCTGCGGTACCAGCCCGATGACAGTCGAACACCTGCTGCAGTACTGCCCAACCTACAGTAATGAACGGGGTAGCATATGGCAACAACCCACTTCTGTCAACGAAAAACTGTTTGGAGATGTCGGGAACCTTGAGTTGACTGCTGCCTTTATTAGAGTCATAAATGTGGAAGTCTGAAGGCGAACGAGGAAGAAGAAGAAGAATTATATAGATGTACTATATAGCAACCACTCACCGACACACACACATACGTGACGACAGTTTGACGTACAAACGTGAAAACTATATCAATGGAATATAGATATTTTTTGACGAGCTGACCGACACACTTGAGTAAGTTTATGTAAATCTTATTTATCATAAGAAAATTCACCACAACCAAAAATTTGAATATCTATCACATATAAATACACGTACACATAAGTTAATGAATTACTAAAAAGAATAGACCCATAGGTGTAATCCTTTCCCCCTCTGTTGAGCCCACGATCCCGTTAGCAGAAAAGTTATAGCCCCCAAAGAGTCACAGATTTATACGCTATGGTCTAGGATTTCCCTCTACAGTTAAGAACAGAGTTGATATATTAATCTATTCTAAGAGGAAAACATCATTAGCAACAAACTTGCATAAAGAAATTACAACGTGGGTGCATAAATTATACCATAAGGGAATCACTCAGTTCTGCTTTCTCTCTGTTCATTCACCAGTGGCCACTGACATACTTTCTTACCTACAAACGTGATGTCTTGCACCTTCAGGCGCAAACTTTAGGGCACACACACACCGAATCCGTGTTCTTTTTGATAAAGAGAACCCCAGCTCTGCAGATCCAGGTTTCATCCAATGTTCCAGGGAGCGTTCACTTTACAACTATAATTTAGGATTACTGTTTATGTCACTTGCATCAGATCAGGTAAGAAATTTTAAATGGGCTCACAATGTCCGAATCTCGAGGTTTCCAGTACTTAGGAAAAGACAGGTTGGTAATTTCTCTCAATGTAAAATTATTAGTCACACCACAATTGGTCAAAAGTCGGAAAATGTTACTGTTTGTAATTTTTCTCGCCACAGCGGCTGAATGTACATGAGATTTAGGGAAGAAATATCTGGCTCAATAGGCCCATTTACTGCATTTAGTCTTAGTTCGTGAGATGGGTACTCTGTCTCCTTCTGGATGCAAACACAATGCCAGACAGGTTGTACTTTGGACCCAGACATATTTAATTATAAAATGTTTCTTCTAGGTTATTCTCAAATATACTGAAAAACCGCTGGTTGGCTTACGGTTTGACCCAGATACTGTATAAGGAAGAGAAAAACATAAATACTCAACTTTAATAGTATACACAATCATACGCGTAAATAAAATATGTTCACTTCGGTCATTTAACTTAAATTATAAACCGCAAACTTAGAGCTTGTCTTATCGTTTAAAACTCCCGTGAAATAAATTCTAGTCATTAAAAAAATCAATCATCATGAATTCGAAATAAATACATATCTCGTCAACACTCATGATGAATCAGTGCATTTACTTAGATGGTTGAACTATTCTCTGACTGGTTACTAGCAGTAATAAAATTTATATTATAGTTTAGCTAGAAATTATTATTTATTCTGCTATCCACTGTAACACAGTAAAACTTAGAGAATTATCAAATGACGATTAAACTAGTAAAACACCCTGCACAAAATATAGTGAAGATATAATTCGAACTAACAATTCTATCACTCGACAATACTAGTCATATATATATTTTACCTTCACACAAACTTCTAAGATTTTCTCCACGAGAAACTAAGACTCTACTATTACAGTGATTCTAGAACTCGCGCTAGCTGTCTCTTTAAAGCTGTGGCAGTACTGAATGAATTAAGTATAAACTGCGGGGGTTATATATATTAAAAGATGAAAGAAGATAGTTCATTATACCTCAAAAACCCAGACCTCTCACCTACGGGAATTTCTTCGTTCAGTTTTCGGCTTATGCGTAATTCAAAGCCGAAAACCCAGGATCTTCGTTCACGCTTAGACCAGACATCGGCAATGCGCTAATACGTGTGAGTTACCTTCGTCTTTCTGCTCGTATTCAAGCGGGCAATGTCTTAGATCTCCTGATTCGTCGTAAAAGAAAGATGAAGATAAAAATTCTAGATATATGAAATCAATTATCATAATCTGCCACAACGACTTAGCATTTTAAAGTCACCACAGAATATACAGGAACTGTGTTGAAATAAATCCAGGATAACGTTTTAAGGCCTGTTTATTGGTGTTAAATCTCTGCTCATTTCTGACATCTTCTTGTTAAGCAACGTTTGACAATAGCATGGAAATAAATCAATAACTTCTCAAAATGAAGAACTGTCCGTTACAGCAACATTTGACAAAAGCATGGAAATAAATCAATAACTTCTCAAAATGAAGAACAGTCCTGTCTTCGTCCTAATAAATAGCTACAGCAGGTTTTAAAAGGAATTAAGCTGTCACAGTTTCTCTTTCCTGCAGATCTATTGTTATCTTCCTTCTGACTTAGAGAATTGTGGTACCACGGTGTCTACGACTGGTCGACAAGAAATGGTTCGTTAACTATTGCAAATGTTCTTGTAAACGTTCTGTTAAAAGCAGGCACTAGATATCAATTTAACTCTCCTTGGAAATAAAGACGGGCGCCGATGAGCTGAATGTTGAAGAGTTGTTGTCTATTGAAAGGTTCTTTATTCGTTCTGTTTCTAACTAACAATTTCAGCAGTTCTTATGGTTTAAAAGATGTTTCTACTTCTACAAAATCTTGTCTGCTCTAGTCGGCAGTTGCTCTCCGTCTGATCTCTCTAACCTGATCAACCTACTGCGTTAGTTTTTTTTTTTCATTTTGCTAACGATTGTCATGCGATTCTATCTGACGACAGACATTGAATCTGGTTGATTCTAGCCAAGCGTATTCAGCTTATGATTTAAGTTCATTAAAATGGTTCTCAGTTTATTTGCACTCGTAACTACTAACTTATTGAAGGACTTTTCTATTGTATTTACTATATTTGGAGAATCACTGCTGACTTATACTGCTGCAGTCACATAGTTCGACCTGATCATTAATTTCTTTTGACATACTGCGCATTTCAGTAGTCTGCCTTTACTGTCCTAACCTCGTCATCTATTTTTATTTAACGTAACCACTTACGAATACAAATAATTGTCAGTCTTTGTCATCAATTTCATTATCACCAATATTATTAAACATCAATAAAGTCGCTCGTGCTCTGCACGCGGCGACATGACAGCTGACAGACTGGTTTCGAGAGCACCCGTAGTGGGGACACTAGTCATTGATAAGGGAGAGATACTAAGGGCAATTAATGATTGTCTGCTAGATAATGACACTGCAATGGATGAAGCAACAAGGCTGAGACTGTTGGAGTTTGGCATCAAACGTGGGACTAGCAGAGATGGACGTGAGAGAGGATGCATCCGTCTATGTACAACCAGCGTGCTACAGTTGCAGTTAGCATTCATACTCTTCGACATTTGCTGAGGGAAACTGAGCACCTATTGGTTTGCCCTGAGTGCAGTGAGGTCGATTCTGATTAACAATAACTAAAATTAATACATAAGGATTAAAGATGGTGTGACGGATAAGGGGTAGTCTGATGGGGTGCTCGTGTGGATGATAGCAGATAATTGATGGATGTGATGTAATCTCAAACACCTCTGAACTTTCTCACTCCTTTTCACCTTGTTAACAACAGGGCAGGCATGCAAGACTTTACTTTGTTTGTTTATTTTTTCTCCGTTAATTTTTTTAATTTCATTTTTTTTTTAATTTTAATTGTTTGTTTCTTGGAAGGGGGATGTCACACACACATACACAATTTTGATTTTGTTTTACTCTATTTTGACTTAGTGGAGGGGTAAAGAAGTTACTATATTGTCTTGAATATATTACACTATATATCTTAATTATAACCCATCAAGGGTTGAACGGGATACTTTGTTTAAAAAAAAAATCCTTCTTTCATTCTTATTTAAAAACCAAATATAAATTTAACTATTACAGTTAAGCTTTATGGGATTTGGTGGCCTTTTGGGGATAAAGTTTGGTAGTCTGTGTGATCAGAAGTTATTGTTATTGTTGAACAAAATCGACATCATTGCACTCCGGGCAAAGCAATAGGTTCTCCCTCTGTATATGTCGAAGAATGTGAGTGCTAACTGTTCCTGTAGCTCGCTGATTGTATACACGACGGATACATCCTCTCATATGTCCATCTCTGCTAGCCTTACGTTTGATGCCAAATCCCAACAGTCTTAACCTTCATCTATTGTAGTGCCATTCTCTAACAGGCGATCATTAATTGTTCTCAGTATATCTCCCTTATCCATATCCAGTGTCCACACTGTTGCTGCTCTTGATGCTAGACTGTCAGCCATTACATTACCGCGTACCCTAGCATGACAAGGACAGTAGATCCACACCAGCTCCTGTAGATTTGAAGCTTCTATGAATGTTTTCCATTCATGCCATAACCAACCATTTTGAACCTTTCGAAGCAAGGACTGAGAGTCTGACACAATGACTGCCTTTGTCAATGAAGTTTCAGTCAGCCATCTTAAGGCTGCAGTACCTGCCTCTACCCCCATTCTCATGCTGGAAGTTGTTATCTTGTAAACCCAGCTTGCGATTCTGCCCTTTACCCTAGCAGAGAAGCCTCAACCTGATTTCTCTTCACGGATCACAGACCCATCTGTATACACAATGGCATCATTATCCCCGGCATCAGCATGTATTAGTTGATTAATTTCCAGTTCTGCTCTCCCATTGCCCCAAGTTCTACACTCTCTGCCGAGGCTGATGATGACTTGCTGGTAGTTAATCCAGTTCTACTTTCTCATTGCCCCAAGTTCTACACTCTCTGCCAACCAAGGCTGATGATGACTTGCTGGTAGTTAATCCAGTTCTACTTTCTCATTGCCCCAAGTTCTACACTCTCTGCCGAGGTTGATGATGACTTGCTGGTAGTTAATCCAGTTCTACTTTCTCATTGCCCCAAGTTCTACACTCTCTGCCAAGGCTGATCATGACTTGCTGGTAGTTAATCCAATTCTACTTTCTCATTGCCCCAAGTTCTACACTCTCTGCCAAGGCTGATGATGACTTGCTGGTAGTTAATCCAGTTCTACTTTCCCACTGCCCCAAGTTTTACACTCTTTGCCAAGGCTCGGGATGATGACTTGCTGGTAATTAATCCCGTTCTTATATGACTTACTCTACTCTTCCCCTTTGAATATATTTTCAGTTGTGTCACCTGCTTGATCGATGTCTCTGCTGTGCCATCCATGACACCCCCCGCCCCCCTTTTTTAATCTTTCTCCCTTAATATCAGCTATGTTTCTATGCAGGGGGTGTAGTGAAATTGACAGAGATACAACGGTAAAATCCCTCCAAAGATAACATTTAAGGATAAAAACATAATGCGTAGGCTGCGAATAGTACATGATCGCCTAGACCGCGGGTCATCATCCTCCATAATAATTGACTTGCTAAACAGGAGGGGAACGGCGGATCAAAAAGGAAAAAAATATGACTGGAAAGATTGCGTGAGACTGGCAAGGCTAAGGAGACGCAATTGGGGGGGATGGAGGAAAGTAAAAATTCACGTCCCCCAAATTGACACGTGGTACGGAATGGACGCTTTTGCGATACCAAGCCCTTGATTTGAATTCAGCGGCTAAACGCAGATGTTAGGAATATTACAAAATTTAAAAAGTACTTTTTTCTTAATATTAATGTTAGGAATATAAAAATTAGCTGGCCGGATGGCCTATTCTGAGCAGTGAACTAATATGTTCTTACTTTTACAGACGGATAGATAATATTGAAGATAATGACAAAAGACAGTGTTGTTCACATCATCGACAGACTGTATTGAATCTAAAAGTGTCGCTAATTGCACAAAAAAACACGACCTCGAAACGCAGGTGTTCAAATCTACGTAGTATGGAAGAGAAGGGATATTTGTGGTGGCTGTGTCTAAAAATAACTTTTAACGACAAAATTTTGGAGGGGAGAGAAAGGTTGGTTCAAAAATCGAGTACATTTTGTAGAAACACAAGTAGAGACGGACAGACTAACAGATAACCATCCATACTTGACTGAAGCATGACTGAAATGACTTTATGGTAGGAAATTTGAAATTTAAAATAAACCTGGGCAGTGATTGGCCACAGACAATCATATCATTAGCGCTCAGACGCGAAAGTGGGGCCATTCTTCAATAGTTGTTCAGTGATAGACACAGATTTTAAAGTGTGGTGATTTCCATATGAAAGAAAGTGTAATAAATTTAGGGACGCCATACTATAGCCAGCAGCTCAGCTGAGTTTTGCTAGCAATTCTGTGTTATTTATTCATAATCTGGTAAGATTGAAATTATTTCCTTATCTATTTTGAATATTGTTTCAGGTTCGAGTGATTTGATACTGCCATATCGAAATCTAGCCTTACAAACAAGTAGGGATTTGCTCTAGACCCCCCGCCCTAGTCAGGGTCTAGGGACCAACAATGTACATAAACTCCAGCAAGGGTTAAGCAAGACATATCAAGTGTTGGGAATAATGAAACATATTACCTATCCTCTTTTAGGGCAGACAACTAATAAATATTTTTCAGAATCTATGGTCTGGGAGGATCTATCTGATGTAAAACCACCATGGTAAATGTGCTGTTTGGTCAGAGAGATCTGACCTGTCTGTATGATATGGTTGTTGTGTCAGTGTTGTGTCCAGACGTGGGTAGAGAATAGATTTTGACACATGGCCCATACTTTGATTGCAGAGCTGCGAGTTTCTGTTGTCAACCAAGCAGTGACTATTCAGTTGGTGACTTTACTCGAGTGTATCTGTGCAGTACTTGTGACAGAGACCACCATTATTGCCCGCCAGCACAGAGAGGTGGGACCACCAGATTTCAGCACCAGAGCTACAACTAAAAGATGAGTGAGCCTCTGGTCTGCTGGACATTCACCAACCACGTTTAGTTACTAATACCCTCATAAAAATTCCCACCATTTTCTGGACACTGTGTAGTCAATATAGACAGGTGTGATGAGGCCACCCCAACAGCACAAACAGTAACTATCCTCCCAAGTAGATGACTACTAGAACATTTTAATAAAACTACTAGTATAGTACATATATATGTACACTATTGCATTTATGATATAATATTCCATGCATTTCTTTCATAATCTCTAAATCCTTTTAAGTTCTGGTCAACCTAAAAAATTGATCCAGAACAAAATAAATGTAATATAATTTTATCAAAAATTTTACACACGTGAGTTAGTTCAGTGTATTTTAACATTTATTAATATTATTAGTCTTGTTAAATATCTGTGGGTATATCTATAACCTATTACACCACACTACATATCATAACCCTAGACACTTTACGTAGCCACATTCATTTTAAAAAAAATTAAGTGTGAGGTCGTAGTGGTAGCAAGAAAGGCCTTCTGACAATTCTCAACTACATTTTATCTCAGGAGCCTTCACAGCTGGCCTCATACAATTACATTTAGTAATATCAACATCATACAATACCATCAACACCACTACAGGGGGTGCCGTTTGTCTGTGGTTACTCGCTTTTGCTTGGGCCATCTGAATCTAATCGACAACACTCCAATCATGTATCTCATTGTCACAATGGGAATATCTTTGCGTATAGCCCAAGACTATACGCATCCCTTCAATTTGAATGCGTTCTAGCCGTTCACATTGTGTTACTGACAGCGTGAGTATTCCCCAGCCCATACTCAGTGATTGATATGACTAGCTGATGATAAAGAAGAAATAGTAATCTCTGCTCCAGACACGTTGCGGCCATTATTTTCAGGGCTGCCAGACTTCTCCTGTATTTCTGTATGATGTGATCAGCATGGTACTTATACGATAGCCAGCGATCAAATGTAACTCCAAGGTATTTCAGTTTTTCTTGCCTTTCAATTTTCTGTCCATTGAGAGTAATATCTGGAAGGTCTGTTTTCACAATGGAGTTGTTTAAGGAGCACCACATCACGCAGGCTGGGTTGGCCATGTCCTCAGAAGAGACCTCGATGCCATCACAAGAACAGCTATGCTATGGACCCCTGAAGGAAAACGAAAGAGAGGCCGACCAAAAACAACTTGGTGGAGGACTATGGAGGCTGAGATGCAAATAATGAACCAGAGTTGGGGCCCTGTACGAAGGATGGCCGCCGACCGAGCAAAGTGGAATCAATTTGTTGTTGATCTACAAGACGCCACCAGGCGTAATGGCCACTGACTGCTTTGACGGTCGGCGGCTAAGGATCAAAGAAGAAGAAGAAAGACATCACGCAGGCATTGTTGTGATCTGCTCTGGAGCCAGTTTCCTCGCACCATTTAAACACCTCATGTAGTGTCCCATGAATGCTATTAAACATTTCCTATCGGCCAACAGTTATGTAAATGAGTATGTCATTAGTGTTCGTCCTAACCCTGTTGGCAGAATGGTGGCTACTTTTGCTGTAAAGATATTAAACAGCACCGGTGATAGTGGAGAACCCTGGGGTAGTCCCGGACAACTGCGCATTGTGTCTGATGTTCATATTCCCAAACGAAATGCCACACTGATCTCGCAGTTAAGGCAGCTGCTATCCATCTTGTTAGCCAAGTGATAACACCGCAGCCATTACACAGTTCTTTAAAGTTCACACTGTTATAAGCATCATCAAGGTCAATTGATGCAGCAACCGTTTCTCATTTACCCTGGAACCACTCGTACACATCATAAGCAAAAGTTCCAGCGTTAACCCATGTTACTTTCATGGGCCTATAGCTTCGGAGAGTATAAAGTAGGTTCTGTGCATTTTCGAGGTAATTCATGATTTTCCGTGCTACTATCGTTTCTAGTAGTTTACCTTGTACTGTAGACATTTTGCATTGTGATAATTCTACAGCTGCTGAGAAGTGCGGGGTCTTTACCAGGTTTAGGAAGTGGCCTTAGGTAACTATGTAGCCAGTCTTCCGGCACCTCAGCATTCACTATGCTGGTGTTGAAATCAATCACCACATTCTTAATGCCCATGTCATCGAGCTGTTTTATGTGGGGATACTGTAGGCCTACATCATCAGGACCAGGGGCGGTGCGTGTATGAAGCATTCCGACAAGACATATCTTTCGGTCATGTTTTACTTTTCATGTAAAAATGTCCTGGTGATTCCTGCTGTTAGTGTTTGGATCAAACTTCTAATGCAACCGATGTGTCTCTTAAACTGGAGTGGAAGGTACTGACCTCGCCATAAAGGCCGACAGTGGCGTAATAACTCCACCCACTAGATATCTCGCTGCACGAAAGTTAGTAGCAATGATCACAGTTAAGGTTTGCAACTTATCAACGTTTTTGTTAGTGTTATTCCAATCGTCATCACTGCTATCCAGGCAAACCTATAGGTGCTCAATCTCCTTCAAAAATGTCGAAGGATATGAATACTAATAATTCCTATAGCTCGCTGGTTGTAAACACGCCTGAACCATCCTCTAACAACGTCCATCTCAGCTAGTTTTACGGTTATTGCTAAATTCCAGCAGTCTGAGTTTGTTTTTTTTTTTTTTTAATTTTAATTCATCGACTGCAGTGTCATTTTCTAACAGGGGATCGTTAATTGTCTTTAGTATCTCTCCCTTATCTATATCTCATGTTCCCACTATGGGTACTCTCGAAGCTAGTCTGTCAGCTCTATCATTGCCACGTACTCCTTCATGACCAGAATAGCAGATGTACACCAGTTCCTGAACAGTTTAGACCTCTATGCATGTTCTCCATTCATGTTGTAGCCATTCATTTTAGACTTTGCCAGCATGGACTGAGAGGCCGACACAATAACTGCCCTGGTTAATGTAGTTTGACAGCTATTTTAGGGCTGTAGTAGCTGCCTTTATCATGCTGGATGTTGTTGCCAGGTAAACTCCTTTCAGAGTATCAAGGTTACAAATACAACGATAGACAGACAACGAGACAATGTAAATTGTTATGCACGTGGACTGCATACGTGAAAAAAGATTGTATTGATTCGTGAGCTCATAAGAGTCAAGGTCGCAACAGCCCCTAACAAGGTTAGATCATAACAAGGTAGATCAGATCTGCTGCCATCTTCACATCGAAGGTCGGCTGCAATAGGTCTCCAACGTCTTCTGTCTCTTGTCTTGACGGTGCAATCTGATACTGTCTTTCCTATCCATCTCTTGATGTTATCTTCCACATAGCGTGTCACAGAACGTCTGAATATGCTCTTTGTGTGATCTCTCACACCTTCAGCCCTACGGCAGTATCATTTCTTTTTCTTCATTTTTCTCACCAATCGCTTTTATTTGGCATAAATCGTGCCTTTTCATTCTTTGTACTCTCTATGTTGGATCAGTAGAGTGAAGTCTATAAGACTCCACTCCCCTACGGAAGAATCTGCTATGAGACTATCTTTATCATTTACATTGTGCTCTGAAGCCAATCCCAGACTGGTTGCGTTCCGCCAGGGTAATTACTGACCTCATCGGGTGATACGCTTATCAGCTGAATCAGTCTGACCACATGGGTAAGCACGGTCTCGCCCGATCGACACAAAGGAAGGCCAGATTTAATGCCTGAGAAATCAATCTCGGTGATTCAAACCCACAGATGATAATTAGATTATCGCATCGGCTGGCCCCTGTCTCTCTGGGTAGTCAATCTTGGCGGAAGACATTAGTCAGGATAGTTCACATATTTATGTGTGAAGTTGCATAAAGATGCCGGCGGAAATATTACAGCATGATTTGAAAGAGGTCACGAGTTGGAATATTAAATGTAATATTTTAAAACACGTGGGGGGTATTATGAAATTAGACACCCTAACCCAGTGCTACAGAGATTCGATTGGTTTGATCTGAGAGCCGGAATAAACAATGAATTTCATTGGAAAATTCGGCGGAAACACAATCTGTAATTTGAACTGAGAAATGGGAAATATAATCTAGCGAAATCAGAGACACAGAACTCAGAGACTGCATCGCATCGTCAAGCGAACAACTCCCAAAAGCCAGTGAGACATCGACCTAGAATTCCATACTTATAAGTGACAGATCGAAGTATTTGGGAAACTTAAAACCTTAAAAAGTAAGCCCGCCTTTATAAATACAAACTCTGAAAAACTTAAGGAACCAGGACTTTACATATTAGGACTGGATACCTAAGGAATTGGATCACTCGTCATAAAAGAAACTTTCCCAGACCAAGTGTTTCGCAGATTCACCCGTCATAAAAGGGATTCAAAATTTCCAGACTGTTGCGTGTCTTTATATGATTATTTGAATATTTGGAGTAGACACTCTGCTACTCTGGCCAATGTTCAACTAGGGGTAAAATTAGTAGACCACGCACACAGCCCTTCAACACGAACTCGTAAATGTCACCACAAAAGCAGTGTGGACAATATACAACACAGTTTATTGTACTGGACGTTGCTCCAAACGATAACCTTGAAATTCATATATATATTATGACGTTACATATATCGTCTTCAGTCTAGCTCTGTACCGTCTGTAGCTAGAACACTGTCCTCGACAGATTTACACATTTTAATATAGTTCAACTCACGTTCTTCACAGAAATCATAATTCCTTTTACAAATATACTGGCATCATCTCACGGAGGTATATGGATGATCCAGTGATGGAATACGTAGGAGTATGTCAAGAAATACTATAATTCTCAGGAGCTCAGAAACACACGTCCACCTTCCACAATGAAACACACAGAAGAACCTAGCAGACGATCGTACACTTTTGGAGATACCGACCTTATCTTCTGCTAACTGAACCTCGAGGTAGTGACGTAACTTCCTGTTACCACGGACTACCGATAATAAACAAACATGGATCCTTGTCGAACCATTTTGATTTCGACAGACATGTTATGAATTTTAATCATAACACAGACCAAGTGATTCGAGAGCATAAAACCTAAATTGCTCGTGTCCATTCTAAACTGTGCGAGGAGATTGTGTATAACCCAACTGGGGTACGTTTATTCTACAAATGTGAATTAACATGTTTTTTTGCTAAGTGGTTAATAAGGAGGCTGGCAACCTCAACATACGGAAATAGTATATACATAAACCACTACAGCAAGCGCTGGGGATTTCTTCTGGCTAGTCGTGCGGAAAACCGACAGCAGAGGTGACCCCAGACTCCGAATGGAGAAGTGATGACTGATGATTACATCACATGTGCCTAAAGTGTATAATATTTTGTGAGATATATGCACTTTGTTAATTGTAACTCAGGCAACTCATTATTCGCGCCGTCCAGACACATTTTCCCAGTTTAATACCTGGAAGAATATTGGTGATTTTTAATCATCTTCCCTGAGCTACACTGTGTACTCGGGAATTTAATTCTTCTGAGAGATTAACATTGGTGGGTAGACAGCGAGAATGCGCCTGTTAATTGGCAGCCCACAAATGTACTTAGCAGAGGCATTTGTTTTTCTATTTTGTCTAAAACGTTCGTGGAACGAAGCTAGTTGTGAGTGAAAAGCAGGGAATCCACACCAACCGCCTAAATCGGACAAGTTGTGTGAAGAAGTGCCATCATCACCAAGAAGTGACGAAAAAACGGCTGCAGGACCCCCTTATATCAGTTAAGTGCTTATAAAAAGGCACCAGCAACCGGACATAATTTTCTGAACTATATCCTCACCCTAAATCTCCGTGAAGAGAAAATTTGATTCCAATATAAAATTCACCAGCATTTCATTTATTTTAAACTGTTAATACTAATTGATTATTAAATTTGTTACCTGTTGTTTTAAAACTAAACAATAGTTGTTTATTCAGTTATTACATGTATGAAAGCAAACGTATGAGCCAGAATATTTAATATACATATATACATCTAGACATATATTTACCTCTAAACAGAGCTAAATCATTATAAGAGGAAATTCGCTGAATTAACTTAGCTGGGGGCTTGAACGGGCTAAAAACCATTGCATAAATCCTTCACAAAAGGCGATGGACAGATATAAGTTTACAAATGTTCAGCGCTAAGCAGTATTGTTCTTGACTTCTGAATTATCTTGTGAATACTCCCTTAAGGTAGAAGCGTCACTACTTTTCTAACTACATCTCTGCCAAGAGTAATCTGGTGCGAAGGTAGACACCTTTGACGACCCATTTAGATACTCTAGAGTTTTGGCCACTGTTGGACCACTACTGCAAAGCAGGGGAGGTAATCCGTGATGTAGCGCTGCCTTTTTTCCTGCACGTTTGCCTTCAACTTTCCCTTCTGTTACGGTTTTCAGCAGTCTCTTTATATGACCAATATATTTTACCTGATCAAAAACAAGCCTATTATGCAGGTTCATCAACTAGGCATCTCTTCTGGTGTAAAGATAGGGGAGTGGGGGCGTGAGAGAGAAGGAGAGAGGGAGAGAAAAAGTGAGAGAGAGAGAGAGAGAGAAAGAGAGAGAGAGAGAGAGAGAGAGAGAGAGAGAGAGAGAGAGAGAGAGAGAGAGAGAGAGAGAGAGAGAGAGAGAGAGAGAGAGAGAGAGAGAGAGAGAGCAAGCAGGTAGAAGAAAAACATTATGAAAATTGAACTTTCATGATTACAATAAGTTCAAACAAAGACTTCGAAGATTTCCTTGCCAGTTGAAATTTTTTGAAGGTAATATTAAAATAAATAAAGACATTGATGGAGAAATATACGATCAACCCTTGATGGGTTATAGTTAGGATATATAGTTAGAACGATTATCCACGTGTCTACCAGCATGAGGATTTTAATTGGCTTCAGGCCATTCTGTTCTATTAAATTATTTTGCTAATTGTTTTTCTTTGTTACATTTATTTTTTGCGTAGATATTTCTTGTTATATATTTTGACTCGCTTATTTCGAGTTGTTTTTTCATCGGCTTTGTCTTGTCCTTTCTCACTGTGTCCTCATCTTTCTGTCTGTCATCCTTGTCTGTTTATTTATTGATATTCTAGCACGTGTTTGTTGTGTTCTTTGTCTTTTTCTCATAGGTTTAAAAAAAAAGAGTAAAGGGACCCGTTGCACGCCCATTGAGGCACTTTGGGAATATGGTATAAAGCCCATATTTTCTTGACCATAGGCACACTAGGGGTGATGTGGTCAGCCTTAACCTTCCAAGACTTGCTGTGGTACCCAATTCATAAGGCTGTGCCGACACCGGAGCCGTTTGCGATCTAATAAATCCCACATCATTAGCTAACTTATATTTCTCATCTTTGTGTCCTTGCTGTGGCTGACGGAGGGTATTGCCCGAAACGCCGATTGTTTTGAGTGTATTGTTCAAATTTTTAAAAATTCTACAATTTTAGATATTTGTGCAGATAAATTGTAGCTCTTATTGGAGAAAGGTGATCATATTTCTCCACTACTTCTGGTCTTGGTCTCTCTCAGCTCGTTTTTTGACTTTATTTCTAGCAGTGTTGCTGGACTGTCCAGCGTAAAGTGATCAAAGTCCAACTATGAGTTTTTGTTTGTTTGTTTATTTATTTATCTAACGTATAAGCACAATTGTGATTGTCCCTATTTACAATGATTTGACAAATGTGATGCCACTTTCTCATATCGGCAGTTGTTCGTATTATTTGGAATTGAAAACAATATATATCCTAATTATAACCCATCAGAGGTTGAACGGGATATTTTTCTTCATTAATATTTAAAAAAAAAAACAAATTAGTAAAACCGTTAAATTTAGTGGAATGCTACCGTTTTCTGCTGTCCAGAAAATTGCTGTCATTGCTCTTTTAGCAGCATAGTGAAACAGACTGTCACTACTTGCAAGAAGTACAGATTTTGATTGCTAAGACAGGAATGTTCAACTCTGCACTTGATAATAGAAGTGTTTGAGCAGTTCTTCTGAGCTACCAAATATGTAGCTAAAGGCAAAATGTCTGCTTGGATTGGTTGAGAAGTACCAGCAGACAAATGTTGAACAGAGGTGTTGACCTCAGAGTAAACAATTTATTGACCCAAATATTTCCATATTTCCCCAGGTAAATCCTTGTGGCCTCATATGAGACAAAGAATAGGATTACTGCACCCTGATGCATGTCTTCATCATCATCTCAGCCCGTAACCCGTCATGGGTCGTAGGGGTGCCATGGTGGAAGCATCAGCAGACAGGGTCCTCCACTGCTCTCTATCCTCAGCAATGCGTACAAGTGTGGAAAAACCGTGTCCTGCCCATTCTTTGATGTTATCAGCCCAGGATTTTCTTTGCCTTCCTCTTCTCCGTTTACCTTCGACTGTCCCCTGAAGGATCGTTTTCGAAAGGGAGTCATGACGAGTTACATGCCCAAACCAGGCAAGCTTTCGATGTTTCACTATTGACAAAAGTGGTTCTTGGTGGCCTGCATAGGTGTTTATCTTCTCTCTAACATAGACATTTGTTTTGTGCTCTTTATAGCAAATGCGCAAAATTCTTCTATAACATTTATGCTCGAAAGCCTGAATCCTTCGCTCCGTATCTGCAGTGAGTGTCCAGCTCTCACACCCATACATCATCATCTCATCTCAACCCATAACCCGTCATGGGTCGTAGGGGTGCCATGGTGGAAGCATCAGCAGACAGGGTCCTCCACTGCTCTCTATTCTCAGCAATGCGTACAAGTGTGGAGAAACCGTGTCCTGCCCATTCTTTGATGTTATCAGCCCAGGATTTTCTTTGCCTTCCTCTTCTCCGTTTACCTTCGACTGTTCCCTGGAGGATCGTTTTCGAAAGGGAGTCATGACGAGTTACATGCCCAAACCAGGCAAGCTTTCGACGTTTCACTATTGACAAAAGTGGTTCTTGATGGCCTGCATAGGTGTTTATCTTCTCTCTAACATAGACATTTGTTTTGTGCTCTTTATAGCAAATGCGCAAAATTCTTCTGTAACATTTATGCTCGAAAGCCTGAATCCTTCGCTCCGTATCTGCAGTGAGTGTCCAGCCCTCACACCCATACAAGAGAATAGATAATACAAGTGATTTGTATAATTTGATCTTCACAGGAAAACTGATGTTACTTTTCCAGATCACATTCAACCTTGTCATGGCAGCTGAGGCCATCTCAAGTCTTGTCTTGATTTCTTTATTTGATCTTCCATCACTACATATAGTGGACCCGAGATATTTAAAGGTGTTAACTTCTTCTAACGTTTGCCCATTTAACGTAATGTTGGTCGGAACATGTTTCTTATGGCTATTCACCAATATCTTGCTTTTTTCTATATTAATTTCCATCCCATATGTTCTTGTTACTTTCTCCAGTCTAGAGGTAAGGTCTTGAAGTTCTGATTCTGTTCCAGCTATCAGATCAATATCATCAGCAAAACGTAGATTACACAGAGGTCGGCCTCCAATCGATATGGTCACACCCATACAAGAGAATAGATAATACAAGTGATTTGTATAATTTGATCTTCACAGGAAAACTGATGTTACTTTTCCAGATCACATTCAACTTTGTCATGGCAGCTGAGGCCATCTCAAGTCTTGTCTTGATTTCTTTACTTGATGCATGTCTTACAAGTCGACTAATGTGATGTTGTGCACGAGCCTCATTGTGAAGCTACAGAAACTACTATTACAAGATCATGTGACAGTTTCTAGCCAGGGAGCCAGCAGCTGTGGTGGTCCTAAACTCTATAAGGAGAGAAGAAGACAAGGATAATAATGATTTGTTACGCTGTAGTCCCAGAGTTCTCTCAGGAAACCAAGAAATAATAGCTGCCCCAGGCATGTCATTCACGGCCACTAAGATTAGGTGCAAGGGGCTAACAGCCTCATGGTGTAAAACACACTGCTAGAAAAACCACCACTACAAGAGTGTATCAATGTTTTTATGTTAGCTGTATGCAAGAGGACAAGCTGCAGTAGTGGATCTATAGGGGGCAACAAGGGAAATATTGGTTTCTCACATATACGAGTATAATACACCATTTCTTGTCCTGGGAGTAATGTCTCCATTGAAAGAATTAACCGTTATTGCCTCATTTATTGTGGTGGGTTTTGATGTTATGAAATGATGTTGATATTTTTCCTTAATGTACTGAATGAGGCCAGCTGTAAAGGTCCCTGATTCTAACAAATTTAGGGTTGAATTTTCAGGGTACCTTTCTGCTACCACCTTATGGCCTCAAGCAGACTTATTCTTGACTAGTATGAATGATAGCTACGTCTAATGTCTAGGGATATGCAAGTGCGGTGTGATGGTACTTTAACAATAATACACCTCTACACATTAAGGTCCATGATTAAAGGAAATAACACCTCGGATAAATTTATACAATTAATAATTTTCTGTATGATTTATTTGGTCCTGAACCTAGTATTCTTCTGGTCAGGACTTTTAAAAATGAAAAGAATTCAAGTTATATATACAAATGTAAATTTAGACCCACAGGGACAAGTGTCCAAACAAATACTGTTAAATTATACTTAATAGTGTTACTAAAATCTACCTATTACTGGTTTCTAACACTGGATGGCTGTTTGGGATTCTTATAATCACTCCCAGTCTCTTTAAAATACACTGTCTCTGTACTTTCACTAAGGAAATGTTTTATTTCTTGAATACAGGGGTATGCTGCTCTTATAGCTGATGTACTGTTAGGGTACCAGATATTTCACTTATCTGGCCCACTGGAACTGTCTGAATTCTTTCTGCCGAATGACCACTGCTCCAAAAGTAATAGGTGGGAAACTGGCGACCCCTATCACTATTGGACTCCAAAACTTCTCAACAGCTTTCACATAGAACTCTGGCACCGGACTAGTGCCAGATAAGACCCTGTAATAATGAAACAATGTCTCCTGGGTGATATCTTATTTAGACTGTGTTTTATAT
Source organism: Oreohelix idahoensis (assembly GCA_024509875.1). NCBI lineage: Eukaryota > Metazoa > Mollusca > Gastropoda > Stylommatophora > Oreohelicidae > Oreohelix > Oreohelix idahoensis. The sequence goes on from JAMPIV010010999.1 coordinate 543,512, forward strand.
ACAAAAGAGCATACATGATAAATAAAGAGCTGGGTCATATCCAATGGACCAATCCAGCACATCCATTCCACAGTGTACCAGTATTGTTCACATGTCTCTCCTACAAAGGCGGCACTGCATCTGCAATAATATTATTAATCTTTCTTTTCTACCATACAATGGGATAGGTGAGCTGTGTCCCTCTGCTCACCTAAGAAAACATTTTATTTCACAAGACATGTGCATTTACAAAACTGGCAATGTGTTATATCCTAATTCTCCTTCAAGCCCTGCATAGATCAGCTTGGGACCTGATTACTTAGTCGTGATGGCAGCATCTCTTACTCACATTTTTAAACAAAATATATATGAATAATGTCGGTCTTACCAGAATTCAATGAAAAAAAACACAGGTACGTTGAATAGCAGATTCCAGATGTACTGCTGGCTGAACTGTGATGCCTATACTTTCATATATATTTGCTTTATTAAGGCTAATCACTTTTCACAAAATTCACAACGTCCTGCTCTCGAGACTATCTTCTACAAATGGCGTCAAGCCGTTGAATTTTCTTAATAATATGAAAGGTTTTGGCCAATGACCGAACAACAATTTTGAAATTTGAAATTAAAAGCAAAAACAGACTTGATTTTTGGACACTACCAAGTTTTTTTCCTCTCTCATTCTTAGATTTCTACTGCTAAATATATTTTGTGTTAAGCCATCCCATAATTTTTCTCTTTTTCTCCTCCTTGTCTGCCCCTTTCTACAACAGACTGCATGTAACCTTTTCCTGCTTTTTTCAAGGACGCGTCAAAATGTCAACGTTAGTGAAAGTAAAACCGATCATGTGTTGTTCTGTCTGTACGAACAAATACAGTCTTTTGTCCATAACTTTATTTCTATCTGTCGGATTTTTTATTCGAAAGCATATTATTTATCAGGACAAGACCAGCTCTTAGACTAGTGTAGCCGTGCTTTTGTGTAGCTGTCATATTCGTATACTGTCTTGTTTGAATGTTAGTTATTTGCTTGAATGGTGATAGCGAAGACAGTTAGATATTTGCTTGAATCAGACGCGAATGATATTTTATATGAATGTAAAAATAGTTCAAGTCCTCACGGTCGCATCAACACCAACAGTGTCGAGGGAAAGTCACTGGAACTCATGATTGGTAAAGTTACAATCCACGGTTTATTTGACAATCACTTTGACAAAGGACGATAAAAAAATCTTGCATATATTGGAAACTTCCTTCCTGATGATAATGGTAGGTAATGTTCCATCAGGTACATGGTTAATCAATATAAAGTACATCAGCATAATCTTGAAGGTTCATCTTACAATAGTGAATAGTTGGTTTAACAAATGTTCTCTAAGACGGTTGACCTTTCAAGGACAATCTCTCCTCGTACAACCAAGAGTATAAGATCCAATCAAATAGATATTCCCTCCTATCTAGATAGTCAATAGAATACGACTTCTAGATTTCATAATACAATCATTAATTTGAAATATATATCCTAGGCTGAACTTCTAACTTTGGTTCACCTTCCATCAAAAGAGCCGTTAATCGTATGACGGCAATTCCAATATTCAATAACGTAGATCCCGTAATTTCAATCAACAAGTTTCAATATAAATATGCTCGAAACTTTCAATGCATAAATGTTCAAGTTTGATCCATTCTGGTCCCAACGCATGAGGGTACCAGCTAGAGGTCGACCTGAAGAAGTTATGTCAATGACGACATTAATTCAATAAAATATATAATCAATTATATTAATACCTTACTCTGTGATACTGGGGCTATGTCTTGAATGCAGTGAGCCGATCACCAAAGTAAACATCAATATGCCCGAACACAGGGGCTAAAATAAATCAGCAGACCATACTGTCTGGTAGGGATCCTGCTTCATTCTCTAAGCAGATACGTCATCTGCCTTTGTTTGACAACAAGCGCGTTAATTTCAAAATCCCCAAAAATGTGCGTTCTCGTGCACAATAAATTTAATATACCAAACGTATTACTAATATCTCAGTTGGTGCGTACACTTTTAACAAAGACAGGACCTGAGACTGTCTATGTTTGTTAAAGCCTGTTAAGGACTTAAAAAAGGACGCAACAACTAGCCAACTTTTATGATCATAAACCTAGTAATAAAGAATTCAATATATTTTCCATTTTGGTGTTTGCTGTTTTCTATGTTTCCACTACTTGAATGTTATAAAAATCGCCTCAGATCTTCCTTTTTCCCGATAGGAAGTAAGTATGCGTGTGTGTATATATATTTTTTTCCACAGTGTCTGTGGTTAGAAATGTATTGGGCTAGCGGGGTATTTTTAAATTTTCAAACTTGCGACTTCATTTTCGACACAAGCTAACGGCCTCGTCTCGCACTGTTGGCCTGAGTAGCTAATTCAAGCTTCTAACACTTGACAAGCCGGCAGCAGGTGTCCGCTCTCTCAGTCTTATGCGTTCGTGTGTTTTATTCTTTCTATCTTTCCTGGAACCCTACACTAGTAGAATTTTCAAATTTTTATCGTTAACCCTTGACGGGCGCGTTATAAATGCTAATAGTACCAACGCGGCGATAAGATTTCTCACTATGTTCTGTCCTGCTTAAATCAAATGTGTTTTCTGGCGCAGGGAAGAAGACGCGTTACAACTTTTACTAATTATGACTTTATTACATATAATTTATGATTTTATCGCTGCATCACTGTACTTCACCACATCTATATTGTTAGTCCCATCTTTTCCCACCAAAGTTGCAATCCTTTCATGGTGCATTTCGGTAAGGGAACTAAATTGCATGCCTGTTGAAATAACTAAATTGTGCGCCTGTTGAAATAACTAAATTGTGTACCTGTTGAAATACGTGTATATCTTTCCAATATACTGCACGGCGTGGGATATGCTTTTGTTTCAAAATATTCCTGCCTCTTTTGTTTTGTGGTGAGAAAATTTCTGGAATTTTCCCCACTTATAAGCAGTTCAGGTAAATATGAATAAGTGTCTCCATTATATATTTAGCCAGTGAAGCCTCATTGCTCATCACAGATGAAGCTTCTACGCTTTTGTGCCACTGTTTGTGTACTTATAAAGCAAAGTGGAAAAGAATGAAATGACCACAGGAGACTTTAGTGCCATCATCAGGGCAAGCAGCAGATAGAGTAAAATATAATTATTTCCTGTCATGTTTTGGCAGGTGACTTACTCGTTTTTGTTGTTTTTTTTTTTTTATTGCTAATGAAGAAAGCTTCATCACTATCATCACCATGGAGCATCTTGTGGAGCACTGGGTCTTCAACAAACACACCCCCCACCCCCCAAGCCCCGTCTCCTGTGTGCCATCAGTTCAAGGTCTTTCCATGTCTTCCTCATCTCCTTCATGTCTGTCTCCAGTTCTCATCTCCAAATGTTTGTTGTGGTCTCCCTATTATTTAACTTGAAGTTTTTTAAAGAGAGGGAGACCAAAGAACACACGGAGAAGAGAATTGAGGAAGACATGTAAAGACCTTACAGGACAAGAAGACTTGCTATAAGTTTGCTGACGGCCTGTGCTCCATGGAAGCTGAATGGTGATGATGATCTATTTCTCTTTCCTTGGGACTTCCAGAATGAGGACTACCTTGAAATGTTATTAACAGGTTTTCTTCAAGTGTGAACAACGTAAAAATCATTTTTTGAAACTTTGCTAAACAGATCAATTTCAATCAAATCTATTTGGAATTCTAGAGGTTTCTGAAATCAAATGTCCAGATACTAAAACATGTACCACCAGCTTACAAGTGTTATTGTTGTTATACTCTTGTTATTCTCCTTATGGGGCATGGAACTACCACTACAGCTAGTTCTCTGGCAGGAAGCCTGCACCAAACATTCATATGATTCTGCAGTGGTAGTTTCATTAGCAATGTGTTTTACATGATCAGTTTACCAGCTCCAATTACAGCCTCATGTTTGTCGCCTACAGTTTGGTTACTCTGAAACCCCGAATACGAAATGCTCGGGAAGGCTGTGTTTAGGAAAAGTAATTTTTTTTTGGGGGGGGGGGGGGGTGGGGTTGGGGCGGGGGGGGGGGGGGGGGGGGGGGGGGGGTTTTCGCCCAAAGTAGCCCAAATCACCATAAAAATCGGTTAAAAATTCGCTCAAAAGGCGGCAGAATAAAACTTTCAATTTTCGAAATATTTTGGTTTTCGGATTCTGGGTTACCGACCTGTATTATGCTGTTTAATTCGCAAGACAATAGATAAATCAGTAGATTTTTTAAATCCTAATATATCATTTGATTTTTGTTTTATTTTCATAACTATCTAGTTATGACACAATGAATATTACATTCTGAACACAGGCAGATAGCCAACTACACACATATTCAGACAAATAGGCTGATAAAAGGATAGGCAGACATGTATACAGTTATAACGCTGAAAAACCTGTACAGAAGTAAACACTGATTTAACACACAGATGAGATAGCAGAAACAGCATTAGAACCCCTGTATGAAAGTAAACAAAGATTTAACTCACTGATAGCAGAGACAACAACGAACATGTGTACAAAGGACAACAATGCACACAAAGAGCAAAAGAGTATATAAGTATAAAATATTTATTACGAATGCATGCGAATACAATATTGAGCAAAATATTAAATAGCATAATCTATTAAAATGTTTAGACAAACCACATAACTACACATACAATACTGGCATAATATATTGTAACTAAATGGGGGAAATAAGTCATGATGTATTTGACAAACTTCAAACAGTAACAAATCAAATTATACACAATTTCCTCAAGTTTAACTTGGATGAGGCTAAAGCAGATGAGCACTTGTATCATCAATTCAAAGATTAGAACTTGTATCATCAATTAAAAATTAGAACTAGTAACATCAATTCAAAGATGAACACTTTTATCAATTCAAAGTTGAGCACTAGTATCATCAATTCAAAGGTAAGCACTAGCAACATCAATTCAAAGATAATCATTAGTATCATCAATTCAAAGATAAGCACTTGTATCATCAATTCAAAGTTGAGCACTAGTATCATCAATTCAAAGATAAGCGCTTGTATAATCAATTCAAAGATAAGCGCTTTTATCATCAACTTGAAAATTATCACTAGTATGATCAAAACAAGGTTAAGCACTTGTAACTTTAACTTGATGATTGTTACTTATATCATTTTCCACATTTTATTGCACAGTGACAGCCTGTTGTAACTGAAGCTTCAGTTTTCAGCATATCTGACAGCAAATAAAACTGACTCCTGTCTTCCTTAGGCAGTATGTGACAGTTTACAGACTGCAACAACTCCACCACAGACTGGTATAGATCATTATTACTTTAATCAAAATGATACACTAATTCAGGAATTCTGAGTCTTTTTTATTCAGTCCTACACCCTTTGACTGTTTTAGTATATCTTCCTTCACCCCCATATTCAAAATGAAAGGAATTAAATTTGAAAATTTACCATGTAAATACACATTAGCAAATAAATACACGGATTCATTAGTTTTCCATAAAGAAAACTTTATTAGGTACATAACATTTTTAGTATCATAGGTATTAAATGTTTGTTCAGAACGCAATCTAATAAATTAGAGAGACCATTGATTCTGTTTCTTGTCTAATAACAGTTTTATTATTGGTACAGTTTTTGAAAGAGACACCCGTGTATAATATACAGCCTCCAGTTTGTTTGTTGATATGTGTTAGACTGAGAACAGGACTGAGAATTTCAATTTCAATGAGATAAGTTGTTCTAAATGGATTTGCTAATTTTTCATACAGAACTTATATACAAACGTTGTTTCGGATTATAAAGTTGTTTAACGTATATCGGAATCAAGTTAAATAAATTAGTGAGACCCTTGATAATGTTTCTTGTCAATCAACAGTTTATTCTTGGTAAGTTTTTAAGAGATACCCACGTATCACATCCCAACCTCCAGTTTGTTTCTTGCTTTTGATTTGACTGTGAACAGGACTTAACATTTTCTCACAGGTCCACGACTCTTTTTTTTTTTCCACTAACACTACTACTTTTGGAATATTTAACTAGGACAATATAGCTATTTAGCAAATCTTCCCCGTACCCCTTTGACAAACTTCTTGTACTCCTCCTGGGGCTCCGCATATGCCAGGTTAAGAACTCCTGCACTACATGAACTGCAATAATTCATCTACAAACATCATGGACCACAATTACTACAACCTGGTGTAGCTCCCAAACTTTACAGATAGCCCTGCAAAAATGTGTGGCAATCAAAATTAAATTTTTCTTACAACTTTTTAATTTCAGTATCATAAAAAATTGAACAAAAAAATTGTTGACCAAATTTTTTGACATAAAAAAAAAACTTTCATTATTGCTACAATCTTTGGTGTTATCTTTTACATCATATCTGAATCTAGAAAAAAATAATCTAGAAACTATCTAAGATTCTGTGGTACCTCATAACAAACATACTGTACGCTAATAACATTAACTATTGTTGTGTCAGACTCTCATTCCGCGCTTCTGAAGGTCCAAAATGGATGGCTGAAGCATGAATGGAAAACATCGATAGAAGCCTAGAATGTTCAGGAACTGGTGTGAGTCTACTGTCCTGGTCAAGTAGGGTATGCGGTAATGAGAGAGCTGCAGACTAGCTTTGAGGGCACGCAAAGTGGGGACACTGGATAAGGGAGAGATACTAAGGACAATTAATGATCGCCTGTTAGAGAATGACACTGCAATCAATGAATTAACAAAGCAGTCTTTGTTCTGGAATCTTGAGTGTAAGAAAGGTAGAGAGAGACAGAAAAAAAACACGGAGAAGGGAATAGAAGATGGACAAGAAAACAACAATAATAAAATTTTTAAACAAAAGAAGAAAAATGGTATGGAGTGAGTTTTCAAGATGGTTAATAAACTAGAAAGACCTTGAAAGTATGACATAGGATATAAAAGCTTGGTACAGATTTGTTAAAGGTCTATGCTCCTCGGGCAGCTGAACAGTAATCAATAAATAGTAATAGTGCAGTAATTAAAAAAAAAAAAGGTAAAGGTTCCCATATTCTTGACCATATGGCACACTAGGGGTGGTGTAGTCAGCCTCATGCTGGATGCCTTTAACCTTGCAAGAATTGCCCAGGTACTGAATTCATGAGGCTGGCTCGACCACGTAGTCGTTTGCGGTCTAAAAAATTCCACCTCAACTGTGGATCGAACCAGGACCGCCAAGCTGGGAAGCCAGTGCACTAACCACTATGCTACCACAGCTTTTAGTGCAGTAAGGAAGAAGTAATGATGCAGTATTAAAGAAAAAATAGTGCAGTAATAGAGAAGTAATAATGCAGTAATAAAGGAATAACAGTGCAGTAATAAAGAAGTAATAGTGCAGTAATAAAGGAATAACAGTGCAGTAATAAAGAAGTAATAGTGCAGTAATAAAGAAGTAACAGTGCAATTATAGAGAAGTAATAATGCAGTAATAAAGAAGTAATAATGCAGCAATAAAGAAAGTGACCACCAAAAAAAATTAAAGAGTAATTACAAGTTTTTAAAAATTGAGCAGAACTAAATAAATGTGCCTGTCTGTGTTTATATGAATGACTCAGTAGTGAATGTTTTCACATGATATGCAGAGAGTTTAAAGTTTGAAACTTGGATTGCAATAAAGTTTCTTTGATCTCTTGTTCATTATTATTGGTCCAGGGTTCGAATCCTGGGTAAGCCACTCATGTCTGTTGTTTTTCTGTTGTCTAGTGTTCTACTTCTTTATTTCTTACGAGTGCCTGAAAACATACCTTTATGTTTGTTTCATATTAATTTACCGTTTACAGGCCTCGGGTTTCCCTTCCTTACGTGTTATAAATGTTTATACAATACCAAACCTACCCTCTGTCCTGTTCTTACTGTTCTAAGTCTACTATCATTTACTAGACACAGTATTAAGGTCTCTTTGTCTTGTGTGGACTGGCCGATATTGTATAATAGGGAACAACAGAAGTGATTGCGTCATTAATAGGCTGTACTGCCCATGGTAAACTTCCGGTGTTATGTCTTTCGGTTCGCACTAATGACCTGTCATCGAAACATCATTTTTTGGTGATGCTTAGATGGCAGGGAGGATAGTGTGATTCGCTTGCATAGCTAGGCGGGGTTGTCGCACGGAAGGTCCAGGGTTCGAATCCTGGGTAAGCCATCCTTGTCTGTTGTTTTTCTGTTGTCTAGTGTTCTACTTCTTTATTTCTTACGAGTGCCTGAAAGCATACCTTTATGTTTGTTTCATATTAATTATTATTGGTACATATTTTTTTTCAGTAGTGATCAGCAGTCAAAAGCCAAAGATGGCTACCTTAACTCTTAGTATACAAGCGGCCTTCTAGAGAGGCCGATGATCGATCCCCGTCAATAGCGAAAATTTATAGCTGAATGCATGTTTAAAACCACTGAACAATTTAGTTACGTGCATGATATAGGGGTTTCATTTCTTCACATTTTGATATATAACACTTATGTTATCTTTATAAATAAATTATTTATTGCAAAATCTGTAATGGTAGTCATGAAAGGCCGCTCGTATACTAAGAGTTAAGACAAAACAATTATGTGGAGACTTACAGTAAACAAATGATTAAAACAAGGAGATATGCCTCATGACACAGTAAAATAATCAAAGTATGATGTGGAAGTTTACTTTAAGTGTTGACATAATGAAATAATTACAAAATTCTTTACAAGATCTGAGAGTAATCTGGACTAACCCAGACAACAACAAGAAAGCAGGTGTGCCATATTTCAGCAATGGGTACACATCATTCTCTGCATGAATGGATGAACCCATTAGTCATTTCTGATGGTTTTCAAGTGTCTTACTTACTTAGTCGTTCCCCTTCTACCATGAGGTGTAGAGGTTTGGAAGAGAGAGCGCCAGACTATCCTATCGGCTGTCTTCCTCCTGGCCTGGTTCCATTCTAGTCCTCGGTCCTTCAAAGATTGTCTAATGTTGTCCTCCCAGCGGACTCTGGGTCGTCCTGGGGGTCTGGATCCCTGGCTCTTTGTTTCCCATGCTTGTCGTGGTAGACGATCTTCTCCCATTCTGCAGACATGGCCAAACCATCTTAGTTGGGACTGTTCTACTTGGGTCTGCAGGGGGTGGGATTTTAGGCCTTGACACATCGTCTGGTTGTGGACCACCTTCCTCAGATACCTCATTTCTGAGGTTTGGATCTGGCTTTTATGGGTTGTAGTCATTGCCCATGACTCACATCCATATGTCAAGACTGGGACATAGGTGGAGAGGTATACAGCCATCTTCGTTTTCTTACCAACCTCTCTCTTGCTGAGGAATCCTCAATTTATGGCCTGAAAAAGTCTCCCAGCTGCTGCTTTTTGAGTGGCCAACTCTTCTTTGATGCCTCCCTTTCGGTCTATAATAGCTCCGACATATTTAAAGTGGTCGACCTGCTCCAGGACCTGTTCTCCCAACTTAATCTGATGTCTTCTTTCTTCTCATGATATCACCATGGATTTTGTTTTAGAGCTACTTATGACCATCCCTCTCTTCTCCAGCTCTTCTTTCCAGACTTGCAGGTTGGATTAGAGATGTGCCTCTGATTTAGCAATCAGGGCAACATCATCAGCAAATGCCAGCTCTGAAATATATACCCGTCTCATCTTTCAGTACCCCACTGAATACTTTCTTGTTATCTCCTTACATGACTTGATACCATCGTCCATGAGGAGTATGAAAAGATAAGGTGACAGGATATCACCTTGTCTTACACCAGTGGTGGTCCTGAACTCTTCTGACTTATGGTTTGCTGTCCTCACATAATTTCTGCAAGACTTGTAGAAGCTCTGTATAGCATGAATCAGATGTGCTGGAATGTTCTTCCTTGCCAAACAGTCCCAAAGTTTGCTCCAGGGGACCCTGTCAAATGCCTTTTCCAGATCTATGAAACAAAGATGGATCTCACTCTTATACTCAAGGGCCTTTTCACTCAGCTGTCTGAGTGTGAAGATTAGGTCTTGAGTACTTCGGTTTTCTCGGAATCCGCACTGGACCTCATCCAATTGTGGCTCAGCTAGGTGTCGGAGTCTCTGCTCTAGGATTCTAGAGTAGATTTTACCAGGGACATTGAGAAGGGATATGCCTCTATGGTTTCCACATTGTCGACTGTCACCCTTTTTGAAAATTGGTGTTATGATGGCAATCTCCCAGTCCTTTGGTATGGTCTTGTTGCACCACGCTGCCTGTAGGACCCTTAAGAGTAATAGGTCGCCTGATGCTCCCATGTACTTAACCATTTCTGGTGTTATACCATCATGCCCTGCTGCTTTGCCCATCTTGATTTTCTCCAGTGCTGCCTTCAGTTCTTCCATCTTTATGTCATCTTCATCACCATTTGTTTCCTCTTCTGTGCTAGTGGTTATCATTTCTGATGCTTGACATTGCTCACCATCAAAGAGTTCTGAGAAATATTCTTTCCATCTTTCCATTACTTCCTTCGGGGCAGTAAGCAATTTGCCTCGCTTGTCCTTTATAAATTTGAGAGAGCATTGTTTTTCCTTCCTCATGTTCTTTAGGGTCTTATAGAACAATTTCTGGTTTTCTTGCGCATCGTTTTCTAGCTTTTCTCCAAATTCTTCCCAGGACTTCTGTTTTGCTGCTAGCACCTTGTTCTTTGTTTCTGTTCTGAGTATCACATATTCTCTATTTGTCCTGCTGTGTTTTTAGCTCCTAAGTATTGTTTCCATGCCATTTTCTTCTCTCTTATTTTCTCTTTGACTTCCTCTGTCCACCAAGGTGTCCTCTTTCTCTTGTTCCCAAGTCAGACTTCACCACATGCTTCTGCAGCAGCTGTCTTTATGATGTCCTTGAATTTAAGCCACAGGGTTTCCAAGTCATCAGGTTGTTCTTCTGTGTTTCTCAACGCTGTAGCAATAAGCCCCTGATATCTGGTCTTAATTTCTGGCTCTCTCAGCTTGTAGGTCTTAATGCTCATTTCTTCCGTTCGTTTACTTGGTTTCTTGCATGATGCTGGGCAGTTCTTAGGCTGAGCAACTCTTTCAGTTGTTCTTTTGATTGTAAGCAGGTAGTGATCACTTCCAATCTCTGACCCCCTCCAGACTCTAGCATCCCGGACATATTTGAATGAGTTCCTCCTAACAATGGCATAGTCGATCACTGACTTCTCATTCTTTGTTGGTTCACACCTAGTGTATGCATGTATGCGCTTATGGGGAAACTTTGTGTTGGTAATGATCAGATTCTGCTCACTGCAGAATCTAAGGAGTCGCTTTCCATTGTCATTGAGAGTATCTTCTCTATATCTTCCGATAACTCCACCCCATCTAGCATGGTCATTTCCAACTCTGGCATTGAAATGGTTTTCAAGTGTCACTGGTATTTATCTGGTTCTGTCATCAGTTCGACATTAGCGATCTTGTCATACCATTTTAATTCTCCTATTCTACACAAGCATCCACTTATGAAAGTCTGAACCTTCCTGTTGTTGTTCCCATGTTTCAGAGGCATACAGTAGGATTGTCCTGACATTTGAGTTCAAGACTTATTTTTGTGCTGGACTTGATTTCTCTTGACCTCCATTTATTTCTCAATGCAATAAAAGCACCTCTAGCCTCCTGTGCTCTTATTTTGATATTGCTCTCAATTCCTCCACTGCTGTCTATGTTGCTACTGTGATACATGTATATCAACTTCATCAGTGCAATAACAAAATCAACATTGATCACCTTTCTACTAAACAAAATATATATATATAATGTCAGTCAATACAACAATAAAATGCATAAAGTATTTATTTCAAACAATGAACATTTGATAAACATCTGGCTGTTATTGTTTTTTTTAAATAAAAAATAATACTGTATTTATCTGAAGACAAGAAATAACAGTCTTCTTGATGTGCATGTACAAAAAAATTAATGCTATTTATTTCAAGTAATTAACACTTAACATTTGCTTATCTGTTTTTTTTAATTTTTTGGGGGGTACCAAAATTAACACAATAAAAAATAATGTAAAATACACAAAATAACTGACAACATTTATTCCTAAGAAGCAGCTTGAACAGCAATGTAAATTTAAATAAAAACAAAACAGCTGTGCTGAATAGCAAACATTTACTGTAATAAAATTGCCAAGTACTTTTGCCAGCGTCTGCATCAGACAAACATTTTGTAAAAAAAATACTGTAATCCAGAATAGGAAACTCTATGCAGAGCATTTCAACAAGGGCCATCTGAACATCAGAAGTTTCACCCCATAAAACTAGTATTTTGGCCATTTTAGATCCTTGAATCTCTTAAGGTCATAACTTTTGAGCATCACTCTTCTGTTGGGTTTTTTCCCACCCATTCTACTTTGGTTGCAATTCATAAAAATGGCAATTTCCTTCTGAATTCATCCATTGTGCAGCTTTGATGTGTTTGTTAAAGTATCAGTCGTGTATATAAACCTCTAAATTCCATAGCAAATTCTGATTGTTCTACATCCAACATGATGTCTTTTCAGCAGCTTAATCAAGTTAGTTAAGTGCCCATGTTCTTGATTGTCCTTTCCAGCCAAGGTACTGGTCATTATATTGGGTCACTATAATATATTATATCATTGCTATAGTCTTCTGATGATGTAACATTTCCAGCAATCATATAATAAACACAAAAAACTAAACCAGATAGCAAAAAAAGTAAATTAAACCACATTTTAAAAAGTCTGCAAATTTTGACCAAGATCCTTATACAGCAGTATTAGAAAACATTGAAAGTTTAATCAAAACAGCAATGCTTGATAATACAAGAGTTGTACGTGATATCTGGTCCAGCTCTCACTAGCACTTGCTTTTATTTGGTCCCAGATTTAAAGACCAAAGACAAACTTATTTGGTATTCTGCCGTACCGGCACATAAAACTGCTGCCCGTATTTATAATAAGAAAAAAATACTGATTCTGACCGAGCACATACACAAAAATTCAGTTAGGCAATTTGTGGAACATGAACAATTTATAACAGACTTCTCCTCGTCCTCTGTATAGTTCTAGGACATCCTTGAGGTGACAAAGGAAGAATAGGATTACTGCTCCAGAGGTATGTTGTAATAGGTGACTATTATAAGACAAGATGTTGCAATAGGTGACTATTATAAGACAAGATGTTGCAATAGGTGACTATTATAAGACAATCTGACTATGTAAAACAAGTTGCTATAGAAACAATCATTGCAAGAGCACATGAATGCTCAGGGACAAGCTTCCTACATAGGGATCAGCTGTAGTGGGTGCTCCCATGCTCCATAGCAAGCAAAATGTTGATGTAGTTAGCAGTCGTCACGGAGTACTGGTATTCAGTGACTGTGGTCTCCCAGTTTAACAATTATCACCCGGTGAACGTGTGCATAAAGTTGCAGTTCATCCTAGTATGATTGGTCACACAGGAAAAAAATGGCAGCATAATAGTCAAGAAGAATGCATCATGATACCTCAGTTCAGTATTGTTAGCAGGGAATAAACATAACATTTACTGTTCATAAATCTACTACTACTACTACTTAGTCGTTCCTCTTCTACCGTGAGGTGTAGAGGTTTGTAAGAGAGAGCGCCATACTATTCTATCGGCTGTCTTCCTCCTGGCTTGGTTCCATTCTAGTCCTCAGTCCTGAAGCTGTGCTGAACATTTTTAAATGGTTGAGAGGATGTGGAGAACAGATCTAAATAGTTGTGAGGATGTGGAGAAAATATTTAAATAGTTATGAAGATGTGGAGAAGATATCAAAATGGTTGTGAAGGTGTGGAAAACATATCTAATTGGTTGTGAAGTACATAAATGATTGTGAGGATAAGGAGAACATATCTAAATGGTTGTGAGGATAAGGAGAACATATCTAAATGGTTGTGAAGATAAGGAGAACATATCTAAATGGTTGTGAAGATAAGGAGAACATATCTAAATGATTGTGAAGATAAGGAGAACATATCTAAATGGTTGTGAAGATAAGGAGAACATATCTAAATGCTTGTGAGGATAAGGAGAACATATCTAAATAGTTAAATGATGAGGAAAACATGGAAAGAACTTGAGCTGATGGATGTGACAGGAGGACTTGGCATGTGTTTGTTGAAGGCCTATGCTCCTTGGGGAGCTAAAAGGTATTGACTGATTGATCTAAATAGTTGTGAGGATAACATATCTAAATGTTTGTGAAGCTGCGGACAGCACATCAAAATGGTTGTGAAAAACATAAAATTAGTTGTGAAGATTTCAAAGCTCAGTTAACTGACCAGAGGTTTATCTCTGAACATAAATGGTGTTCACGCTTTATACTGATTTTGTTCTTTTTTTTTTTAAATAACATTTTTAAATAACGTATGCCCGCTATTACTCGAGGCAAAATCTCCGTTTAATATGTCTAACCTGAGACTGATTTTACATGAGTATCCCTTTTTCCCTGTACAATGACAGGTGTCCTCTCGCCATTCAGGCAGATACTCGCCAATTTCGGAGGTACCCATTAGAGCTGGGTTGGCTCAGGAGCCGTTCAGGTTATTCCAGTCCCTGGTCGATGACACTCCTTCAATTGTCTTCGCCAGGGCTCGAATTATTCCAGTCCAAGTCCCGATCGACGACAATCTTTCAAATGTCCTGGATCACCCAATCGCCAGCGCAGTGTGGTAATCATTACACCAGCGCGGCTCCCGCTGATTTTGTCTGAATACTGCATTCATCTTCTTCCACTGCTTCTCTTTCATCCACAACAGTCAGAAAGAAAGTACCACATTTTCTGGCTATCTTACTGCATAAACATTAATGTGTCTTTCTTACAGCTATTAGTGAAGAGAGAAAGTGAGATGGATTGATCACACTTTCAGTAAACCAACCAGTGAAGCCATATATGCTCTTGAATGGAGCCCACAAGGGAAGAGAGGTGTGGAGAGGACAAAGAGAACCTAGAGAAGAACAGTGGCAAAGTAAACTAAGGCTGGTTATCATAAATGTAGGTAACATCATTTAACATAAACCTCTTTCTCTGCTTCTTTCAGCTCTGCTTCCTTCTCCTTGACACGGATAACAAACATCTGCCTCATTTCATCTTCTTTCTTCTGTAAGGTGGTGATATGCTCCTGACGCTTCTGCTCGTAAGTCTCGGACAGACTGAAAATATGATGAGTCCCTTCAGTTAACTAGATAAGAACAAGAAATGAGAAGAAAATGCTACATGTGGACAGGACACACATTGAGAAAACCCGTTGATAGCATTACCAGACAATCCCTGTTCTGGGATCCCCAGGGTAAGAGAGGAAGACCAAAGAATGCATGGAGAAGAGAACTGGTTTGTTGAAGGCCTATGCTCTTTTGGGAGCTGAAAGGTGAAAAGCCACAAAAACTTCAGTCTGAAACATCAGCAAGTGATACAAGCAAGTGATACAACATTGATATCTTCAGGACACAAGGAAGAAAGCACAAACGAGACAAGATATGGCTGTAATTACATCAAAAGAAGTAGAGAAGGCACTTACAGAATGGAAAGCAATGGGACCCACACTAATATCAGCAACACTGCCGAAAGGAAAATAGAAATCTATGTCATTGTCACATGATATCTTTTGTTGCGCACATGGGCTTTGATGGAATAAACATATACACTTGTATTTTGGTGCCCACATCAGCTTTAAAAGAAAATGGTGCAAAAGGGTGCAATGGAGTGGAGTGAACAGGAAGCCTGACAGAGAAAAATGTCAGTTGGCCGGCTTCCTGTTCACTCCACTCCATTGCACCCTTTTGCACCATTTTCTTTTAAGCAGCTTGCCTTAGTGTTACGCTTTGTGAAGGACGTTTACAAGTATTTTGATTGTGTGACCTCTCGCAGTTTGATACGAGCTTAGAGGATAATGTCATGAAGATGTAATTATTATACTGTGACAGTCATCCAATCTTATTCATCAACTAATGATATAATGCACTAGCTAATGATGTTTTGCATCAGCTAATGATGTTATGCACCAACTAATGATGTTATGCGGTAACTAATGACAAAACAGAATCTGGAAAAAATTAATTTCACAAAAGGCTTCAAAATATCACCGATAAAAGAAAGAAAGATATTGCAATCTACATAGGTTCTGCTTGGATAAGAACAGAAAAAAAAGGTTTTGAAGAGATCATGGGAACCCAGACTGTCATAAATGGATGCTTACACACAGTTCATGACTGCATATACAACTGCCAGCTCACATCAAATTCCACCAGCAGAAAAAAAGTTGATAATGTGAAAAAAGATCATATTTTCACACACAAAAACAATATGAGAATGAAAGAAGTATGTATTATAGAGGATCACACATTAGAAAAAAGACAATCACACATAAACTATACTTGTAAAAGTAACCCCCCCCCCAAAAAAAAAAACACTCACCCCTCCCTTCAAACACTGTACAGCACATACAAACCTTTTAGCTTCTGAGTCAGAAAAACCCATTTCTTCCAGTTTGTGGCGACGATACAACTCATAATGCAAAGAGTGGGTCATCTCTCGCAAGTCCTCCATGTTGGTCCTGATAAGCATCTCTCGTAGCTTCACAAAGTCACAGTGGTTTTCATTTTCCACTGTGAAATAATCATGATTAATATTTCACATACCTCTCAGTAACATTATATAATCAATGGCCTATTCCCCGCTGTAAATGTTCTGATCACTTACACTGAACTGCCTGCCTTGTTTGTCTATTCACACTGAATCACTGGCCAATGGCATTAGTTTTGAGACTCAATGATCATTTTCATTCATTCATTTCCTATTAGCTCACCATGAAGGATCAGCCTTTTAGATAGATTAAACAAAGAGGTAAACCCCAGACACAAACAAAGAGGGAAACCCCAAGCATAAACAAAGAAGGAAACCCCAGACATAAACAAACACACAAAAAATGATGAAAAGGTAGACACTTGCAAGGAGGTAAAAAAGAAGGACATTAGAAAAGAGCCTTTCTTTCATGCATATCAGATACAATCTTCAACTCGTCAAGTCAGTCAGTCCTATTGTATAGCTCAGAATCATGGATAACAATACAATTATCAACCAGAAAGATACAGATTTTAAGAAGTGGTTGCTTGCACATGACAGAAGGATTAAAATGGTACGACAAGATCACTATGTGGAACTGACAACAAGAGCCAGACAAATATCAGTAAAACAGGGGAAGACACTGGTGTTTGACAGGACAAACACTGTGAAAATATCATAACAAGGCAGACCCTGTTCTGGAACCTCCATGGTAAGAGAGAGAGAGACCAATTCAAAGTTATTTCAAAGTTTTTAACAAATATAGTCATGTTATATATATTTAAAAAGGAAAATGAATGAGGATTCTGAAAATGTTCAGTTTATAAATTTAAAAAAATTTTTATGAGTATAAAATAGTTGGAGACTGGGAAGAAAAAAATTTGACAAAAAAAACCAAAACAAAAACATATCAGAATTACCCACTCAAGATAGCTAATCCATCACTTATGTTATCCAAGATACAAATATTTGTAAACTACATTCATTTTGGAAATAAAATACATATGGTTCAAGTTTACACTCTAACTACTTTTCAATTGGCTTCAAGAAAAGGAAAGACACTCTTTTGTCACAAATTTTCTGCGGCACAGGTTTTTCATATAGTGTTACCATGTAAGAGTCAGTTATTTCAAAGTTTTTAACTGAATATAGTCATGTTATAGATATTTAAAAAGAAAAATGAATGAGGATTGTGAAAATTTTCAGTTTTAAAATTTACAAAATTTTTGTGAATATAAAGTAGTTAAAGACGAGGCAAAAAAAAATATTTTACTAAACAAAAAACAAAACAAACATATCAGACTTACCAATTGAAGACAGCTAATCAATCATCCAAGATAGAAATCACTGTACACTATATCCATTTTGGAAATAAACCACACATCAAGTTTATACTCTAACTACTTTCCATGTGTCATCCAGAAATTTTTTTTTTTTTTTTTTTGCGTACGCCCGCTAATACTCGAGGCGAAATCTCAGGTTATTATTTATGTCTAACCTGACATTGATTTTACGTGAGTATCCCTTTATTTCTTGTACAGAGACAGGTGTCCCTCGCCATTCAGGCAAATACTCGCCGATTTCGGAGGTACCCATTGCAGCTGGGTCGGCTCAGGAGCCGCCAGTCCCTGGTCGACGACACTCCTTCAAATGTCCATGCCAGGTCTCGAGTTAATCCAGTCCAAATCCCGGTCGACGAAAAATCCTCAAATGCCGTCGCCCGGGTTTGATCCTGTATCACCCGGTCGCCAGAGCGGTGTTGTAACCACTACGCTAGCGCGGCTCCATCCAGAAAATAAAGTACACTCTATTGTCACAAATTTACAAATAATTGAAAAAGATCACAAAATGTGATATATATGCTGAACTGCTCTCACAAAGAACACTCATTACACCCCAACTTATATTTACAACTTAACTTTAGTGTGCCATTTTAGGAAACATTCATCTATGTGCAGATGGGGGTGGCCAGTGCATCCGGTACAATAATAGTTTGTCCTTTTCCTGTCGTCAGGTGTACTGCAAACTTTACATCTATTGAACTTAGTGCTTCTTTGCATTATATGTTTTGCACCCTCCAGTCTTTCCAATGGGTTAACTGATAATTTACTTGGCCTTGGAGGATTTAGCATGCGGCTCATTTCAGGCATTGAAGATGTGGCCGAAGCACACAATTCTCTGATCAGTGTTTGTTTGAACAACTTTAATGTAAGCTGCAATTTTCCAACTCCAACTGGTCTTGTCAATTTGTACAGAATGTAAGCATTACAGGTGGCTATTTCTAATATCCAAAAGAAAGTCTTCTTCCACCACTTCAAGAATTTTCTGTTGAAGAAGCCGTAATACCCTATCATCTGATCTGCCTTGTCGCAACCATTCATGTTATGGTTATATTCATGAATGATAAGAGGTTTCTCCTTTCCATTCACCATAACAGGTGCAGCAGACCCATTTGTGGTAATAATTGTGACAGGTTTTTTAGCTTTTTTGTCCTTCCAAGCAGCAACCAGCATCTTTTGCTCAGAATTGATATAATACTTAGTCTCCATATGTTTTAGGTTCAAAGACTTCAGCTGCTGTGGGAATCCGACTCTGTTCGCTTGAAGTGTTCCCGTGTAATATTGTTTCCATTCAAGCATTTCATTTACTAAAAGTTTTGTAGTGTACCACCTGCCAGCATAAATGTGATAGCCAGTTCCCAGACAAGACAAAAGTGTTCCAAAAATGTTTACGGATTGGCACCAGCAGAGTCCCTTCTGACTGAAGGATCATAGGAGGTGTCTGATCCAAAATATGTAAGCAAGTTTAGCACATAACCTGTTTCACTGTCCACTAGCCCAAAACTTTTAATGTGGTATTTGTGTGGTTTTTTTGCGTTATATTGCTTATATTTCCACCGACCTTTCCATCCTATAATCATCTCATCAATAGCTACGTCTTGGTTCGGAGTGTATGCTGCAACAAATTTAGAGCATAACATTTGAACTAAGGGCTCTATTTTATTTTTCCCTTCTGCAACAGGCTCACAGATATGCAACATAGTTTGCAATATAGACAAAAATCTGTCTCTCTCCATCATTTGGGAATAAAATGGAGTGTGAAACATAGGCTCTTGTGAGGAGAAATAATCTTTTATGCTTGGCCTTTTGTCGATACCCATTGCTTGATGCAGAGCAAAAAATTTTAGCAGCTCATAATCGCTTACTGGATTCCATCGATTATATCTTGATCTTTTCAGTGAAGGTGTATGCTTCTGTACTTTAATTTCTGCAAAGCAGTTTATGCTTTTTAAAATTTCCTCCCTTACAGCTGATGATACAAGGCTTTCAAAACACTGGATCGGGGTAGATGATTCATTTAGGCCTAAATTTGCGGACACACCCACTGCTCTTCCGTCTTTAGGTTGAAATCTAAAGCTATTCGTTGTTAGTGCACCCAAGTTTGCTTCCTGCCATTCTATATTTCTGACACACTCCTGTTTTCGTCTTTCCCCTTCTTGTAAAACTAAATTAGGTCCTACTGGGTCTGATGTTGAAGAATCAAAGTTAGGTGATAGAACCACGCCAACTCTTTCTAACATAATAGGCCTACCTTCATTCTCTGAATCGACACCACTGGAAGACGAAGTATTCATCGAATTAGCACTAAAATCACTACTGCTATAGCCGTCCACATTTTCGCTGAAATTTTCTAGCAAACTAAGGGCCTGCTGAGCACTTAGACGAGCAGGTCGCTTGCGAGAAAATGAATTAGATGCCATAGAAAATATGTATCGAAAATAGGTAACCCAAATTTCGTAACAAAAACACGAGGTTGCAATCGTAACTGGCTTGAAATTAATCGAAAGAGTGACACTAGAACTCTCCCGCATTAATAAATAATAATAAAAATGGCTATACTTCCGCTTCCCAGTCATCGAAAACTTCTAACTGGGATGAAACGAAACAAAAACTTTGTTCAAACCTATCGACCAAGATTAGTGGCCTCCCGTCTTTAGAGGCTAGAAATATCGACCAAGAAAACTGGTCGATCGTCCTTTAAGAGTTAAACAGCAGATGGCACAGAACCTAAAGTTCTCAAGTGTAACAGCCAAAGGCCTGGGTTCAACACGGGGGCTGAAAGATGATGAAGATGTTCAAGGCAGAATGAGCACTGTAACAGCCAAATGTCTGATTGACCTTTTGCTGATCAAAATGAAGTCATGGCTAAAAACATCTGAAAAGTAGTGGCTTCAACTATGCTACTACATTCTTCATCTATCTTTACAAAGTCAGACTAAAGTAATGCTCAACAGTGTAATCTTTCCTCTGTTCTTCTACCTATTCTGTGGATTTTCTAGAGAAGAATAAGCAAATTGTGAAGTTGTTAACCCATTCACACCATTTATCAGAGGAACAGGCTCCACGTTGCTAGATACTTTACTCACAACTAAAAATTAATTCCTACAAAAGCTGAAGTAATGTTTTTAACTTGATTTAAAAAAAACAAAAAACGTAGACATGATGTGGCAAATTTAAGAGATTTTTGAGATATTGTAACACTGGCATAGCAAGAAATTTTCAAAGAACTCTGAAAATGTGAATAAATTCACTTCACACATTAAGTCTTCTGTGTTTTCAAAATGAGAATCAACCACAAGACCTTCATTACACACACTGACTCTTCTCTTGTGTTTTACATAAAACAAGAATCAACAGGACCTTCATTTCACACATTAAGTCTTCTGTGTTTTATATAAAACTACAAATAACTACAGGACCTTCCTTCCACACCAACTCGTCTGTGCTTTATATAAAACAAACAATCAACCACTAGTCCATCATTTCACACACTAAGTCTTCTGTGTTTCATATAAAACAAGAATCTTCTTCTTCTTCGTTCACTATCAGACGCCACCTTGATTATGTTCAAAGAAAGCAAGTGGTTAGCTTGAGGCTGTTGGCATCTCAGTAGAGTTTTTTCAAGAATGGTACTGGTGATGGCCATATGCACTTTCTTTGTTCCTCATATGTTGGGCACCTTTGAAGCAGATGTTGAGCAGTCATTTTATCGGTGCCACAGTTACACATTTCAATAGTTCTTATATGTTGTGGCTTGTGCAAAGTCTTGCTGACTTCTGCTGAGCTGGTAATATGCATTATCGTTTTCATGGCCTGGACAATATGCTTCCCACTTGATCCTATATCTGTTCTTGATAAAACTATTGGCCTCTTCATAAGTTATGCTTGTGGCAAGCTGAGGTAGCTTTCTCCCTTCATTTCCAGGGATGTTGCAGTGAGATGAACAAGAATCAATATCAGGTAATAACTCTTCTGTGTTTTACATAAAACAAGAATTGGCAACAGGTCCTTGTCACGAAATGGATTTAGGACTAGAGACTGTCTACATATAGTGACAAGACAATAGTAAGAAGAAAGACTGAAATGATAGATTCAGATAGAAATATAGTGCAAACTGTGAAAGTTGAGACCATTGGCTCCGAGGTTGAGAACCGAGGTTGATTCTTTCCTCGCCACTTCGGACGTTTAAATTGCTATGGCCTCGAACCACCTCTAACTACCCTATGGGGATAAGGTTCAATTAAGATTCACAAACACCAAGGTACAGACAACATATAGCTACTGTACTAAAGGAAATGACTGATGCCAATCCTGATCTAGCATCTATAATCTTAATCTAGAATAATACTTTCTAATTCCCTACACCCCCATTCTAAACACATAGATCAAACTCCATCGTGATCTCATCTTGAAAAAAACGTAAATAATAGAAGGAGAAGAAACATGGAGAAGGATTTTTCTGTAATCCCTCCAAAAATAGTGAACAAAATGCAAGGAGAAAAAGACATGGGCCATTTGAAAGACAGAATCTCAGTACTTTCGTCACAGTCCTTCATTTCACACATTAAGTCTTCTGCATTTTATATAAAACAAGAATCAACATTATGATCTTCATTTCACACACTAAGTCTTATATATTCTATGTACCTTGGACGGTTCCCCATGGGTACTGTCTGGCTTTGACCATCTTGTTTCCAATCTTCACTTCATCATTACTGCCAACAACAGCAAATGGTAGGAGTTGCTGAGAGAAAATAAGTGATGCCAGTCAAACAGGTGATAATGTTACAATGCAGTCCTTGGTCTATAATCCCCAGGGCAAGAGAAATATTGAGAGAACTCCCCACCCCCACAAAAAACAAGGAGAAGGGAACAGGAGGCAGAATTACAAAAAAATAATTTTAAAGATCACTCAGGACAAGAAGGTTTAGCATGAACTTGCAGAAGACCTATGTTCCACAGACAGCTAAAATATAATGAATGTCATACAAAGAAACAATCCTGTTGAATTATGTAGTAGTAGTAACCCCTAGTCATGACTGACAATGGGAATGCGTCCCTCAGGTGATAGCCCTGCTTTTGTTCCTGGTGTTCCTTTTGGCGTGTTCTTTTCTTTTCTGCTTGTTTTGAGAACATCTTTTTGCCCAATCAGGGGTGGCGCCAAAAGGAGTATCGCCACTTGGTGCGATCGGCAGCTTCATCCTCCCAGGTTGCTGGATCTATGCCTAGTGCCCTCATGTCTCTCTTGCATACATCTTTGAACCTCAACTGCAGTGGCCCACCTGTTCTTTTGCCATCTGCCAGTTGTCCGTAGAAGATATCTTTCAGGATGCGACCATCTTTCATGCAGCGGACATGGCCAAGCCAGCATAGTCTGCACTGTCTAAGCACTGTATGCATGCTCTGAAGGCCAAAATATGACACACCTCGACATTTGTCACTTTGTCCTTCCACAAAATAACAAGGATGTGGCTTAGCCACCATAGATGGAAGGTATTGAGCTTTCTTTCTTGCTCAGCAAAGGTTGACCGTGTCTTGCTGCCATTTAGAAGCGTGCTGGTGACACAGGTTTGGAGTTTCCCCAAACACACATTGCAAAGCAGGCAAAGATGGCTGCAGCTTTGCCAATGCAGCTGTAAATTTCTGTGTCTAAAGAGAGTTTGTCGTTGACAGTAGTCCTGAGGTATGTGAAGTGGTGCACCATTCCAATTCATGGTTATTGATAGTGATAACTGGTGCAACATCCACATCTAGACCCAGCACATTTGTTTTCTTTAGACTTATTGTGAGGTCAAAGTCCTTGCATGCTTGAGAGAAGCAATTCATCAAGCTCTGGAGCTCCTGTAGACATCTGAACAAGTCTTGTATAGTGACCCTTCTGATTTTCATTTTCGCCTTTAGCCATGCGAGGTTAAACAGTGAGCCATCTGACCTAGTGTGGAAGCATATTCCTTCAGTTTCATCTCCAAATGCATGTTTCAGGAGCAAAGCTAAGAAGATCCTGAAGAGGGTCAAAGCTAGGATGCAGCATTGTTTGAAGCCACTGCATATGCCAAAGGGCTGTGATTCGTTTCCACCAAATTGGACTGTTCCCTTCATGTCTTCATGGAATGACTATCATTTCAAGCAGTCTATTTTCAGGAGAATTTTGAAGAGTCCATCCCTGCTAACCAGGTCAAATACCTTAGAGATGGTCTATAAAGGTGATATATAGATGCTTTTTCTGCTCTCTTGATTTTTCCTGAAGTTGGTGGAGAGAAAAGATGATGTCTATTGTTGATCTACCAGCTCGAAATCCACACTGCGGCTCAGTATATATGCACTCAGATAATGTGTAGTCACATTAAGATGTCTCTAGAAAAACCCTTTGAACAATACTAAGGAAAGAGATGCATCTGTAGTTGTTGCAATTGCTTCTGTCTCCTTTATTTTTATATAGTGTTACAATCTTGGCACCTTGCATATTTTGACACCTTCCTAGCACTGACACAGCACCGTGGGCAGGGGGGCGCAATAGTGTGCTGTTACAGCATTTTATTAAATCAGGAGGAATCCCATTGCTGCATGGTGCTTTGCCAGATGAATTATGTAGGCTCAGGGCAAATGCCTAATAATGTGTTGCTCTAGAAGAGAAGAAACAGAAGGTCTTCAGGCTGCTGAGCTTCTCGCTCTTTTGCAACCTATACGAAGTTGAAGACTCCTTGGTATTATCTACACTGTAGATCTTGGCTTTTCTGCCATTCCGAAATGTGCTAAGCTTAAGTCATGAGCTCCAGTTTGGTGTACATTTATAGGGTCGTCACATCTGATCCCAAGTTAGGAGTAAGAAGTGTGTGGCACACTGTGCATTCCCCACCATCCAAGGGGGCTCTCTAACTATGCAAAGCTAAAATACTGTGCTCTGGTTCTGGGCTCTCCCTAGGAATTGTCACGTCCTGCACAGAGCCACTTCTCAGTTCCCCCTGCCTATGTTGGGGTTCATAGTGAGATCCTCCTGCATGCAGGTCAAAGCCTAAGAATTTGTCTGGGGCTCAAGTGACTTCTCCAAGCTTAGTGTGCAATGCTGGGCTCTCAACAAGTTTCACCACAGGGAGAATCCCTGGAAGTGTGCAGATGATTTCAAGAGTCAATGACGGTGCAATTAGCCCCACAGACAGAGGTTCACTTCCATATATGTATATTGTAGCATTGTGCATAGCTGGTGGTCAAATAAGGATGATTCCAGATGTGCCTCCATGAATAAAGGTCTACTGGTGTCATCAGGTATATATTACTCCATTGTGCCAATGACTACAACCCACAAAAGCTAGCTCCAAATCTAAGAAAAGATGTATCTGAGAAAGGTGGTTGAAGTAACAAGAAGAGACATGGTCCATAACCAGATGATACATCAAGGCCTCAAAACCTAGCCCCTGCTGACCCAAATGGAACAGTCCCAACTATGATGGTTTGGCCATGTCGGCACAACTGGAGAAGATCAGCTACCACAACAAATATGGGAAACCAAGAGCCACGGATCAAGACCTCTCTCCATGACAACCCAGAGTTTGCTGAGAGGACAACATTAGAGAATCTCTGAAGGACTGAGCACTAATTTGGAACCAGGCCAAGAGCAACACAGTCGACAGGACAGTATGTACTCTCTCTGGCAAACCTCTATACCCCAGGGTAGAAGAGGAACGACTAAGTAAGTAAATAAGTACATTGAACCAGGATAAAACTAACACCATTTTTAACTCGTACATGCAGTAATCATGTTCAAAGTCTGCTACTCACATTCATTGCAGCATTGGTGTCGGCCACAGTCTCATCATCTGTAGGGAACTGGTATATATGGACTCCGTTTGTCACAAGCTCAGACATCAGCTGTTGTCAGAAATATTAATAAGGGTTTTTCTTTTCAATCAAACAAGAGGATATATACAATCACATTTAGGGAAAATTTAGAACTACTTGTCTCATCTTGGAAAGAATTTGTTGAACACCTGTGCTCCACAGGGAACCAAAGGATAATGAATGAATGAATTTAAAGCTACAGGAACACTACTTCTTCTTCAAGTACCATGCCTAGTGGCATAGGTGATCATGTGTCTCCACAACTTATCCACAGTACTATTGATCAATTCTGTTGCTGACTTCTTTCCATGCCTTGAGGTCAAACTGTCCAGAATCTTCTCTCTTTTTCATCCTCTACCTCTTTTTCCTTCAATCTTTCCTGTTGTCACATGATACATCATCATCTTGTTTCTTCTCATAACATGCCAACAGAAAGAGTTTTGATTCCTTCTAACCTGAGGAATATGTTTACTTAGCACACAGGCCTCTTTCAAGACATCCTCATTACTCATTTTAGCTGTCCACGGTATTTTTTAACATTCTTCTGTAAAACCACATCTCTGTGGCCTCTAGAGCTTTTCATACTTGTTTACCAATTGTCCATGATTCGCTTCCATTTGTCAGGATTTGCTCTATGTAACAATGGAGAACTCTCTTTTTATTCTTATATTTTTTTATATTTATTGTAAAAGAACCGAGGAACACAGTGATTTAAAGAAGAAAAAGATACAGAAGGAACAAGTGGTTTTTACTGCATAGATAAATACATAGAAATGAAAAGAAATCAAGTCCAATACAAGAAATAAAAATGTTAATGAAATGTTAAGCGAGTCCTAATTTAACACATTAACTACCGAATTGAAAAACACACTGTGGCTGAATTAAATTTTTTTTCCCATTTTCATCCTGTAGGTGTTTGCACAAAGTGAGCTGTAGTTTTCGTAATTGTTTACAGATTTTTATGAATTACACGTCATTTTAAAGATAAATGAATGTACTATTACAATAAACACCGGTTGTAACTCTAATAGAGGTTGTTGCTATTTAACGGCCCTCCAATGGCCGAGGACTTGCAATATTTTCACAATTATAACTGCTTGTGCCCCATCTCTATCAAAATCACAATTTCAATCAATGTGCACACCGTTTTCACTCTTGTCCTCATCACTAGATCTATCAGTCAATTGTTGAAACACGTTTCTATCCTATTCAGCCTTTAGACGAGATGTACACGCATTTTTTGTAGTCCTATCACGTTGCCACGGTAAACAGTTTTACATGATTTCGTAACTAACCCAAAACACTTAAAAATATGAACATAATATCAATTTTCCAGTGTTCTACAACAACCATGCTTTGGGAATTTGTTTTCCGGTGGCTACTTAAAATCTCGAACCAGATCAGAGAGTGTTTCAGTACATTTTTCATTCGTTTTATTACTAAAATTAGATTGGCGCTCTGAGCAGCTTGCGGTCCAAATGTGATAATTATTTTGTGAGCCGCTGACAGTGGCTTGTGGTAGTTAATGTGTTAAGGCTCTGAAACATGGAGAACAACACAAATGACAACAAAGAAGTTGCAGACTTTCATAAATGGGTGCTTCAGCAGAATAGAAAGATTTAACATGGTATGACAAAATTGCCAATGTGGAATGGTTGGAAAGAACCACAAAAATACCTATGGAACAAGAGGTAACAAAAAGATGCTGGTCTTGAAAGAACATACAAAAAAGAAACCAGCTGATAGATAAATAAGGCACTACTTGTTCTGGAATTCTCAAGGCAAAAGAAATGAGGGAGACCTCACAACAACATCAAAAACACATAAATAACACAACTCGGTCAGACTTTTTTAATGTGAAAAAACCTGAACGGACTGAGTAAAACAGAAAGACTTTGGCATGGACTGATGGCTAGGCCCCACACATAGATGAAAGGTAAAGAACAAATTCCTCAAAATGGCTGCTGTTAGATTAGTTTTACATTTCACCACGAACACCATTTTATGGCAGCTAGCTTGTCATTCTCATTATTTCAAAAATACCCTCCCTCCCCCAGTCTTTCACACATTTACCTTGGTCTTGAACTTGGTCAACTCGGCCTTAGTGATTGTGTCTGCCTTTGCAATAACTGGGATAATGTTCACCTTCGTGTCCATTTGTTTCATGGTCATAAGGTCAAGGGCCTTTAACCTGAGAAGCAAAAGACAACTTTACTAGTTCTTGTTTATAACATCATCTCTTCAGAGCAGATTGATGACTAAACATTTTTATCACCACCTCTTCAGAGTCGTATATGAAGGACTTCATATTGACATACAGAACTGAGGCTCTTTTCTTTAAATCTTATTTCTAATGCCTATATTCTTCTTTCTGAATATACTGCCAAAGTCCAAGTTTTACATGTACATATAAATGTGGAAATTACAAGGGTGTGCAGGGTTTAATTTGCTTCAACAAGATATATACTGATTTATGTTTGTCTAGGGCCACCATTGTGACAGCTGTTTTTGCTAGTATTTCTGTTCTGGATCCTTTACCATTATTATCATTGCCTGCCCCCCACATCACTGAAGAGAATAGGCCTTTAATAAACTACAGTTCTCCCGTTCCATGCTATCAGTTTTAGGTCTGTCCATGTCATCCTCTTCCTTTTCATGCCTGTATCCAGTTCTCTTCTACATGTGTTTTTTTAAATCTCACTCTACCTCTCTTACCATGAGGATTCCAGATCAGTGACTGCCTTGTAATGCTACCATCAGGTTTCTTCAATGTGTGTCCTCTACATCGCCAGCGTCCTCTTCTCATCTCTTCTATTTATGGTTTGACTGCACAAGCAAGTATCAGGATACAGAATGAAAGGTCAAAGGGCAGGGATGTCAGACGGGGGGGGGGGGGGGCCTTCCACAATAACATTTGCTCTTCATCATTTATAATTCTCTCCCCCCCCCCCAAGTATTTAGATTGGGATAGTTTCCAGGTAATGTCCATTTATCATGATATTTGATGAGCATTCTAATGGCTGTCGGCGTCTGTGGCCTAATGGATATGAACGCAGTTTCATAATCCAGATATACCAGGTTCAAAACCTGCTGCAGGCGGTTTGGTGGCAGATCGCTTTGTGTGGATTTTTAACAATGGTATAAGCGCCGTACCGTTCAGAAAGCAATGGCAAACTACTGAACGTAAAAATTGCCTAGAAAAATCACAAACAGCCAATAAAAGCTGGGGTTGATTGCCACGTCCTGTAAAGGATAAGCAACTAACTTCTAATGGCTAAGTGGTCAAAGAGCTTAGCTCTCATGGCGAATTTACTCGGTTCTGTGATCAAAACCTGGAAGCGTCACACTCCAGTTTACCCAGCCGTAAATGGGTACCTGACTCCCCTCCTGAGTTAGTAAATTGATAGGCAGTGAGGAAGGGGTCACCCCACCTCACAGAGCTAAGAATTAGTAGTCAAGTTTTTATTACTTCACTGCCATACAACAGTATCTGCAATGGGATTTCCTTTATACCCCATGGAGTACTGGTCACCCTTTGGTGTTCTCAGCATTAATCTCCAAGACATATACGTTGACAGTGTGCTACACATAGCTAAGAGTTGACACTTACGAGTGCCCAGTAGGGGCAATAAAATACAGGCAGGCATGGACACGTGTGTCATGGTACGTGTGTAGCATCCTTTTGATCTTCAGCTCCTCGTGTAAGTAGGCATCAAACTGGGCATCAATGTAGTCAACTATTGGCTTCCAACTGAAACACAAAACAACCTTTTACCAAACAGTGATAAATATACTCCTTACATGCATTTCTTTGATTACATATACCTAATACAGTACTTCAATAATACCTAGTACATGTAATTCTCTAAATATATATATCATATAATTATGTCTCTGAATAACATTTCGTGTGCAAAACAAAAAAGGAACAATGAAAACATTTTAGAAAATATATTTAAAGAACATAAACAATGACAAATAATGTTCATATATTGCTTTAAACAGCTGCTCTTTTTTGTTGGATTTTTTTTTTCTTGCATCAACATTAACAATGAAAACATAAAACGTTAAATGCAATGTTCTCTCTCTCTCACTCACACACATGCTCATTCACTCACACAATACTTTTAGTTTTAATAATGTGAAAGTCAAGGCAATAAAATGATGTTCTTTCAAATACTTTCTACCTTCCAAGCACAAGAACACTGCTAGTGTCTAAATGTTAACATTACTAGCAAAACAAGCCATGCTGTTGTGACAACAAATACAGTGACTGGAGCCCACAGGAGAAGTAAGAGTGGGGAGTGCAATATAATTGGGATAGTTTCCAGGTAATGTCCATTTATCATGATATTTGATGAGCATTCTAATGGCTAAGTGGTCAAAGAGCTTGGCTCTCATGGCGAATTTACTTGGTTCTGTGATCAAAACCTGGAAGCATCACACTCCAGTTTACCCAGCAGTAAATGGGTACCCGAGAAGCACGGTGCAAGTGGATGCAAAGGCAAATGGGATCTCATGGACAAAGCTTAAAAAATATGGCCCAAAATATAAATCTGTGCCAGGCAACAGTTGCAACCAAAAGTCCCATACAGAATAAACGAGAGATGGGGAATCATATGAAGGATGGCCACAGATCGAGCAGAATGGAGAGACTTTGTTGCAGCCCTCTGGCTTATGTAGAATGAACCAGAGATTGGGCACTGTATGAAGGATGGCTACAGATTAAGAATGGCTGCAAGACTTTGCAGCTGCCCTACAAGAAAAAACTAACCAAGATTGTATCTGACTGCTCTTTGAGTCATCAGCTAAAGATCCAAGAAGGGGAAGACACATGTTACACAAGAAAATGGAATAATGATGACTTCGTGCAGTGCACAAGAGGATGATTTTAAAAGCCATTGTACAGCTAAATTTCTGAATGCTTAGTCACTGTTTAAAATGTGACTAATTGTTTCCTTTTGTAGTTATTAAATGAGGTGATACCTAGGATGCATAGTAACACCAGATGGCGGAACAAGCAAAGACATCAACAACAGAATGAACAAAGCAAGAACAGCCTTTTATAGTCTAAACAACATCTGGAAGTCCTCTCAGTACAGCACAAGCACAAAATTAAAATTATATCAGAGCTGTGTGCTTTCTGTGCTTCTCTATGGTGCAGAATGCTGGAGAGTAACAGAGAAGGAAATGTCGAAATTGTCCTCTTTTCACACAACCTGCCTAAGAAAAATTCTCAGAATCTTTTGGCCGAATACCATCACAAACCAAGATCTGCTTACTCGGAGCAAGCAAGAGGACATACACACCATCATAGCTGGCAGACGCTGGAGTTGGGTTGGCCATGTTCTCAGAAGAGACCCCGATCCCATCACAAGAACAGCTATGCTATGGACCCCTGAAGGAAAACGAAAGAGAGGCCGACCAAACACAACTTGGCGGAGGACTGTGGAGGCTGAGTTGCAAAGAATGAACCAGAGTTGGGGCACTGTACAAAGGATGGCCACTGACGGAGCAAAGTGGAATCAGCTTGTTACTGTCCTACAAGATGCCACCAGGCGTGATGGCCACTGACTGCTTTGACGGTCAGCGGCTAAGGATCAAAGAAGAAGAAATGAGGTGAATATCATTATGTTTTCAAAACAGGCTTGGACTCAGCAAAAATTTACCACTATTAGAGTCATCCAAATCTACTGCAAATAGTGGACTGTAACTGAAAATGGACATAAGTAGAAAAGAGCAAACTTTCAATTAAGTGTTGAATAAACTTTAGCTTCTAAAAATTAACATATTTAGTTCCAATAAGTTTATCTATGCAGATATTCAGCAATGTAATGACTATAAAGGTGACATCGTTTAAAAAACAAAAAACAAAAGCATCCACTAATGTTTTATCTTCCAGAAAAATACAGTAATAATGTCAGAAAATACATTCTACAAGATAACACTGAATAATATAAATGCTATTATATCTGTGTTGAGTATATGAGAACTTCCGTAAGACGGGGGTAAAACGAAAAAAAACAAACAAAAACTCATGTCCGGTTTCCGGTTCAGTAGCGGACATTTTTGCTCCAACATGTGACACACATCAGGGAGTATTTTTCTCTTATTTCTATAGTTTCATGTTCGCCACTTAATTCTCACTTTCTTTCCCTTCTGTCTTTTGTTTGTCTGCCCCTGACAAAGGCCTTGTGGCAGCAAAGTAGGTTTTTCCTTGTTCTTTCTCTTAGTAAGACGTATTACTATTTGTGTTTTTGTTTGTTTTTTTCCGTTATATCTGGTGTTGAGTTATCAGTTGCAAATACACTGTGGCATAATTAAAACAAAGGGTGTGTTTTCTCGTTGCACATATACACAAAGATTCAGGTAGATCAAGACCAATTATTTCAACATAAAAATAAAGAGCATTATAATAATTGTATGTGAATATCTGTTATCATTATTAAATGGTCTCATCTGAACAGTGAGAGAAAAACAGGACTACATAAATCACAACTTCATAATTTACAGATGCCACTTAGCTACAATTGAAAAGCTACTTTTCAAAGGCTATTTATCATGAAACAGAAGCCATAACAATTAACAGTCCAGAATTGTTTTAGCATTAAAGGTGTTAGAGATAATTTAACTGTAGATATAATGTTATGTGACAAACATGTTTTTGTTTACAACTAACTGTAGATGTAATGTTATGTGACAAATGTGTGTACAACTAACAGTAGATGTAATATTATGTGACAAGCGTGTGTTTTTGTGTGCAACTAACAGTAGATATAATATTGTGACAAATGTGTGTTTGTGTGTACAACTGACAGCAGATGTAATGTTTTGTGACAAACGTGTTTTTGTGTACAACTAACAGCAGATGTAATGTTATGTGACAAACGTGTTTTTGTGTACAACTAACAGCAGATGTAATGTTATGTGACAAACATGTGTTTTTGTGTACAATTAAAAGCAGATGTAATGTTATGTGACAAATGTGTGTTTTTGTGTACAACTAACTGTCGATGTAAACGGATCCCGTTACATGCTCATTGAGGCATATTGGGAATATGGTGTTAGGCCCAGATTTTCTTGACCATCTGCACACTAGAGGTGGTGTAGTCAGCATCACGTCGGCTGCCTTAACCTTCCCCACACACACACACACATATATACACACACACAAAGTTATGCAATATATAATAGAAATAATAATTTAAAACTAATTAAAATACTTGAGTAATAATAAAAAAATCAATTAACATTCTGACGCGACAGCAGATATATATGGTGGATTTGTGCCGGTACCAGTCTGAAATTAAAGTATGCATGTTAATTAGTCAAGAAAGCATGTTTAACTCTTTGACTCCATAACATCGGTCAGATTATACGCCTGTGCAAAACAAAGCTCAGAGCGTTGTTTTTAGTTTATCATGAAGAAATTTTAAAAAATTGACCGTTTAATGCAGTTTATATTTTAAAATGTGTAAAATGACTTCCACTACTATTTAGACAACTAATTTGAGTGTAGTTAAGCAGCATGTGTGTGTGTGTGTGTGTTGTGATGTTATTGATACAATTCATGTGTTTGCGTTTTTCATTTTTATTGCTACAGAAATATGTCAAGCTTTATATTTACAATTTCTAAGCCACCTTAGCGAATAATTGTGTCAAACTACTTAAAAACATTGGTGACACTGATTGTTTGGTAGTTACAGTTTGTTGTCAAATAACAGAATCAATGCAGAAAGGCTAGACACATTCGATTTAGCTGAAGAGTGGGCGTGGTCCTATTCTGGTCGATCAAATAGCAACAGAGCTAGACCTACAGTACCATCTAATCACTAGTCCTAGGTAGAAGATGAAGCTAGGGATACTATTAAAATCTTAAACAAGTGTAAACATTTTTATATGATGTTGTTCTTCTTTACTTGTATGAAAATTATGTAATGCAATATTGCATTATTTTGCTTTATTCTTATAAGGACCACAGCAAAAAATTTGTGTAAATAACACTAAATGTACTAACTGTGGCCATAATCAGTGTTTTATTACTTCAGCACAGGGTGGAAAATAATTATGGAAGCAAAGAGTTAATACTTAATTCTTTGTTACTGAAATTTTCAGTTGAAAACAAACTGTTTAATACAAGGGATCAAACTGTTTGTGATCAGACACTAGATGGGTAGATGTTTTGATGAAGATGGGGGCAGCTGTATTACCATTATGCACACCACAAATTGGGAAACAATGATCTAGACTATGATTTATGTTCCATGCCTTAAGCTCTGTGCAGAATTTACACCAGGGATAAGGAGGAGCTTTAGAGAATGATAAGTTTGTTTCATGCCATGAGCTCTGTCCAGGATTTACACCAAGGATAAAAACAAGGAGGGGTTTTAGAGAATGATAAGTTGTGAGATGAGTTTTTCAAGTTTTTAAAATTCAAATTTCGTTTCTGAAAATTATATGAGTGTGTGCTTACATGTTTACTCACCTTCGTGTCTGGTTTGGCTTGTTATGTTGTGACTGATGATTATTAAAATTTAAAAAAATAAAAAGAGAGAGAGGAGAGAAAGAGAGCTGAAGTATAAAGCTCCCCCAAGGAGAATGGTGGAGGGTGAATGGTGTGTATGTGCCACGTCCTGACGGCAATTACCAAAAACAAATAAAAGCACAATGCAAAGAAAAACTACAACAACACACAACAACAAATATTATACCAGAACACCAAAGAACTATATACACCAATGGAGAACAATTGTTTGGGACCTCACCTATCATCTTTGTTTATCTGATCCCCAAACCCAACAGAGTCCACAAGTGTCAGCTTTAACAGGACATTCTTCTCCCTCAGTTCTGAAACAGGACAGTCAGGAAAGAAAGAATGGAGATGTTAAGGAAGAAAAAAAGGGATATGACTTCATCAGGGGATGAAGACAACAAGATGCAAAAAACAGTGGGGAAAATAACAGTACATAATCATTCATTGTTAAATTACAAACAAAACATGAAATATTTGTTATGTTTTTTTTTTATAGAAAGCTGAATTTCAAAACCTGCAGTGAAGACCAATAAAAACATAAATTGTTTACTGCCTACACAACAGAGTTTAAACACGCCTCCTCCTTACATCACTGATGAGATAATAATCAACAACTTTAAAATTTTGTGTGTGTTAACTTTGAAGACACAAATGTAAAACATATCTTAATTTACTGTTTAAAATAATTTAGAGCACATTGTGGCTTTAAATAAAATTGGTTCAAAAATTTTTACAAATACATTTGGTCTGAAAAATACTATAAACCACAAGGATCTTCAGACCAAATTCAAAAGGAGCACATTATTTTAATAATGTTACTATAAGAACCAATGGATTTGCATGGAGTACGATGATGTTAATAATTAATAACAATTACAATACACAAATGTAATATTATAAAACAAGGGAAAATGGTATAGAGTAAGGCAGATGACAAAATTGGGTTGGTCGTGTCCTCAGAATATAACATAAATTTTGACAATGCTTTCTTCCTAATTCCCAGCATACTGATCCATTAACATAAAGGCAATGGATGGAATCCATACTGTAAGCTTTTCATTTCACTCACTAGTGAGCATTAATATCTAATGGTTAAACAACAAAAGTGAGTTCTATATTGGCCACAAAACAATTTTTTTTTAAATGTATATTAAAAAATGCCAAACTCTATAAGTGTACTTGGGAGTAGTGTGGCCCACAGTCAGGGACATACAGCATTTATTGTTCTTCTCTGCAGACATAACACCTATGTCCCACCTGGTTTCTTAAAATAATAGGGCAGTACCAGCCTTACCTATTATCCTTATTGATTTGGTCACCAAATCCTGTGGTGTTTACTATTGTTAATTTCATGTGAACATTGCCCTCATGAAGATCTGAAAATGTGCACTTGCCATTACCAATTTATCACATGCACCATATTTAAACATATGACACCTTATGAAACAACATATTAAAACATATATCAATTCAGTTTAAAAACAATATATTAAAATGTAACAACCTATTAGCATCACATTAAAACAGAACAACTTATAAAATAACAAATTAAACCATATAAAGCCTTATTCAACAACATATACAATCAAAACAACTTATCAAACAATATATTAAATCATAACTTATTGAACTGCACATTAAAACATAACAACTTATCAAACTACATATCAAAACATATAATGACATTAAAAACAGGTAATAACTTAATAAAAAACATATCAAAACATATAACTACTTACTAAACTATGTATTAAAATATATAACAATATATTAAAATATATTATGTTTAATATTAAACACAATATTAACACAAAATAACTTATTAAGCAATGTATTAAAACATAACAACTTATTAAACTACATATTAAAACATAACTTATTAAACTATGCATCAAAGCATATAAAAAGTTATTAAAGAACATATCAATTAATAAAACAGGAAAAAATTAAGAAATAAATAGCTGACATATTGGCATACACACTATAAAATATAGGCACACATGCCTGGGAGTATCAATAAAAGGTTAGGACACATATAGAGTATAATTTGGACATAACAGTACAAACTATAAATTTGGGATGTGCCGAATAGTGGTTTTTACTATTCAGCTGAATACGAAGAGGCCTTCAACAATTTGGACGAAAACAAATAGTGAGTGATCATTTGACATAAAAAGTTGTGTTCAATGGGTGTACTGACATTTTGTTAATTATAAAGTAATCAACAACAAACATATGGCGTTTCAAAGTGTTACAGCATTACAAAAATGGGGCAAAGATTTTGGAACTATTTAATGCTACTAACAAACCACTAATCAGTTTTTTAATTTAGTGGTGCGTTGGGTTAGTAGGCCGACTGAAACTGAAAGTCAGCCTACTTTCTGGGTCTAAAATTATCACACCGTGGGTTGACCTGAATTTACAATTTGTATTCGACTGCTTGTCGGCGTCTGTGGCCTAATGGATATGAACGCAGTTTCATAATCCAGATATACCAGGTTCGAAACCTGCTGCAGGCGGTTTGGTAGCAGATCGCTTTGTGTGGATTTTTAACAATGGTATAAGCGCCGTACCGTTCAGAAAGCAATGGCAAACTACTGAATGAATAAAATTGCCTAGAAAAAATCACAAACAGCCAATAAAAGCTGGGGTTGATTGCCACGTCCTGTAAAGGATAAGCAACTAACTATTCGACTGCAGCATACTATTCGCTCGAATACAAATAATTCATTGAATGCACTATTCGGCATCGAATCGAATATTCAGTGCTTCCCTACTTTAAATATATGCAGTACAAAACTTGGAAATAAGACATCACCATTATCAACTTTTTAAACTCCTTATGAAACATAAAGCTTCCACTGCAGATAAAGTACAGACATCACCATTATTATCTCTTTATTTTTTTAACTCCTTATGAAACATAAAGCTTCCACTGCAGATGGCACCTACATCAAAAAGACAGTCTTGCAGTGGTGATTTCTGTAGTGATTTGTTGTGTATAGTGAGTCTGCCAGTCCTCATGCACAATCACACATTTACTCACATTCTGTCTTTGTCTCCTCACAGATCCCCAGAAACACAAAACTACACTACAGTACAAAATCTGGACTTACATAAGACAATGTTCACATATACATAACAAAATGTTCACATTTACATAACAAAATGTTGGCGTACACCGTATAAAGTTGTGACATATATGATGTAACGTTTGAACATACACAGTACAAAGTAGTAAAAGCTTTAGCAATTAAAAATGACGAGCAGCTTAGAAAAATCCATCAAAAATGAGACAAGGTAGAGTTAAAATAAAGAACAACATAACTCTTTTATCTGACACGGCACTGGACAATCCAGCTGATTACAAGGCAGTCCTTTGTTGGGAATCCTCAAGGTAACAGAAATAGAGGGAGCACAAACAAAACACACGAATAAGGGATGTGGAGACAAACATGAAATGGACAGAAAACATGGACAGATGATGAATGGATGGCACAAGACAGGAACACTTAGCATGAGACAGAACTATTCATGATGTCATAAAAGCACTTTTTCATAGGTAAAACAAACCCCATTTATTTAATGTTATTTATACAAACATCTATCCACCTTCGTAGATGCATGGTGGTTCAGTTCATCAATTTTTCTACATTCATTTATAATTATTAATGTTAATCATATTAACATATTTCCTATGAAAACAGACTTTTGGTACACCCTGCATAATTAAAAGCTGCAATTTGTAAACAACTAAGCTTAACTCGTTTAACCTGGACACCAGATAGTCTTATGCTGGAACTAACAGGGAACCTTGACAATGAATATCCATTTTCCATCATTGTCTCTCAAGTCACGTTGTTAGACTGTCCATTCCTTGCAATTATATTTCTTCTTTTCATCAAATGTGTATCTTGTCACAATGTTCAAAGTAGCATTCCCAAACTGTGCTTGGTCTCTGGGTGAAAAATCAATGACTCACAGCTCGTGCATATACCTTACTGTAGATTACATCTCTGTATACTAAACAAATAAAATGTGACGCTACACTGTAATTCTGACTTTTAACAGGCCCGATTCTGTGGTTCTATTTTGAATTTTCACCAGTTTTATTTTCTTCTGATCACGCGATTTTCCGTTGTTTACGGAAATCGCTATTTTCGGGCCCGCTTTTCCACCATTTTATTTCTTCTCATTTGAATATATATCGTGTTTGGTATTTTTTTTTGAGTAGATAAATTAAATGGGTTCGTTTTATGACGGTAGGTTTATTTTTCACTCGGCCAGTTTTACTTTCTTATGATTTTTCGCGATTCCCGTAGATTTCGTTGTTTACGAAAATAATCGCCATTTCCGGCACGCGATATGACGAGGCCGGAAGCACGCGGCAGGAAGCACGCGGGGTTTGCGTGGGTTGATAGTATTAATTTTTCTAGCGCTCCCATTGGTCCGGGATTTGCGTAGGAAGGGAAATCCGCGTGGGCGGTTTCTCTTGTATATATTGAGACAGACAACGGGGATTCGGTCTCAATGAAAAATTATTGCCTGGCCGTAGGACGTCGTAATTATCGTTCTCCACCGTGGGAAAAACAAACGATAATCGGTATGTAACTATTTTATTAATCGTTTTACTTATTAGTGGGTCTTTTAGAATTTCGCCCGTAGTTATTTTTTCGGGTGGGCCATTAACTTTTCAGTTTTAAAATAAACGATAGCGCCATTAATTACTATTTTTGAAGAACGACGTACATGCAACAGTGTGCTTATTCTTTCTATGATTTTGGCAATAGATAGGAGTGTGTGAAGTTGTGAGAAACACGTGTGCCATATTTGTAGGATGTTATGTAAAACCACCATTTATTCCTGTATATTTTCTAATGTAAATTTATGGGGAAATCCCTGGTGTGTTCGTTAATTTTTCTGAGCCTTAAAAATGTGAGAAATATTGTCAGAGGGTTCAGATTTACGTTGTAAATGAATTATACTGCTTAGGGGAGGAAACTATTCCTATAGCGAGATTTAATTTAAATAGGAGTAAGCCGGGGAAACTCCTGTGTTAATGGGTAAAAGGATTTCCCTATGTTTGTCAAGTTTGAACACGTGATCGGCCATGCGTAACGGCCATGTAACATGTCAGACGGGTCTGGGCTATTGTTTATTTTACCTGGCAGATTTTAGTAGAAGGAGGGGGGATGAAGAGGCCACGTGGGATAGTGGTATTTTATGTATTGTGAGAAGAACGAGAGAAGGGGAGGATAAGTGTGATTTTAGTGCCACGTGGGATAATAGTATTTCATGTATTATGTGAAGAACGAGAGAAGGGGAATAGAAGAAGAAGTGAGAATGAAGAGACACGTGTATAGAATTATTTTTTGTATCGTATATGTTAGAGATAAGCGATTTTAGAGTGGGTGTACATGAGTCGCTGTTTCTTTTAATTTCAGCGAGTCACGGCGGAAACAGTGGGGAGCATAATTTTGTCAAATAAAATTATCCACGGCAAAAGACATATCTCAGGGTCAGTGTACTTGAGTATCGTCAGGAGCAAAAGAAAATTACCCTATGGTCTCTGGCAGTGAAGTCCCTATGCTTCAGCTGGACCGAGGTTGATTTATCATACAGCCGAGAGCATCGCTATTATAGTCTCTAGCAACGGCAGGTGGCCGGGAGACTAGTTTCATTTTGTACAGCCTGAAATCAAGGCTGTGTTTTTTTCCTCTAACTCCGGAGCGGGTTAAAAGAGGGAAGCTATTCAGCAGCAGAGAAGTTTTGTCTACAGTTAATCAAGTCCCTCATGCTTGATATCCGAACATCGTCATCACCAAAATCAGGAACAGGTGACAGGGTTACCATACCTAGGTCCTGATAGAAATCGAGAAGAGAGTAACGGAGACGTCGCATCACCAGCCCTCGAGTGTTAGAGAGACACTGAGATCAAGAGAGAAAGGTAGAGAAGGAGGGAGAAAAATAGACAGGACCAATAGGGTCTGTTCAGTATCCATTGGACGGATAGACACTGAGTCTGCGTTCGAAAAACCAAGTATTATTTTTAGCATTTCTTGTGGTGTAGTTATAGGCGCCTATCGCCTAACAAGTAGAAAGCTGTGTAGCCGTTCGTTGAGGAAGAGTCACCAGGACTAAGACAGTAGAAATTTATTAGTGCTAGAGAGTGGAGGCTAAAAGTTGACAGCCCCACCAAATTAGATTTGGTTTAAATCACTAACCATTTTTTTTGTTCCTCAGCAGGGTGACAGAAAGAGCGAATGTGATTTGGGTTTTTTTTTTTTTTTTTTGTCTCTCAAGTCTCTCAATTTAATTGTTACTTGTTTTCCAGGCCGTGCAACAGTGCACGCTATCGACTGACTTGATGACGTAATATGCCATTTTATGTTTTTCTTGTATGTAAATAAATATATACATATATTATTTACTGGATCAGCTTCTATTCTTTACTATACTTACTCTATGTTGTCTGTATAGTGGTGTTTGTGGTCGTAATTATACACCTTATCTCCTTGTGTTTCAAGGCAGGCAGAGGTGGGGAGACTATAGCCATTTTTTTTAGTCACGAAGCGGCAGGGGGAGATTCAAATCCTGGGTCTATCTCTTGAGCCAATAGTCTCACCTGTCCACAGGCATGTCATTTTCCATCTAAATTCTATCTTCTCAGACTTTCTCATACTAGGGTCTTGTTTTCATTCAGGCAAACTCTATAAAAATTAAAACCACTTCGTGACATAAAACAACTTTATATTATAAAGATTTGTAGCCAATTTCTTTAAACATTTTCCAGGGTTTGTCCAGGCTTTTCAAGGTCAAAGCAAATGATTTTCAAAGATGTGAGACATGGGCCTTATACTCTAGGGTGGCCAGACGTCCGGATTTGTCCGACCTTTTGCGACAAAGCTGAGCGTCCGGCCGGATTTTTTTTAAATGTTGAAATATCCGGCTTTTATGTGATTGGCTAAATTACTTTTTCTGAGTACAGAAATTGTGTCAGAATTAAGAAATTTTGTCTCCGCAAAATCGACGGATCGCGCAAATTGCCAACAACACTACCATCAGTTGTCACGTTGTTCAATAGTTTATAATAGATTACTATCATATTTTAACCCAGGTTAAACGCTGTTTAGGTTTATTGGCATTTGTTAAGGGAAAATATAACAGACTAAACGGCATGAATAAGAACTTCGTTGTCTATTGCAAATTACAAATAATATTAAACTTAGTTCGTACTGCTTTTATATTTATTGCAATTTGTTTATTATGAAAAAATACACGAGTAGTTACTAGTATAATAATGGGTTTGTTAAAATTAAAACCTCGTCTGTTGCATTTTACAAATAATTTTAACATCGAATGTACCATTGATTAGGGGCATTATATTATATTTATGTTACAGATACCCGCTCAAAAAGCCAAAATGGAAGTGTGTGTTCACGGATGAATTGAAAAAAAAATTTCAGTGATTTTCCAATGGTCGACAAGAGTATGAAGCAGACTGTCTTGTATGCAGTGGCGGCACATTTGTATCAGTAGCAAATAAAGGTGCAGCTGATTTTAAAAAACATATAGTAACATAAAAGCACAAGAAAGCACTTGTGTCTGAATGTTTAAAAACGGACATTTTTAAATAAAGAAATAAGCGAGGAAAGGTTTGAAGTTACCGCGGCCACGGGTGCTTTTGCTTTCATACTGTAAAACATCACAACTCTTTCAGATCAATGGACTGAACTTCAGTGTTACTCAAGAATGTTTTCCAAGATTCAGAAATTGCCAACAAATTTTCATGTGCCAAAACCAAAACAGCTGCTATTATCATTTCTGTGACTGCACAGCATTCTACTGAAGCAGCTTTGGAAGCACTGAAGGAAAGATTCCATTAAAGGCACTCTACTTGTGCAGTACAATTTCAAGGAGCTTTCGTGCTCTGATTTCTATGCATATTTAAAACGTAGCCCAACTTTGTTGAAAAAGATTTTATCATCAGAAAAATATAAGTAGGCACAAAATCAATGTGATTTTATTAGCTTATTGTTTGAATGTAAACAAAAATATGTTTCAGCGTCTTGTAGTTATTGAATAAAGGTGTCCTACTTTTTAAAAATATTGTCCTCCCTTGTCCTCCTTTTTATGACCAAAAAATGGCAGTTGTCCTCCTTTTTGTGCTGAACAATATGGCCAGCCTATTATACTCGATCTGCAGCACAGTAGTAAAAATGAAAAAATGTGTGCTAAACATTTAATTTGGCAACAAATACAGTTATACTGAAACCTACTAAACAAAATACTCCACCGTAATGGATTAATGATTGACATGAAGCACAATGGGCTGTCTATTTGATGTTATCCTAGTAAGAAGTCGTCGAGGGCTAGGATTAGAGTTTTGGATATCTAAATCTAACCTTTTTTACTGCATCTCTGAATTCTTTTTTAAGACCCTATCGAACAGACTGCCTACTTCATTGCAACTGGATTGATTGAAAGAAGCATATTCTGATACACGGAGTCACAATCAGAAGTATTAAATTTTTCTATTTCCGCCTCCACTTTCATTCTCCTTTATGTTCATTTTGCTTTCCCTGTTTTTCTCTTCAAATTTACCATCAAACTGCCATAAACTAAGAAATTTAATTTAAAAAATAAAATTCTGGATCTGGCCAGGTTTAAATATAAAACTAACGTTGGCTCTACACACAACATTATGAATTACAGCAGGACATACAGCCTATCTGCAAACTGAACAATTCCCAGATCTTTGTTTAATGTGCTTTATAAATGAGGTAAACGTTTGTGGACAGCAACTTATATTAATAAGTTGGAAATATAAACACTGATACTAGAAATAACTATTCAGTTATTTGAGGTTAGGCATCAAGGTCGTCATAGTAACCACATCTTTTAATTCTGACAATTTAAAATTACACACATTTATTAAATATACACAATTACACACACATATGTTAGATAATTCAATTTAAACCTCAGCTGAAATGAATGACTTAATGCTGATGGAAAGTGCTGAAGCAAAGTAGGCTCTACCTCACATTACTTTACAAAAACATGTTAATGCACACTATTTGTCAAGTCTACTTCTTTTTTTTTTGAAACATAATTTGCATTGTATGTAGTGTTCACTTTTTTTTTTGCTGGAGATATCCATTGTGTTATAATGTGTCATTTCTAGCTATTTGTCTTGAAACTAACGCCAGACATGATTTCTAAACTCAAATCCTCTTTCTTGTGTAAACTAAGCTTGTGAGAAGCTTCAGTTACATAGATTTCACTCTTGTCAACCCGAAATTAACATTGCTAGTTAAATCTTGCATAAAAACTTCCTCAAAATATAGAAAAAGTCCTGAAATAGATTTAGCGTGCAAATGGAACTAAACACTCTACAGTAAGTGGTAATGTTTAACGAAAAATACCAGAAACACAAAAATTACAGTAGTTGACTTTCGATTATTTTTTTCGAAGTCAGATCAGGGAAATTCAAGGTTTTTAGCTATTTTCTGGTCGTTCCAGGCTTTTCCAGGTTTTTAAAGGTGCTACAAACGCTGTATTATAAATATAAAAACCAGCAGGAATTACTAAATTATCGTTTAGTCATTTTTTTTTCAACTAGAGACCGGATTGGGAATGCTACGTTCAGTGTTGTCACTGTCTGTAGTTTTTATTGCACCAAATAACATTTTGAGAGATATTCTACAGCAAAGTCTTGTCAAATGTTTTCAACATTAAAAAAAAAATTTGTCTCAACCTTTCACTCACTCCAAAAACATTTCAAGCGCGTACATTACAAAAGATTGTTTTTTCTTGTAAAGCATACGCTCATAAATTTCAATGCAGAAAATATGCAGCAACTTTAAAAAAAACCCATCATATTTCTTACCATAAGTATGGGCCTTGAGCTTTACCCCAGGCAGGTCATGAGTGCTCGGGGTTGAGTCAAAGTTTGTGTTGAAAAGTGTGTCCATCATGGTGGATTTACCAATACCAGTCTCACCTAGAAAACAAGACACAAATTGTAACAGCTACAGGGGGCACACACACACACAAATATATGTACAACAAATAACATATTTTTATACACAAGGAAAAGAGGAAGAAAAGCAAACAGATCAAATGTATTATTGTCTTCTTCTTCTTCTTCTTAGATCCATAACCGCCAACTGTCAAAGCAGTCAGCGGCCATCACGCCTGGTGACGTCCTGTAGGGCAGCAACA
Organism: Oreohelix idahoensis; assembly: GCA_024509875.1. NCBI lineage: Eukaryota > Metazoa > Mollusca > Gastropoda > Stylommatophora > Oreohelicidae > Oreohelix > Oreohelix idahoensis. The sequence goes on from JAMPIV010010999.1 coordinate 588,021, forward strand.
AATTGATTCCACCTTGCTCGGTCGGCGGCCATCCTTCGTACAGTGCCCCAACTCTGGTTCATTCTTTGCATCTCGGCTTCCACAGTTCTCCGTGGTTGGCCTCTCTTTCGCTTTCCCTCGGGGGTCCATAGCATAGCTGTTCCTGTGATGGTATCAGGGTCCCTTCTGAGGACGTGGCCAACCCAACTCCAGCATCTGCCAGCTATGATGGTGTGCATGTCCTCCTGGTTGCTCCGAATAAGTAGTTCTTGGTTGCTGATGGTGTTTGGCCAAAAGATTCTGAGAATTTTCCTGGCAGATTGTGTGGAAGGAGGACAGTTTTGACATTTCCTTCTCTGTTACTCTCCAACATTCCGCACCATAGAGAAGTACAGAAAGTACACAGCTCTCATTCAGTCTTAATTTGATGTTTGTGCTGTACTGGGAAGACTTCCAAATGTTGTTGAGAATAGCAAAGGCTGTTCTTGCTTTATTCATTCTGTTGTTAATGTCCTTGCTTGTTCTGCCGTCAGGTGTTACTATGCATCCTAGGTAAGTGAATGTGTCTGTCTGTTCTAACTTCTGGTTCCTTACTGTTATTGACTCAGGATTGTCCACATTTAGTGTCATGACCTCTGTCTTCTTCAGATTGATGTTCAGGCCAGCCTGTTGGCCATACTTATTCAGTCTATCGGTTTTGCCTTGAATGTGTTGATGTGAATGCGCGAGTAGTGCAATGTCATCTGCATATTCCAGGTCTTCCAGTGTAGCAAATGTTGCCCATCTAATTCCTCTTGGAATGCCCTCTGTTGTCTGGCGCATCACCCAATCTATGGCTGTCAAAAATAATGTTATTGATAAGGGGCATCCCTGCCGTACTCCTGTTTTCACTTCGAAAGTTACATTACTCAATCCGACACTGCATGTAAAGTTAGAATAGAGGCTTTTTATGATGGAAACAATGCGGCTGGGAATTCCATAAGCCCTCAGTATTTTCCATAGGCTGTCCCTGTGTATGCTGTCGAAAGCCTTTTCAAAATCAACAAAGTTAATGTACAGCTGTCTCTGCCATTCTGAGCACTGCTCTATAATGTTCTTGAGGGTGAATATATGATCTGCACATCTTCTGTTCTTTCTAAAGCCCGCTTGTTCTTTCCTCAGTTTATGGTCAACTGCTTTTGAAATTCTCTGGATGATTATCCTGCCTAGTATTTTGCTGGGAACTGAGAGGAGAGTAATTCCTCTCCAGTTGTTGTAGTCTGCTAGGTCGCCCTTCTTGGGCAATTTGACAATTATTCCTTTACTCCACTCTGTTGGTGTTGTCTCAGTTTCCCAGACTTGTGCAAATAGTGATTCTAATAGTTCTGCTGCTAGTTCAGGGTCTGCCTTGAATAACTCAGCATTTAGATTGTCAAGACCAGGCGCTTTTCCATTTTTTAACCCTTTGATAGCTGTGATGATTTCTTCTTTTCGTGGGATGTCTAAGTCACTTTCAGCCTCAGGAACATTCAGCTGAGTCTCTGGTGGTTCCTTATTCAGTGTTTCTCTGAAGTGCTCTGCCCATCTTGTTTCCTGCCCCTATGCTGTGGTGATGAGATTTCCTTGCTTGTCTCTTACTAACGTTATGTTGTTTGCACCTCGTTTTCCACTGATAGTTTCTTCTTCCTCGTTTGTCCTGAAAAGGACGTTGGTTGCGTTGTGTCTGTTTACGCCGGAGCTGTGATATCTGCACCTTTCGGCCGACACATCCGACTTCAGCACAGCATTTTTTGGGACCGGGTTTGCCTTCCCTCTGCAATCCCTACTCTCTCAGCCAGACTGCAGCCTGTTTCCAGGACCACCACGTGGAGGTGAAGTAGGGTCTTGGTCAGCTCTGGTTCGCTGACCCTGATGCAAGCAGTCAAGCTATGGGTCGCTGACTGCATTCTCTATTGCTGCATCTTTGGGTCCCACTGATAGTTTTAGTTATTTTATAAACTGTGCTTTGTTCATTTCTCAGTGCTGCCTCTTCTGCCTATCTTGCAAGGTCATCCAGAAATGTCCTTTTGTTAGCACGGGTTTGACGTTTTACTTCCTTGTCCAGCTGACTGTACTGTTCACCATATATTGCCTTTAACCTGGGAGACTTAGCTTCTGTTTTCTTTGTTTTCATTTCCTTTCTCTTCGCTATGGTGTTTAGCGTATCTGGTGTTATCCAGTCTTGGCTCTTTCTTTCCTGGAATCCCAAGCATGACTTGCTGCTTTCCTTGTATATTGTTGAGATGGTGTTGAATTTCTGGTCGACACCATCGGTCTCTGTTCTTTCCTGGCTTTTGGTAATCTGATATCGTCTCTTTACGTCGACCATGAAAGCTTTTCTGGTGAGGGGGGTCCTTAAGTTTCGTGATGTTATATCTTTTCTCTTTGACTGCAACTGGTCGAGCAGCTCTGAGTTTCACCTTCAGTCTTGCTACTACTAGGTGATGATCACTTCCCACATCTGCGCCTCTTCTTACTTTCACGTCTTGTAGTGCATGTCTCCATCTGCCATTGATCATTATGTGATCTATCTGGTTTCTGTCTCATCCGTTTGGTGATTCCCATTTTAACTTGTGCACTTCTTTGTGTGGAAAAAGTGTTCCTCCAATGACCAGGTTGTTAATACTGCAGAAGCTTATTAACTTGTCCCCATTCTCATTTACTGTTCCACTGCCGCATTTCCCCATTACTCTTTCGTTATAATTATTGTGTGTTCCAACTTTCGCATTTTGGTCTCCAATTACTATAATAAGATCGTAGCTGGGTGCAGTTTCTATTTCCTTTTGTACCTGTTGATAGAACTCGTCCTTGATCTCTTCATCACTGTCATTTGTTGGTGCATAGCATTGTATAATTGTGGTGTTGGTGAATCTCCCTCTCAGTCTTGCTCTTATCAGTCTGTTATTGATGGGTTTCCATTCCAGTAAAGACCTTTCCATCACTTTCTTCAGTATAATGGCTACACCTTCGTTGTGCTGACCATCCTCTCTACCAGAATAAAGTACTGTTTCCCCTGTAGCTGTTTTTATTCTCCCCATCCCTGTCCATCTGCTCTCGCTTATTCCCAGGATATGTAATTTGTAGTTCCTCATCTCTGCTGTGATTTGTCTCAGCTTTCCTGCCTCATTCATAGTTCTGACATTCCAAAAACCAATTCTGGTTTCGTGTTTTGCGGTCTGGGCATCCGTTTTCATGCCAATGGCTTCCTTTCGGCTTTCACCACTTTCACCTGAGACTCCGGATGTCCGTCCCTGTTGCCGTGGGTTTGGTTCGTGTTCGTTGGGTCTTTCATTCTATTAGTATTATTTAAATATGTATGCTTGGTTATTCATCATTATCTCAGTTAATGTCCAGACATAGGTTTTCATTGATTACTGAGTGTCCAAGGAAACATTGGTTCCGTACGAACCTCATTATCATTAATATAAACTTCATATGAAGAAGAGTTCATCAGGTCAAACAACAATCAATACTCAAGTTGAAGCAACTAAGTGTAACCGAAGTAATGTGGGTAAGTCCTTGCTTGAGTCCAAACGTTTATTGACAAAACAACGGATGAAGACATACATATGTTATTCATTGATAGCATACATCTATGATTTAGTACATTGCGAATCCATATCATATTCTCAGTCCGTGTCCAGAAAAATGAATCAACATCGCCAGAACATGCCTAACACTGGATAAAGGACGTGTCTTGCTGTCATACCGTTAGAAGGTATACGTACCATTGATGGCAGATTATTGTCTTACATCATCATCATCCTTCAACTTCTCAAGGAGCATCAGTCTTCAGCAGATTTGTGCCAAGTCTACCTGTCTCATGATTCTGATCAAGGTTTTTCCATGTCTTCCCCATCCCTTTCATTTGTCTCCAGTCCTCTTCTCCATGTGTTTTTCTGTCTCCCTCCACCTCTCACCCAGGGGATTCCAGAGTAAGAACTGCCTTGTATTGCTATCAATAGGTTTCATAAAAGTGTATCCATCATCATCATCTCCTTTTCATTCCTTATAAAACATGGAGCCAGCACTGCAGAAGGCCCCCTTCAGGAAGCCACAACTAAAACACAAACTCTGGCAGTAGTTTCTGAAGTCATTTGTTTTACGGTATGAGGTTGCCAGCCTCATGCACAACCTCGGTTTAGTCGTCTGTCAAGACATGCCTGAGGGGGAGCAGTGGTAGTTTTCTTTCTTTGTCTCCTCAGAGACCACCTGGGAACTGCACAGGGTACATCATGACCAATATAGGTAAATATCCACTGACACTACACAAGCTTGTAATATTATATATTACTTCAAGTTTGTTGGAAACACGGTCATGTTGATGATTTCACTCATCCCACATACATGCGTTGGTATTTCAAGGAAGGACAGAGTGACAAAAGTCTTCAAAGCATTTAATGTTTGGCTTGGCCATGTCCGCCGCTTGGAAGATAGTCACCTCCCAAAATATTTTCTTCGGACAACAGGCAGAAGGCAAAAAAAAACAAACGGCAGTCGCAGCTGAGGTTCAAAGATGTGTGCAAGAGAGACATAAACGCACTGGACATACATCCAGCAACCTGGGAAGATGAGATTGCTGACTGCGTCAAGTAGCGATGATCCCTATGGTGCAACCTCAGATTATGCGAAAAGAAGCTCTCACAACAAGCTTAAGAGAAAAGAACATGTTGAAAGTAACACCAACGAAAAAATAAGCAGCTGAAGGCTCAGGGGTGCATTCCCATAGTCAGTCATGACTGAAGAGGTTACTAACTAACATACATGTGTTTAGATGAATGTTGTTTGAACAGTAAATAAGCAAAAGCACAATCCATCACATCACACCAACCATCAAAGAATAGTTCCTATGATAACATCTTCTTCTTCTTCTTTGATCCATAACCGCCAACCGTCAAAGCAGTCAGCGGCCATCACGCCTGGTGGCGTCTTGTAGGGCAGCAACAAACTGATTCCACTTTGCTCGGTCGGCGGCCATCCTTCGTACAGTGCCCCAACTGTGGTTCATTCTTTGCATCTCAGCTTCCACAGTTCTCCGCCAAGTTGTTTTTGGTCGGCCTCTCTTTCGCTTTCCCTCGGGGGTCCATAGCATAGCTGTTCTTGCGATGGTATCAGGGTCCCTTCTGAGGACACGGCCAACCCAACTCCAGCGTCTGCCAGCTATGATGGTGTGCATGTCCTCCTGGTTACTCCGAATAAGTAGTTCTTGGTTGCTGATGGTGTTTGGCCAAAAGATTCGGAGAATTTTCCTTAGGCAGATTGTGTGGAAGGAGGACAGTTTCAACATTTCCTTCTCTGTTACTCTCCAACATTCCGCACCATAGAGAAGCACAGAAAGTATGCAGCTCTCATACAGTCTTAATTTGGTGTTTGTGCTGTACTGGGAAGACTTCCAAATGTTGTTGAGAATAGCAAAGGCTGTTCTCGCTTTATTCATTCTGTTGTTAATGTCCTTGCTTGTTCCGCCATCAGGTGTTACTATGCTTCCTAGGTAAGTAAATGTGTCTGTCTGTTCTAACTTCTGGTTCCTTACTGTTATTGGCTCAGGATTGCCCACATTTAGTGTCATGACCTCCGTCTTCTTCAGATTGATGTTCAGGCCAACCTGCTGGCCATACTTATTCAGTCTATCAGTTTTGTCTTGAATGTGTTGGTGTGAATGCGCGAGCAGTGCAATGTCATCTGCATATTCCAAATCTTCCAGTGTAGAAAACATTGTCCATCTAATTCCTCTTGGACTGCCCTCTGTTGTCTGGCGCATCACCCAATCTATGACTGTCAAAAATAATGTTGTTGATAAGGGGCATCCCTGTCGTACTCCTGTTTTCACTTCGAAAGTTACATTACTCGATCCAACACTGCACGTAAAGTTAGAATGGAGGCTTTTTATAATGGAAACAATGCGGCTGGGAATTCCATAAGCCCTCAGAATTTTCCATAGGCTGTCCCTGTGTATGCTGTCGAAAGCCTTTTCAAAATCAACAAAGTTAATGTACAGCTGTCTCTGCCATTCTGAGCACTGCTCTATAATGTTCCTGAGGGCAAATATATGATCTGCACATCTTCTGTTCTTTCTGAAGCCCGCTTGTTCTTTCCTCAGTTTATGGTCAACTGCTTTTGAAAATTCTCTGGATGATTATCCTGCCTAGTATTTTGCTGGGAACTGAGAGGAGGGTAATTCCTCTCCAGTTGTTGCAGTCTGCAAGGTCGCCCTTGGGCAATTTGACAATTGTTCCTTTACTCCACTCTGTTGGTGTTGTCTCAGTTTCCCAGACTTGTGCAAATAGTGGTTCTAATAGTTCTGCTGCTAGTTCAGGGTCTGTCTTGAATAGCTCAGCATTCAGATTGTCGTGACCAGGCGCTTTTCCATTTTTTAGCCCTTTGATAGCTGTGATAATTTCTTCTTTTCGTGGAATGTCTGTATTTACGTCTAAGTCACTTTCAGCCTCAGGAACATTCAGCTGAGTCTCTGGTGGTTCCTTATTCAGTGTTTCTCTGAAGTGCTCTGCCCACCTTGTTTCCTGCCCTGTGCTGTGGTGATGAGATTTCCTTGCTTGTCTCTTACTAACGTTATGTTGTTTGCACCTCGTTTTCCACTGATAGCTTTAGTTATTTTATAAACTGTGCTTTGTTCATTTCTCAGTGCTGCCTCTTCTGCCTGTCTTGCAAGGTCATCCAGAAATGTCCTTTTGTTAGCACGGGTTTGACGTTTTACTTCCTTGTCCAGCTGACTGTACTGTTCACTATATATTGCCTTTAACCTGGGAGACTTAGCTTCTGTTTTCTTCCTTTTCATTTCCTTTCTCTTCGCTATGGTGTTTAGCGTTTCTGGTGTTATCCAGTCTTGGCTCTTTCTTTCCTGGAATCCCAAGCATGACTTGCTGCTTTCTTTATATATTGTTGAGATGGTGTTGAATTTCTGGTCTACATCGTCGGTCTCTGTTCTTTCCTGGCTTTTGGTAATCAGATATCGTCTCTTTACGTCGACCACAAACGCTTTTCTGGTGAGGGGGTCCTTAAGTTTCGTGATGTTGTATCTTTTCTGTTTGACTGCAACTGGTCCAGCAGCTCTGAGTTTCACCTTCAGTCTTGCTACTACTAGGTGATGATCACTTCCCACATCTGCGCCTCTTCTTACTTTCACGTCTTGTAGTGCATGTCTCCATCTGCCATTGATCATTATGTGATCTATCTGGTTTTTGTCTCGTCCGTTTGGTGATTCCCATGTTAACTTGTGCACTTCTTTGTGTTGAAAAAAGTGTTCCTCCGATGACCAGGTTGTTAATACTGCAGAAGCTTATTAATTTGTCCCCATTCTCATTTACTGTTCCACTGCCGCATTTCCCCATTACTCTTTCGTTATAATTATTGTGTGTTCCAACTTTCGCATTTAGGTCTCCCATTACTATAATAAGATCGTACCTGGGTACAGTTTCCATTTCCTTTTGTACCTGTTGATAGAACTCGTCCTTGATCTCTTCGTCGCTGTCATTTGTTGGTGCATAACATTTTATAATTGTGGTGTTGGTGAATCTCCCTCTCAGTCTTGCTCTTATTAGTCTGTTGTTAATGGGTTTCCATTCCAGTAGAGACCTTTCCATTCCTTTCTTAAGGATAATGGCTACACCTTCGTTGTGCTGACCGTCCTCTCTACCAGAATAAAGTACTGTTTCCCCTGTAGCTGTTTTTATTCTCCCCATCCCTGTCCATCTGCTCTCGCTTATTCCCAGGATATGTAGTTTGTAATTCCTCATCTCTGCTGTAATCTGTCTCAGCTTTCCTGCCTCGTTCATAGTTCTGACATTCCAAAAACCAATTCTGGTTTCGTGTTTTGCGGTCTGGGCATCCGTTTTCATGCCAGTGGCTTCCTTTCGGCTTTCACCACTGTCAGTCATACGAGCCTGAGACTCCGGATGTCCGTCCCGCATCAAAGTATTTCCATTTATTGCTGTTTCCGTAACGTGTGTGATTTTTTACACAGACAGGGGTGTCGGCCCTGTGCTAAAACCCCCAACCTGGAGGACCAGGGTACCAGCTTTTGTCTGACCCCTACCCACGCAGACCAGTCCAGCATGGTTGAACCTACCAGGAGTAAAACTCCCACTGGCATAGCTCTGGGGATTGTCAGGGTACACAAGCTGCCATACCGCTACAAGGTATAGGTACCATTGATGGCAGATGATAACATATTTGGTATAAAACATAAATCTTATGACAGATCTAGTAGAAACACAAATTCTATGACAACATGCTTGGTACAGCTGTGTGATTCAACTCTTTGTTTCTGAATACTAGAATCACACATCAAAACAATGATCACTAACACTGTGAAAATGGCAGTATAACATTACAACAACAAAAATATTGTACCCTTCATTCACTTCCCCGGTCTGACTTTTTCAACAAACTAATCAATGCTGTTGGTAATCAATAGCACTTTTGAGAAAGTTCATGAGAAGGTTTGAGAAACTGTGCATCTTAAATACAAAGACATGAGAAATTTATAGATTCTTCCTGGTATATAAAAGACCACATTTTGATGGTTGTTAGTAATTAAATGCACATATCTGGCAGTAGTTAAAAAAAAGATAAGAGAATTGTGCATTCATCAACTATTAATAAATGTAGCTATCTTGTAATTAAAATGCTTTCTTTAAGCATTGTTCAGTTAATTATGTTCTGTTGAGGTTTCAATAAATACACTTTTAAAAACACATACCGACACAAAGAATGTTGAAGCAAAACCCTTGGGACACAGATTTGTTGACCAGCTGGTCTGGAAGACTGTCAAAGCCAACATGTCCTGTCAGATTTAGGGCACGGATTGCATTGTGCAGGGACTGTGCTGGTGACTACAGAAAAAAGAATTTTGGGGGAATAAAATGCTACTTGTAGCAACACAGAATAACATTCAAATAAACTTAACAACAGCAAACCTGACATTTCATGACTAGAAAACAAAAGTTGATTCTTTATATGCAACTTAAAACTTCAATATGCTAAATTACATCTAAAAAATGAAGCAGAATTTACTCTTAACTGAAATGGTAACAATTTATTAATTTAAGTATTTTTTTTTTTTTGGTACGCCCGCTAATACTCAAGGCAAAATCTCAGGTTATTGTTTTTTTTTTTTTTCGTACGCCCGCTAATACTCGAGGCGAAATCTCAGGTTATTATTTTATGTTTTAACCTGACATTGATTTTACGTGAGTATCCCTTTATTTCTTGTACAGAGACAGGTGTCCCTCGCCATTCAGGCAAATACTCGCCGATTTCGGAGGTACCCATTGCAGCTGGGTCGGCTCAGGGGCCGCCAGTCCCTGGTCGACGACACTCCTTCAAATGTCCTCGCCAGGTCTCGAGTTAATCCAGTCCAAATCCCGGTCGACGAAAAATCCTCAAATGCCGTCGCCCGGGTTTGATCCTGTATCACCCGGTCGCCAGAGCGGTGTTGTAACCACTACGCTAGCGCGGCTCCCAGGTTATTGTTAATGTCTAACCTGACATTGATTTTACGTGAGTATCCCTTTTTCTTGTACAGAGACAGGTGTCCCTCGCCATTCAGGCAGAAACTCGCCGATTTCGGAGGTACCCATTAGAGCTGGGTCGGCTCAGGAGCCGCCAATCCCTGGTCGATGACACTCCTTCAAATGTCCTCGCCAGGTCTCGAGTTAATCCAGTCCAATTCCCGGTCGACGAAAAATCCTCAAATGCCGTTGCCCGGGTTTGATCCTGAATCACCCGGTCGCCAGAGCGGTGTTGTAACCACTACGCTAGCGCGGCTCCCAATTTAAGTATAAAAAGTAGAATGTACTTGTAATTAAAACCAATTCAATTAAATATTTTATGGAAAAACTGGAGCACCAATTTGTTGATATTCTGTCACACCGCTTGCTTTTCAAACAAACTCCCTAGTTCAGTATAATTCAAATCTAAAAATAAATTAATTAAACATCAGAACTGTGCAATAAACAACATCTCTGACTGGCTGGGATATTTTATCAGGAAAGGACAGTAAATGAGAGATTGAATTTTTTAATTTGTAATTTTCTTTTTTTGAACAGAGATTGCACACACACACATACATTCACACAATTTACCTTTATTATCTTGAATTTACTACACTATGTATATCCTAATTATAATCCATAAAGGGTTGAACGAGATATTTTTTCTTTAAAAAAAATGGACAGTAAATTAGTAGGCCTAACCATTACAATGACAAAGAATGATGTGCACTATTTTTAAGAACTAACTGGGAGGGAAAGAGAGAGAAATTAGGGTTATGGGTGAACAAAGAATTTGTTTTTGCTGTGTGTAGGCCTAGAGTAGGGACTAGAGCAAATATAAAAAAATCAGCTGGAATCCACTTAGGCCCTATATGTAAAATAATACGTTTTTAAAAAAAGAATATTTATTCTGCTGGTAACCCTATTTTTTTTTTTTTTATGTTTTGCACAGGAAACACTAATGGTGTGGCTTTTGTGAGTAAGAACTGATGCCTCAGAGAAGGAAGTGCAATTTACTTGGGTCGATTTTAACTTTGCTTCATAAATATCAAATTAAATAGGCCTAGGCTTACTTAGTAAAATAATCTCAAAATAAAAAAGTGAAGATAAAACTCCAAAAAAAATGTGTACATTTAAAACGGGAAACAGCCACAAGCTGTGACGATTCTTAAACCGTTTCACTCTTGGAATTACGGTTTACAATGATTTTTGTGTGAGTCATCAAGCTTGCCGGACGGTGCCGACTTGAAGAAAGAGTCAGAGGTCGGACTGAGATGGGCCTGCAAACAAATTATTTCACTACAAGGCAGAAAATCAGAAGTTGGCAATATTTGTATCACGTGCAGACTTACCCTTTCAACTTCGGCTGTCATTTTATCTTTTGATTTGGAAATTAAATGTTCAAGTGTCCGAAATTAGGTACGACTTTACTCAAACAAGGAAGCAGCTGATAGCAATTTCACGTTTTCAACAAATGAGAGCGCCGTGGTCCAAATAAGGCTTTGGATAATGATAGCATCAAGGGACGTAACTTATGCCGATCCGATCAAATGTAATCTCAGTATCAAAAGTAGTCTGCAGATGATCCCCAACGTCTTCTGTCTCTCTTTCCTAATTTGTACATTTTGATAGTCTCGGGAATGTAGGGTAAAGAGAGAGGGATAGCACCTCACGGTGAGTGATAGCCATATCCTTAATGGATAGTCAGGATCCTGTTTGGTTCCCCTCTCTTTATCTAGCTCATGTATGGCTCCACGAATACCGTTTGTGTACGGCGGTGGCCACATCCCGGTCAACAGTCTTGGCTGACTGGCTAAACTACATGAGAGAAGTAGGAGTAATCCTACTCAATGGAATGTCCATCTCTAGTTCACAAAGAATGAGACGGTAAGTGAGGCGGAGAAATATAAAAAGATCAACAGCTGACAAAGCGAAACAGCGAATTGTGTGGCGCACTAGAGGTGTGTCGGGCATAGAAAAAGTCAACGGCTAGCCACAGTGGAAGAGAATGGGGCCTTACCATGTACGTCCTAAAGAATGTAATGGAATCACAACAAAAAGATAAGAACAGATATGTAGAGAACTCTTGGTCTCATGTGAAGGAATCGGCTGTACAAAACAACAGGGATGAGGTAACTCCTCTAATGAGTAAGGAAGTAGATAATGATGAGTGTGCGCCAAATTCTGTTGAAAGAGAGCATTCTGAGAAAGATCACCTAATAACAAGTATGAGGAACCTAAAAATAGGAACATGGAATGCCAGAACTCTAAACGGAGGAGAAAAGCTAGATAATCTAATTTTAGAGGCATCAAGCTTTGTTTACTGGTACGGTAGTTGCAGAGGCAAGATTACACTGGACAACAGCCAAAATGTATCCGAGACAAAAGTAACTATTTTAAACTAATTTGGACATGCTGATCACGAATATGAACTTAAAAACGCGAATTAGCTCTAGTTTTCAAGATACGGGGGTGGGGGGTGTCATTGTAACCACATTTCCTCCTTGTTATCATTTGTGTTGTGGATTCTGTGAGTGCAGATGCCTCGTGAATGATGTGTGAACAGTGCGGATTATTTTTGCTATATTTGTGGACAAATTACTTTGCTATCACAAAGGCGACCCATTACACCGATGATAAAGAAAGCTTATAGCCTTTATTTTGGTGGTGAGCTCGGTGACCACGACCGGTTTTTGCCTCACACATATTTTGTCAATCCTGTGCAACGAATCTGCGCTGCTGGTTGAACCGAAAAGGACGATCGATGCGTTTTGCAGTTACAATGGTGTGGAGGGAACCGACAAACCATCTTAATGATCGTTACTTTAACATGACTCCTCCAATTGGACATGGTATTTTAAGAAGAAAAAGCGGCCTGTGTCCTATCCGAATATTCCCTCTGCTATGCGGCCAGTGCCTCACGGGGATGACTTCCTGTTCCGAACCCACCAGAATCTTATACTCTGGATGGTGAAGAAGATAATAAGGCCTGTGAACATCCTGTGAAAGCATCTAAACCAAGAGATCCTGATTTCGTGCCTATTGAAGAGTCTGCACAGCCACATAAAATTACCCAGAGTGAATTGAATGATCTAGTGAGAGATCTAGAATTGCCAAAAAATAAAGCAGAGCTGTTGGGGTCCAGACTGCAGTAATGGAATCTTCTAGAAGAGACTGTGCATGTGTCTGTGTTTCGTGCTCGGCAAACAAATCTGCTTCCATATTTTAAAATGACAGATAACCCCATTGCTTGCGTTGAAATAGTGGGTCTGAAGGCAGCAGTACACATCAACTACAAAGACGACGATTGGAGGCTGTTCATTGATTTGTCCAAGTTGAGCTTAAAAGCTGTGCTGCTCCATAATGGTAACGTTTTACCATATTTTCCACTCGGGTATGCAGTCCACATGAAAGAAACGTACAACAACATGAAACAACTGTTACACACCATCAACTATGACAAGTATAAGTGGCAGATTTGTGGTGACCTGAAGGTCATTGCCATCTTGATGGGGCTACAGCAGGGTTATACAAAGTTTTGCTGTTTCCTCTGTCTGTGAGACTTTGAAATTATACTTTTTACACTCTCATCTGGATTTCTTCCCTGCTAACTGCGGTGCTGTCAGTGACGAGCATGGGGAAAGATTTCATCAGGACAATACTACCCTCGAAAAAAGGTACCAAGGGAAATGGAATGCAGCAATGCTAGCAGACTATTGTTGGACCCTTAAGAGAGATGCTCCAGAAACTCATTACAAGTGACAGGCAAAAAGGCGTCGATGTGAATCATTTCCGCTATGAGCATTATTATCATATAGTGTAGAGAATTCAACGTTGACCTACATACTTGTTTCATTGATTACACCAAAGCTTTCGATTGTGTACAACATCAGCAGTTATGGGCTATTATGAAAAATATGGGATTTCCAAACCACCTTATACAACTCATCGCACTGCTGTACCAAGAACAACAGGCAGCCGTAAGAATAGAGGGGGAAACATCAGAATGGTTTGAAGTACAGAAAGGAGTAAGACAAGGCTGTACCCTTTCCCCTTACCTGTTTAACATTTATGCCGAGAATATCATGAGAAACGTAAGAGATGACCAAGAACACACAGAGTTTGACTCATTTAACATCGGCGGGTACCAGATCCCGGAAATCAGATATGCTGACGACACAGTCCTCCTATCGACCAACCCAGAAGGACTTGAACAATTACTTCTGTCCACCAAAAAAACACAGCGAGGCCCAGAATCTATACCTAAACACCAAGAAGACCAAAGTATTGACAACAGACAAAGTAAAGACCAAACCAGAAATTGAAATTGATAACGAAGAACTGGAAAGTGTCAATGAATTCGAATACTTAGGATCAATCATTAACAGCTCTGGCGACTGTGCAGTAGAAATTAAAAGAAGACTTGCAATTGCTTCACATAAGCTAATACAGATGAAAAACCTATGGCAAGGCACAAGCAAAGAAACAAAGTTACAACTGATCAGAGCATGTATATTCCCAGTAGCAACATACGGCTGCGAGACTTGGACACTCAATAAAACAGTTGCAAAAAAGATTACATTATTCGAAATGAAATGCTACAGAAGGATGTTGAGAATACCCTGGACAGAAAAAAAGACCAACAGAGAAGTACTGCACTCACTAAACGTACAGGAACATTGGCTCCTAAATACCATCGCAATAAGGAAGCTGAAATTTTTCGGTCATATAAAAAGACATAATAGTCTGGAAAAAACAGTGATGGAAGGCATGGTCCCTGGAAAAAGGGGAAGGGGTCGACCTAGACGACGGTGGACCCAGGACATCACAGAGAGTCTGAACTTGTCTTTGGCTGATGCAGGTCGACTTGCCCAGAATCGTGATGCGTTCAGAGCAGCTGTAATGGAGACAACGTTCTGGAAAGAATATGTCACATGATGATGATGATGATATATATATGCAAATGTATAAAACTTTTTTATAGATATTTTAAAAAAACTAGAGCTAATCTGGTGTTTTAACGGCCATTTTCATATTCAGCAGCCCAAACAGCATAAAGATAACTTGGTTTAATCTCAGATACACACAAAAAGTCAAAATTTGTTGTCCAGTGTTATTAGATACAGGCTAGATAAAAAGAGACCAATACAGGCTTATACACTCAGGAGGAGAAAAACACGAAAGAGGGAGTAGGAATGTTAATAAAGAAGGAATTAGAAAAATGTGTATGTGGATACTGGACACACAATGACAGAATGATGTTACTGAAAATGAGAGCAAAGCCATTTGACATATCAATCTTACAAACATATGCACCAATTGAGGAATATTATGAAAAGCTACAACACACATTGAAACAAGTAAAATCTACAGATGTGTTAATAGTAATTGGTGATATGAATGCTAAAATAGGAAAGGGAAAATACACGAAAATAGTAGAACAGGATAATCTTGGGGTTAAGAAATGACAGAGGAGACAGACGTATCCACTTCTGTGAAGAAAAGCAGCTGGTTATATATAATACCTTTTTTAAAACACTATCCAAGGAAACTATACACATGGAAAAGCCCAGGAGATATAACTAGAAATCAAAATGACTTTATCGTGATAAAACTTAGATTTATTAAGAAGAGTTCCACAAGTGCAAAGACCAGATAGAAATATCAGCACTGAAACTGTCACGGATTGCCTCCCCTGCTTTGCAGTGGTCGTCCAACAGTGACCGAAACTCAAGAGTATCTATACTGTTCAAAAAAAAGAAACGCATAGCTATCCGAGGGCGCGTTTTTATGAGTTTGTAAGTAAAATTTGGTGCTAGGGTATATAAAAACTAGCCTCAAATGTTCTTTACAGTGTCAAATGCACGTGTTGACCTGAATTGCGTTCGTTTTTTGTAATCGTTACAACGCAGTGGTCAATAGTGTTTATGAAGCAATTTTTGACCACAGCTCATGTTGCGCGTACGTGAAAGCAACAAAATTTGGGGTGAACACTATTCACTGACTACGCAACTGAAACCCTATAAAAGGATAACGCTACGGCATCTAAACGTGCATCAGAGTACCATCAGTCGACTTTGGCACCGGTTCCAAGCCACTGGCTCAGTTGAAGACCGGAATCGCAGTGGACGACCCAGAGTGATAACAGCAGCGGAGGATCGCTTTATTCGGCTTCGTCACCTCAGAGACAGGTTTACAACAGCTTCCTCAACTGCCAAGTCATTGCCTGCAGGACGTTATGTGTCTGGTCAAACTGTCCGGAATAGACTGTATGACGCTGGACTTTGGGCACAACGACCTCACCGAGGACCTGTCCTTACGCGCCGCAATCGCCAAAATCGACTTCTTTGGGCCAACCAGCATCGTCCCTGGGCAGCTGACAATCAATGGAGACGTGACTGGTTTAGTGACGAATCTTTCTTTTTGTTGCAGCGTCATGATAGACGGCGTAGGGTCTACCGTAGGCGAAATGAACGTTTTGCCCAAAATTGCGTTGATGAAGCTCCGCCGCACGGTGGTGGAGGTGCAATGGTGGGGAATGATCAGTTACAACGGAAGGAGTCAATTGGTGCACATTGAAGGAGACTTGAATGAGCAACGATACTTACTTACTTACTTAGTCGTTCCCCTTCCACCGTGAGGTGTAGAGGTTTGGAAGAGAGAGCGCCAGACTATTCTATCGGCTGTCTTCCTCCTGGCCTGGTTCCATTCTAGTCCTCGGTCCTTCAAAGATTGTCTAATGTTGTCCTCCCAGCGGACTCTGGGTCGTCCTCGGGGTCTGGATCCTTGGCTCTTTGTTTCCCATGCTTGTCGTGGTATCCGATCTTCTCCCATTCTGCAGACATGGCCAAACCATCTTAGTTGGGACTGTTCTACTTGGGTCTGTAGGGGGTGGCATTTTAGGCCTTGACGTAACGTCTGGTTGCGTACCGTGGAGCGGTATACAGCCATCTTCGTTTTCTTACCAACCTCTCTCTTGCTGAGGAATCCTCGATTTATGGCCTGAAAAAGTCTCCCAGCTGCTGCTTTTCGAGTGGCCAACTCTTCTTTGATGCCTCCCTTTCGGTCTATAATAGCTCCGAGGTATTTAAAGTGGTCGACCTGCTCCAGGACCTGTTCTCCCAGCTTAATCTGATGTCTTCTTTCTTCTCGTGATATCACCATGGATTTTGTTTTAGAGCTGCTTATGACCATCCCTCTCTTCTCCAGCTCTTCCTTCCAGACTTGCAGGTTGGATTGGAGATGTGCCTCTGATTTAGCAATCAGGGCAACATCATCAGCAAATGCCAGCTCTGAAATATAGACCTGTCTCATCTTCCAGTACCCCACTGAATACTTTCTTGTTCTCTCCTTACATGCCTTGATGACATCGTCCATAAGGAGTATGAAGAGGTAAGGTGATAGGATATCACCTTGTCTTACACCAGTGGTGGGGATTCTAGAGTAGATTTTTCCAGGGACACTGAGAAGGGATATGCCTCTATGGTTTCCACACTGTCGATTGTTACCCTTTTTGAAAATTGGTGTTATGATGGCGATCTCCCAATCCTTTGGTATGGTCTTGTTGCACCATGCTGCCTGTAGGACTCTTAAGAGTAACAGGTCGCCTGCTGCTCCCATGTACTTAACCATTTCTGGTGTAATACCATCATGCCCTGCTGCTTTGCCCATCTTGATTTTCTCCAGTGCTGCCTTCAGTTCTTCCATCTTTATGTCATCTTCATCACCATTGGTTTCCTCTTCTGTGCTAGTGGTTATCATTTCTGATGTTTGACCTTGCTCACCATCAAGGAGTTCTGAGAAATATTCTTTCCATCTTTCCATTACTTCCTTCGGGGCAGTAAGCAATTTGCCTTGCGTGTCCTTTATAAATTTGAGAGGGCATTGTTTTTCCTTCCTCATGTTCTTTAAGGTCTTATAGAACAATTTCTGGTTTTCTTGTGCATCTTTTTCTAGCTTTTCTCCAAATTCTTCCCAGGACTTCTGTTTTGCTGCTAGCACTTTGTTCTTTACTTCTGTTCTGAGTGTCACATATTCTCTATATTTTTCCATTTGTCCTGTTGTGTTTTTAGCTCCTAAGTATTGTTTCCATGCCATTTTCTTCTCTCTTATTTTCTCTTTGACTTCCTCTGTCTACCAAGGTGTCCTCTTTCTCTGGTTCCCAAGTCGGACTTCACCACATGCTTCTGCAGCAGCTGTCTTTATGATATCCTTGAATTTAATCCAGAGGATTTCCAAGTCATCAGGTTGTTCTTCTGTGTTGCTCACCGCTGCAGCAATAAGCTCCTGATGTCTGGTCTTAATTTCTGGCTCTCTCAGCTTGTAGGTCCTAATGCTCATTTCTCCTGCTCGTTTACTTGGTTTCTTGCGTGATGTTGAGCAGTTCCTAGGCTGAGCAACTCTTTCAGTTGTTCGTTTGATTGTTAGCAGGTAGTGATCACTTCCAATCTCTGGCCCCCTCCAGACTCTTGCATCTCGGACATATTTGAATGAGCTTCTCCGAACAATGGCATAGTCGATCACTGACTTCTCATTCTTTGTTGGTTCACATCTAGTGTATGCATGTATGCGCTTATGGGGGAACTTTGTGTTTGTAATGATCAGATTCTGCTCACTGCAGAATCTAAGGAGTCGCTTTCCATTGTCATTGAGAGTATCTTCTCCATATCTTCCGATAACTCCACCCCATCTAGTATGGTCATTTCCAACTCTGGCATTAAAGTCTCCGAGCATGATAACTTCATCTAGGCAGTCATCCACTGTCCTTTGAAGCAGCTCGAAGAATTCCTCCTTGACCTCTGCTCTCTCATCCTCATTTGGCCCATACACTATGACCAGGTTGACTATGGTTTCTCCTTCTTTTAGTTTCACAACCATAATGCGCTCTGAGACAAAGTTCCACCCCTTGATACTATCTTTTTGATTTTGGGCCACAATGCAACCCACGCCCCCTTTAGCTCTTTCGGATATGGGTACACCACTGTAGAGCAGCGTGTTGCCATTGAGATCCATGACTCCTTGTCCTTTTTTCTTTGTTTCCGTTATAGCCAGGATTTCTAGTTTTGCTTTCCTCATCTCTTCCACCAGCTCCTCTTCCTTCCCATTTATACTTCTTGTGTTCCATGTTCCATAAGTCGTAGTCCGTAGTCCGTTCCAGTTCGTCGCCTTTAGAATCAGTCCGGTTTTCTCTCTTGTGTTACTCGCAATCGTGGTTTAAAGCAAACAGGTGATTGGCCTGTTGTGCCTTTGCATGGTGGAGGGGCTGCCTCCTTACAGCCTCCATGCAGGCCGCCCTCCTCCTTTTTCATCCGGGCTTGGGACCGGCATAGGCGGAGTTAGCAACGATACGTCAATGAAATTCTTCGACCCCATGTCCTTCCACTTTTGGCTGCCCAAAGGTCTGTGTTTCAACAGGACAACGCCAGACCCCATTGTGCACGGTTGACTACGCAGTTCCTGACTGCCAACAACATTCTCACCCTTCCATGGCCATCCCTGTCTCCAGACATGAGTCCGATTGAGCACCTGTGGGAAGAGCTGCATAGACGTGTTTGTCGCCGAGACGTTGCTCCACCCAATCGTCGTGATCTGTTCCAGGCACTCCAGGAAGAGTGGGCAGCCATCCCACAGGCCCACATCAGACGTCTGATCGCATCCATGCCCAGGAGATGCCAGTCGCTGATCGATGCAAGAGGAGGCCACACACCACACTAACGGGAAAGCCCGTACGCCAAAAAAACTCTCGTGACCCAGATGCAAAACAACTGTCAATTGATTGGATGAACCCTAAGGTATTCTAATGTGCAATTTAAACAATTAACTCATTAAATTTAAAAAAAAGTTATTGAATGTCAAAATTATGGCTATGTGTGTGCCTTCAGTAGCTATGCGTTTCTTTTTTTGAACAGTATAATATTTGCTTCCAAGGTATCTACCTGCGCGCAAGATTACTCTTGGCAGAGATGTAGATAGAAGATTTCTGACACTTCTACCACAAGGGAGATTTCACAAGATAATTCCAGAAGTCACGCATTATATCTGGTCCGTCACCTTTTGTGAAGGATTTAAGCAATGGTTTGGTGTAATTCAACGAAATCCCTCTTATAAGGTATAGCTCTGTTTAGAGGTAAATATATATATATACTGGCTCATACGTTTGTTTTCATACATATAAAACTGAAGCGAATATGATTGTTTAGTTTTAAAATAACATGTAACAATTTTAATAACGAATTAGTCTTTAACAGTTAAAATAAATATGGAAAGATTGGTGAAATTGAGATAAAAGTTTCTTCACGGAGAAGTAGGTGAGGATTTATCCGAAGTCCGTTGCTTTCGCCTATTTTACAAGAAACTTAACTCTAGCTGAGTCCTGTAGCTGTGGTTCATCAATTCTGTGATGACGAAAGTCTTCTCCACACTCTCTTCCACTGTAGGCGGTTAGGGTGGATGCTTTTCTTTCACACTAGCGGTGTTAGTACCACAAATCGTCTGATGGCTTGTAACCACAAACTTTAGAAAAATAGAAAAACAAATGCCTTCTGCTAAGTAAATTTGTTTGGAGCACTCTAACAGGCTCACGTTCCCGTTGTCCGCCCACCAATGTTAAACTCTTAGAAGAATTTAATTCTCGAGCACGCACAACGTAACTCCGAGAAGGTGGTTAAAATTCACCAATATTACTCTGAGGATTAACGGGTAAAATGTGTCTGGACAGTGAGAATTTGATTTGTGCCTGAACATTAATGAGTTACATACATCTCAAAAATGATATGCTACACTTGAGGCACAAATGATGTAATCATCAC
This sequence comes from Oreohelix idahoensis, assembly GCA_024509875.1. Classification (NCBI taxonomy): domain Eukaryota; kingdom Metazoa; phylum Mollusca; class Gastropoda; order Stylommatophora; family Oreohelicidae; genus Oreohelix; species Oreohelix idahoensis. Next base: position 608,338 of record JAMPIV010010999.1, read on the forward strand.
TCATTACTGCTCCAGTCGGAGTCCTTGGGTCACCTCTGCTGTTGCGTTTCCGCACGACTAGTCAGAAACAATCACCAGCTCTTGCAGTAGTTGTTCATGCATTTACTGTTTTCATATGTTGAGGTTGCCAGCTTCATATATAACCACTTAGCAAGAAACATGTCAAATTTCACATTAGTGTCACGAAGTGGTTTTAAGTTTTTAGAGTTTGCCTGAATGAAAACAAGACCCTAGTATGAGAAAGTCTGAGAAGATAGAATTTAGATGGAAAATGACATGCCTGTGGACAGATGAGACTATTGGCTCAAGGGATAGAACCAGATTTTGACTCGCCCTTGCCGCTTCGTGACTTCAAACTGGCTATAATCTCACCTTCCTCTGACTTCCTTTAAATACAGGGAGATAAGGTGTATAAAACGACCACAGACACCACTATACAGACGACATAAAGTAAGTATAGTAAGGAGTAGAAGCTGATCCAGTATACAGTAAATATATATATATTTTTATTTACAGAATGGAAAAAAACATTTAAAAAATACCATCAAAACATCAGTCAAGAAATGGCCTGCACTGTTGCACGGCCTGAAAACAAGTAACGATTAAATTAATAGACACCAACAAAAAAAAACCCAAATCACATTCACTCTTTCTGTCACCCTGCTGAGGAACAAAAAATTTGGTTAGTGATTTAAACACCTCTAATCTTGTGGAGCTGTCGACTTTAGCCTCCACTCTCTAATAAAATAAGATTCTACTGTCTCAGTCCTGTTGACTCTTCCTCAACGAACCGTCTACACCGCTTTCCTCTTGTTAGGCGATATGCGACGCTAACTAACACCACTGGAAATGCTACGAATAATAGACTTGGAGTAACACAATGGCTCAGTATCTATCCGTCAAGTGGATACTGAACAGACCCTACTGGTCGTGCCTATATTCTCACTCCTTCTCTCTCTCTCTCTCTCTCTTGGTCTCAGTGTCTCTCCAACCCTCGACGACTGATGATGCGGCGTCTCCGTTACGCTCTTCTCTCGTTACCTTCAAGACCCAGGTATGGTAACCCTATCACCTGTTCCTGAATTCTGCGATGATGATGAAGTTCTGGCGTCAAGCATGAGGTACTTGATAAACTGTCGACAAACTTCTCTGCTGCTGAATAGCTTCCCTCTTTTAACCCGCTCCGGAGTTAGAGGAAAAAACAAACCACAGCCTTTATATCCGGCTGTATGCAATTGAAACCAGTCTAGCTGAAGAATTGAACTTCACTGCAATAGACCGTTTAGGTTATCTTCTTTTGCTCCTGACAATAACTCGAGTACTCTGACCCTGAGATATGTCTTCTTGACGTGGATAATTTTATTAGACAAAATTATGCTCCCCACTGTTTCGCCGTGACTCGCTGAAATTAAAAGGAAATGCGTCTATTGTATAACAACCCCAACATAACGCATCTCTAACCCATTAATCTTTATAACTCCCTTACTCAGTACTTCACTCGTCATGTACAACAATACAAAAAAATAATATTACCCACGTGGCACTTAAATCTCTCTCCTCCTCCTCTTCTCTCGTTATGAAAAAACCGATACATAAAATATTCCTACTCACGTGTCTCTTCATTCTCACTCCTTCCCCCTCTCTCCCTCAACTATAATCTGCCAGGTAAGTAACCAGAAACCTCCCGACCTGTCTGCCTCTTATCTATTTGTTACGCGTGGCTACCCACGTGTTCAAACATTCAAACTAGGAAATCTTTTGTCGAAATCCCGTGGCCTCCTTTTTAACATTTACACATGAGGTTTCCTACTTAAGCCCCAATTTAAATGAAATCTCGCTATAGGAATAGTTTACTCCTCTAAGCCGTATAATTCACTTATAACATACATCTTTACTCTCCGACTGCATTTCTTACATTAAGGCAAAAAATTAAAATTTAGTACACACAATCGATTCCCACTAAAATTATATTTGTAAATACACAGGAATAAATGGTGGTTTTACATAACATTCTACAACTATGAGCACACGTGTAGCTTATAACTTCCCACGTTCCTATCTACTGCCAAAATCATACAAAGAATAAGCACACTGTTACATTTACGTCGTTCTTCAAAAATGATAATGGATGGCACTATCGTTTTTAAAACCAAAAAGTTAATGTCCGCGAAGAAATTAACTACGGGCGAATTTCTCAAAGAACCCTCTAATGAATAAAACGATAATAAAATCCTACATACCAATTATCGCTGTTGTTCCCCGCAATGGAAACGATAATACGAAGTCTGACGGCTGACAATATTTCTTACGGTAGAGAACTTGGCCGCCGTTTAACTGGCTATTTATACACACCGGGGCCACCCCCGCGTGTTCTCTCCTACGCATAACCTAAGTGTTCCCTCGACCAATGGAAACGCTCAGAAAAATAAACATAACTATGAGCTACGCCAATCAGATTTGAAAACAACGCGACTGCGTGTCCAAAAATGACATCACGTCCACGTGCGTTTCTGACGCGTCATTACAGGCGTGCCCGAAAATAGCGATTTCCGTAAACAATGGAAAATCGCGTGATCAGAAGAAAATAAAACTGGTCGAGTGTAAAATAAATCTACCGTCATAAAACGACCCCATTTAATTTACCTCCTCAAAAATACCAAACACGATATATATTCAAATGAGAAAAAATAAAATGGTGAAAATTCAAAATAAAAGAACAGGGTCGGGCCGGTTGAAGGACAGAATTACAGTGCGGCATCACAATTAGTAAATAAATTGTTTACGCTTACCCCAAAATTTTGGCTTCAGATGGCTTCGCTTGTCAGACAACGTGGTTTCTATTGAACCGATCGTGAACGACCGTCTCTATCAAATGTGACTAGACGAATAAAGCGAAAACTTATCAGTCGCTGATCGGTCAAATTACATGGCGTTATTACAGTTCTGTCTGGGATCGGCTCAAAGCAAACATGTAAAAATTAAAGATAGTCCCGTGGCAGATACTTCCGTAGGGGTATGTGGTGTTAGAGACTTCACCCTACTGGATCCAGCATAGAGAGTAAATAATGCAGCATAAAATATGCCACATAATAATGACAGGGGAGAGAAAAATAAGAAAATATCACTCACACGGAAATGTAATGCAATCCTGCCGGAGTGGACTTGAGATCGCACAACCGTATCGTTACAGACCCCATATCCTAAGATATTTGTAGAATATCTAGCTTTGGGCGGTCACATGTCCGTGGGTTTAATGTGCACTGGTTTTGTTTTTCGGTGCGACAGTTTATCTCTCCTCCTTATCTCGTTGGCGAGCCTTTGAATTACTCGCTTGGCAACGTGTACAGTTTCAACACTACTGACGAACGTCTTTCCATTGGTTGGGCCAAAACAACATCTCTTTAAGGTTACGCATAGTGGTATCCACGGGAACATGTTCCCCCGATGAAGCTATATGAGCCGCTTTCATAACGCATGGTCTTAAAGGGAGGAGCACTAAGAGTTGCTTCCTTTGCTTATTCCGTCGATAAATAATTCCCCCTTCTGTGTGGAAAGTTCCAGCTGAAGCAGAGGTTATTTTTATCTGACTCTGTTCAAAGTATGGCGCTAGGTTTATGTCGCCCTTCTGCGCTTGCCGTAATTCTGCCTTGCTACACAAAAATGTCGAGTTGAGGTACGAGTTATTCAATGTTGGCTGTTGGGTACTCTGCTCAAACTTTGTCTGGGCAGTTTCATCCTTCTAGTTGTCCGGATTAGGGCGAACCGAGCAATCTTGTACAAATTGTCTAACATCGTGTCGCAAACCTGGCCAGAAGTAATTCAAAGAAATATGCCTTTCCAGGGCATATGAACCTTTAATGGCATGGGGTAGGGTTAAATGCATTTCTTGCATTAGGCGGATGCGAAAAGGGGAGTGGGACAACTAACTGCCTCTTATTCCCCACCCGTCTTTAGACCAAACCTTTATCCCTGTAAAATACTCCCTGAGGAGTATGGGAGTAATTGCCATACAGTTTAGAAAAGCAAGGCTTTATGGTGTTTGTTACGGATGGGTTTATCTTCTTGTGGTAATAAAATGAATAATTTGAACACAGACTGAAGATCATCTAGGGTACAGGCATCATACTGATAACACGAATGGAGACGGGTGACATCAATGGTTCAAGAACCCCAAGTCGTCAGGTGGAGGGTCCACAGAATATCCTTACGTTTAATGTACATCAGAGATAACGACATCATTCAAATGGCATGGCATATTATACATGTATATTCGTTGCATCCTACTTACATACATTTCTGGCCGCTGTACTAGGGGTGAGATCCACCCAAGTAATGTGGGTCAGATAATGTAGACGTAAAATTATACTTCTGCAAATTATCACGAACTTCTCGCTAAGTTCTGATACATCTTAGTAGTACACTTGTAATAGTGGCGAAGAATAGATAAAATGCCACTTGGAGCTCTCTTCTCCACAATATATTAGGAGCTTGAATCAAATACATCCTACCATGAAGACCACAGATGATTAAAGGCCAAGAATCTTAGCGGTTACATAAATTAGTGCGGAACGCATTACGTCATTAACAACTGGTGATGTATTAAATATGTAGTGTTCAATATAAGTGAAAACCCGTGCGAAAACATGATTGAACACAGAGAGACATATTACCGCAAAATTAACTGGTAATAGCCCATGTGTGTTCATGATACAAATACATTAATATTCTTTCTTTAACAATACCCCTGTCGGTCGGGTTTAAAAAAATCAAAGAATTTGATTTTTTTTTTTTCGCAATAACTGAAATATACTGCATCGATTAAGTCAAAAAATGGAACGAAAAAAAAACGGCCAGAATTGATCACAAAATATTGTCAATAATATTGTCATGGTCAAACTGCGTAAATAGAGAGAGTCAAAATCTGGATGCATATGTACTAATGGGAGCAATGATGCAAAACAGTAAGATGTCCGTCATAAGTCAAGAAAAGAAAAGTAGAACATATCAATCATACAACGAGAAAGAAGATAAATGTAAATGAACACAAGTGGGTATGTGTGTGATATTAGTCAAGAAATCAGGAGAAAAGAGAAGTAACTGATAACAACATGGCACAAAAAATATAATGGGTAATCTCCATTTATTGAAGGCTATACTGCCCAAAATTAGAAAATTGACTGATGTAATACAAAAAAAAAAAACCAAGCCTGAGGTAATGTACATATGAAAACCATAAACAAACTAAAATTTGTGAAGTCTTAAAGAAAGAGGTCACATATAAAAGTATAATTATATGCTAGTTATAGCGAATATAACTATAATGTCAAAAGAATAAAGCTTAATTGCCCGAAAAATGTCTCTTAAACTGCCAGAGTTCATAACACCACTCAAGACGCAGCAATAGAGACCGCAGTCAGCGACTCATAGCTTGACTGCCTACGTCAGGACCAGTGAACCAGAGCTGGTCAAGACCGTGCTCCACCTCCACGTGGTGGTCCTGGAAACAGTATGCAGCAATGCAGGCTGGCTGAGCGAGCACGGATCGCAATGGGAAGGCAAACCCGGTCCTAAAATATGCCGTGCAGAAGTCGGATGTGTCGACCGAAAGGTGCAGATATCACAGCTACGTTGTAAACAGACACAACGCAACCACCGTCCTTTTCAGGGCGAACGAAGAAGAAGAAGAAGATAACACCACTGCGAAATTAGTATACAGGAAAATAAGTCCTGGCGCTCTCTCTTCCAAACCTCTACACCTCACGGTAGAAGGGGAACGACTAAGTAGTAAGTAAGAAAATAAGTCATTGTGAACTTTAAAGCCACCACAAAAACCAGAGTGTATGAAACGTTCATGTATATCGTTAGATACTGTTCCTAGAGACACCTACCAAATGTGCGCAATCAGGGTGCGTAGTTAGAATGTATCAGGAAGGCAACGAATCATGATAGTCAAACTAAAGTAAGAGCAGGAAATGTTGCGAGATCACAACAAAAATGTCGAAACACTTGTCAAAGAAAAAAATAATATCAGTTATCTCTGAGGATAACTCGGGTACTGGGATATGTTGCATATCCACATCCGAAATGATCAAAAGCTATAAAATACAGTCTGTTTGTCTGTTCATCAGCTTCAAGGACCCGTAACTGGTAACCTCAAAATAGGAGGATTAGAAAACACATGTAATATATGAACAAAAGCAGCCTAGCCCTCTTGTGACCAATGTACGTTATTTGGTAAACCCTTTCTTAATAGAGAGGATAGGACAGCAATAAGGTCTGAAAGATTTGGAATGAAACGACTGTAGAACTGAATCAGCCCCAAAAGACTACGAACTTGTTTTTTCGTAGTAGGTGTAGATAACTGCAAGATTTTAGAAACATTCTGTGGTACAGTCTGGAGGCGACCGAAACCAACAGTGTGACCCAGAAAGGAAAGTTCGTGAAAGGCAATCTGAACTTTAGTAGGCCTAGCAGTTAAGTTGTGCAGACGAAGAGTGTCTAATAGAGAACGTAGAATCACGAAGTGTTCTTCCCAAGATGAGTTGAACAAACGTAGGCTGATACGCCTCTGGAGACACCTGGCCAAAAGAAGGAAGACGACTCTCTATGTAAGCAATGATGTCAAATATATGGGAAAGGATTCTGCGCATCATTCTGATGAATGTGGAAAGAGCGTTCATAAGCCCGAAAGGCATAACATTCCACTGTATAAACCACGTGGAGTAGAAAAGGCAGTAAGAGGTTAAGCACGCTCAGTCAATGGAATTTGCCAGTAACCCTTAGTGAGATCAATTTTAGTAAAGAAGAGAGCCTTAGAAAGGCGTGATAGAAGATCATCAAGCAAAGGATGAGGCTCAGCATCCGGAACAGTTATACAGTTTAGTTTACGATAGTCAACACACAATCGGATATTATTATCCTTCTTGCGGACAATAACAACTGGTGAAGAGTAAGGGGAAATACTGGTTTCAATAATACCAAGACGCAACATTTGTTCTAACTCAAGTTCAGTTTGGCGCTGGTAATGAATGGGAACAGGATAACGGCGTAAACGGATAGGCCTATCATCGGTAAGAATGATGTCGTGAGAGATTACAGAGGTGTGCCCAGGAATGTCGATAAGGACATCAGAAAAGGATTATAACAAATCGGAAACTTGGCGATGCTGATCAGCTGATAACGAGGAAGAAATGGAGACATCCTGCCAAGATTCATTAGAAGTCAAAGGAAGTACAGGTAGATTCATGTGGATATCATGGAAAGAAGATTCTTCCTCATGAATCACCGACAAGCTAGAAAAATGGCAAGAATTACTTACATTCTCATCAATGTCATGAAAAACAGCATGTAAATGTTCGGGTCTTGTATGAAACTCCTTTAACATGTTAATATGAAAAATTTTCTTTTCACCTTTAATATCTACGACGTAGTCAACGTCTGAGATACGATACACTACTTTGAAAGGGCCATTCCACGCAATCAGCAATCTATTTTCTTTACGAGGAAGCAAAACAAATGCTTCATCACCCGGAAAAAGCTGTCGTAAACGTCTATTTCTGTTTTGAAATATGCGAGATTTTTCTTTGGCAGCCTCGGACGAAGCTGTAGCCAACTGACACGCGTCTACAATCTTCTGACAAAGATTAACAACATACTCGTAAGATGACTGAGTGTCCTGAGTCATCTCTGAGTTAGTGAGCAGATCTTTAATCAAACCCATGGGCCCTCGCGGCTGAGCACCAAAAACAAGCTCAAATGGCGAAAAGCCTGTCTGCTCGTGTGGTACTTCTCGATATGCGAAAAGTACAGCTGGCAAGACCCTGTCCCAGTTCTGGAGATATTTGGCAGTTACCTTGCCTAGTATCTTTTTGAGCGTCCTATTGAGCCGCTCAACTGCACCATTGCATATTGCGTGATAGATGCTACTAAGGGACCTATCTATATTCAGCCTCTGCATGACAGTAGTCATGGTCTCAGAGACGGACCGAGAGCCATGATCAGAAAGGAGTTCACGTGGGAACCCCAATCTAGAAAAAATCAGAAAAAGTGCATCAGCCATTTCAGAAGTGGTGATGTTTTTGAGAGGAATAGCCTCAGGCCATCGAGTACACAAATCAATGCACGCGAGGACATACCTGTGTCCTCTCGCAGACATAATAGGCAGAGGACCGATAACGTCCACGGCCATCTTATCAAAAGGGCGAACAGAGATATCACAGGCCTGGATAGGAGCGACATGAAAAGCTCCTCTAGATTTAACCTCCTGACAAGTAATGCAGGAGCGCACCTAGGATGATACGTCTCTGGAGACACCTGGCCAAAAGAAGGAAGACAACACTCTAGAACGTGCATGTCGCAAAATGTATGGGCGAAGTTTAATAGGTACCATAACTTGGTATTTGACAGCAGAGACATCTATAAAATTTCTAACCAATATGTTATTCTTAAGTGTAAACCAGTGTTTAGGACTTTCATGAAAGGCACCATCCCAATAATAGAAATTGGAATAACAATGGTTCCAGCAATCCAAATGTCCAACATAGAAATAACACACAAAACTACAGGAATCAGGGTAATTCCTTTGATAGTAAAGAAGTCTGGGCAGCCATTAGAACACTAACACACAAAACAAAGTCACTAAACTCTTTACCGAAAAGCTGCTCCCTCACGGCTACTCATTTTAGTAACCACTTCAAAACAGAAATTAACCATCTCAAATCGACACTAAAGCCAATGGACTGCGATATTAGTAAACTGACCGCCTTCTGCAACACTGAACATACCATAACAGATCTTAGAGATATTCCTTTTCTAACAGTATACGAAGTTCTCAAATATATCTTGGCATTAAAAAACAACAATTCATCTGGTCTTGATGGTATCAGCAATAAGATTCTACGTTACGCTGCACCCATCATTTGCGACTCCGTAACCTATGTGTACAATCAATGTATTGCACACAACTACTTTCCCACAGCATTTAAATCTGCCAAAGTGTATCCTCTCTATAAATCTGGCTCACATAGCGATCCCAACAGTTACAGACCAATATCCCTTCTATCATCTCTTTCAAAACCACTAGAGAAACACATTTACAACACCACATTTCAACACTTAACAACAAACAAACTGCTCATTGAGAGCCAGTCAGGTTTCAGACCCAAACATTCCTGTCACACAGCTCTCACCAAAATGGCAGATAACTGGCTGTCGAACGTAAATGATGGGAAATTAGGTGGTGCTGTTTTTGTTGACTTCAAAAAAGCATTTGACATGATTGACCACACTATCTTGGTTCAAAAGTTGGAAACCCTCAGAATAGGCCCGAATCCACTAAACATCATCAAATCATTCCTGGGAGATCGACAACAGTTAGTGCTTCACAACAACTCGACATCAGATTTCTCGAAGATAGATACAGGAGTACCGCAGGGTTCTATTCTTGGGCCCCTACTCTTCGCAATGTTCATCAACGACCTACCACTACATCTAAAATATTCAACATGTGACCTCTTTGCAGATGATTGTACTATCTACACTAGTGACAATGACTGCGTGGCACTTGAAATGACTCTTCAATGCGATGTAGACAATCTAACAAAATGGAGTAATATGAATCGTATGCCATTAAATACAGCAAAAACGAAATCTATGTTGATTACCACCAGACAGAAACTCCTAAACTGCACCAAAAGATCGCTACAGGTACACGCGGAATCAATACAAATTGAACATGTAACAGAACACAAAGTTCTAGGAATCACGATTGACCAGCACTTAACGTGGAACTCCCATGTACGGAATTTAACCAAACACTTAGCTCAAAAGACGTACCAGCTAGCCAAAATAAAACACTTCTTAGACGCAGACACTAGACTATTGTTCTACACCTCACATATACAGACACATCTAGATTACTGCTCTACACTATGGGATGGTTGCCCTGCTTCCACCTCAAAGAGACTGCACTCCCTGCATAAGAGAGCAATACGTCTGATCACCGATAATCTCACGATATCACACACAAGGACAGGAAAAGAACCCACAATACTGTCCCTGAAAAAACGTCTTCTCTACAACAAAGCCAAGCTGACCCACGCAATTCTATCAAACAATGCTCCGCCGTACCTACGATCATTGTTTCAAACCAGTAGAAGAGAGGGACTACAATTACATCAGTTACGTCTGCCCAAACCTAGGATCGACCTGTTCAAACAGAGTCTAGCCTACTCTGGAGCCTACTTATGGAACAGCCTTCCACACCACCTAAAAAGCCTACCTACACAATATTCATTTAACAAAGCACTTTTCAAACACTTCCTAAACACTGATTATCTACCCCCATAGAAACATCATTTGCCTGTCAACATCTCATCCATAGGTCAACATTTCTTTTCCTCTTCCGCTCGTTTTTAATGGGAATAATTTGTTTTATATCCATGTAATACTATTATATAATGTAATGTATGTGAGAATGTACCCGCATACCACTGTACTTTAGAGATGTGAATGTTTCCGTTTGCTTAAATGGGTGATGTACATGCAGATAAATTTTTTTGTTTTTTTTAAACTGCTGAAAGACTTTTTCTGCTACAGAAGTGCGCAAGAAAGTGTTATTATTATTATTTCAATTTCCGCCAAGAATGTATGGATGTAAGCGAGAATGTGTTTTTGTAATTTTTGTATTGAGGATTGATGACACATTCAAAAATACTACAGATTAGACGTTTTGACCGCATAAGTGAGTGTCGGTATACATAACTTATTTATTTATTGTTTTGTTTATATTATTTTATTTTTTTTTTATTATTATTTTTCTTCAGCCACTATCTTGTTTATTAAAAAAAAAAAAACCTAGGGTACTCATTTTTTTTATTATGATTGTATGCTGTAAATGAATGCTGTTATGTTAACTTTATAATGTTGCATGCCTTTAAATTAATGCTTAAAGTAATACGTGGGAATAAAAGGATATAGTATGCAAGATTAATGAGAGTGAAAGGGCAGAATGTTAGACGGGCCTGCGCGACCAATTCTCAACCCTTTGAAAATAAAGTTCGTTCGTTCGTTCGTTCGTTCTCTTCTCAGCCTTCTTCTCTTCCAATTCATCAAGACGCTTCTTCTCAGCTTTCTGTTCTTCCAATTCATGTTTTGCCTTTGCCCACTCAGACATGGCAAATTCCTTCAAAACTTCACTATTATAACCAAATGCTTTGCCCTGCTCGACAAAGTAATCCAATGTAGCCATGTTAACTAATAATGTGACTCACCTAGTCGAAATATAATACAATGGCTTGTTGCTTTACAGTTTGATTTAAGCAAAGAATGTGGCAATAGTTTATAGCAATAACAGCAATGCAAATTATGTAATATCAATGTAGGGAAGAAGACAAACAAAAATTATGGTGCAAGAAAAAGACAATTATATATAAAACAATAGCATAAGAAAAGAATATGATCCAACAGTGAAACACTAGCAGCAAGGAACAAAATTCTAATGGAGAACAAAAAGGAAAACAGCAAAATGGGACAATCTCACTGCTAAGGAAAACTATGACACAGGACCCAGACAGAGTATAAACAGATAACTTGTATAAACCAAGTGATAGGGAGATGAGAAAAACAGCACGAACAAAACAGTTATCAAATAAGAAAAATAGCAACAGACCAAAAATGCATTTACAAACGAATAAACAACATTTTACAACTAACATGAATTATCATAAAAAGCAAACAGTAATCTGCACATCGGTGAGATTGCTCGAACCGGGAACACTACTGAATGAGATTTACAAGGATAGTCCTATAGAACATTCAATGTGCGGTCATCTTTCAATGACATGTTCTCGCTCGCATTGAATCGCCTCCCAACCGTCCCGCAAAGAAAAGAACAAGAATAGTACTATAAAAAAAATGATGAAAGGATCTACCAACACGTAACTGCTCACTATGCATTAAAAAGACAGACCACTTATCTGAAAAAAATCCAACAGATGCTCGCCTGCAGAACAAATTCGGCACTGTCTGAAGATCGATGCCACAATGACGTGTAGATATCAGTACTAGAACAAGTAATGGCCACTAACATCAACGGTAAACGACGGTAGACTTGACTAATGACATCTGGAAGTGGACTTGAATCTCGATCAATAAAGACATCATGACGAACCAAAATGACAGTTTGAAAACGAAAGCCGGCAATCATGCGCAGAATGTATAACAATTATGCAGATTAGGGTCGACGAAGAAAAGGTCACGTAAAGGTAAAGGAACCCGTTACACGCCCATTGAGGATATTGGGAATATGGTGTTAGGCCCATATTATCTTGACCGTCGGCACACTAGGGGTGATGTGGTCGGCATCACGCCGGCCGCCTTAACCTTCCCAGAGTTGATCTGGTACCCATTTGGGGCTAGGTCAACCCAGGAGCCGTTTGTGGCCTAAAAAATTCCCACCTCCTCTGGGGATCGAACCATAGACCACTGCACCAGGAAGCCAGTGCACTAACCACTATGCTACCGCGACTTCATAAGGTCACGTAACGTACTGAAAAAAGTTCTGCAATCACGATCAGTCTTTTCTTGTAAATTCTTGATTTTCAATCGTTCTTCATCTTGATTTTGTTCTTCAAATCGTTCTTGATCTTGATTTAGATTTCTTTCCCCACACTGGAGGCCACCATATATTTAGTTGTTACGAATGGGTTTATCTTCTTGTGGTAATAAGTTGAATAATTTGAACATAGACTGAAGATCATCTAGGGTACAGGCATCACACTGATAACACGAATGGAGACGGGTGAAAACGTACATTGACATCAATGGTTCAAGAACCCCAAGTCGTCAGGTGGAGGGTCCACAGAATATCCTTACGTTTAATGTACATCAGAGATAACGACATCATTCATATGGCATAGCATATTGTGGCAGAGATTATGTTATCGATTTCTTATATCTTTCTCTTTGTCTTTATTTTCTTTTTTCTACGTCTCGTCACCCACGCCCGTCGGGACTTAAGTCTCCCATTCAAACCTTTGTCAATTCTTTTCCAAGTTAGCAAGCATTTATTGCATTTTCTTTGATGTAGGTTTACGAGCAGACGTAATGGGTAACGCGAGTCGGTTTCACGTTAATTTTAAACGCCAGTCTGTTTCGGGTTTTAGACGTAATTATTTTCCTTTCATCAGAGATATATTTATACCAGAGCAGTTTAGACTCAAATTCATTCCAGACTCCGCAGTTCTCTAGACAACCTAGCTACGTTCTAGAAATCACTTTATTTAAGTAGAATTCTCAGTTTCGTTGGAGAAAATTAGTCTTAGTAGGCTGTGTTGAGGTAAATATATTGATAGTATTTGTGAGTGATTTAAGTGGTAAATCGCCTATTATATCGTTACTAGATTTATGTGTAGAGCGATTAAATGAAAGTCAGTTATATTTTCTCTAAGTACCGTGTTACAGTGGATAGCAAAATAACTTATAATTTTTAGCTAAACTCATTCGGCTATTAATAAATTTAATTAAATTGCTAGTAACCAGTCCGAGAATATTTTAACTAACTAGTAAACGCACTGATTCATCATTGAGTATTGACGAAATATATTTATATATATTTCTAATTCATGATGATTGGTTTTTTTCAATGACTAGAATTTATTTTACGGAGTTTTAAACGATGAGACAAGCTCTAAGCTTATAGTTTCTGATAAGTTAAATAACCGAAGTGAATAATATTATATTTTACTCGAGGGTAGGATAGGATGTGTGTATAATATTAGGGTTGAGTATTTATGTTTTTTCTCTTCCTTTTATACAGCATTTTGGGTCAAGCCCTAAACCTACCAGCGGTTTTATTCAGTACTTATGAGAATAAATCACAGAAGAAACATTTTATGTCTTAAAATAAGTGGGGTTACAAGTTACAACCTGTTTGGCATTTGGGTCTGCACCCAGAAAGAAACAGAGTACCCATATTTTTTCCACGAACTTTAAGACTAAATGAAGTAACTAGGCCTATCGAGCCAGATTATAATTCTTCCCAATAATCTCAAGTACACTCAGCCCTTGTGGCGGAAAATATTATAATCAATAACATTTCCGACGTGTTTTTGATCAAATTGTGGTGTGACAATCAAATTGTTTATACGGAGTGAAGTACCAACCTGATAGTTCCTAAAGTACTAGAAACCTCAAGATTCTGACACTGTGAGCTTTGTGACATCTCTTACCTGAACTGATTTTTCCTAGTGACATAAGCAGTAATCCAAATAATAATAACCAAGGGGACGCTCCCCGGAACAGTGGATTTGATTCTGTCTTTTTGAGGAGCTGGGGTCCTCTTGGCAAAAAATAACTGGCGCTGCTGTATGTGTGTATGTCCCAAAGATTGTTCCAGAAAGGGAAAAATCCAGTCTGTAAGTAGCAAGATTGTCAGTGGCCACTGTTGTATGAATAGAATGAGAGTGTCGTGGTTGAGTTAGAGTGTAGAGTATTTGTCGAGTTGGACAACTGTAGTGAAATCGACAAGGGATAGTGGACTGACAGAGTTATAGATTACACTTTAGATAAGGTGTAAATAGGAGATGGACTTGAGACAACCTGGAAGAAGATTTATTCAAAGGATCTCTCTCTCCAGGCCTCAACTCACTTTACTGTCTAAGCATCTCCGGCTCTCACTCTTTTCTCTTATCATACATAGAGATTATAGTAAAGAGCTAAAAATACAAATATGGATGGAAAGGTCGTGAACAGCGCATTAATAAATGTGTAAAATTTATTAAAGAAGAAAAGCATGAAAATAATGCATATCATCACAACAACATAAAATTACATCAATAATCAAATATTCATCAATAATCATATACACCAACAACCACACACACAGATCACCATTCATAAAACCTGTAGAACACAAAGAGATAAATAATCGAGTGACAGTCCTTCGGTTTTCGGGGACCAGCTGAAGTAACTCCAGTAAGTGGTGTTTTCGTATATATCCTCCATCGGTGATGGAATTAACCTGAATAACATCCCTGTATAGGCGCTATCGTTGGTGACCCCCCCTACTGCCGCGAGTTGGGCTGGGGAACGCTGTTTATCTCCTGCTGACCAACTGATTAAACTGGGCGACAGCCTGTCTGCTTTTCGGGGACCAAATGTACTAGCTCCAGGAAGTGAATTACTTGTAGATCCTTCGTGAGGGACTAGCCTACAAAACTTTCTTTGTTGGTGCTAAACGTTGGTGACTCCCCTTATAGCGTGAGTGGGGGCTGGAACTCTGTCCATAGATGGCTGCTCATACGTGCGAGGTTTTAAGTATCCAGGAAATACACCAGAAGAAGTCACTTGAGGACACAGAGACCCAGGCGCGCTTATCCGGCGCAAGGCTCCGCTTGGCTGTAAATCCTGTTTAAACTGGTTTGGCTGTGGTTTGCTGAGTGCCCCGTTTAGGCACAAAAAAGGCGGGTGATATGGAATTCTGCTATAGGCATGCTGAGCGGGTTTGATATTCTGGAAGCCGCAATGCTCTGGCTGGTAATCCAATAGGCGAGTATAGAACTACTACTGCGTTTGGCGATTCCAGATTTAGCGTTGGCTCCGTTGCACTGCGTGAGCTTAACTTGGCGTTGACAAAAAGGGGTTTTGATTCAGGAACGGGGTGTGACGATTCGTGACGCTAGCGGTATTCAGAACCCTCTAGATCGAAGAGAATATTTCGTTCTTCGCCTGACTGGAATCTGCTCTCGCGAGTCGGTCTCCCTGAAACCCGAAAAATGACTAGAACATAGGCAAACACATTCTAGTATTGTGTTAAAGTTTGCCTTATCTCATGATGGTCATCTACGGGCCAGGAATATACGAATGTCTTTGTCTATTAAAACCAGTCTACTCTTATAGATCACAAGGGACGCTCCCCCCGAACACCTGGCGTGCGTATTTCTACAGAAGTTCGGCGAAAGACGTAATCTAGAGTAAGACAAAAGAAATCGTGCGAAAGTTCCCCAGGTAGAGAAATGCATAACATTATGCTCTATCTTGTCTAAGGGGCGAAAACCCAAAGACTGACCGCGGGTTGTTATCTTCCCCTGAAACAGATCACACTCGTTACCCAGGCCTCAAAGGGTACCAGCCGCTCGTCATCAAACGTTTTAAAGCGACCAGAGAAATTCCCCTGTTGGGACCACAAAGGGTACCCGCCGCTAACGAACCGTTTCTGAACCGACTTTGGCTCGTTAAAATACAAAATGTCTCGGAAAACAGAACATTAAAAGAGTAATAACATTATGGACAAGATGGTAAAATAAATTATCTTTCACGTGACAGAGAGCAGGAACGAGTGACTCTTTTATTGTATAACAAATTTCACCCACTTTGTATTTCTTATATGCTAGTTGTGTATCTAATGTTTTTTTTTCCTCTTATAATAGATTAATATATCAACTCTGTTCTTAACGGTTGAGGGAAATCCTAGACCATAGTATATATCTGTGACTCTTTGGGGGCTATCACTTTTCTTCTAACAGGATCGTGGGCTAAACAGAGGGGGAAAGGATTACACCTATGAGTCTAATATTCTGTTAGTACTTCGTTAACCTGTGTATTTTTGTATTGATTTGATAGTCTAAAGTTATTTACTGTGTTGTGAAATTCTTATGATAATAAAATTTACATAAACTTATTCTAGTGTGTCGGTCAGCTCGTTCCCAAAATATCAATATTCCATTGTTATAGTTTTTACGTCGGTGCGTCTAACTGTCGTCACTTATGTGTGTGGGTATGTGAGTGGAGATATATATATTAATATATATTATATTAGACTGTCTGACTCATCTAGATCTGTTGTAGAGATAGGCTGAAAGAGAGAGAGAGGTTTTTTCTCTATTTCAGGGACAGAATCTATTATTTTCCTCCATCTCACTCGTGAAAAGCTATTTTCTTTACGTTACCTCTCCTGAGCTATCACCTGTTCTAATCTATTCAGAAGGGACCAATCTATGTCTTAATTCCCCTATCGCAAATCTACGACACATATTATACATGTATAATCGTTGCATCCTTCAACAGTCTCGTCTTACATACATTTCTGGCCGCTGTACTAGGGATGAGATCCACCCAAGTAATGTGGGTCAGATAATGTAGACGTAAAATTATACTTCTGCAAATTATCACGAACTTCTCGCTAAGTTCTGATACATCTTAGTAGTAATAGTGGCAAAGAATAGATAAAATGCCACTTGGAGCTCTCTTCTCCACAATATATTAGGAGCTTGAATCAAATACGTCCTACCATGAAGACCAAAGGTCAAGAATCTTAGCCGTTAGGGTAAATTAGTGCGGAACGCATTACTTCATTAACAACTGATGACATATTAAATATGTAGCGTTCAATGTAAGTGAAAACCCGTGCGAAAACATGATTGAACACAGAGAGATATATTACCGCAAAATTAACTGGTAATAGCCTATGTGTGTTCATGATACAAAATACATTAATATTCTTTCTTTAACAGTGTTATCGGCCCTTTGTGCCTGCTTCAGCTCCGAAATATTCGGGCTGTTTAAAGATAAGAGCTCAGGGGCCGCTGGGGCGTTTCTTGTGTTCTCTCTCTCTCTCTCTCTCTCTCTCTCTTGTGTCGACTTGGAGTCACGTGAAGGATATCCAAGAAACGCATATTTCCTCCCTAAGATGAGAGGGTAGACTAAATCGTCTACAACTGCGGCATTGATTTTGCCCCGTACATATCGGGTTGAAACATCAATTTCCGCAACTGGAAGAGTCATAGGCTTTATGCTCTTCCGGGAGCCCTGTATTTCTACAGTTTCACCAGTGTATTGGTGGACCTTCACCCAAAATGGGCTGACTAGAGCCGAGTATTCGAGACCCGAATCATACAAGCACCGTGTGGTTTGGTTACCCACGGTTACTTGCTCAGTAATAGAAGGGTAACTAGGATTTTGTTCATATGCCTGAGGGTCATGTTTCCCTATCGGCCCCCTGATCGGGCAAGCGACATTATAAGGGCCTGTCTTAGACCTTTTACAGTGTGATGTGAAGTGCGTGTCAGATTTGCACGCCCTAAGATATCGTCTTCCACTTCCTTGGGCTGAATTGCTCTGTTTCTGCCCATGGTGATCATGTGGTTGTTGTAGCTGTTGTGTCGTGTTGTGTGAGGTGTTGGTCGTACTCTTGGAGTCAGTGAAGGGGCGCTCCTCTCGTTTGCGGTGACTATCGTGTGGGCGCCTTATTGCCACGCTCTGGTACCAATCAGCAAACAGTACCACCTGATCAAGAGTTTCGGCCCCGTGCTCAGCCAAGAACCGTCTCATATCTGGGGTGAGCGAATCCTTGAATTGCTCCAAGATAATCATTTCTTGTAATCCCTCGTACGATTCGTCGAAGGCGCTTAGTGATCCCCACTTCTCCAAGTACATAGCCAGACGTGTAGCAAACTGCTTATACGACTCGTCTTTTTGCCTCTTGGCTTCCCGTAATTTGCACTGAAAGGTTTGCGCATTTAGCGCAAAACGTTGCAGCAGAGCTTTCTTCAACAAATCATAATTGTTGTTATCTTCCGGTGCCATTTTGCGGAAGACGTCGTACGCAGGTCCTCGCAGGCTCTGAAATAATTTCATGTTGTATCTCTCTCTATCTAATCCATAGGTGGCAAATAAAGACTCAAACCTAGCAAGTTGATGTTTTTTTCCTCTGAAGCCTCAGAGTAGACATCTAACTGAAAAGAGGCCGCGCTTGGAACAGTCGCGTAAGATATATTTATCCCCTCACTACCTTGAGAACTCCCCGACCCATTAGTGATAGAGCTAGATTCGATTCTTCTACGTTCAATCTCTAGTTCTTTAAGTCTGAGTGCGAGAGCTCTGACGGCCTGTTCCTTCCTTTCTGCTCTTTCGACCTGTTCCTTCTTCTTAGCGAATGCCCTTTCGGCCTTCTTTTCGGCCTTTAGCTTCTTTCATCCGTTCCTTATCTTCTTTCACAGAAGTGGCTACAAAATCAGATAAATCTTTGCCCGATAAGCCCATCTCTTTAGCAACATTTAAATAAAAAGTATAGAGATTTTGTAATTCGGTCATGATTGTTCACAGGCGACACGAAAATTGCATTTGCTACTTGTCTAAAATAAAATTAGCCGCTCTAACTGACTAAAATTATAAACTCAACCACAATGACAACAACAGAAATAAGGCTTCATCAATGGACAGTTTTTTCCTCTTCCAATTATTTGTAGAGAATTTTTTAATTTTATCAATTATTTACTTCACTCTTAAAATATTTCACCTCATTTATTTATTTATGCAAAACGTATGAGCAGATCTACATATGCTAATAACTAACAATACTCTTTCAGAAATCTAAAATTTATTGTCACATTTCTAGGGGAATTAACCATCAGTTTCTTATTAAGACGAGGTCTGCAATTGTGATTTATCACAAATGCGTGTCCGAGTTCTTCATACATATAAAACTGAAGCGACAATGGTGGTTTAGTTTTAAAACAACATGTAACAATTTTAATAACGAATTAGTCTTTAACAGTTAAAATAAATATGGAAAGATTGGTGAAATTGAGATAAAAGTTTCGTCAAGGAGAAGAAGGGGAGGATTTATCCAAAGTCCATTGCTTTCGCCTATTTTACAAGAAACTTAACTCTAGCTGAGTCCTGTAGCTGTGGTTCATCAATTCTGTGATGACGAAAGTCTTCTCCACACTCTCTTCCACTGTAGGCGGTTAGGGTGGATGCTTTTCTTTTACACTAGCGGTGTTAGTACAACACATCGTCTGATGGCTTGTAACCACAAACTTTAGAAAAATAGAAAAACAAATGCCTTCTGCTAAGTACATTTGTTTGGAGCACTCTAACAGGCTCACGTTCCCGTTGTCCGCCCACCAATGTTAAACTCTCAGAAGAATTTAATTCTCGAGCACAACGTAACTCCGAAAAGATGGTTAAAATTCACCAATATTACTCTGAGGATTAACGGGTAAAATGTGTCTGGACGGTGAGAATTTGATTTGTGCCTGAACATTAATGAGTTACATACATCTCAAAAATGATATGCTACACTTGAGGCACACATGATGTAATCATCACTCATTACTGCTCCAGTCAAAGTCCTGGGGTCACCTCTTCTGTTGCGTTTCCGCACGACTAGTCAGAAACAATAATTAGCTCTTGCAGTAGTGGTTCATGCATATACTGTTTTCATATGTTGAGGTTGCCAACCTCATATATAACCACTTAGCAAGAAACATGTCAAATTTCACATTAGTAAATAAATTGTTTACACTTACCCCACAATTTTGGAAATACACAATCTCATTGCACAGATTTAGACTGGACACAGCTCTGTATTAGATGCTTCGAAATCACTTAGGTCCAGAAATTAGAGTTAATTCCTCTGACGGCGGGTGTTCTGCAAAATCCTGGCCTGGGAAAACTTTTGTTTAATTCCTCTATGACTTGATCTGGGAAATTAGAGTTATTTCTTCTGACGGCGGGTGTTCTGCAAAAATCACTTGGCGTGGGAAAACTTTTGTTTAATTCCTCTATGACTTGTGATCAAACTCCTAAGTTTCCAGTCTTGTATTAAAAATGCGGGTTTACTTGTAAATTCCCAAGTTGCCCATACTCGATGTGTTACTTATAGTTGTGAAATTTCTAAGTCCAATGTCTCCTTTTTCTTTCTAGCTTTTATGAGTCGCTAATCTGACGTTTGCGCTGCAGTGTGTACTGACTTTGATTTCACTGCATTATATTTCACAATCTTCACTTCAAATTCCAGCTGTGTTTCCGCCTACTTCTCCAATGAGATACATTGTATATTCCGGCCTCTCAAATCAACCAATCCAATCAAATCTCGTTCAGCACTACGGGGGTAGAGGTGCTTCAAATTCAAAAAATACCCTCACGTGTTTCAAAATATTAAATTTAATATCCACGCGTGACCTCTTCATATCGTTGCGTCAGACTTCCTCCGGTATCTTGTGTTATCTCTCACAAACAACATCTGTGAACTGATTTGATGACCAGATGTTTTCCTGCCAAGATTTCCTCTCCAGACAAATTTATCTGTAATAATGGTACAGACAGGGCCCAATACATGCGATAATCTAATTATCGCCCATCCTTCAGATGGCTTCGCTTGTCAGACCACGTGGTTTCTATTGAACCGATCGTGAACGACCGTCTCTATCAAATGTGGCCAGACGAATGAAGCGAAAACTTATCAGTCGCTGATCGGTCAAATTACATGGCGTTATTACAGTTCTGTCTGGGATTGGCTCAAAGCAAACATGTGAAAATTAAAGATAGTCCCGTGGCCGATACTTCCGTAGGGGTGTGGGGTATAAGAGACTTCACCCTACTAGATCCAGCATAGAGAGTAAATAATGGTGCATAAAATATGCCACATAATAATGACAGGGGAGAGAAAAATAAGAAAATATCACTCACACGGAAATGTAATGCAATCCTGCCGGAGTGGACTTCAGATCGCACAACCTATCGCCACAGAAACAACCAGATATAAAAAAAAAATAGATTGTCGATGTCAAAAATAAATATGAACAGTTATTGACCGAAAGCATAGAGCAATATTAAGAGAAAACCCAGAAGAAAAAAGTAACCACAAAATGAGAATGTTTCAAAACAAACATATAATCAGTAAATACAAATTTATTTTATTATCTCAGACCTAAGAGTCTTTTTATATTTGGACATGCGCCCTAATATAACCGACTAGGTTGAACGGGACGCGCCTCGCCAAAACGAGGCAAAACGTTATTAAAAAAAAAAAGAATTTAAGAAAAATCAGACTTGAATGAGAGATGACATCTTGAACAAAATTGGCAGCAAGAAAGAGTGCAAAAACACTCCAGAATATAAAACAATAAACAACGAAATACGTATTATGTGTAGACAAGCAGAAGAACGGTGGATAGAAACAATATGGAAGGAAATAGAAGATATGGAAGCAAAGCACTTGACAAGGGATATGTATGAAGAAGTAAAGAAATTATCAAAAAAGTCGAGGTTTGCTCAAGGAGGAGGCTGTATCAAGAATACGAGCGGTGTAATCTTACTTGACGAGAAAGACTGTCACGGGTTCCTTCCCCTTAGCTCTGCAGTAGTGGTCCAACAGTGGCCAACATTTAAGAGTAACTAATGTGGGTCTTCAAAGGTGTCTACCTTCGCACAAGATAACTCTTGGCAGAGTTGTAGGTAGAAGGATAATGATGCTTCTACTTCAAGGCAGTGATCACAAGATATTCAGAAAAGCGAGAACAATGCTGCATGAGGCTGAGCAAATGTTAACTATAGTATCTGCCGTCAACGTTTGTGAAGGATGGGGTTTTCTTATAAATCGTTAGCTCGTTCAAGCCCCCAGCTGAGTTAATTCAGCGAATATTTCCTCTTATTATTATTGTAAAACTCTGTTTAAGTGTATTTAAGAAATTGTTTGAGACATACGGATGTAGTACATTCAAAATGATTAAATCAATTTTAGATTTGTCTTTATACAAGTAACAAATGTAAAAATAAATTATAGTTAACAGTTCAAAAAATGAATAACTCCTTAACAAACAATAATAATCATTAAGTTATATTATGGAGTATTGTGTAAGAGTTCACTTGGCAGCTTTTATGTTTCTACATAGCTTCCCATGAGTTTGTCTGTTCTGCTCCAGCTGATGTTTGGGTCTTTGCAGATAGATGACTGGATTGCACCCGTCACTGGTCAAGTTTGAAAGTTGTAGCACGTTTCAAGAAGTTTCAGGGAGTAACTACCAAGCTGGTCCTGCGTCTCTAAGACCCGTCTAATGATAGTGTCTAGCGTCGACTTCAGACCACTTATACCCTCACGAGTTCCAGAGATAGTACCCTCAGCTGGAACCACCAAGCCAGTCTTTAGGCACACTGACTGCTGGCTCGGAGAAATAGTTTCAGGCAGCTTGACGATGCCTCTTACACGTGGTCTGTGGTGTTGTTATTTTAGCAATAAGTTCCCACTGTGACTTTGTGTTATAGTTTCTTCAGATTCCGGTTTTCCGTGTTAAAATGGTAGAGTTTTCCTTGGCTGTAAATCCTCAAGATGTTCAAACACGGTCCGGTCTGGTAAATGAAATCTGCGGCTATTCTTAAATCTAGCAAGGTCTGGTTTTCTTCTTGGTGCGAGGTGAATTTTCACAGCGTAATAGGTCACCTGCTGCTCCCGTGTACTTAACCATTTCTGGTGTTATGCCATCATGTGCTGCTGGTTTGCTCATCTTGATTTTCTCCAGTGCTGCCTTCAGTTCTTCCATCTTTATGTCATCTTCATCACCATTGGTTTCCTCTTCTGTGTCAGTGGTTATCATTTCTGATGCTTGACCTTGCTCACCATCCAGGAGCTCTGAAAAATATTCTTTCCATCTTTCCATTACTTCTTTTGCGGCAGTAAGCAATTTGCCTTGCTTGTCCTTTATAAATTTAAAAGGGCACTGTTTTTCCTTCCTCATATTCTTTAGGGTCTTATAGAACAATTTCTGGTTTTCTTGCGCATCACTTTCTAGCTTTCCTCCAAATTCTTTCCAGGACTTCTGTTTTGATGCTAGCACCTTATTCTTTGCTTCTGCTCTGAGTATCATATATTCTCTGTATTTCTCTGTTTTTTCCTGCTGTGTTTTTAGCTCCTAAATAGTGTTTCCATCATGCCTTTTTCTTCTCTTTTATTTTCTCTTTAACCACATCTGTCCACCAAGGTGTCCTCTTTCTCTTGTTTCCAATTCGAACTTCACCACATGCTTCTGCTGCAGTTGTCTTTATGATGTCCTAGTACCATGATGGACAATTAAATGTACAAAAATACAAAAACAAATAAATCAAGCTCTTCAAAGATATAGAAAACATAGAACAGAAGAGAATCTAGAAGAATACAAAAAATAAAGAAATGAATCAAACAAAATAATACTCAAAGCAAAAGATATTCACTGGAAAAAATCCTGTCTAGCCCTAAAAAACACACTCTATTACAGATGTGTAGAATAAATTAAAGGCTATTAAAAGTAGGCAGAACTAGACAAATGATAATACCTACTATTAAAAACCTAGAAAGAGCAGATACTGACAATCAAAAAGTAAATGTACTGGCCAGATACTACCATAATGTTAGTTCCATAAAAAAGCTAGGTCAGAATGAGAGCACTAGAAGAAAAAAACTCATTACAAAACTCCGTGAAAAAGTAACTGAGAATACAGATGAGCTGTCATATTTAAATTCATATATTACGAGGGACGGTCAAAAAGTAATGCCTCGTAATTTTTAATTTCATTCAATAGGCAAGAAAACAGATAAAATTCACATTGAAATGTAGCCCCAAGTCTGAACTTCAAAAATTCATTTCTCAATGTAGTCTCCGTTATTTGTTACAGTTTTTGTCCATCTTCGCACAAGGGCATGTATCCCCGCACGGTAAAAATGTGTGTCGTTTTTCCTAAACCACTGGCGTACGGCGCGTTTAAGGGTCTCGGTGTCCTCAAAGTGATGTCCGCGAAGATCTTCTTTCAGTGGTCCAAACAGATGGAAGTCAGAAGGGGGATATGGTAATAATGTCCAGCCAAATTCTGCAATCGCATCAATGGTGCGCTTAGCGGTGTGTGGCGTGGCATTATCGTGCAACAGTAGTGCAGTTCTCTAATCTTTTAATGGGTAAAGTCGCCGAAGACGACCTCTAAGCTTCTTCAAAGTTTCAATGTAACGGTCTGCATTCACCATGTTTCCCTGTTCCAAGAAGTCGAGAAGAATCATACCCTTCTCATCCCAAAACACGGAGGCCATAACTTTCCCTACAGATGGTGAACTTTTGAACTTCTTTCTTGTCGGCGATGTTGTGTGATGCCATTCCATTGACTGCCTCTTGGATTCTGGTTCAAAAAAATGAACCGAAGTATCATCACCTGTCATAATATTCGATAAAAACTCTTCTCCTTCAGTTTCGTAACGGTGCAGGAGGTTGATGGCTATGGTTTTCCTTGTTTCTTTATGTCTGTCTGTCAATATTCTGGGTACCCACCGTGCACAAACTTTTGAATAACCCAGGTCTTTAACTCTTAGTATACGAGCGGACTTTCATGACTACCATTACAGATTTTGCAATAAATAATTTATTTATAAAGATAACATAAGTGTGATATATCAAAATGTGAAGAAATGAAACCCCTATATCATGCACGTAACTAAATTGTTCAGTGGTTTTAAACATGCATTCAGCTATAAATTTTCGCTATTGACGGGGATCAATCATCGGCCTCTCTAGAAGATGTTCTGGACACTGCCTTTACTAATGGACAACATGGAAGAAAGTTCATCCAGTGTTACCCGACGGTCACCACGAATGATGCCATCAACTCGATGAATGTTGTGTGGAGTCACTGCGGTGGACGGAAGGCCAGTCCGCTTTGCGTCAGCAATTGAGGATTGACCTACTTCAGCTTCGTCACAACGATGTACCCAACGTCGGACAGTGCTAACATCCACTGTTGAATCTCCATAAACATTCTTCAAACGTTCGTGGATGCGAATTGGGCGTCTCGCCTTCAGCATTGAGGAATTCTATGACATAACGTTGTTTTAACCGAACGTCTTTGGCAGCCATTTTAAAACTGTTACAGTGGTGCCACCTGTTACTGAAACAGGACGGTAATGCTATACAGTGCAGAAGAGTGTTTGAGGAATCCTGCTAAATTTACAAATTGCACACCAATGCAGTACTTACATATATAAAAAATAGGAAGCATTACTTTTTCACCTTTTTGAATGGAGGAAGTGGAAAATATAATAAAGGAAAAAACAAATACAGCACCAGGACATGATATCTAGAGCTATGAAGTACTGAAACATATATCAAAGAGTACCTAAGGAATTGTAACATCTCTATTTAACAAAATTTGGAATTTGGGGAAAATTCCCAATACATGGAAAGTGGTAGTAGCTATTCCAATACTAAAACCAGAAAAAAGAATATCATGATGCTAGTTCATACAGACCAATTTCATTAACTTCCCATCTAGGTAAAATATTAGAAATCATAGTAAATAACAGATTAAAGTTTTATTTAAAAAAAGATTAAAATATACAGCCAGACACACTCAGGATTTAAAAGGAATAGATGCACTATGGATAAAATAATCAAATAATCAAAATGGATCATGAAATTAAGACAAGATAGTGGCAGTATTCCTAGATATAGCTAGGGCCTATTATGAATGCTGGAGAGAAAGTGCCCTCTTTAAAATAAAAAAAAACATAGGAATTACAGGTACAATTTATAGATACCTAGAGAGCTTCAAGATAGATATTTCCAGTACAAATTATCAGGTCAGAACTGTATGAACAGAATGGCATTCCTCAAGGATCAGTTTTATCCCCTTCAATTTTTACAATAATGGTAAATGATTTGAATGAAGAGTTTAAAGATATCAACAATTATTTGACACAGTTCTCAGATAATGTTGCTAAATGGAGATGTGGGAAAACAAAAATATATAATAATATTCAAAAACAAATAAATTATATTAATGGCTGAATAAATGGGTTTTCACTTTAAATGTAAATAAGACAATAGGAATTCTTCTTCTTCCTCGTTCGCCCTGAAAAAGACGGTGGT